>JANJGN010000056.1:1107500-2307500 GCA_026770705.1 Isurus oxyrinchus | reverse complement strand
AGGATTATGATAAACATGAGAGTTCAGCAATTTCAGTAACATATTTATTGCCATTTAATCTCTATTTTCTTTCACCATATCAGAGACATTTCAGTCTATTATTGCATGTACAATAGTTTCAATACGGCACTGGACACAGCAACATGGTGGGAAATTTCAGCGCCTTCAGGCAAAATGATACTTGACATTTACAAGCATTCTGATTGTTTATACGGAATGGTTTCATTTCCTGTGGGTCATGCGTCTGTATCATACCCATGACGTCCTGCTCAATGCAGCCACTGACCGTTGGATGCGGTTCCGTGACTTTCACGTTTGATCGGTTTGTGGAAATGTGTTTCCAGAAACTGAGAGGTAACTATTGTACCGTGAAAATGGCTCTGAGAAGAATGACTGTGCTGAGCTGTTTAAAGCAAAATGGTATTTAATATTACCAGATTCTTATTTGCTGATGAACAACCCATGATGTTGTTTTGTAATATTAGAATTTTACACATAGAGTAATAGTGTCAAAGTGGTCTGCAAGACAGAAAAGTCGGCGCATCGAGTCTGCGCCGGTCAAGTAAGTAGCTAACAATTCTAATCCCACTTTGCAACATTAGGTCCATAGCCTTGTATGCCAGAGCATCACAAGTGCGCATCCAAATACTTCTTAAATGTTACGAACTATTCTGCCCCGAACACCCTTTCATGCAGTGAGTTCCAAATGCTCACCACCCTCTGGGTGATATAATTCTTCCTCACATTCCCTCTAAACCTTCTTCCTCTTACATTAAATCTATGCCCTCTGGTTATTGGTCCCTCCAACAACGGGAGCATTTCTATCCTGTCTACCCTAACAATGCCCCTCATAATTTTATACACGTCAATAATGACCCTATCAATCTCCTCTGCTCCAGCGAAACTAACCCTAGTTATTTCAATCTCTCCTAATAACTAAAAATATCCAGGCCAAACAACATCCTGGTAAATCTCCTCTGCACTCTGATGCAAACACATCCTTCCTATAATGCGGATTCCAGACTGCACGCAATTCACTAGACCTGGCCTAACCAGCGTTCCATACAGTTCAGCATAGCCTCCCTGCTCTTATATTCTATGCCTCGTCTAATAAAGGCACGTATCCCATATGGTTTCTGAATCACCTTATCTACCTGCCCCACTACATTAAGGGACGGCTGGAAATGCACACCATGATCACTCTGCTCCGCGGGCCTTACCAGGAGCCTAACATTCATCATATTCCCCTGTCCTGTTTGTCCTGCCCAAGTGCATCACCTCACACTTATCTGGATTACAGTACATTTGCCAATGATCAGCACATCTGATCACCCTGTCTCTATACTCCTGTAATCTAAGGCTATCCTTCTTACTATTTACCACCCCATCAATTTTCGAGCCGTCCGCGAACATACTGATTAAATCCCCTGCATTCAAATCTAAATCATTTATATATACCACAAAGAGCACCGGACCCAACACCGACACATTGGGAATCCCATTGGACACAGGCATCCAGTCACAAAAAACCCAAAGGTCATCACCATGTACTTCCTGCCACTCACCCAAATCTGGGCCCAATTCGCCAGATTGCCTTGGATCCCACGGGCTCTTACCTTCGTTATCAGTCTCCTGACCATATCAAAAGCCTTGCTGAAGTCCAGGTAGACTACATTAAATGCATTGCCATAATGTATACACCTGGTCAAAACTTTGTAAAATTCAATCAGATTGGTCGGGCATTACATCCCTTTAACCAATCCAAGTTGACTGTCCTTGATTTCCCTGCATCTCCAGGTGTAGATAAACTGTCGCCCTCAGAATTACCTACAATATTTTACCTACTGTTGTTAGACTGACTGGCCTCTAGTTCCCTCGTAAATCCCTTCTCCCTTCCGAAATTAGGTGCCATATTGGCTCTTCTGGCAACTCTCCTGTGGTCATAAAGGTGTTGAAAATTATTGCCAGCGCCCCTGTTCTCTCCTCTCTTGCCTCAACCAACAGCTTGGGATCAATTTCATCTGGTCCTGGAGATTCATATTACTTTATGCCTGTCAGACCGCTTAGAACTGCTTCCCTTTCTGTGCTAATTTATTTAATTATCTCACATCCTTCTGCATGATTTCTATCTCCCCTCTCACTTGTGAACACCAAAACAAGTCATTCATTTAGAACCTGACCTACGTCTTCCGGCTCCAAACACACATTTCCACCATGGTCCTTAATGGGCTCTATTCTTTCCCTAGTTATCCTCTTACTCTTAATGAAACTGTAAAATAACTTTGTATTTTTATTTATTTTACCTGCCAATGATTTTTCATACCCCCTCTTTGCTCTCCTAATTTCTATATTAAGTTGGCCTCTATACACTCTACTCTCTTGTAGGGCAATAGCTGTTTTGAGCTCTCGTTAACTGCCAGAAGCCACTTTTTTTCTCTTTCTCGAATCCTTTATATCCCTCGAGATGCAGGTTTCCCTGGATTTATAGGTCCTGCCCTTTATTGTTATTGGAATGTGCTGCTCGTGCACTCTCCCAATTTCCTTCTTGAATGAGTCACACTGCTCTGAATCAGATTTACCTAAAATAAGCGGCTCCCAGCCCACTCTGGTAAAATTATATCTGATCTCATTAAAATTGGCCTTCCTTCAATTTAGAACAGTGATTTCTGGTAAAACTTTGTCCTTTTCCATAACAACGTTAATCTGACGGTTTTATGATCAGTATCTGCAAAACACTGCCCCACTAACACGTCTGCCGCATGCCCGGCTTCTTTCCCTAAAATTAAGTCTTTTGTAGACCCTTCTAAGTACTGGCTTAAAAAGCTCTCCTGGGTGCAGTGTAAGAATTCATCTCCCTCTAAAACTACCACACTATGACTAACCAAGTTAATATTGGGGAAATTGAAACCTCTCGCTATTACTACCCTTTATTTTTTTTAACTCCTCTGAAATTTGCCTAAATATCTTTTGTTCCATTTCTCTATGAATGTTTGGCGGCCTGTAGTAAACTCCCAGCAATGTGATTGCTCATTTTTTAGTATTTCTTTCAATTCTACCCATATGGCTTCATTTGAGAAGCCCTTTAGGATGTCATTCCTACATACTACTGTCGCTGATTCCTTGACTAATATTGCGAAACCCCCCTCCTATTTTATCTCCTTCCTTGTCTCATCTGAAGACCCTATACCCTGGGGTTTTGAGCCGCCAATCATGCCCCTCCCTCAGCCATGTCTCTGCGGCAGCAAGGACATCATATTTCCATGTGATAACTTATGCCCTCAAATCTGCCTTAGTTGTCAGACTCCTTGCATTAAAATAAATACCATCCAAACTTGCCCAACTCGTTTCTGCCTTAACTGGCCAATAAGTTCTCGGCCTTCGAGACTCACTTGCTCTCTCTACTTATTTTGGCTGTGCAACTCCCACTGCTGAGCAACCTCTCAGGATCCCATCCCCCTGCAAAGTTAGTTTAAACCCGCACCAACAACACCACCAAACCTCCCCACAAGGATGTTGGTCCCATTGAAGTTCAGCTGCTAGCTGTCTGCCTTGTACAGGTCTCACATCCTCCAGAAACCTCCCAATATGCGAGAAATAGAAAACACTTTCTCCTGCACCATCTATCCAGCCACGCATTCATCTGGCCTAATCCCCTACTTCTATAGTCGCCAGTGTGTGGCACTGGAAGAAGTGCATTGATCACTACCTTTGAAGTCCTGCTTTTTAGTTTGCTTCCTGGATCCGAAAATTCTGTTTGTAGGACCTCATCCCTCTTTGCACCGATGCCCTTGGTTCAAATATGTAGGACAATCTCCATCTGTTTGCCCTCCCACTTTAGAATGCCCGTCAGCCCTACAATGACATCCTAGATCCTGGCACCAGGGAGGCAACATACCATCCTGGAATCACCTCAATGGCCTAAGAAACGGCTGTATGTTCACATTATTATGGACCCTCCTGCACCTATAGTCCTTCCCCTCTTTTTCCTTCCCCGTTGTGCAGCTGAGCCACTCAGTGCCATGAGTCTGGCTGCACTCCCCAGTCGAACCGTCACTCTCACCGTTTTCCAACACAGAAAAACTGTTCTCGAGCGAGGTGCACCCTCGGGATTTCCTGACTACCTGTCTCACACATCCCTTCAGACTGATGGTTCCCAATCCAAATCTGTCTGTTTTGTGGTCACCATGCCTAAAAACGTTCCAGCCACCAAAAGCTTAGCCTTGCCGATGTGCTTCAGCGCCTCCAGCTCTGAAACTCGGAGCTCATATAGCTTCAGTTGACGGCACGTCCTGCACACGTGGTCGCTCCGAGAGTGTCTAAGACTTCCCACATGTTGAAGACGGTACATTACATGGGACTGAGCAGCCCTGCTGTGCCTCTAGTTTGAAAAAAAATACACCCGTTATTTGCTTTAAGTTAAATAAAGTAAAAAATAAACATAAAGTTATTTATATATTTTAAATAAAACAATATCATTCTTACCTTTCCTAAGGTTAATTTGGGACAACACTTCCCTGTGACTCACCAATCAGCTCTCACCTTTGTGCTGACATCACTATTTCAAGCATCCCCGCACTCGCGCTGGTTCTGACCTCTCCATCTCTCTCTCGCGCTGTTTTTTTGATGTCACTGTTCTTATTCTCAAAAATATCTGCAGGATTCTCTTTCCAGACTGTTACACCGCTATGCTGACTGCAGGATACTCTTTCCAGAGTGTTTCACCACGATGCTGACTGCAGGTCACTCTTTCCAGACTGCTTCACCGCGATGCTGCCTGCAAGATACCCTTTCCAGACTGTTTCACCGTGATGCTGACTGTAGGATACTCTTTCCAAAACATCTCCTCCATCTGGACAGCTGTCGAGTTCCTCCAAAACATTCTTGGTTTATTCATTCATGGAACGTGGTCTTCGCTTGCTTGGCTGGCATTTTGTGCCCATCTCGAATTGCCCTTGTTCAGAGGATAGTTAAGAGTCAATCACATTGTTGTGGGTTTGGAGGCACATGTTTCCCAGCGCATTAGCTTCTGCAAAGGGCGTTAGTGAACCAGATGGGATTTTGCAAAAGTCGCCAATGGTTTCATGGTTATCATGTGCTGTTTATTCCAGGTTTCTATTGAATTCAAATTCTACCGTCTCCCAGGGCAGGATTCGAACACCTGTTCCCAGAGCATGATGCCGTGTTTCTGGGATACTACTCCAGCGACAATCCCTCTACATCCACTTAATTTGTACCCTCTGTCTCCCATTGTCCTGATCCTGCTGCTCAATGTTCTCACCGTCAGACACATGTTAGTGAACAGTAAAGCCTGCAGGAGACTCCAGGCTCACAGCAGTGGGGAGAGTCCCAGAGAGCCAGAGATGGAGAGTCCGAGGAAATCCACGATTTTATGGTGCATTATCTCAGCCAATTTCATCCTGTTGTGCGCAATGTCAGTATTGTTTTCTATGTGGCCAGATATCGTTCTTGCGGAAAGTGCAAGTTGATCTAGATTATATTGTGATGGAATTGGGCTTCATGCTGCAGCTCCTGAGTTGCTGCTGAAACACTGGGATTTACACCGTGACTGAAGTTAAGTTCAGGGAGCAGTTGAAGAATGTGCTGGAATATCCCTTTACTCCAATTCTTTAATCACCCGTGAACTTGAACATTGACTGACTGAGAATGTCCATTACGTTTCCATTTTTATTTTTTCTTTCCATCAGCAGAGGATAAGTTTGCTGGGCTGACAGCAGGCAGAGGGCAGAGTGGGAGGTGACAGAGTCGTTATGGTGACAGAGCAAACAGTCCACGTCTGTTCCATAAGCTGTTAATTGCTAGCGCTGCACAGAAACCCATACAGACTGGAGAACAGAAGGAAGGAGAGCGTCATCAGTGGTCCCGAAAATCGCTGGTTGTGATAGCAAACAGGCCATCAACAAAATCAGCAACAGCAAGGAGGGATGATGTCTGTCGCTGGCAGGGGGAGGGATAATACAGGTATATGAGGTTGGGGGTATTCCAGGCACAGCAGGGCAGGAAGGTAATATAGCAGCTATAGTGGGGGGTGGTGCCTGTTCCTGGTGCACTGGGGAAATGGGAAAGTATAACAGGTACAACGTGCGATTGTGGGTGAGATCCAGGATCATGATTGCAGAAGGCTGTTATACCAAGTACACCAGCAGTGGGGCTGCGCCAATGTGATATACTAGGTAGACAGAGGGAGGAAAGGTGATATACTGGGCTTTTAACTCAGCACTGGCCCTCTGAGAGCGCAGCACACCATCAGTACTGATACTCCGACAATGCACAGCTGCCTCAATACTTATCCTCTGACAATGCGGTATTCCCTCTAAGCTGAATCTCTTACAGCTCAGTGCTAACTCAGTGCTGATAGTGCGATAGTGCAACACTTCCTCAGTTCTGACAATCAGACAGTGCAGCGTTCCCTATGTACTGCCCCTCTGACAATGTGGCACCAACTCAGAAATGAAGATCTGATTGTCCACATACCATCTCCCGCATTTACCAACCACACGCCATCTCCCCCATGCCGGATTTAACGCATAACTTTGAGGTGCGTCCAACAAATTGCTCTCAATGTCAAAAGTTTGAACGGATGTATGTAAATTCAGGATCTCAGAATGACGGAGTTGCAATGGTGCAGAAGGAGGCCATTCTGCCCATCGTGACCACGCCGGCTTTCCGAACGAGCATCATTGCTCAATGCCATCCTCCTGCCGTTTCCACATAACCCTACTTATTGTTTCTATTCAAATATTCATCAAACACACTTCTGAATGCCTCGATTGAACATGCCTCCACCACAATTCCAGACAGTCCTCTCCAGACCAGAATAAGCTGCAATATTTAAGAGGCTTCCTTTCCCCTCAGTCCAAATTTACAGGCCGGATTAGAAAGGTAAGAGTCATAACGGAGCAGGTACTAAACAATGGATGACTTCTCTTTGGCCTTTTTTGTGTAGGAGTTATGGTTACCGTCATTTCACTCAGGGCAGAAGGTCGAGATTTTTTTTAAAAAAAGTATTAGAGCTAAATTAGTTCAAGCATAATCAATGAAGCCAGAGTCTCTGTAAGATCTATGTATTGCTTCATATTGGTGAAATATTTGCCATTGAAGGATACATAAACTAAAGGTCTATTTGAGAAGACACCTGAAGATTCCCATCGGAGATGTGTGCAGTTTTGTGAGAATCACTGGTTTCTATTGATCCGCCTGTTTTATGAGTTTGTTTAGCAGCAACTGGAACAGGTGCCGTCGACAGTTTACTGTGAGTAAATAACCAGTTGCTCACACTTACTTAGGCTTGTGCACTGAGCAGCGAAAATTCTAAACCCAAGATTCATCACGTGGAATGCAAATGAGGTTAATCTCAGTCTGGATTGCATGAGGAAAAATAAGCTGGAACGTTGTCTGGTTTGAAACTGAAAAAAGTATTGACAGTGGTCCTCACAGAGCCTTGTGACAACATATAGCCAATCGTGGATTAACGTGGAAACATTGAGGAGAAAAAACAACAAGGAAATAAGTCACCTAAATACATGTTAATTGAATGTCTTAAGGCTGAGGATGACTGGAACTGAGAAGGTATAAAGCAAGCGACAGAGCACTGGCATTCTGGGTGATCCCGAAAGAAGTCAAGAGCTTCAAAAGTTTTTATGTTCTAAGATATTTCTCTGGAGGAAGGAACAAATTTGAGCGTGTAGCATCTCTGATTATAAACTGGGGCATTCAGGCAATTGTGTTTGTGTTGCTGAACCACATGTTACTGTTTCCCAACAAATACGGTAATTGGCACGTGGTCATTCAAGTCCGTATAGTTAACAAAAAACACACTTTCATCATCAACCCTACCTGACACTTCAGTAACGATGGCATTCGAATTTGTCAGAGGCAGATTATTTTTCATTAATGTGTCTCTTCTGGCTGTTATTTATAAACCCATGGTTTCTAATCAACAAACTCATTTTGCCCCAAATTATTGAGTCTCTGCCATAACACAACGTTTCACTAACAATTCTTGGATTGTTCGTCAGATACAAGGATTATCCATCTGCCCTTCGATAAGCAGGGAGCAACATTGACAACACTTTGGGAATAGTTCGATAATCAAGGAGGATTGAAGTATAGTGGTTAGTGTGTCCACGATTTCCACCTTTCCTTCTCTAATAAACTTAGACATCCCCAAAAAATCTGCAAAAACACTGTTTCGTTTGGGTACAATAGAAAGGGGTTAAGTGAAACTTTTATTTTGTCGCGTAAGAGTATCAATCTCCAGGGGCCTTAATTGTGCCAATAGAGCTAACACCCCTTCAATTAAAATGCGAATCCTTCCAATAAGCCATCTCATCCTATAACACGGATAATCAATGCGGCACTGTCAGGGAGCAGCAGCTCCAAAGCGAGGGAGAAGATATATTAGAATCGGAGGACAATAGTTTGGACTATTATAATGATCTGTCCAAATCGGAGAGTAGTAGCTTAGAATTTTTCCACAACGGATCAGGATCCCAGAACAATAGTTCAGAATGTAACAACAACGGCTCAGAATCTGAGAATAATAAATTGGAATATTACACTACTGGATCTGAATCTGAGAACAATAATTTGGAATATTATATTACTGGATCAGTATCTGAGAGCAATAGATTGGAATATTACAATACTGGATCAGTATCTGAGAACAATAGTTTGGAATATTACAAAAATGGATCGGAACCTGAAAATGATAGATTGGATCTTTACAACAATGGAAGAGAATCCGCGAACACAAGATTTGAATGTTACAACAATGGATCAGAATCTGAAAACAGTAGGCTGGAATGTTTGAACAATGGATCAGGAGCTGAGAACAGTCGACTGGTGTCATACAATAGGCAGGGGGCTACAGTGGTGTGTTCACTATCTGTTGACGTTTTGTTATGGAACCACATTCAAATATCGGGCCCCAAAGATTCTTCAGGTTATTCAGTGTTTTTACTATCCAATGCTCGCCATTGCTGGTGTGCTTCGTAAGTCTTTCTCTCAGCATTTTTTCTAAGTACATAAAGAATGTTCAATTGCAATGCTGTGCTTGCAATGTACAGTCGTATCTCAGGTTCAGTTGATATCCCTGGATATCTCTCTATCTAGCTATTATACCTGGAAGCCACATTATACTGATTAGCTGCACCTTTTTCTTCTTTTTCAGATTGCCCTTGTAAGGAGCGAAGCCAATTTCACCTGACTGCATCCGAAAACCTGTGCTGCATCCACACACGCTCCACCAGCCACACATCCCACACTCTCCCCACCCCTCGACCCACCCCAATGCCTCATGTTCAACCAAAGCATTTGCTGATGTTTTGAGCTGAGTTCCTACACAATAGACTCCCTTTCCAAAGTATTGCCCACGGCCACCATCCTAATATCACATATCACCAACCTGCCTCGACTCATCTACTGCATAAACACAAAATCTGTTTTTTTTTTTCAGATTGAGATCCATCTGCTCTTCTATTTCAATGTGATCTGAGCCAGAATCACCTCCGCTCACTCACCACCACACCCACTGCCCAAGACCACCACTTTGCTCAAACTTCACCTCCTGGTTAGAAACCTTTATAAACCACAACAGATACCGTGTTCTGCTGCCTTTAACCTAACTGGAATCTAATCCCGCTTAACCACTGTTCTGGTCCTCAGAGAGTTACATGGGCTTGCAGCCCGAAATCGAATGTTGTCATTCTTCTATTGTCACCCCTTACCTCTTTACAGAGTTTTGCACCTTCAACTGTTTAACACGTTCACGTTTGAAATGCAATATTAAATCTGGAGCACTGCATTAGTGGCCACTGCATTTCAAATGAGACCTCTGCTCCTACTGCCATTTCGGTTATATCCGGTTTTTCACCCATTTAGCAAACGGAAAAATAACTGCATCTTTCACTCAAATGGTCAAAATGTTCAACACCTTAATGTAACTTTCTCCGCACACAATCCTGACATTGGTGCAGGAGCTGAGTGATCTGTATGTACGTACACGTGAATCAGTGAAGGTGGGAGTTTGGGTTGAGACAGTGGTTCATACAACTTCCCGCATCCTGGGCTTTATGAGGAGGGGCATAGAGTACGAAAGGAAGATGGAGATGTTAAACCTCCATAAAATGCAGTTTTGCCCTCCACTCGAGAACTGTGTCCAGCTCTGGACACCTCATTCTAACAAGATTGTTAAAGTGCCAAAGCTGGTACAGAAAAGATAGACGACAATTTGCTTTGAGATGATTAATCCCAGTTTTGTTGATGAATTGGAAAAGTTGTGGCTGTTCTCGTTGGAGAACACAAGATCAAGGGGCGAATTGAAAAGATATTTAAAATTATACGGGGTCTGGAAAAAGTAGGCATGGAGAAACCATTCCATTTTTGGAAGGATCGAGAATCAGAGGGCATGGCTGTTAGGTAATTGGAAAAAGGAGCGTTGTCCCCCTGAGAAAAACCTTTATTACAAAATTTAATCTGGAATGCGTTGGCAAAGGGTTTGGTGAAAAGGGGACAAGTATAGAACAAGGTGGGGGGAGGGGGGGAGGGAGGGGATTGCCGTGGAAGTCACACAAGCGAATTGCTCTGTCAGTACACCAGCGTGGATAAGATGTACTAAATATCTTCTTTCCATGCTGCACCTATTTTATGCATACACTCTGAATGAGAATTAGTAACCTTCTCCAATCTATCCATGTTATTGTAATCAGTCACATGCAGTGCCATTCTTTCCTGTCTCCTCTCCACCCTCTACAACTTACTCACATTCTTTCTAAAGTGTGCTGCCATTATTCGGGACAATACAATACATTTGGCCAAAGTAATGTTTTGAATATTGGCAGAGTATCTTTCTGCAGATTGTATCCATTCATCAAGTTGAAGTTCTGAGCTGTTTTATTAACTGCTTTTGTTAACCTCGCCTGACGTGTTCCAATATTGGCAACAGGCACCCAAAGTTGATGCACTCCTGAACCTCCAATAAAATTGAGTTCTACAGTAACAGTATTGTACTTTGAATATTTAATCTAACCAGACATACAACATTTTAAACCTCCACCATTTGTTATTGCAGGTAAAATGAATTAAATGTATTAATGGTTACAGAAGCACGATCGAAAATGACTAAAAATTATCCACTAAGCTTTTCTTCTAACCTAATGTATTCTTTTAAAGTTTATTTCCCTTTCTCGCAGTTATATCGGTGACAATTCTGATCATTTCCCGGGGAAAGTGTGGTCTCTCCAAATGTGTAACTCACTACCTGTTGGCTATGGCATCGGCGGACCTACTGGTAATTATACTCGACCTGCTATTGAGGCATATTCCAGTTGTTCATGGGGAGCAGCTTCAATTCCTATGGTCCCTTCGTATCTGTAATATCCATGCCGTGCTGCTCTATGGAGCCACTGATTGCTCAGTCTGGTTCACCGTCACTTTCACTTTTGACCGATTTGTAGCCATTTCTTGCCGAACTCTGAAATGTAGATATTGTACCGAAAAGATAGCAGCTGTGGTTCTTGGAACAGTGTCTGTGCTGAGTTTTTTCAAGAACATTTTCTGGTATTTCATGTTCACCGGAACGTATCAAATGGCGAACCAGCCCTGGTTTTGTTTTGTAACGCTAGATGTTTACTACTCTATGGTTTGGGTAACAATCGAGTTTGTCCATTACATTCTTACTCCCTGTGTCCCATTTGTCCTGATTCTGCTGCTCAATGTTTTCACCATCAGACACATTTTAATGAGCAGCAGAGCCCGCAGGAGACTCTGGGCTCAGAGCAGTGGAGAGGGGATCAGAGATCCGGAGATGGAGAGTCGAAGGAAATCTATCATTTTACTGTTTATGATCTCAGCAAATTTCCTCCTGTTGTGGGCAATGAATACGGTGTATTCTGTATGGATCCGGATGCATAATTTGGGTTATGAGTCCATATTACTGCATCCTTATGTACAGGAACTGGGCTTCATGTTGCAGCTCCTGAGCTGCTCCACAAATTCTGGTATTTATGTAATCACCTTGACAAAATTCAGGGAGCAATTGAAGCAGGGGCTGAAATGTCTGTTCGCGCCAATTTTGGAATTCATTCAAAAAGTGAAGAAGAAATGAATCAGGGAAAGGCCTGTACTTTCTGATTTTAATTCATATTCCCAATGGGTGGGGGTGCAGTACCGTTCAACAGAGTGACTGGAGGAGTTGGATAGCTCCGCCAAGGGCATGGGGTGTAGGGAAGGTGCTGGATACCCTTGGTGAGAGTATTGAAGTGAGTTACCTAATCCACACAGCTGCCGGGGAGCAGGTTGCTGGTGGGGTTGGGGGTGGGGGGGGGGGGGGGTGCTGTTTCCCATGACGATGGCATAATGGGAGGTGTGGCAACCATTACTGCACAATGCCTAGGGGGTCGCCGCTGTTTCCCATGACAATGGCAGAATCTGGCAGGTGAGGTATGTGCCGCCACAAAGGACAGGGGGCTGGACGGTTCTTCATTACGACTACATAATAGAAAGGGCGGACGTGTGCCATCATTGTAAGCAGGACCTGCTCTCATTGTTGACAGCTTAAATGGTGGGATGGGTCCTCCGAGTGCACAATGGAATTGAGGACAGGACCTAGTCCCATGATGATGTCATAATGACGAGTGGAGGGCCCTGAGAATGCACAATGAACGGGGGAGTGATCTTGGCCCATTGAAGATGGCACAATGTGAAGGGCCATGTCCTGCTTCCTTTGTTGGGCACAATGATCGGTGTTGGAGCGAAGGTTCCCGCCAGCTCTGCACGTCCTGCTCACCCATTGGTGCATGGGGAAAAGGTGAGAGTGCAAAGGTTCACTGCCAAGCTGCTACACTTGCGCTCTCCTGAACATCCAAGGGAACAGCAACAATATGAAAAAAATGGTGTTTGACACTTCGTGCTAAATATTTCTCCAGCACCACCTTCCATTGGTCTCTTTAACTGTACCCTTTAGAACTTTAATAATTCGGAGCAGAAACAATAAAGAGTAATGAGATTAAAGCAAATCTGCATGTTTGCCAATAAAAGCACAACAATGTCTCTGAAACCCGTTTGTCATTTCACCGACTGACAATCACCAACATCAGACAGCAGCGAGGTAGAAACCACAGGCACAAAAATGATGGATATTAGCAGAGGAAGTAATTGTCAACGCCTCGACACACTCCGCAGACACACACACAGGCACACACACACACACACACACACACACACATACACACATACACGCAGTCACACACACACACACACACACACACACACACATGCACACACACAAAGACGCAGAGGCACACATACATAGACACAGAAATATGGACTGACACACACAAAGGGGCACAGGCACATACGCAAATAGATACACACACTCGCATACACACATACACACATACACGCAGTCTCACACACACACACACACACACACACATACACACACACACACACACACACACACACATGCATACACAGACACGCTCAACCACACATACACAGACACATTGGATGGAACTAGAATGCAATTTGAAATAAAGTTATCTGGATTTCAGGATTCACACAGTGACTGGTAAATGAAAAAGACCTACTGACAGAGATCACTTCCATCCACAGCTTACATTTCTCAGAATTCCTTTCAGTTCAGAACAAAACATAAAAAATACCTGGAAAAACTCAACAAGTCAGGCAGCATCAGCGGAGAAGAGTACAGTTGACATTTCGAGTCCTCATGACACTTCAACAGAACTAAGTAAAAATAGGAGTGGGGAGAATGATAAGCTGGTTTACGGGGGAGGGGTGGGGGAGAGAGAAGGGGGAGGGGTGGATGTTTGGACAAACAAGCAGTGATAGAAGGAGATAACCAAAAGATGTCACAGACAAAAGAACAAAGAGGTATTGAATGTGGTAATATTGTCTATATGTATGCAGTAATTAAGAATGGATAGGTAGACAAGCAAGGTACTGATAGCTCTGGTGGGGGTGGGGTGAAATAAGTCTAAAAGGGCATAAAAGGTATAGATAAATGATCAGTGGAATACATTAAATAAATTAAAATATGTGGGAAAGAAAAATCTTTATAAGTTATTTGAGAAAACAAGGAGGAGGGGGAAGAGATGGAAAGTGGGTGCTGATGGTGGAGGGAATTTAAGATCTAAAATCGTTGAACACAATATTTAATCCAAAAGGTTCTAAAGTGCCTAGTTGGAAGATGAGGTGCTGTTCCTCCAGTGTGCATTGAGCTTCACAGGAACACAATGCAGCAAGCTAAGGACAGACATGTGGGCAGGATAGCAGTGTGGAGTGTTAAAATGGCAAGCGACAGGGAGGTCTGGGTGATGCTTGAGAACACACTGAAGGTGTTCTGCAAAGCAGTCACCCAGAATGTGTTTGGTCTCTCCTATGTAGAGGAAATCGCATTGGGAGCAACGAATGCAGTAGACTAAGTTGAAGGAAATGAAAGTGAAATGCTGCTTCACTTGACAGGAGTGTTTGGGCCCTTGGACAGTTAGGAGAGAGGAAGCGAAGGGGCAAGTGTTTCATATCTTCCGTTTTCATGGGGAGGTGCCGTAGGCGGGGGTTGAGAAGTCAGGTGTGATGGAGGAGTTGACCAGGGTGTCACCAAGGGAAAGATCCCTACGGAATGCCACCGGGGGTTTGAAGGGAAGATGTGTTTGGTGGTGGCATCATGCTGGAGTTGGCAGAAATGGTGGAGGATGATTATTTGAATGTGGAGGCTGATGGGATGATAAGAGAGGACAAGGGGGGCCCTATAATGTTTCTGAGAAGGAGGAGAAGGCGTGAGGGTGGATGCGTGCGAGGTGGACCTGACACGGATGAGGGCCCTGTCAACTAATGTGCGTGGAGAACCTCGGTTAAGGAAGAAGGAGGACATGTCAGAGGAACAGTTCTTGAAGGGAGCATCATCAGAAAAGATGTGACAGAAGCAAAGGAACTGAGAGAATGGGATGTAGTCCTTACAGGAAGTGGGGTGTGAGGAGCTGTAGTCGAGGTAGCAGTGGGAATCGGTAGGCTTATCATGGATATTGGTGGACAGTCTATCACCAGAAATTGAGACAGAGAGGTCAAGGAAGGGAAGGGAAATTTCAGAGATGGACCATGTGAAAATGATGGAGGGGTGGAGACTGGAAGCAAAATTAATACATTTTTCGAGGTTCTGACGAGAGCATTAAGCAGCACCGAAGTAATCGGAGAAAGAGTTGTGGGAGGGGGCTGGAGTTTGACTGGAACAAGAAATGTTCCAACCTGCTCTCTTGCCCAAATATCTGTCCTTGGCGTGCTGCATTGTTCCAGTAAAGCTCAACGCAAACTTGAGGAACAGCACCTCATCTTCAGACCAGGCTCTTTACAGCCTTCCGGAGTGAATATTGAGTGCAACAATTTTAGATTTTAAACTCCCTCCTCCATCCCCACCCCCTTTCCATGTCTTCCCCCTCCTCCTTGTTTTCTCCAATAATTTATTTAGATTTTTCTTTTGCGCACCTATTTCCATTATTTGGAAAGTATTCCACTTATCATTTATCTATACCTTTTATGCCCTTTTAGTCTTATTTCACCCCACCCCCCACTAGAGCTATCATTACCTTGCTTGTCCAGCTCTCCATTCTTAAGTAGCACATTCTTTGAGATAATATCTCCACTTCAACACCTCTATGTTCTTTTGTCTGTGACAGCTTTTGGTTATCCCCTTCTATCACTGCTTGTCTGTCCCAACAACCACCACCCCCCAACATTCTCTCTCACCCCCGCCCCTGCTTCCACGCCCTCCCCACCTCCCTCCCGCCCCCCCGGTTAAACCTGCTTATACTTCATCCCGCTCCTATTTTTCTTTAGTTCTGCTAAAGTGCCACGAGGACCTGAAACATCAACTTCACTCTTCTCCACCGATGCTGCCAGACCTGGTGAGTTTTTCCAGGTATTTTTTTTTCGTTTTGGATTTCCAGCATCCGCAGTTTTCTTGTTTTTATCCTTTCGGTTTAATCTCTCTCTATCTCTATGTCTCCGCTTCTCCCTGTCACCTGACTATTACCACATGCTTCACAACCTTGATTTCTGGACCCAATCAGAGTCCTGATAACTGATGTTGGGATTGTCAGATGAGGGAACAATCTTCCCTGGAAGCCGTCTCCTAATTGTCCATTGTGAAGCTCACTGTGAGATGCTGAGTAGTGGGAACTCCCCATGTAGCCTCATTATTAAAAGTGCCGGTAGTTTTGGTGCTTGGGCAGACTCACCAGGAAAGTTGCACAGCCCTGGTAGTCAGTGGCTACGAAGCAGCCACAACATAGAAGCTCCCTCATTGTTCTTAAAATCAATCACCAAATAACCATTTCTATACTGATGAGGAGCTAATCCGCCGCTCTATTTGTCTACAAACTCACACATAGTTGCCCCCTCCTTTGGGCACGATTGGGACGAGGAACATTCAGCCCCCACACTCACTCCCTCTTTGTGACTCTCTCAAACCATCTATTTTCCCACTCCTTACATATTAACTGCACTCCCTGTTTGTCACTCCCTATCAAACCATCTCTCTTTCTCTCACATTGTTTCACTCTGACTCCCTGTTTGTCACTCTCACTCAAACCATCTCTCTTTCTCACACATTGTTTCACTCTGACTCCCTGTTTGTCACTCTCCGTCAAACCATCTCTCTTTCTCGCACATTGTTTCACTCTCACTTTGACCCCCTGATTGTCACTGTCTCTGACTCTATCTCTGTTTCTCGCACATTCTTTCACTCTCGCACCATGTTTGTCAATCTCTCACACACCTTCTCTCTTTCACTCATATTCCTTCACTCTCACTCCCTGTTGTCACTCTCTCTCAAAAATTTTTTTACTCCCATTCCACCACCCTCACTGTAAATCCCTGTATCTTTCTCTCTCTCTCAGTCCATCTCTCTATTCATATTTGTCACTCTCCCTGTCTATTTTCACGTAATTGTCACTGTGTTTCCCATTAGCTGCCAGAATATATTACATTTGTTTGTCACTCTCTCACTTTCTACGTCCCAGTGTCTGTCCCAGATTATGGTCCCCTGATATTTGCCGCGATATTGTCCCTCTTTCTCTTCATCAGCAAGTACCCTCCAATACTCTCTGTCTGACTCTTTATTAGTTTCATGATTAGTTTTATTTTCAGGATATGTATTAGTTTCAGGGTCTACATTAATGCTAGGGTCTGTATTAGTTTCAGAATCTGTATTAGTTTCAAGCTGCGCATTAGTTTCAGGTTGGTTTTAGTTTAGGGGGCTGTATAAAGTCAGAATCTGTATTAGTTGCAATGTCTGTAATAGTTTCAGGGCCTGTATTTGTTTCAGGATCAGTATTAGGTTCAGTGTCTGAATTTGTTTCAGGGTGTGCTTAACTCTCATGAACTCTATTACTTTAAGGATCTGTTTAAGTTTCAGGGACTTTATTAGTTTCAGAGTTTGTATTGTTTTCAGGATCTGTATCAGTTTCAGCGTTTGTATTAGTTTCAGAGTCTGTATTAATTTTAGGTCTGATTTGGATTCAGGGTCTGTATTAAATTCAGGGTTTGTATTAGTTTCAGAGTTTGTATTTGTTTCAGGGTCTATATTAATTTCTGGGCCTGAATTAGTTTCAGGATCTGTATTGGTTTCACGGTATGTATTAGTTTCAGGTTCAGTATTAGTTTCAGTGTCGATATTAGTTTCAGGATCTGCATTTATTTCAGGGTCGGCTTTTCGTTTCAGTGTCTGTATTAGTTTCAGGGTAAGTTTTAGTTTCAGGATCTTTATTATTTTTGAGGGTCTGCATTAGTTTCAAGATATGCATTAGTTTCAGAACCTGTAAGTGTTTCTGCATCTGTATGAGTGTCAGGGCCTGCATTTTTAATAGGATCTGTATTAGTTTTGTATTTGGCATTATTTTAAGGCCTGTCTTAGCTTCAAAATCTGTATTACTTTCAAGATCTGTATTATGTTCATGATCTGATCCGTTTCAGAATTTGGAATTAGTTTCAGGATTTATCTAAGTTACATGATCTATTGCATTTTCAGGGGCTGTATTAGTTTTGCGATCTGTACTAGATTAAGAGTGTCTATTAGTTTAATGATTGGTATTTGTATCAGGACCCCAATTAGTTTCAGGGCCTATATTAGTTTCAGGATTTGCATTTGCTTAATGGTCTGTATTAGTTTAAGGATATGAATTATCTTCGGGGCCTGTGATAGTATCAGGGTCTCTATTAGTTTCAGGACTGCGCTAGCTTCAGGGTCTGTATTAGTTTCACGATCTGTATTAGATTCAGGGCCTCTATTTGTTCCAGGACATGTATTAGTTTCAGTGTCTGTATCAGTTTCATGATTAAAATTAGTTTAAAGATCTGTATTAGTTTCATGATCGATATTAGTCTGTGGGTCTGTATTAGTTTCAGCTCTGTATTAGTTTAAGGGTCTGTATTAATTTCAGGGCCTGCATTCATTTCTGAGCTGGTATTAATTTCACACTCCATGTTAATTTCAGGCTCTGTATTATTTCAGGCCCTATGTTAGTTTCCGGGTTCTACATTATTGTCAGTATCTGCATTAGTTTCAGCATCTGTTGATCAACCATCAGTGGGAGAGCTGCAACAAGTAATCAAATGGAAGAGAAGCAGCGGAGCTTCTGGCTACCACCATCTTCCAGCTGAGGCCCTCAAAGCTGTGTACAATTACTCACATCAAGGGCCTATGTGCTCATGCTACCTAATTGAAAGGGACAGGAACTTAGCACTGGCCCCAGGGATGTTACTAATGTAACTATGTTCAGGAAGGGAGATACATTCTGCTGTGGAGGTTATTGAGGTCTTCCCCTCCTGCCCGTTGTTTGAAGGCCTGTACGACTTCAAGGTGCAGCAGTTGCTGCAGGGCCTATATTCATTTTAGGGTCCAGGTTATCTTTGGGTGGATTTTTGTTAAGGGGCCTGGAAGCTTTCCAGGATGTACACTTTCTTTGGTTTCATACAGTACAAGACTCGGCCATTTGCCACACATTACCAAACCGAGTTCTTGGAAACATCTATCCCATTGGATGATCCCTCCTAACCTTTCCCATTGGCTCTGAAATTCTATCCCCGAGTACACTCCCCTACAAACACACCCCCTCCAGGGCAAGTATTTATCCAATTCCATTTCGCAAGTTAGTGTTGTATCAGCTTCCAGAGGTGCTCCAGGCATTGAATTCCAGGTTTCAGTGTAAACACTGGCTGTGTGAGGACTCATCTCCCCTTTCCCTCTTGCGATCTTTGTCAATAACCTTTAATCTGTTTTTCCTGGTCATCATCCAATGTTCGTGTGGAAATTGTCCTTCCTGATTAACTCTTATCAAAACGCAACGTGTTTTAAAATGCTCCTGATAAACATAGAGTTTGCCTGATCTGATCTGAGAAAAGCAATCCCTGATTCGCCAATCTCTTCACGTGACTACAACCCCTCATCCCTGTGATCATTCCAGTGAATCTTCTCTGCATCCATCCCAAGGCCCTGACACCCTTCCAAAATTTTCGGGCCCAGAGTTAGAGACAATACTCCAGCTGAGTCCTAACCTTTGACTTGTCAATGTTCTGCATGAATTTCTGATTTGTGCAATCTCTTCACTTCTTTAACAAGTGAAATATCTATTATTGTTAAACATCTAATAGCTGTGCTCTGCCACCTTCAAACATTAGGAAAAACTTTCTCCCTATCCTAACCAACCACCTTTAAAATTGCTCCAATTGTCGCTTTCACGCTTCCTTTATTTGAAGTTTCACCTTCTCTCCACCTCATCCTTTCAGCGACCTCTCTGCCCCCTCGAAAAGCCTACTGCTACCCTCCTCACAACTTAGTAGTATTCATATCGCTGTGTCATCCGCAGGCCTCAATACCATGTCTTCAATGTATGAGGCCATGGCTTTTATCTGATAAAGTGCAATGCTGATAATGGGGCCCCTTGTGTAGTTCCACTGCATTCCCCCCTCCAATCTGAACAACAACTGTTCATCAATTCATCCTCCTTCATGTTTTCCAGTGAATTTCGAAACCACTGACTGACTCGATTCACAGAGTTGACTCCTCTCTCTATGTATTATTTTCCAGATGGGATATCATATTTACCACCCTCTAGCACTTTAGTGCCCCTTCCATATGCAAGGTAGATGGAAAGATTCTGTCCGTTGCCTCTGCTATTTCCATTGTTCCTTCCTTGTCAGAAACTGTCAGAAATCGATTCCAATGTTACAACAATGGATCAGAATCTGAAAACAATAGATTGAAATGTTACAACAATGGATCAGAATCTGAAAACAATAGACTGGAATGATGCAAGAATGGGCAAGAGTTCCTTGGTGGTGCGTTTCGTTCTGTCCGAAAATTATCATTTGCTATCATTCGATGATCGGATCTATTTGTTACTTGTAGTTTCTGAAAAGCATTACTATCCCATCCTCACGGCTGTTGGTGTCCCTTGTAAGCTTCTCTATCAGGCTATTATTTTTGAGAATCAAAATTAGCAGTGCCAATGTTAATCTTACTGTGATATTCGGATAACAGACTCCATTGTCTTCAGTTAAATTCAGTCAAACTTCATTCCCTATCTATTGACTCCGGAACAACTCACTGGCCAGTGTCTGAGACTGAACTGGATTATTTCCAACCTCTTTGATTCCTTTTACCTTCTGACCACATATCCTCACATTTACCAAACCTGCCCACTGTGACCACTATAATCTCACCAGCCTCCACATCGGAATCAGCACATCAGCTGGATAAGCTCTCATCTGTACGGGTGTCATTGAGAATTCACCAATCGAATGGTATTCATGCTCACTCCAAGTTACAAGCATTCATAATCCACTGCCTTTTTGTAATTCTGCTGCCCGTCTCCGAACTCAGACTAAACCATATTGGCCAATCAGTGCTTTTTTCACGAACGAGCATCACTTCTCGGTCTGGGAGCTCCTGAGTTCGAATTTTGCCATCCTTGTGTTAGAGACACATCGGGGCCTCTACCCTGCAGTGACTTCGCTCCATGTGGGTGTTTCCAATTTTGCTGCAAAGCTTGCTTTTCCTCTTTTTACTCGCCTTCAAGTGCTTCATCAATCTGACACTTTAGAGTGAATTAATTCACTTTCCTAGCCCGTACACATGATTGGCCACAATTTTCGGCTCTCCAGCCTCACTTATTCCCGCCCCTGGAAGGTTGACTCTAGTGTGATTTACAATGGTGGCAAATTCATTGCTGGGCATGACTCTCGCCCGGATGGACTGTCCGTGCGGCGAGAGGGTGAGGGAGGGTCGAATGATGACGCCAATCAGCCATTCCACCAGCTTTAACCCACCGCCTTTGAAATTTGTTCTGTGCAAGTCCTCTTGTGTTAGTCAATCTCGGCTGATCCATTGCTCATCTGTGCGGGGAACCAGCCCAGGGCTTATTTCTAATGAACAGGTGCGCACGTGGCCTGTGACAGGTGAGGACTGCTTCCTGGTATGAGAAATTTAATGGAGGTGCGCTGCGTGCTTTGCTGTGGATTGCTATGAGCTGCTGTATATCCTCACGGAGTTCAGACGAGTCGGATTCCAGCCATAGACAAGCTATGGGGACTGAAGCTACAATTCATCTGTTTCTGTAACATGAGCAACAAAGGGAGTGAAGGCAAATTCAATTTAACAAGTTGGTGGTTACAGAGCTGGATGGGTTTCCAGGGTGTTGAGCTGGTGACAGTGAAGGAACGGCCGATATATTTCCAAGTAAGGATGGTGAGTGTCTTGGAAGGTAACATCCGGGGGGCGGTGTTCCCTTGTGTCTGCTGCAATTCTCCTTCTAGATGGTAGTGGTCGCGGGGTTAAAAGGTGTTGTCGAAGGAGCCTTGGTGCAGGCAGTGCATCGTGTTGATGGTACACACGGCTGCTACTGTGTGTCGGTGGTGGAGGGGGGAGAATGTTTTGGATGTGGTGCCAATCGAGCGGGGCTGCTTTGTCCTGGATGGTGTCGAGTTTCTTCAGTGTTGTGGGAGCTGCACTCATCCAGTCATGTGGCAAGTATTCCAACTTACTCCTGACTCTTGCCTTGTAGATGATGGACAGGACTTGTGTTGTCAGGAGATGAGTTATTCGCTGCAGGATTCCTTGCCTCTTGACCTCATTTAACCGCAGTTCTTCTATGTCTGGTCCTATTCAGTTGCTGGTCAATGGTGGCTCCAAGGATGTTGATCATGGTGGATTCAGCATTGATCAATGTCGAGGAGAGATATTAACATTCTCTCCCGTTTGTTCCCGAGGGTGAGGGGATGGGGAGAAGACACCGAGGGTGCGGGAACGAGGACTGGTACCCAACGCAGAGTGGACGTGTATAGGACCGTGAGATATAATGGTGGGCTCAGGACCTAGAGGGAGAGGGGACGGGGTGATTACTGTGAGGGTCTGGGGATGGGGGCAGGATCCAAAAGGAGTGGGGTATGTGGATGAAGTCACTGCCTGAGATTTACAGGATGGGTTCATAAGGGAGACAGAATGGATACAGCTCCCTGATGGAGAGGGAACGGGGAAAGTTCCCTGAGGGAGAAGGGGCAGGGAGGGTTCCTGGGGAGGGTTCCCCGAGGGAGCGGGGACATGGAGAGTTCTCGAGTGAGTAGGGGCGGGGAGGGTTCCCGGGGAGGGTTCCCCGAGGGAGCGGGGACATGGAGAGTTCCCCGAGTGAGTGGAGGTGGGGAGTGGTCTCCGAGGGAAAGGTGACGGAGACAGTTCCCAGAGCAAGAATGTTTTGAGGCATTTCGCAGAGAGTGACATGAGTAAGACAGATCCCCGAGGGAGAGTGCGCGGGGAGAGGGCACCGAGGGAGTAGGGACTGGGAGATTACACTGAGGGGGAGGGGACAGGGAGAGGACCCAGACACAGAGGCTGCAGATGATGTCCGTGTGCGACCCAGGCAGAGCGATGTCCCCATGTGACCCAGGCAGAGCGATGTCCCTGTGTGACCCAGGCAGAGCGATGTCCCCATGCGATCCAGGCAGAGCGATGTCTCCGTGTGACCCAGGCAGAGCGATGTCTTCGTGTGACCCAGGCAGAGCGATGTCTCCATGCGACCCAGGCAGAGCGATGTCCCCGTGCGATCCAGGCAGAGCAATGTCCCCGTGTGACCCAGGCAGAGCGATGTCCCCATGTGACCCAGGCAGAGCGATGTCCCCGTGTGTCCCAGGCAGAGCGATGCCCCCGTGTGACCCAAGCAGAGCGATGTCCCCGTGCGATCCAGGCAGAGTGATGTCTCCGTGCGACTCAGGCAGAGCGATGTCCCCGTGCGACCCAGGCAGAGCGATGTCCCCGTGTGACCCAGGCAGAGCGATGTTCCCATGTGACACAGGAAGAGCGATGTCCCCGTGCGACCCAGGCAGAGCGATGTCTCCGTGTGACCCAGGCAGAGCGATGTCCCCGTGTGACCCAGGCAGAGCGATGTCCCCGTGTGATCCAGGCAGAGTGATGTCCCCATGCAATCCAGGCAGAGCGATGTCCCCGTATGATCCAGGCAGAGCAATGTCTCTGTGTGACCCAGGCAGAGCGATGTCCCCGTGCGACCCTGGCAGAGTGATGTCCCCGTGCGACCCTGGCAGAGCGATGTCCCCGTGTGACCCAGGCAGAGCGATGTCCCCGTGTGATCCAGGCAGAGCGATGTCCCCATGTGACCCAGGCAGAGCGATGTCCCCGTGTGACCCAGGCAGAGCGATGTCTCCGTGCGATCCAGGCAGAGCGATGTCTCCGGGGGAGAGGATACAGTGGGAGGGTATAAAGAGTGACACTCAAGGGTGTGTCACGTGCCCCTTGGGCTAAGCGGATGGTGAGGGGTCACAGGGGGAGGTCTCAACGCGACAGGTAACATGGTGATTTCCCAAAGAGTGGGGGAGAAGAGAAGGATTCGAGGGAAAATTAACTGGGAGAGGTGGACAAGGGTGCATCATCGAGGAGAATTCCCAGAGAAAGAGGGAGCAGTTAGAGGACTCGGGTGGAGAGGGGATGGGGGAATGTTCCGGGGCAGAGTGTTCAGGAAGAGGTCACGGAGGGAGGGGGGTTAGCGAGTGGTCTCTGAAAAAACTTAAGGGTGCAGATCGCCAAAAGAGAGAGGCAATGCAGGTCGCGGAGAGAAAGGGCATGAGGACTGGGCCTGGATGTAGACAGGATACTGGACTGGACCCCGAGGAAGTGGAAATGGTGACTGGACACTGAGGGTGAGGTGACGGAGAGAGGAACTGTTTAGGGAGGGAATAGAATAGGTCCTCGAGGGAGAAGGGACAGTGAGAGGAAAGAATGTGATGGGATGGGTTGAGCTGCCCGTGGGCGAGTGGCTGTGGAGAGGTCCGCGAGGGTGAGGGGACGGGAAATGTTCACCGAGGGATAGAGGGCTGGACTTATCCCTGAGCGTGAGGGGATGGGGACAGTTACCTGAGGGACATGGGAGGGTTCAGTGCCACGAGGGAGAGGGGAGGTTGACTGGCCCTCTTAGGAGAGGGGTGCATCTAATATCTGTGAGGGAGAATGGAAAGGGTCTTCTCCCCGTGGGAGAGGGGATGCGGACGGGGACAATGAGGGCGGGAGGTGACTGTTCCCTGAGGGACAGGGTGCGGGGAGAGTCCCTCAATGAAGAATGGTGATTAGGGGAAACCAGAGGGATAGAAAGCAGGGAGTGGTCACCGAGCGTTGTTGGGGGGGAGGGGTGGGTTCCCCGTGTAACAGTGTGGTGGGGACAGGTCCCCTAGTGAGAGGAGGCAGGGCGATGATCCGAGGTAGGGGGTAATATTGCTTCTCCCTTGGGAGAGGGAACCAGTTCTGGTGCTCATTTGATAGTGACATGTAAATGGAGTGAAAGGATTGGGAGAGGGCACAGAGAGAGGCGTCAGCGAGTTATCATTAAGGGAGACCACGGGGCCCCTTGAGGTGAGGGGATGGTGAAATGGCACAGGGGGAATTTCCAATGGGAGCTCATGTGGCGAAATGTCCCAAAGGAAGCAGGAGCATGGGTGGAACTCCGAGGGAGAGGTTACAGAGAGACACCCCAAAGCGAGATGGTGGAGAGAGTTCTCTGTGAGTGAGGGGCCGGTGTGATGTCCCCGAAGGTGAGGGGATGGTGAGAGATCCCTGAGTGTGAGAGGATGGGGTGTTGTCCCTGAGCGAGAGTGGATGTGGAGTGATCCCCATTGGAGAGGGTACAGAGTCATGACCACGAGGGAGAGGGTTCAGGCGGCAGGACCAGTAGGATTTGGGGCGGAGGAAGTACCACAATGGAAAGGGGATGGGACAGTACCCAAAGCGAGAGTGAGACATTAGGGAGATCCTTGAGTGAGTGGTGATGACGATGGGTCCCCAAGAGAGAGGGAATGGGGAGAGATCCCTGAGGGACAGGGAACAGGGAGAGATCCACAAGGGAGTGGCGATGGGAAGAGTTCCCCGAGGGGCACGGGATGGAGGCATTTCTCCGAGGAAGAGAGGGCTTGCAGAGGACCCCGAGGGAGAGGGAGCTGGGAGAAGGCAGCGAGGGGGAGGGTACAGGGAGAGGATGCCGAGAGAAGGGGGTGGGCCAATGTTCCCTAGGGATTGTGTACCAGGAGACAGGACAGACAGTGATATTCACCGGAGATTCAAAGGCCGCTTGGGCTGAGCAGATGTTGAGAGGGCACAGGGATAGGTCTCAACGCGGGTGGCAGGATGTTGATTTCGCAAAGTGACAGGGAGAAGGGAAGGAAATCCGAGTGAGAACGATCAGGGAGAGGTCCACAAGGGAGAGCATTCAGGGAGAGATCCCAGAGGGGGAGTGGACAGGGAGAGGGCTCCGAGAGAGAGGGGATGGGGAGAGGGCCCAGGTGGATTGGAGAAATATTCCAGAAGCAAAGGGGACAACGGGAATGTACCCGAAAGAGAGGGACGGTACAAGTTCCCGTGAGAAAGGAAATGAGCTCAGATACCGGAGGGACAGAAGACAAGGATTGGACTCCAAAGGAGTGGGGATGGGGTCAGTTCCCCGAGGGAGAGGGGATAGGGCAATTCTCTGGAGGCAGAGGAGATGGGGCCAGGTCCCTAACGGAGAGGGTACGGGGTCAGGTCACAAGGGAGAGCGGACAGGGTCAGGTGCCCGAGGGAGAGGGGATGGGGTCAGGTCCCGAGGGAGAGCGGACAGGGTCAGGTCCCCGAGGGAGAGGGGATGGGGTCAGGTCCCGAGGGAGAGCGGACAGGGTCAGATCCACGAGGAAGAGGGGATGGGGTCATGTCCCGAGGGAGAGTAGACAGGGTCAGGTCCCCGAGGGAGAGGGGATGGGGTCAGGTCCCGAGGGAGAGCGGACAGGGGCAGGTCACAGAGGGAGAGGGAATGGGGTCAGGTCCCGAGGGAGAGCGGACAGGGTCAGGTCCTCGAGGCAGAGGGGATGGGGTCAGGTCCGGAGGGAGAGCGGATGGGGTCAAGTCCCCATTGGAGAGAGGATTTGGTAAGGTCCCGGATGGAGATGGGACTGGGTGAGGTCCCCAATGGAGAGGGGACGGGGTCACGTCCCGAGGGAGAGGGAACAGTGTCAGGTCCTGGATGGAGGGGGGACTGTGTCAGTTCCCCATTGGAGTGAGGAAGGGGTAAGGTCCCTGATGAAGAGGGGATGGTGTCAGGTCCCAGAGGGAGAGGGGACCGTGTCAGTTCCCCGTTGGAGAGAGGACGGGGTAAGGTCCCTCATGGAGAGGGTACGGGTCGAGGCTCCGAATGCATTGGGGAGGGGGCCAGGTCCCCTTGGCAGAGAGAACGGGATCAGGTCACCGAGGGAATGGGGATGAGGAGATGTGCCAGAGGCAGAGGGGACATGGTCAGGTTCCCAAAGGAGTTTGGACAGGGAGATGTGCTCTGAAATATGAAGCCAGTCACAGTAACTATCCGACCGTTAACCTGTAGAGCATTGCCAGAACAATTCATATAGTTCACTTTTAGTAAGAAAACCTGCCAGCCTTACCTGTTCTGGCCCCACAGCAACATGTTTGTGTCTGCAATGGCCGAGCAGGCCGCTCAGTTGTATCAAACTGCTATCTAAAAAAGGAAAATGTATTTGTTTTTGTTTCCGATATCGCCAGTGATATCACTGATTAGCTCTGTCCATGTGCAGTTCATGCACCTACACTCATAAGTTTCCCTCTTGGTCTAGTTATTCAGAAAGTGTCCCTGCACATTACCTTTCAAATCGATCCTGTCCTTCCTGAAGTTTGTTATCACACTTCCACTGGCCAGAGCACTCAGTCCCAGGGCAAGCAGTGCTCCTCCAGGCCTGGTCCAGGACTGAGTGATTTAAACACGGGTCATTGAGTACAGAGTCCGCGAATGAGAGACAAAATATGTTTCATGTTAATATAAAAATGGTTGAACATGCACAGCGACTTAATTGTAACCCCCAAAGCACCAATGACCACAGTTTCCCTCCCTCCTGATGAAATAGTCGCTAATTCAAGCTTGAATCTTTCCTCCTTATCTGAACGAGGTTTCCATGCGTCTCCCAGCTCATCCTCTCTCTCCAAGACACAGCTCCCAGGCAGTATTGACTATTGTAGTTTAACCATTCGCACTCAGTTAACAGAAATCAACAAGAACCTCAGTGTCAGCTCAACAT
This sequence comes from Isurus oxyrinchus, assembly GCA_026770705.1. Lineage (NCBI taxonomy): Eukaryota > Metazoa > Chordata > Chondrichthyes > Lamniformes > Lamnidae > Isurus > Isurus oxyrinchus. The sequence goes on along the minus strand of JANJGN010000056.1, from coordinate 2,279,861 downwards.
AACAGAAACGCTGCAAATATTCAATGAGAGTTATCATGGAGTAGCTCAGTCCCCAGGTGAACACTGAGTCCAGATGGTGAGGGGCACTCGATGGTCAGTGACAGATATGCTGGGTAATCTCCATCCCCAGGTGAACACTGAGTACAGATGGTGAGGGACACTCGATGGTCAGTGTCAGATATGCTGGGTAATCTCCGTCCTCATGTGAAAACTGAGAACAGATGGTGAGGGTTACTCGATGGTCAGTGACAGATATGCTGGGTAATCTCCGTCCCCAGGTGAACCCTGAGTACAGATGGTGAGGAATGGGCGATGGCCACTGGGAGGTATCCTGGGCTATCTCCGCCCCAGGTGGAATTGATTCTGAATAATTTTCTGTTGTGACCGCTTCATTGTAAAATGCAAACATTTAACTTTGAATAAATTAATTCTAAATTGGTAAATAATTTGGGGGCTTGATATAAATATTATTTTATTAATACATAAGGCAAATTGAATAATGTATTTACTCATTAAAATTCTCAAATTATGAGAACGTTAAATATAGGATCTCAATGGAAACATGGACAGGTCACAGTAATATGTTCAATACATATTGAGAGGTTGGAGAAACTCGGATGCTCTTACTCGAGTGAAGGAGATTGAGGGCAACTTGATAGAAGTTTACAAAATTATGAGTGGCATGGACAGAGCAGATAGTCGGAAGCATTTTCCCAGCGTGGAAGAATCAATTGCTAGGGGACATAGATTAAAGGTGAGAGAAGAAAATTATAGAGGAGATGTGCGGGGCAAGTTATTTTACGCAGAGGGTAGTGAGTGTCTGGAATTCGCTGCCAGATGAGGTGGTGGAACCAGGTACGATAGTCCTGTTTAAGAGGCAGCTTGACAAATATATCAATAGGAAGGAAATAGAGGAATACGGACTCCGGAAGTGCAAAATATTTTAGTTGACGGGCTATAATATCGGCGCAGGCTTGGAGTGTCGAAGGGCCTGTCCCTGTGCTGAACATTTCTGTTCTTTTCTCTGTGTCCTATATCAGACGCTTTGTATAAATAACAGTGATTTACCCTGATTGACAACTAGTGTTGTGACCCGTGCTCTTCCTGATATACTTTAATGAGCAAGTGTGCACAGGGCACAGTTTCAAAGATCTGTGGAACATACAAACGTTGGAAGCATCGTGGATTGTAAGGAGGATCGTGTAGAAAATGAAAAGAATATAGACAGGAAGGTGAAGAGGGTGGACAGGAAGCAGAGGAATGACAACGCGGTTCAATGTGAAATTATCCATTCAGGCGTGAAGAACATGCAGTAGCAATATAAAAGAAAGGGGACAATTTAAAGATAGTGCTGTAGAAGTGATACCTGGGTGAAGATGTACATATGTAATTGAACGTGGCAGGAGATGTTGAGGGAGTAGTTTATCTGTCTCAGTTTGCTGTAATTTATTAAACACGCTCCCTCTCTATTTGTACACTGGATTGTTATCTCTCCCTCGCTCTAATTAATTAATTGCATTCCTCAATTTGCAGACTGCGCTACTTTCCGTCCAAATTATTAATTACAATCATCCGGCATTCGGACACTGTGTTGCTCTCTCTAATTTCAAAATTGCATACCTCCTCCTTTTACACACTCAGTTGCTCTCTCGCTCTTCGTTACCCTAATTAATTAATTGCATTACGTCTCTATGTGCATATTGGCTTGCGCTCTCCCTCTCCTATTCATTACTTACATTCTTCCTCTATTTACACACCGGATTGTTAACTCTTTCTCTCTCTCTAATTCCTTAATTACATTCTTCCTCTGATTGCAAAATGGATTGCTGTCTCCTTCTCTCTCTCTAATTCATTAATTCCATTCCAACTCTCCGTGGGCACTGGATTGTTTTCTCCCTTTCTCGCTAATGTAATAATTACATTCCCCTATATATCTGCTGACTGGTTTGCTGTCTCACCAATTTAATAATTACCTTCCTCCTCTGTTTTCAGACTGGTTGCTCCCTCTCTCTCCCTCTCTCTAATTTATCAATTACATTCCTCCTCTATTTTCAAACTGGGCTACATTCTCTTTCCCTCTAATATATTAGTTACATTCCTCCTCTATTTACATCCTGGCTTATTCGCTGTCAAATTTAATAATTGCATTCAGCCGCGATTTGTACACTGGGTTGCCCTCTCTCTAATGTATTCCTCCTCTACTTGTACAATGGGTTGCTTTCTCTCTCTCTCTCCCTCTCTCTCTTTCGTTGATTACATTCTTCCACAATTGATAAATTGGGATGCCCTGTCTAATTTATTCATTCATTTCCTCCTCCCTTTGATCACTTGTTTGTTCTCTCTCTAATTTAATAATTGCATCCCCTCTCGATTAGCATGCTGTATAGCTCTCTCACTCTCCCTCTAACTTATTAATTACCTTCCTTCCCGATTTGCACCCTGGGTTGCTTTCTCTGTCTATCTCAGGCGTGAATCCGGCGTGTACGTCATTCAGCGTTTCAGTTGCGCGGGCCCGCCAAGCTGACGAGGGCCTATTAACGCCTTTTAAAAACTAATTAAAGTAATAAACTGAGCTGCGCATTGAAACTTAAAGTTGGCGTCAGGTGAAGAGCCCGGTCGGTCTTCACGTTTTTAATGGAACCTCATTCGCCTGTGAGATGAGTATTCTTGTAGTGTTTTAAAATAAAGTGAAACATTTTCTTGAAAATATATGACATATCCCAGCTCAAGAGACACTGTCACGTGAGAGGAGATGCATTGTTTTTGTTTTCAGTGCATGGATTTTTAAAACTCAGTGTTATTGTACATTGGGTTGCTCTCTCCTACTCTAACCTGTATTAATTGCATTCTATCTCGCTTTGCCCATTTTTTTTCTCACTCCACAATGTATTATTTCCATTCCTCCTCCATTTGAACACTGGGTTGCTCTCGCTAGTTTATTAATTACATTCCCTGACTATTTGTACACTGGTTCGCTCTCGCTAATTTATAAATTACATCCCCTCCCTATTTGCACGGTTGGTTGCTTTTACTATTTTATTAATTACATTCCCTGACTATTTGCACAAAGTGCAGCTCTCCCTAATTTGGTAATTAAAATCACTGCCAGTTTGCAAACTGGGCTGCTGTCACTACTTTATTAATTACATTCAATGCCTATTTGCAGCATGGGCTGCTCTCGCTAGTTTATGAATTAGATTCCCAGCGTACTTATATATTGGGTTGCTGTCACTACTTTATTAATTACATTCCCTGGCTATGTGCAGCTTGAGTTGCTCTCGCCAGTTTATGAATTAGATTCACAGCCTATTTATATATTGGGTTGCTATCGCTAGTTTATTAATTATATTCCTCGCCTACCAGCCAACCGGGTTTCTCTCGCTCGTTTTTTAATTACATTCCCTGCATACTTGCACACCGGGTTGCTCTCGCCAATTTATTAATAACATACCCTGCCTATTTTCAGCATAGGTTGCTCTCACTAGTTTATTAATTACATTCACTGCCTATTTGCAACATTGATTCCTCTCGCTAGTTAATTAATTACATTTAATGCCTATTTGCAATATGGGTTACTCTCGCTGTTTAATTAAAAAACATTCCCTGCCTATTTACACACTGGGTTGCTCTCGCTAGATTATTAATTATATTTCCCCCCTATTTGCGCACTGGGTTACTTATGCGAGTTAATTAATTACATTCCTTCCCAATTTGCACACTGGGTTGCTCTCGCTAGTTAATTAATTACATTCCAACCTATTTGGACACTGGGTTGCTCTCGATAATATATTAATTACATTCACTGTCTATTGGCACACTGGGTGGTTCTTGCTACTTTATTAATTGCATTCCCTGCCTATATGCACACTGGGTTGCTCTCGCTGGTTTATTAATTATATTTCATCCCTATTTGCACACTGGATAGCTTTTGCTAATTTAATAAATATAATCCCTGCGTTTTTGCACAGTGGGTTGTTTTTGCTAGTTTATTAGTTACATTCCCTGCCTATTTGCACATTGGGTTGCAATCGCTAGGTTATTAATTACATTCCCTCCAAATCTCCACACTGGGTTAATTTCGCTAGTTTATTTATTACAATCCCTGCCTGTTTGCACACTGGGTTGTTCTTGATACCTTATTAATTATATTCCCTCCCTATTTGTACACTGGGTTGCTCTCGCCAATTAATTAATTATATGCCCTACCTATTCGCACATGGTGTTGCTCTTGCTCGTTTATTCATTACAGTCCCTGACCAATTACACACTGTGTTGTTTTCCCTAGTTTAATTACTTTCCCTGCCTACTTGCAAACCGGGTTACTCTCGCCAGCTGTGTAATTACATTCCCTGCCTATTTACACACTACGTTGTTTTCAGTAGATTATTAATTATGTTCCCTGTCTATTTGCACAATGGGCCGCTTTCCCTCGATTGTGAATTACATTCCATTCCTAGCTGCACACTGAGTTACTCTCGTTAGTTTATTATTTGCATTCTCGGCCTACGTGCACACTGGGTTGCTCTCACTAGTTCATTAATTAAATTCCCCTTCTATTTGCACACTGGGCTGTTTTGGCCAGTTTATTAATTAGAGGCCCTGCCTATTTGCACACTGGATGCCTCCCGCTCATTTATTTAATTACTTTCTCGTCCTATTTGCACACTGGGTTCCTCTCGCTATTTTATTCACTCCATTCCCTGCCTGTTTGCACACTGGGTTCCTCTCGCTATTTTATTCATTCCGTTCCCTGCCTGTTTGCACACTGGGTTCCTCTCGCTATTTTATTCATTCCGTTCCCTGCCTGTTTGCACACTGGGTTCCTCTCGCTATTTTATTCATTCCGTTCCCTGCCTGTTTGCACACTAGTTACACTCGCTAGTTTATTAATTGCATGCTCTGTTTATGTGGACACTGGTTTGCTTTCGCTACTTTATTTATTACATTCCCTACCTATTTGCACACCGGGTTTCTCTCGCCAATTTATTAATTACATTCCCTGCCTATTTGCACACTGTGTTACTCTCGCTAGTTCATTGATTACATTCCCACCCTATTTGCACAATGGTTTGCTCTCGATAATTTATTAATTAAATTTGCTGCCTATCTGTACACTGAGTTGAACTCGCTAGTTAATTAATTACATGCTCTGCTTTTCTGTCCACTGGGTAGCTTTCGCTAATTTATTAATTACATTAGTTGCTTATTTGTACATTGGGTTGCTTTCACTATTTTATTAAACGCATTCCCTGTCTATTTGCACACTAGGTTCCACTAGCTAGTTTATTAATTACATTTGTTGCCTACTTGCAGCATGGGTTGCTCTCGCTAGTATATTCATTACATTCCCTACCTATTTGCACACTGGGGTGCTCTCGCTAGCTTGCTAATTACATTCCCACCCTATTTGCAAACTGGCTTGCTCTCATTCGTTTTGCAATTCCATTCCTTCACTATTTGTGCACAGGCATGCTCTATCTACCTCGACCTAATGTATTGATCACTTACATCCTTTATGTGCACACTTGCTTGCTCTTTCCATCTCATTTTCTAATGTATTATTTGCAATTCGGGAATTGCGCACTTGTTTACTCTCACTCTCTAATTTATAATTGCATATCTCCTCAATTTTCACACTGGGTCTCTCTCAATCTCCCTTTCTGTAATTTACTAAATACATTCCTCCTCTAGTTGGTCACCTCGTTGACCTCACTCTCTCTCTCTAATTTGTAAATTGAATTGATCCAATTTCTACACAGTGCGCGGCTCTCTCCATAATTCATGAATTGTATTCCTGCTCTATTTTCATACTGTGTTGCTCTCTCTCCCACTCAAATAAATTAATTGCATTCCCCTTCATTTTAACACTGAGTTCTCTTTCTCTCTCTCTCTCTAATTTATTAATTGCAAACCTCTGCATTTTGCACTATGCCTTTCTCCCGCTAGTTTTTTAATTACATTCCCTAACTATTCAGACACTGGGTTGCTCTCGTTAGGTCATGATTTACAGTCCTTGCCTATTTGCAGACTGGTTGCTCTCGCTAGTTTATTAATGAAATTCCCTATCTGTTTGTGCACTGCGTTGGTCCCGCTAGTTTATCAACTATATCCTTCCCGTATTTGTGCAAAGGTATGAAAGATTGGCGGGGTCGATAAAATGAGTTTCTGTGTCTTGGACGACAGGCAGGTGTAGAGGTGATGGTCAAATTTGCAGGTAAATGGCAGTTGGATTTCGACACCGAAAAGTGTCAGGTGATACAATTTGGAAGGAGTAATCTGACATGTAAGTATTCAATGAACTGCATGACACTAGGAAGTGAGTGTGTATGTCCAGAGATCTCGGAAAACAGAATGGCATGGTGTGGTAAAATAAGCAATTGGTACACCTGCACTTATGAATCGATGCATAGATTATAAAGTACAGAGTTCATGTTGGAGTTGTAAAGAACATTGGTGAGGCCAAAGCAGTGTGTATATAGATTGTCATATCTAGAGGGGATGCAGAGGAAACTTACCAGGGTGCCGCCCGGGATGAAACATGCTAGTTCTGATGAAAGGTTGGATAGTCGTGGGTTACCTTGGTTGGAGCAGAGAAGACTGAGGAGCGAACTGATCGAGGTTTTCAAGATTATGAGGGGCATGGAAAGATTGGATAGGGAGCAGCTCTGCCCTTAGTTGAAGGGACAGTCACGATGGGAGACACATTTAAGGTGAGGGGCTGGAGGTTAAGGGGGGATGTGTGGAAAAACATTTTTTTACACAGAGGGAGGTGATGGTCTAGAATTCAGTGCCTGGGAGGGTCGTGGCAGCGGGTTGCCTCAGATCCGTTTAAAAAGTACATGGATGAGCACTTGGCATGTCATAACATTCAACGCTATGCGCCAAGGGCTGGTAAATGGGATTGGGTAGGTAGGTCAACTGTTTTTTAAATGTCAGTGAAGACTCGACGTGCCGAAGTTCTTATTCTGTTTTGGGTGATTCTCTGAATCAGTAAAGGTATGCCTCTGAATAGCAGACCATCCAGCAGAGTTATGGAACAGTAATGGTGAGTGGGTAAACCAGAACCGCATTGCAGTTTGATATAATATCTCTACGTTTTACCTCTATATCCGGGGAAATTTGCAGTAGAATCTCTCCTTTGTTGTGTCCTTACCTTGTTGACCTGATTCATATTGAAAGTGACCTGTTAACCTCTACCTCCCTCCTCCTGCAGTCGATAATCCATTGTCTCAATTGTTGTTCGAACAATGGCGGCTTCGTTTCCCAAAGTCCCCAGCGGCTGGGAACGTCCGCTATCAGTGACACGGACCGCGCTGCACTCTGGGCGGGATAGCCCAGCGCACATGCGCAGCTCCGCTCTCCATAAACGACAAAGAATATTGCTTCTTCTTCATTATTGTTATTATTAATAATAATCACCTCCCAGCCGGATCAGAACGCTGGGTGCCGGATGTCACCGATTTATTCAGTAAATATTCACCAATGAAGAAAATGCGAGTGGCAAAGCTTCAGAGAAAACGCTGCCAAATTTTGTTTGAGATTTGAAACGGGTTAGTCACCAGCTCAAAATAGAATTTAAACATATTGTACGGACATGGGAGTGAGGAGCAGGAATAGGCCATTCGGCCCCTCGAGCCTGTTCTGCCTTTCGACAAGGTCATGGCTGAACTGCTTGTGACATCACCTCCGCTCCCCTGTTTCTGCCCCCACCCCAAGCAGATAACATTTGAACACATTGCGGATCATAAAAATGTCTAACGCAGCACTGAACCACCCTATCCTGGTCTGTGGACTGGGGGGTGGGAAAGAAAATTCCGCAGGCCGACGACCCTCTGATAGAATAAATTCCTCATCATCTCCGTATTCAATGAGAGATCCCTTATTCCGAAACCGTGACCCCTTCACCTCGTGTTCTAGATTCCCCCACCCCCAAGGAGGGGGAAACATCCTTTCAGTATTTTTGATTCATTCAGGTCGCTTCTCCTTCTTCCAGCTCTAATAGGCACAGACAGAACATGGCCAACCTGTTCTCGATAAGGCTGCCCTCTTCACCCAGGAATCAGCCCAGTGAATCCTCTCTCAAAAGCTTCTCTTGTGATCCAGCCCGTTCTAAAGGAAGGAAAATATATAACCGCTAACTAGCAGTTGCACAACCCAAACTTTCAGACGCATTATTCCCTTAACTGCACAAGGCACACGTTAGACCACACCAAGAATATTGTGAACAGTTTTCGTCTCCTTATCTAAGGAGAGATATATTGGCATTGGAGGGAGTCCAGAGAAAGTTAACTAGGTTGATCCCAATGATGGAGGTATTTTCTTACGAGGAGAGGTCGACTAAATTGGGCCTGGACTCATTGGAGTTTAGACGTTTGAAATGCGACGTTACTGAAACATAGAAAATTGTTGTGGAGTTTGACAGGATGAATGCTGAGAGGCTGTTTCCCATTGTGGGAGAGTCAAGGACCAGAGGGCATAATCTCAGAGTAAGGGCAGAGAAAGGGGAATTTAACATAGAGATGAGAGGAATTTCTTCTCTCGTTGGGTAGTCAATCTCTGGAATTCTTTACCACAGAGTTTTCTAAAGGCTCGGTCGTGAAGCATTTTCCAGGCTGAGATAGACGGATTTTTAATTAATAAGGGAATCAAGAGGTATGGGGAATAGACAGGAAAGTAGAGTTGGGGATTATCTGGTCAGCCAAGATCTCATTGAAAGGTCGAGCGGAGTCGATGGGCCGAAGGGCCTACTTCTGCTCCTACATCTTCTGGCCTTAAATCACAAAACAATTCTTCTCAATTAATATCAAGAGCAATCGCAAATGATGCTTCAATCTCATGGCCGCCATAAAACCAAAATTGCATAATAACCCCAAAACACAACATCCCAACCCACGCAGCACCACCAGTGAGCCCACAGTCTCATGCTTTTCGAGACTATCCGTCATTCCAGAAATCTGGTTGGAAACCACTCGCCAAAAAAACCGGGATCTTCATGGATATTTCTTCCTCTCCTCGTCGGGATTATCTTGTAATTTTGGCACCAGCTTTTTGCAGGGAAGATAGTTTTTCAGCATTTCATGTACCTGGGAATGGACAGGTGAGGAGTTGAGTTGGTGAGAATTGGAACGATGTTACTGTGCAACTGTGAATCGATCTCAGGAAACATGGATGGGCCCCTTAGCACGAGGGAAAATCCTTCCCTAAACACGAGGGGGAAACGTGACCACCCCTCTACACCCGAAAATTCCCTGTCCCCTCCATACCAGATCACTCTCTGCCCATTCAGCGTCTGGGGAATTCACTCCCACCATCTGTTCAATCAAACCACTATCAGAGAGTAAGGAAGGAATTCTTATTCCTGCCCTCGACTCAATGTCAACCAGAAATGACCAATCATTGGATGTTAAATAATGCCAACTCGCGTTATTGATGCCCTGAGCCCAAGGATGAGTGCAGGATGAACCCCCTCACCAGGCGGAGATGGGCTTCATTTTCCTCTGTAGTGTCCAGTTTGTTCTTCCCGATGGACATCAATTGTACTTCTGCATTCATCTGTTCACAGTCAAATTTGATGAGTTCCAGGACCGGTGGAACATAGAGAGAACAAGGCTTCAGACACACCCACACAAAGTCCCTGGGCAAGGTTAGAGGTGGGAGTGTGAACTGGGTACAGAGGTGGTTTGGAGTGGTCGAGTGAGGTTGGGGGATACTCTGTCCACTCCCCTCGCTGACAAAATGAATAAATCTCCGTGATGGAGTTCTATTGGGAGAATGACATCCACAAATTGAGTTGAAAAGTCAGGCACCTGTGTCTGATGATCCCACTCTGACACCGGATGAATGCTGAGCCCATTTGTGACTACATTGTTCCTCGGATCCTCGTTGTTAGATGCCTCCACGTCTGTGATAATAAATGAATGTGTTATTCACATCAAGTGCTGGTTGAAACCCCAAATGTGGCTGTCAATCACCGTTGCCTGAATAGTTTTAGATGACAGTAGCAAGAAGCTGAGAGACAGAATTACTCATAACAGCTCAATATAAGAGAGGGATTTTTAAAATGCACAGCCAGTAATAGACACCCTGCCAGTGAGAAGAGGCATTGGCCTGAGTGATACAGGTACAGGGTGAGCATTTTTGTTAATTTTGAACTAGGTTCAAAGTGAGACTTCGAATGAAAAATCTGATTCAAGTTTAATTTTAAAGTGAAAGCAATTTTGCAACAAGAGCCTTGTGCTGACCTAGAAATAATCAGTTAAACGGGCGTCTGCATTAACATTGGAGACATGGAGGATTGCAGAGCGCAGTTCACCTCAATAGATCATTTACTTGGTAGGAAAGTTTAGAAAATGATTCACGTAAATATTTATAAAGTCTGAAACCCACCAATGTCACTCTGCTATGCCACTGCTGACTGCAACCCCGTCACTAATTCTAAATCCTCTCAGTCTTACATCCCACTCCCCTCCGTCGCTGCATCCCCCTCCCCTTAGTCACTACACCACACTCCCCTCAGACACGGCATCCCACTCTGCTCTGTCTCGAGATCCCAACCACCTGAGTCACGACATCCCACTCTCCTCAGTCACGACATCCCACTCTTCAGTCACGAGATCCCAACCATCCCAGTCATGACATCCCACTCCCCTCTGCCATTATATCCCAATTGCCTCTGTCACTACAAGCAACTCCCCTCAGTTACGGAATCCCTCTTCCCTCAGTCACTACATCCCGCATCCCTCAGTCATGGCATACCAATTGCCTCACTCAGACATCCTAAAACCCTCAGCCATTGCCTCTAGTTCCACTCAGTTACTGCCTCCCACTCCTCTCGCTCATTACATCCGGCTCCATTCAGTATGATATTTCATTGATGATATTGTGTGAAGAGTTTTTGTAGAATATCCCCTCAAGACTGAAAAGTGTCATATCAGACCGTCGTGGGCTGGATAATGCCCAAGGGGTCAGTCACTCGGTATTTTGCGAGAGATGCTGATATATTGGCTTCTCAAACAGGGGATCCGGGTTGAATAATCCCACCCAACACTTTCTGAAAGCCCATCATCTAATCCAGACGGAAGCCAGAGTGATTTCCCACTTCACAGTTAATGTCTGACAGTGGCTGAGGATGGCTCACTTGTGTCATGAAGAGTCCAATAATTCGCCTCGATCAGTGGACCTGCTGTGGAGAGTGGGAGGTCAGGAAGATTATGAGGAGTGAGAGTGCTCAGCTTTGCATTGAATGAGTTTTTGAATAGTAGTGAAGGGACATTTCAGCTGCTCTCTGAACTTAGCCTGGGTCACTACATAGAAACCAGTGTTCGTGCAGCAGTTCAGGAGCTGCAGCATGAAGCTTATTTCTCTAAAATAAATAGGTGGATTTATAGAACTGTAGCAGAAAGCTACCAATCGCCATGAGAGGGAAAACATCGTGAAGACAGCCCATAATAGAATGAAATTGACCAAGTTAACGAGCAGTATAATGATGGATTTCCATCCATTCTCCAACTGTGGATCTCTGGGACTCTCCCCATAGTTGTGAGCCCGGAGAATCCTGTGGGATCTGCTGCTCACTAAAATATGCCTGACCGTTAAAACATTGAGCACTAGAATGGGGAAAAATGGGACACCTGGCGTTACAATGTAATGAAGCATCTCGATTGCTGCCCATGCCCATGAATTCTGAGCATCCACTATCACAACACAATACCAGGGGAAATTAATCTTCAATACTTAGTGGTATACATAAAATACCAGAACACATTCTTCAAACAGCTGAACAAACTGACTGCACCCAGAACCACATGTGCAGTTTTCTCTGTGCAATGTTTCGTACTCAGCTTAATGTTATAAATAGCCACAAATCAATCGAAAGTAAAATGACACTGAACCAGAGAGAACAGCCTGTGACTGCAGAAAGCAGAACACTATGGAAATTACAACAGGCATTGAAATAAGAAATATAAACTCGTTAGTATAACGAATTGGAAGGTGCCTCAGTATCAGATCGATGAAGACGACCTTTGCAGACTAGAAGGTAGTAAGTGACACATTTCGAGAGGCCACACTTTCCTCAAGAAATGTTCAATATCGTCAGTATGTTAGCTGCGAGGAAGGGAGATAAACAGGTAAATTATTCTGCAGGCAGGAACGAGTTGCCAGCTTAACAGAATATGATTGAATATTAAAAATGCCTTGCTGTGCCCAATTATGTCTTCAAACACTTGTATCCATCACACCACCATCCTCTGGACAAAGGTGTTGTCTTTAAATATTATTGAACACTATATGTTTAATATTATCAGCGATGGGGTTTTTATTCAGCACAAGTTGCAAGTCAAAATGAGTTACGAATGTGGCAGAGCTACCTTAATATTTTCTGAACATAAACAGAGGGATCCAATGCCACTGGAAGAACTAAGCCAACCCTCAATCAATTGGTCAGAGTAAAGGTCTGCGTTTGTGCAGCATCAAATGTTGCGTTCATTATAAAAAATTAACAGACCAGAGGAAGAGGGTCTGCAGACTTCCACATGCTCAATGATCTGAGCCCACAGCAGGTCAGTTCAAAATAACCATCTTCAAGATTTGTAACCACATTCAGACAGAACGACCGAGTGGTTGATCCATCGCGGCCTCTTCAATTGCGCTGAATCGCTGAAGCCAAACTGAAGCTACTTCGATTCACATCGGTGAAATCAGGGGAGATGTGCCTTCACTGGGCACAACAAATGCCGCAAGGCTGACTGCATCTCTGCCACAGATAACTGAGGACTTGTGCCCCAGAATTAGCCACAGCTCCAGCCAAGCTGCTGCAGGACAACTAGATGACAGACACCAACTGGCAGAAGTGGGCAACTGGCCTGGTATGTCCTGTATACACACACAAGCACGCACACACACACACAGACACACACAGACACACACACACACACAGACACTCATACACACAGACACATACACACACACAGACACACACACACACAGACACACACACACACACACTCACACACACACACACACACACACACACAGACACTCACACACACACACACACTCACACACACACACAGACTCTCTCACACACACACACACACAGACACACACACACACAGACACGCACTCACACACACACACACACACACACACACAGACACGCAGTCACACACACACAGACACACACACACACAGACATGCACTCACACACACACAGACACGCACTCACACACACACACACACACACACACAGACACACAAACACACACAAAGAAGTGAAGAACGGGATTGATCTCTTCCATCAACAACGTGATGGAATGTGTGACTGGCCGTGAAAGCAGGTGGCAATTGCACAGGTCAAACCTGAGCACCGAGTCACATTGTGTATTCAGCTAAGACCAGTGGCTGGCAGGCATCATTGCAGCCAGGGACTTAACAGGCCAGAAATAATCAATTAAAGAAAAAAGAAGGGAGTTCCTGTTCTTGACTTCGGGCCAAATTTGACCCCATGTGGGACAGCAGTCCGGAGAAAGGTAAGTGCTTTAGGTTGTTTGAGGCTAAGTAGCTGACCTCAAGGAGTACACCGGTTTAGAGTCATGGTCCAAGTTATCTTCAACTGTTCCAGCAATGGCTTTCCCTCCAACATAAGGACAGGAGTATTGGTGTTCAGTGAGCATTATACATTTCACAGCTCTATTCGTCAATCCTGTAAAACTGAAGTGGAACATCTGCACATCAGCACTGCACAGGCAATATTCAGGCTGATGCTGTTGAGGGGCGACAACATTGGCATCACACAAATGGCAGGCAATGCCTATCTGTGGCATAGGACGATGGAACGATGTTGAGTGCAGAGATTATAGAGGTGTGAGAGTAATGCAGCAAATTGTAGCTTTTAGAATCATTACTGGAGGCAGCGCCTTACCAGGAACAACATTAACAGTGAAGAGGTGAAACATCCAATGACAGGGACACCAATAATATAATATTTGTCTGACAGAAACAATGCTGGGTGCAGAGACTTTCCAGGAACTGCAACAGCAGCGAGCAATTGATAGTAAACTTCTTGAAACTCATAGAGGAACATTTCGATCCTCACATCCAGGGAATAACCCGAGTGCATTCTGTGCCTCTCTGTGGAGCTCCTGGCCTTTGATAGAGCCGGTGCAGATGTTCACACTGACTGTCTGGAATGACAGTTTGGAATGGTTTTCCCTATTATTATCATCACAATTCCTCTGGTGGCACAGTGAGTGTGTGTCCTCGGTGGGGTGTGGTGGGGGGAGGGGGGGGGGGGGGTGTTGGGTAGCGTGGAGACGGAGCGGGGTGGTGGAACTGATTCTAATTATTGTTAAAAGGGATTAGCTCAACCCTGTTCAACACTACCTGGTGTACTTCCACAACTCATAATTTATGCTTAACTGGGCGTGAAAAATCTCAAAACACAGTACCCAATACTCAAGGGCAGTGATTGGTTGAGTGTCAGGTGTGGCCTTCACTGATCGAAACTTACAGAGACAGAGGGACAATAAAGTATTAATAAGGTGACACAGCACCTCAGCAACAAATACATCAGCAAGGACCCAGAAACGGAATCAGCCCTAATAAACTGGTCGATGATCTCCAAGTATTAAGAGAGTCGGGCTGGTGATAGAGAGTGAGGTTGTGGGGGGTGAGGGTGGTGCTGGCGAGAGCAGGGCCCAGGGGAGAGGGAGTGGGACCCGTCATCAGCCATCTTCTTCAAAAAAATCCTTGACTCTCCCACCAGCTCTTTCCATGCAAGTGAGTATCCCGTCTCCAAGCTCCTTATCCCTCCAAAGCTCTTCAACATGATGTCCACACCATTTCCCGAAATTCCCACCTTTCCCCAGTTTCCCCTTTACCACATTTCCTCGTTAGTCCTATGTCCACTAATGATGCCGTTCCACTACCACAGAATTTACTCTTTGATCAAACTAAAGAAGCCGCCTATTGCATTCGGATGACCGACTCGGTAACTGAAGGGAGAAGGATCTGAAGGATTGGGACCAAGGTCATGGATGGGATAACGTGAGTAACCGAGGGCTTCAACGGTAAGGGAGCACAGGAGTCAGCCGTAGGCTTTCAGTGGGGCTGAGGTGGCGTTGGCGATGGGATTGATTATAAGTGGAGTGTTTGACCTGGGTGGAGATAGGCTGAGGATCTGTGGCTACACAGTAGGTCGGAGCAGAAAGGCAAGTAGAGTGTGAGGAGTGAGACAGAGGTCTATAGGAATCACGGTGTGATGCACGGTAGCGGGAACAGAGCTGAGGCTGGGTCAGCTTGAAGGTCACAGTTATATGAGGTCGAGGGGATTAGGTGTCAGACTGGGTCAGGGTTAGGCATAAGGTCAGGGGTTAGGCAGAGGACCAGGTGTTGACAGAGACCCTATTGGTGGGCAGATGGTTAGGGGTTTTACAGAGGGCCAGTGGAAAGACAGACCCTTATTGGTGGAGGAGAGTGTGAAGGATTAAGCCCGGAGTTAGGTTTAGACCACACATCAGTGGTTAGGCAAAGGCTTGAGATTAGGCAAAAGTCCTGGAGTTAGGCAAGTGTCGGGATGAAAAAGAAGGTGAGGTAGGGTCAAAGTTTAGGCTGAAGGTCAAGGATTAGGCAGACATGAGTGGAGTTATGTGGAGCGTCAGGGGATAGACCGACTTTCATAGTTAGACAACAGGTTATGTGTTTGGTAGAGGGTCAGGCAGAGGCTCATTGGTTAGGCAGAGAATCAGGTGTTAGGCAGCGGGTGAGTTTTTAGACAGAGATTCAGACAGATGCTCAGGGGTTAGGCCGAGTGTGAAGTGTTATGTAGGGAGCCAGGGGTTACACAGGAGGCCAGGGGGAATCTGGGTTAGGCAATGGACCAAGGGAGATCAGGACAGACTGCGTTAAAAGAACAGAGGTCACTGTAAGGTGCCAGGTTATATCAGCATCAGGTGACTGGCTGGTTTAGTCAGAGGGTCAGTGTTCAGGCAACGTTTCAGGGTTAAGGTAGAGGTCATTCAATAGACATTGTCAGGAGAAATCAAGGTTAGACAACGACTCAAGTGAGTAGAGGTTAAGCTGGGTCAAGAGAACAAAGGACACTTGATGCTGTCAGGTTATATGAGTTTCAGGAGATCAGGGCTCAGACTGCGTTAGGCAGAGCATCAGGGGTCAGATTGTTTAATTTGAATGGGGCGGTGTGGTTGCAGGGCTCTTTCTGCTCGGATGAGATAAAGGATCTCAATCCCGCCAGGTGAGCACTGACTGATTTATTTTTTTTTTTATTGTTTGCTTTTGCTTTGCTCTCTGAAGGTTCTGGAGGGCCGGTCAGCCGCAAAACGTCTTCAACAGGACGAAAAGGATGAGGGCAAACTCTGGCCTGCTGAGGCTGCGGCGCTGCTACGACGAGGCCTGCATGGCGAGGTTCCCGGCCCTCCGTGAGGAGAATGCCATCCGCCTCCAAACGATCTTCCAGTGAATGATGCAGGATCGCTGAGGGAGCACTGGGCTGGCATCTGCTCCATCATTCCTACCATTCTTCAGCATCTGTGTGGGGGCTGGGAAATCAAAACCATGGGACACCTTTCTGAATCCGTTTTTGCCATTGTTCGCATTTTCAAGAGAGGGAGGGTGGGTGTTGGTGCTTCAAAAACGTAGAGAGGTGTAAGAAGGTGGCCGTTTCTAAGGGTCCCTGCGATTGTTCGTGGCACAGGGTAGTACACATGCTCCAAACTGGCTTGTGAAGCATTAACCAGGAACAGGGGTTTTCTTCATGGCGTTTTACATGGCGGGGGGTTGTGGGTGAAGTGAGTGGGGGTGAGATGGTGGATGATGGGGGAAGGGCTGCTTGGAATTTATCATGCCTTGATGGACAGGAGATTCTAACTGTTCCTTAGGGATTGATGGACAGAGTCTTCCGTTCTTTCATAGCCATGAGATGGTCTTTTGAGAATGAAAGATCGGGTCTGATATTGTCAACAAATTGGGTCGTGGGAGGCTGGTGTTCCAGACAAATGACTCCAACCAGCTGTCAATATCTAATCAATGATGTTGCTAGACTTTGCTAATGTCATGTCAACTTGCTAAGTCGCTCAAATCTCATCCCACACGACCAGTGCCCCAGTTCTCCCCTATTTATTCTCTTTGTTTCATTTTGTTGGCTAACTCATTCTCTGCAACGGGCACAGAAACAAAAGGCACAACCTTAAAGAGAACTTATTGAATTAAATTAAAATGGTGTTTTTTCTACTTACATGTACGCAACACAAGGTGATGACCACCATCGCTTTGTCCTGCACTTAACGATGACAATCTCATGGGTATGAAAGAAGGGCCGACTCTGCCCATCAATTCTTAAGGAACAGGTGGAATCTCCTGTCCAACAAGCCATGGGAAATTCCAAGCAGCCCTTCCCCCATCAACGACCATCTCACCCCCACTCGTTTCACCCCCAACAACCCACACTACAACACCCCATCGCCCTCCAATACATAGTAACTGGGCCATTGCTGTGAGGGGTTCCTGAGAGTGATTCCTGAAAGAATTTCCTGAGTAGAGTTCATATGAGAAGTTCCTTAGAGGAATTCCTGAGTGGATTGCCTTGGCAAAGTTCCTGAGAGGGGCACCTGAGAGCATATCCTGAGAGAAGTTCCTGAGAGGAGTTCCGGAGAGTAGTTCCTGAGAGGAGTTAATGAGAGGATATATGGCTGCAAAGAAGACAATGTGGTGGGTAGAATTAGTAAGTTTGTGGAGGACACAAATATTGGCCGGGTGGTGAACAGTGAGGTCAAGTTCCTTGGGTTACAGGAAGATATAGACAGGATGGCCTAATGGGCAGAGAATTGGTAGATGGAATTTAATCCTGAATAGTGTGAGCTGATACACTTTGGAAGGACTAATTTGACAAGGAAGTATTATATGAATGGCATGACACAAGGCAGCTCCTGAAAGGGGTTGCAGAGAGGAGTTTCTGAGAGGAGCTTCTGAGACGATTTCCTGAGAGGCAGTGAGTGTGTCTGTTTCCGCTCTTGCATCAATCAGCATACAATTATGATCAGCCTCTATCTCGATGATTCTGTTTAAAATCAACTGTAAATATGATGTTCAAACCCTATGGCCTCTGATGGAACAGAGACATGCAATCGTACATTTGAGGAAGACGCCATGTGGCCCATCGTGACCGTTTCGACTCTTCGCCAGACATATCTAATCAACCCTTCTTTTCACTCCTCCATTTGCTGTGCCAATCTCCACTGTCTGTGCTCATTTAATTCTATTTTCATACATAAATGTTTATTTGCATTGGCCAGCTTTTCAGGAAGAACATTGTTATTTTCAATAAGAACTCTTCAAACGCTCTCTGCTTCTTTGTCGATCACTTTAAAACTCCCTGTGCTGGTTACTGTCTGATTTTCCAGTATCTCCAGTTTCTCGCTATTTACTCTATCAAAAACATTTATGATTTTAAATGTCTCTATTAAACCTCCCATTTGCCTGGCCTGCACGAAGGAAAACAATCCCAGCTTCTCCAGTATCACCACGTAATTCAGGCCCCTCATCCTTGTTCTAATTGCAGTAAAGTTTCTCTGCCCTCTCACCCAGTCCCTCACATCCTTCCTGAAAAATGGTCGCCAGAATTCGGCACAAGAACTTCAGTTGAGGTTTCACCAAACTTGACACATTAGTTGTCTGATTTTCTTATTTTGAAAACTCTGATTCTGTATATCAAAAGAAATATATTGCTATTTTAATACTCTAAAAGGCTTGCGCTGTCATTTCAATGACTTGCTTATGTCCACCCGATATTTTTACTAAACAACTCCAACATTAGTCCGTTTTTCTGCTTCACACTATTCTCTTTACACTATCCCGTCCCTCAGAAACCCTCTTACATCCCAGGTGGACAAGCTAACTGTTCCAATTTAGTGTGGTGCAAGTACAATTGGGCTGAACGGGTCAAATGAGCCTGTTTGTTCAGTGGCTGTAATTAATCTCAGTCTCCAAGGATTCTAAAAAAACTCACTGGGGGGCTTCCCACTGTTGTTAATAAGGCAGTCGCTACATTGTGTTACCTCATATTGTCAGCGGGGGCATCAGCTCCGTGAAGAACAAGGAGCCACGGCTGTAAGACAGGGAGAAAGTTTATCAGAATCTGAGAAGAATATATTTGAATGTTACAACAATGGATCAGAATCTGAGAACAATGGATTGGAATGTTACAACAATGTATCAGAATCTGAGAACAATGGATTGGAATGGTACAACAATGGATCAGAATCTGAGAACAATGGATTGGAATGTTACAACAATGGATCAGAATCTGAGAACAATGGATTGGAATGTTACAACAATGATTAGGAGTTTTTTGGAGGCGCTTTATGAACTTTCTACATATTATGATAGGATGTCAGTGGAAAGCCGCATCTATCGGGCACTCCATGTTATTCAGGCGGGTTACTATCCCATCCTCGCTATTATTGGCATCCCTGGTATGTCTGACTCTATATGGCTATTAATTCTATATTCTATATTGAACTGAATTATATCTTCTTCAGCAAAATTACAAGTGTTTTGGAGATTGCAAAGTTTTTTATACCAGTTATAGAATCCAGGGGGACAGGATTGTGATTAACAGTCGAGTTCAGAAATTTCAGTAACATACTTATTGCCATTCAATCTGGATTGTCTTCGACCATATCAGGGACATTTCAGTCTATTATTGCATGTACAAGATGCCATTTAATCTGGATTGTCTTCGACCATATCAGGGACATTTCAGTCTATTATTGCATGTACAAGAGTTTCAATACGGCACTGGATGCAGCAATATAGTGGAAAATTTCAGCGCCTTCAGGCAAACTGAAACTTGTTATATACAAGCATTCTGATTGTTTATTGGGAATGGTTTCAATTCCTGTGGGCCATGCATCTGTGTCATACCCATGCCGTCCAGCTTTCTGCAGCCACTGGCCGTTGTGTGTGGTTCTGTGACTTTCACACTTGATCGGTTTGTGTCCATTTGTTTCCAGAAACTGAGAAGTAAATATTGCACCGTGAAAATGGCTCTGAGAAGAATGACTGCGCTGAGCTTTTTAAAGAATATTTCCTGGTATTTCATGTTACCAGATTCTTATGTGCTGATGAACAACCCATGATTTTGGTTCGTAATATTAGAATTTCAGACATAGAGTAATAGATTCAAAGTGGTCTGCAGCACAGAAATGTTGGTCCATCGAGTCTGCGCCGGTCAAATAAGTACCTAACTATTCTAATCCCACTTTGCAGCAATAGGTCCATAGCCTTGTATACCAGGTCATCACAAGTGCACATCCAAATACTTCTTAAATGATATGAAGTATTCTGCCCCGAACACCCTTTCAGGCAGTGAGTTCCAGATGCTCACCACCCTTTGGTTGAAATAATTCTTCCTCACATTCCCTCTAAACCTCCTACCCCATACATTAAATCCATGCCCTCTCGTTATTCGACCCTCCACCAACGTTGAAAGTTCCATCCCTCTACCCTATCTATGCCCCTCATATATTTATACACGTCTATAATGTCCTCTCTCAATCTCCTCTGCTCCAGCGAAACTATCCCAGTTTATTCAATCTCTGCTCATAACTGAAAATATCCAGGCCAGGCAAAATCCTGGGAAGTCTCCTCTGTACTCTGATGCAAACACATCCTTGCTATCAAGCGGATTCCAAACTTCACGCAATACACTAGATGTGGCCTAACCAGCGTTTTATACAGTTCAGCATAGCCTCCCTGCTCTTATATTCTATGCCTCGTCTAATAAAGGCAGGTAACCCACTTGCTTTCTTAAACTCCTTATCTACCTCCACCACTACATTAAGGGACCGCTGCACATGCACAGCAATGATCTCTCTGATCCACGGTACTTCCCAGGATCCTAACATTCATCATACTCCCGTGTGTTGCTTGTCCTGCCCAAATGCATCCCCTCACCCTTATCTGGATTAAATTATATTTTAAAATAATCAGCCCATCTAATCACCCTGTCTCTATACTCCTGTAATCTAAGGCTATCCTTCTTACTATTTACCACCCCACCAATTCTCGTGCCCTCCACGAACATACTGATCAACCACCGCACATTCTAATCTAAATCATTTATGTATACCAGAAACAACGTGGGACCCAACTCCGACCCATGTGGAACCCCACTGGAAACATGCATCCAGTCACAACCACCACCATCCCCCCCAACCCCAGACCATCAGCATGGGCTTCCTGCCACTCAGCAAATTCTGAGCCCAATTCGCCACATTGCCTTGGATCCCACGGGCTCTTACCTTCGTTATCAGTCTCCTGACCATATTAAAAGCCTTGCTGAAGTCCAGGTAGACGACATCAAATGCATTGCCATAAATTACATACCTGGTCACATCTTCGTAAAATTCAATCAAATTAGTCAGACATTACATCCCCTTAACCAAACCAAGCTGATGGTCCCTGATTTTCCCTGCCTCTCCTAGTGTAGATAAACTATCGCCCTCAGAATTACTTCCAATGATTTACCCACTGATGTTAGATTGACTTGCGTCTACTTCTCTACTATTTCTCTTCCTCCCTTCTTGAATAACGTTACCACAATGTCCGCTATAGCAACTCTCCTGTGTTCAGTGTTGTTCAGTTATTTCCAGCGCCCATGTTGCCTCACTCAACAGCCTGGGATCAATTTCATCTGGTCCTGGAGGTTCATATTATTTTAAGCCTGTCAGACCGCTTACAACGTCTGTGCTGATTTATTTAATTTCTGCGCTAATTTATTTGATTATCTCAAAGCCCTTCTGCATAATTTCCATTGTCCCTCTCATTTGTCAGCACCAATACAAGTCATTCATTTAGAACCTAACCTACGTCTTCAACCTCCAAAAACAATTTTCCACCATGATCCTTAATGGGCTCTATTATTTCCCTAGTTATCATCCTACTCTTAATGAAATTGTAAAACAACTTTGTATTTTTCTTGATTTTTCCTGCCCCTTTTTGCTCTCCTAATTTCCTCATAAAGTTGCCCCTTACACACTCTAATATCTTTTACGGGTTCCGCTGTTTTGAGATCTCGTTAACTGCCATCAGCTTCTCTTTTTCTCATGATCAAATCCTGTATATCCCTCGAGATCCCGCTGTCCCTGGATTTATTGGTCCTGCCCTTTACTGTTATTGGTATAAGCTGGTCCTGAACGCTCCCAATTTCCATCTTTGGTGAGTCACACTGCTCTGAAGCAGATTTACCTAAAATAAGCTGTTCCCAGCTCATTCTGGTAAAATCATATCTGATCTTATTAAAATTGGTCTTCCTTCAATTTAGAACTCAGTTTTCTGGCAGTCCCTTCTGCTTTTCCTTAACAACGTTAATCGAACGGAGCTATGATCAGAAAGCACAGAAAGCTCCCCCACTGATGCCTCTGCCACATGCCCGGCTTCATTCCCTAAAAGTAAGTCCAGGACCGCCCCTACTTTGTAGGAACTTCGACGTACTGGCTTAAAAAGCTCTCCTGGTTGCAGTGTAAGCATTGGACACCCTCTGTACCTACCACATTATCACTAACCTAGTTAATGTTGGAGAAATTTAGATCTCCCACTATTACTACCCTTTTATTTTTACACTGCTCTGAAATTTGCCTTGGTATCTTCTCTTCCATTTCTCTCTAAATATTTGGCGGCCTGTAGTACACTGCCAGTAATGCGATTGCTCTTTTTTTTCCTTTTTTCAGTTCTATTCATATGGCTTCTTTTGAAGAGCCTTCTAGGATGTCATCCCTCCTTACTGCTGTCACTGATTCCTGGACTAATACTGCGAAACCCTCTCCTCTTATACCTCCCCTTGTCTCGCCTAAAGACACTACATCCTGGGTTTTTGAGCTGCCAATCATGCCCCTCCCACAGCCATGAGTCGGCGACAGCAAGGACATCATACTTCCATATGTTAACTTGTGCCCTCAAATCTGCCTTATTTCTCAAACTTCTTGCATTAAAATAAATACCATGTAACGTTGTCAAACTCACTTCTGCATAACTGGCCTATACGTTCTAGGTCTTCAAGACTCACCTGCTCTCTCTTCTAGTTTTGGCTGTGCAACTCCCCCTGCTGAACCACCTCTCAGGACCCCATCCCCCTGCCAAGTTAGTTTAAACGCTCACCAACAACACCAGCAAACCTCCCTGCTAGGACGTTGGTCCCATTGCAGTTCAGGTGCTACCTGTCTGCGTTTTACAGGTCCCACTGCCCCCAGAAGCCGTCCAAATATGCGAGAAATATATAGCCCTCTCCCCTGCACCATCTATCCAGCCACGCATTCATTTGGACTAACCCCCTATTTCTATACTCACCAGTGCGCGACACTGGAAGAGGTCCAGTGATCACTTAATTTGAGGTCCTGTTTTTTAATCTGCTTCCTGAATCCCTACATTCTGTCTGTCGGACCTCATCCGTCCTTGCAGCGATGTCGTTGGTACAAATATTTACCACTATCTGCATCTGTTTGCCCTCCCACTTTAGAATGCCCTTCAGCCCTACAGTGACATCCTTGATGCTGGCACGAGGGAGGCAACATACCATCTTGGCCTAAGAAACGGCTGTCTGTTCGCCATATTATGGACACTCCTGCACCTATTGTCCTTCCCCTCTTTTTCCTTCCCCGTTGTGCAGCTGAGACACTCAGTGTCATGAGCGTGGCTGCACTCCCCAGCCGAACAGTCACTCTCACCATTTTCCAACACAGAAATATGGTTATCGAACGAGATGCACCCTCGCGATTTCCTGACCACCTGCCTGAAACATCACTTCAGATTGATGGTTACCAATCCAACTCTGTCTGCTTTGGGGTCTCCATACCTAAAAACATTCCAGCCAGCAAGGTAAGGGTTATAAAGCAGCAGATACTAAGCAATGGATGACTTCTCCTTGGCTTTTTTGAGCAGAAATGGCGGTGACTATCATTTCACTCAAGGCTGACAGTCGAGAAGTTTTTTTTTTCAAGAATTAGATCTAAATTAGTTCAAGCATAATCCATGCAGACTGAAGGTCTGTAAGATCTATGTATTGCTTCATTTCAGTGAAATATTTTCCATTTTAGGATACATAAACTAAAGGTCTAGTTGAGAAGATACCTGAAGATGCCCCTCGGAGATGTATGCAGTATTGTGAGAATTTCTGGATTCTATTGATCAGCCTGTTCTATGAACTTGTTTAGCTGGAACTGGGGCAGGTGCCGTCGACATGTTGCTC
Source organism: Isurus oxyrinchus (assembly GCA_026770705.1). Classification (NCBI taxonomy): domain Eukaryota; kingdom Metazoa; phylum Chordata; class Chondrichthyes; order Lamniformes; family Lamnidae; genus Isurus; species Isurus oxyrinchus. The sequence goes on along the minus strand of JANJGN010000056.1, from coordinate 2,255,602 downwards.
TGCTCCTGCTCCTCCAATAACATTGAGTTCTACAATATCAGTATTGTACTTTGAAAATTTAAACTATCCAGACATACAATATTTTAAACCTCCACCATTTGTTATTTCAGGTAAAATCAATTGAATTAATTGTTACAGTGGCAGAATCGAAAATGACAATAAGTTATAAACTAAACTTTTCTGCTAACCTAATGTATTCTTTTCCTGTTTATTTCCCTTGCTCGCAGTTATTTCGCTGACAATTCTGATAATTTCCAGGGGAAAGTGTGGTCTCTCAAAATGTGTAACTTACTACCTGTTGTCTATGGCATTGGCGGATCTCATGGTGATTATACTCGACATGGTATTGAGGCATATTCCAATTGTTCATTGGGAGCAGTTTCGGTTCCTGTGGTTCCTTCGTATCTGTAATATCCATGCTGTGCTGCTTTATGCAGCCACAGATTGCTCAGTCTGGTTCACCGTGACTTTCACTTTTGACCGATGTGTAGCCATATCTTGCCGAAATCTGAAATGTAGATATTGTACGGAAAAGACAGCAGCTGTGGTTCTTGGAACAGTGACTGTTCTGAGCTTTTTAAAGAACCTTTTCTGGTATTTCATGTTCACTGGATGGTATCAGTTGAGGAACCTGCCCTGGTTTTGTACTGCAACTCTAGATGTTTACTTGTCTACGGTTTGGCTAACAATCGAGTTTGCCCATTACATTCTTACCCCCTGTGTCCCATTTGTCCTGATTCTGCTGCTCAATGTTTTCACCATCAGACACATTTTAGTGAGCAGCAGAGCCCGCAGGAGGCTCTGGGCTCAGAGCAGTGGAGAGGGCCTCAGAGATCCGGAGATGGAGAGTCGAAGGAAATCCATGATTTTACTGTTTACTATCTCGGCAAATTTCCTCCTGTTGTGGGCAACGATTATGGTGTATTCTGTATGGATTCGGATGCATAATTTGGGTTATGAGTCCATATTACTGCATCATTATGTTCAGGAACTGGGCTTCATGTTGCAGCTCCTGAGCTGCTCCACAAATTCCTGTATTTATGCCCTGACCCTGGCAAAATTCAGGGAGCAGTTGAAGCATGTACTAACATGTCCCTTTGCAACAATCATGGAATTGAATCGAAAAAGAGAGAACAAATGATTCAGGGAAGGTCCAGCATTTTCTCATTTTAATTCACATTCCCAGTGGGTGGCGGTGCTGTGCTGTTCGACAGAGTGACTGGAGGAGTTGGATAGCACCGCCACCGGCATGGGGTGTGGGGAAGGTGCCTGATGGCTATGGTGACATTATTGACGTGAGGCACCTAGTCCACAGAGTTCCCAAGGAGCAGGTGGGCAGTGGGTGGGGGGGTCGTTGGTGCTGTTTCCCTTGCCGAGGGCTAAACGGGAGTTGTGGCACCTGTGACTGCACAATGCCTAGGGGGTGAGATCCGTTCCCCATGACAACGGCATAATATGGCAGGTGGGTCATGTGACAGCACAATGGACAGGGGGTGGGACTGTTCTTCATAACGATACTTCATAATAGAAAGGGCGGGAACTGTGGCAGCATCTTAAGAAGGGGCTGCTCGCATTGATGACAGCTTAATTGGAGGGATGGTTCCTCTGGCACAACGGAAATGAGGGCAGGACCTAGTCCCACGATGACGTCATAACAAAGTGTGCAGAGCCCTGAGATTGTTCAATCAAAGGGAGAGTGATCTTGGCCATTGATGGCAGCTGTATGGAAAGGCCCTTGTCCCGCTTCCATTGTCGGACACAATGGACGGGTTTGAAGCAAAGGTTCCCACCAGCTCCGCCCATTATGATCACCCATTGGCACAGGGAGAAAAGGTGAGACTGCAAAGTTTCACCGCCATGTCCCTCCACAAGCGCTCTCCTGAACCTGCAATGGAACAGCAACAAGATGAATAAAAATGGCGTTTGAAACTTCGTGCTAAATATTTCTCCTGCACTGCCTTCCATTGGGCGCTTTAATTGTACCCTTTAGTACTTTAATAATGCTGAGGACAATCAATAAAGAGTAATGTGATTAAAGCAAATCTAAATGTTCGCCAGTAAAAGCACAACAATGTCTCTGAAACCCCTCTGTCATTTACACCGACAGACACTCGCCAACATCAGATAGCAATGAGTTAGAAACCACTGTTCAGAACGGATGAACATTAGCAAGGGAGGATTGTGAACCGCTCGACATATGCACACAGACACACACTCACGCAGACACACACACAGACACATACACACACACAGACGAACACACAGGCACACACAAACACACACATACACACACACAGACACAAAGACGCAGACACACACTCACAAATGCTACACAGATAGACATACACACACACAACTGCAGATACACACACGAATGCAGATACACAAACACACACACAGATAAGCAGACGGACATGCAGACACACACACACACATTCACACAAATGTACACACGAACACGCACACTCACAAACACACATACACAGACGTAATGGATGGAAGTAGAACGGAATCGGAAATAACGTGATCCGGTTTTCAGGATTCACACAGTGATTGTGAAATGAAAAGAACCCACTGACAGAACTCACATCCATCCACACTTCACAGTTCATCTGAATTCCTTTTAGTTCAATATCTCTATATCTCTTTCTCTCTCCGCTTCTCCCTGTGACCTGAATATTCCCGCGTGCTTCAGAACCATGTATTCAGGACCCATTCAGAGTCCCGAGTACTGACACAAAAACAGAATTGTCTGGAAAAACTCAGCAGGTCTGGTAGCATCGGCGGAGATGAAAAGAGTTCACGTTTCGAGTCCTCATGACCCTTCGACAGAACTTGAGTGAATCCAAGAAAGGGGTGAAATATAAGCTGGTTTAAGGTGTGTGTGTGTGTGGGGGGGGGGGGGGGGGGGCGTGGGGCGGGGGGGGTGGTTGGGTGGGGGGGGTGAGAGGTGGAGGGCGTTGGTGTGGTTGTAGGGACAAACAAGCAGTAATAGAAGCAGATCATCAAAATGTGTCACAGACAACAGAACAAAAGAACACATAGGTGTTAAAGTTGGTGATATTATCTAAACGAATGTGCTAATTAAGAATGGATGGTAGGGCACCCAAAGTACAGCTCTAGTGGGGGTGGGAGGAGCGTAAAAGATTAAAAATATTTTAAAATAATGGAAATAGGTGGGAAAAGAAAAATCTATATAATTTATTGTAAAAAAAACAAAAGAAAGGGGGAAGAAACAGAAAGGGGGTGGGGATGGAGCAGGGAGCTCAAGACCTAAAGTTGTTGAATTCAATATTCAGTCCGGAAGGCTCTAAAGTGCTTAGTCGGAAGATGAGGTGTTGTTCCTCGAGTTTGCGTTGGGCTTCAATGGAAAAACACAGCAAGCCAAGGACGGACATGTGGGCAAGAGAGCAGGCTGGAGTGTTAAAATGGCAAGTGACAGGGAGGTTTAGGTCATTCTTGGGGACAGACCGCAGGTGTTCTGCAAAGCAGTCGCCCAGTTTACGTTTGGTCTCTCCAATGTAGAGGAGACCACATTGGGAGCAACGAATGCAATAGACTAATTTGGGGGAAATGCAAGTAAAATGCTGCTTCCCTTGAAAGGAGTGTTTGGGCCCTTGTGCGATGACGAGAGAGGAAGTGAAGGGGCAAGTGTTACATCTTTTGCATGGGCATGAGTTGATGCCATAGGAGGGGGTTGAGGAGTAGGGGGTGATGGAGCAGTGGACCAGGGTGTCCCGAAGGGAATGATCCCTATGGAATGCTGACAGCAGGGGTGAAGGGAAGATGTGTTTGGTGGTGGCATCATGCTGGTGTTGGCGGAAATGGTGGAGGATGATCCTTTGAATGTGGAGGCTGGTGGGGTGATAAGTGAGTTCAAGGGGGACCCTATCATGTTTCTGGGAGGGAGGAGAAGGCATGAGGGCAGATGCACGGGAGATGGGCCGGACACAATTGAGGGCCCTGTCAACAACGGTGGGTGGAAAAACTTGGTTAAGGAAAAAGGAGGACATGTATGTTTTTGAAACGATCTGTTTTTGAAGGTAGCATCATCGGAACAGATGCAATGGAGGCGAAGGAACTCAGAGAATGGGATGGAGTCCTTACAGGAAGCGGGGTGTGAGGAGCTGCAGTCGTGGTAACTGTCGGAGTCGGTAGGTACGTAATGGATATCGGTGGACAGTCTATCACCAGGGATTGAGACAGAGAGGTCATGGAAGAGAAGAGATGAGTCAGAGATGGACCACGTGAAAATGATGGAGGGGTGGTGATTTGAAGCAAAATTAATACATTTTTCCAAGTCCCGACGAGAGCATGAAGCAGCACCGAAGTAATCATTGATGTACTGGAGAAAGAGTTGTGGAAGGGGGCCGGAGTAGAACTGCAACTAGGAATGTTCCACATACCCCATAAAGAGACAGGCATAGCTGGGGCCCATGCGGCGACCCATAGCCACACCTTTTATTTGGAGGAAGTGAGAGGAGTTGAAGGAGAAATTGTTCAGTGTGAGAACAAGTTCAGCCAGACGGAGGAGAGTAGTGGTGGATGCGAATTGTTTGGGCCTCTGTTCGAGGAGGAAGCTAAGGGCCCTCAGACCATCCTGGTGGGGGATGGAGGTGTAGAGGGATTGGACGTCCATGGTGAAGAGGAAGCGGTTGGGGCCAGGGAACTGGAAATTGTTGATCTGACGTAAGGTGTCAGAGGAATCACAGATGTAGGTAGGAAGGGACTGGACAAGGGGAGAGAGAAGGGAATCAAGATAACGAGAAATGAGTTCTGTGGGGCAGTAGCAAGCTGAGACAATCGGTCTACTGGGACAGTGCCGTTTGTGGATTTTGGGTAGGAGATAGAAGTGGGCCGTCCGAGGTTGGGCGACTATCAGGTTGCAAGCTGTGGGAGGAAGATCCCCAGAGGATATGAGGTCAGATGTTCAGTGGTGGGGTCATGGTCCAGGGAGAGGTAGGAGGAAGTGACTGCGAGTTGACGCTCAACCTCCGCGAGGTAGAGGTCAGTGCGGCAGACAACAGCACCACCCTTGTCAGAGGGTTTGATGACAATGTCAGGGTTGTTCCTGAGAGAATGGAATGCAGAAAGTTCAGAGAGAGAGAGATTAAATGAGTGAGAGGAGCAGAGAAATTGAGACGACTAATGTCACGCCGAAAAATTTTGGAAAAATTTATTAATTTAGCTACCAATCTCCACCCCTCCATCATTTTCACGTGGTCCATCTCTGACACTTCCCTTCCCTGCCTTGACCTCTCTGTCTCAATCTCTGGTGATAGACTGTCCACCAATATCCATTACAAACCTACCGACTCCCACAGTTACCTCGACTACAACTCCTCACGCCCGCTTCCTGTAAGGACTCCATCCCATTCACTCAGTTCCTTCGCCTCCCACTTCTGTTCCGATGATGCTACCTTCAAAAACAGTTCCTCTGACATGTCCTCCTTCTTCCTTAACCGAGGTTCTCCACCCACGGTCGTTGACAGGGCCCTCAACAGTCTCCGGCCCATCTCCCGCGCATCCGCCCTCACGCCTTCTCCTCCCTCCCAGAAACATGATAGGGTCCCCCTTGTCCTCACTTATCACCCCAGCAGTCTCCGCATTCAAAGCATCATCCTCTGTCATGTCTGCGACCTCCAGCATCATGCCACCATAAAACACATCTTCCCTTCACCACCTACTGTCGGCATTCCATAGGGATCATTCCCTCCGGGACACCCTGGTCCAATCCTCCATCACCCCCTACTCCTCAATCCCCGCCTATGGCACCACCCATGCCCATACAAAAGATGTAACACCTGCCCCTTCACTTCCTCTCTCCTCACCGTCCAAGGGCCCAAACACTCCTTTCAAGTGAAGCAGCATTTCACTTGCATTTCCCCCAACTTAGTCTTCGGCATTCATTGCTCCCAATGCGGTCTCCTCTACATTGGAGAGACAAAACGTAAACTGGGCGACCGCTTTGCAGAACACCTGCGGTCTGTCCGCAAGAATGAGCAAACCTCCTTGTCGCTTGCCATTTTAACACTCCACCCTGCTCTCTTGCCCACATGTCTGTCCTTGGTTTGCTGCATTATTCCAGTGAAGCCCAACACAAACTGGAGGAACAACACCTCATCTTTCGACTAGGCACTTTACAGCCTTCCAAACTGAATATTCAATTCAACAACTTTAGGTTTTGAGCTCCCTCCTCCATCCCCACCCCCTTTCTGTTTCTTCCCCCTTCCTTTTGTTTTTTTCCAAAAAATTATATAGATTTTTCTTTTCCCACCTATTTCCATTATTTTTAAATATTTTTAAATATTTTATGCGCCCCAACCCCCACTAGAGCTATACCTTGAGTGCCCTACCATCTATTCTTAATTAGCACATTCGTTTAGATAATGTCACCAACTTGAACACCAATGTGTTCTTTTGTTCTGTTGTCTGTGACATCTTTGGATGATCTGCTTCTATTACTGCTTCCCTGTACCTACAACCACACCAAACCCCTCCACTTCTCTCCCCTCACCCAAACTGCTCCCCCACCGCCCCCCCCCCGCCCCCCCCCCCCCCCCCCACACACACACCTTGAACCAGCTTATATTTCACCCCTTTCTTGGATTCACTCAAGTTCTTTCGAAGGGCCATGAGGACTCGAAATGTCAAGTCTATTCTTCTCCACCGATGCTGCCAGACTTGCTGAGTTTTTCCAGGTAATTCTGTTTTTGCTTTGGATTTCCAGCATCCGCAGTTTGTTTTTATCTCTGTGTTTAATTGACTGCCACTGCTCTTCAAGATATGCCTACCTCCTTGAAAAAGTTCTGTTCGTCTCTGCGACAAGATATCCGTATCTCTCTTTTGCCTTGCTCATCTTCATTGCTTTCCATTTCTCTCCTGGTGTTTGACAAGGTGTTTACTAAAACCCGCTTTCACAGCCATTTCTCCTTACTCAGTGACTGTCTCTGTCTCCGACTTACCCCACGTGGATTACAAGTGAAATTCCACCCCTCATGTTTTGAACCCACCCAGGATTACCGGTATCTCTGGGACATAAAACGTTTCTCAGACTGCTGTTCCCGTCACATTCTGAAATCCACACTCAGTGCCATGCGCCGTCATATGAACACATTCGACCTCTCCCTTCAGCAGCACCGCCGTACCCTTTTTCAAAGCTGTGCGTGCCCCAATGTTTCATTTTATTCTTATTCTCATCCGACACCTCAAAAATAAACTTTTTCTCTTTCGCTCAACTGTTAAGGAACGCAAGCTCCAACAACTCATCGACACCAACACCCATCTAGGACACACCACCCCTGCCTGTCCCTCCGTCCCCACCTCATCTTCTAATCCCAGCCCCAGCCGTGTATTCACTATACCCCCTGACCTTCCCCTCTCCGATGCTGAACGTTCAGTGCTCAGCAAAGGACTTAGTTTCATACGCTTACGCCCTCACATCAATGAATTTCGGGCTCTGCATGATACTGAACTCTTCTATAGCCGTCTTCAACTCCGGGCTCACTTCTTTGGGCAGGGGTCCTCTCCCCGTTCAACGGATGCTTTCATCCACCTCCAATATTCTCCCTCCACCTGGACCCCTCCCTCTGGATTCTTACCTTCTCTTGATCTTTTCATTGAGAACTGTCGGAGCGACATTGGTCGTCTCAATTTCTCTGCTCCTCTCACCCATTCTAATCTCTCTCTCTCTGAACTTACTGCACTCCATTCTCTCAGGTCCAACCCTGACATTGTCATCAAACCCGCTGACAAGGGTGGTGCTGTTGTTGTCTGGCGCACTGACCTCTACCTCGCGGAGGCTGAGCGTCAACTCGCAGACACTTCCTCCTACCTCTCCCTGGACCATGACCCCACCACTGAACATCAAGCCATTGTTTCCAGGACTGTCACTGACCTCATCTCCTCTGGGGATCTCCCTCCCACTGCTTCCAACCTGATAGTCGCCCAACCTGGGACGGCCCGCTTCTACCTCCTACCCAAAATCCACAAAAAGGACTGTCCCGGTAGACTGATCATCTCGACTTGCTCTGGCCCCACAGAACTCATTTCTCGTTATCTTGATTCCCTTCCCTCTCCCCTTGTCCAGTCCCTTCCTACCTACATCCGTGATTCCTCTGAACCCTTAGGTCACATCAACAATTTCCAGTTCCCTGGCCCCAACCGCTTCCTCTTCACCATGGACATCCAATCCCTCTACACCTCCATCCCAAAACAGGATGGTCTGAGGGGCCTTAGCTTCTTCCTCGAACAGAAGCCCGAACAATCCTCATCTGCCACCTCCGTCTGGCTGAACTTGTTATAATATTAATATATTAATATGGTTTCATTCTCTGTTCTGCTCCATCGACTCTCCAGTTATTATTAATATATTAATATTGCTTCGCTCTCTGTTCTCCATTGTGTCTCCAGTCATTATTAATATATTAATATTGTTTCACTCTCTGTTCTGCTCCATTGAGTCTCCAGTTATTATTAATATATTAATATTGCTTCGCTCTCTATTATCCATTGTGTCTCCAGTTATTATTAATATATTAATATTGTTTCACTCTGTGTTCTGCTCCATCGAGTCTCCAGTTATTATTAATATACTAATATTGCTTCACTCTCTGTTCTGCTCCATTGAGTCTCCAGCTATTATTAATATATTAATATTGTTTCGCTCTCTGTTCTGCTCCATTGAGTCTCCAGTTATTATTAATATATTAACATTGTTTCGCTCTCTGTTCTGCTCCATTGAGTCTCCAGTTATTATTAATATATTAACATTGTTTCGCTCTCTGTTCTGCTCCATTGAGTCTCCAGTTATTATTAATATATTAATATTGTTTCACTCTCTGTTCTGCTCCATTAGGTCCCCAGCACAGTCTGTCACGTGATGTTACGTGTCTGCGTCCCAGCGGCGACCTCCCGGGAATCTTTCGCGGTGTTTAACCTCATTTCCGGCCGCTGCTCCTCCTTACCAAGATGGCCGCCCCTTACTGCCGGAAGTGCTGAGTCAGGCGGGGCAGCCAGATCCCTGAGGCCCCTAAAGAGGCTGCGAGAGGCGGAGGTCTCAAAGTGGGCCCGTGGAGGAGCAGGAGGCCCCCGTCTGGAGCACATCCCGAACTCATCATCATAGAAACTAGAGAAAGTCACCTTCTATTAGTCATTAATACCTATAATCTATATTAATCCAGAGAATAATAGATCATTAACAAGATTCAATTCAAATAGGATCTGGAATCCATACAAATCTCTAAATAGTTTCTTTTATTATCAAACATCCATCCTTTGTCTATCTAATCCTTCATAAATCTTAATACTCTCTCATCAACCTGTCTGAATATTTAATAGTCTCAATAATAATATATCTAATCCTTCATAAATCTTAATATTCTCTCATCAACCTGTCTGAATATTTAATAATCTCAATAATAATATATCTAATCCTTCATAAATCTTAATATTCTCTCATTAACCTGTCTGAATATTTAATAATCTCTATAATAATATATCTAATCCCTCATAAATCTTAATATTCTCTCATCAACCTGTCTGAATATTTAATAATCTCAATAATAATATATCTAATCCTTCATAAATCTTAATATTCCCTCTTTAACCTGTCTGAATATTTAATAATAATAATATATCTAATCTTTCATAAATCTTAATATTCTGTCATTAACCTGTCTGAATATTTAATAATCAATAATAATATATCTGATCCTTCATAATTCTTAATATTCTCTCATTAACCTGTCTGAATATTTAATAATCTCAATAATAATATATCTAATCCTTCATAAATCTTAATATTCCCTCATTAACCTGTCTGAATATTTAATAATCAATAATAATATATCTGATCCTTCATAATTCTTAATATTCTCTCATTAACCTGTCTGAATATTTAATAATCTCAATAATAATATATCTAATCCTTCATAAATCTTAATATTCCCTCATTAACCTGTCTGAATATTTAATAAGCTCAATAATAATATATCTAATCCTTCATAAATCTTAATATTCCCTCATTAACCTGTCTGAATATTTAATAATCTCAACAATAATATATCTAATCCTTCATAAATCTTAATCTCTTATTAACCTGTCTGAATATTTAATAATCTCAATAATAATATATCTAATCCTTCAAAAATCTTAATATTCTCTCGGTAACCTGTCTGAATATTTAATAATCTCAATAATAATATATCTAATCCTTAAAAAATCTTAATATTCTCTCGGTAACCTGTCTGAGTATTTAATAACCTCAATAATAATATATCTAATCCTTCAAAAATCTTAATATTCTCTCATTAACCTGTCTGGATATTTAATAATCAATAATAATATATCTAATCCTTCATAAATCTAAATAATCTCTTATTAACCTGTCTGAATATTTAATAATCTCAATAATAATATATCTATCCTTCAGTAATCTTAATATTCTCTCATTAACCTGTCTGATTATTTAATAATCTCAATAATAATAAATCTAATCCTTCATTAATTTTAATAATCTCTTATTAACCTCTCTGAATATTTAATAATCTCAATAATAAATCTAATCCTTCATAAATCTTAATATTCTCTCGTTAACTGTCTGAAAATTTAATCTCAATAATAATATATCTAATCCTTCAAAAATCTTAATATTCTCTCATTAACCTGCCTGGATATTTAATAATCAATAATAATATATCTAATCCTTCATAAATCTAAATAATCTCTTATTAACCTGTCTGAATATTTAATAATCTCAATAATAATATATCTGTTCCATCATAAATCTTAATATTCTCTCATTAACCTGTCTGAATATTTAATAATCTCAATAATAATAAATCTAATCCTTCATAAATCTTAATAATCTCTTATTAACCTCTCTGAATATTTAATAATCTCAATAATATATCTAATCCTTCATAAATCTTAATAATCTCTTATTAACCTGTCTGAATATTTAATAGTCTCAATAACAATATATCTAATCCTTCATAAATCTTAATAATCTCTCATTAACCTGTCTGAATATGTAATAATCTCAATAATAATATATCTGATTTTTGATTAATCTTAATAATCTGTCACTAATCTGTCTGAATATTCAATAATCTCAATAATATTTCTTATCCTGCATAAATCTTAATAATCTCTCACGAACCTGTCTGACTATTTAATAATCTCTATAATAATATATCTAATCCTTAATAAATCTTAATAATCTCTCAAGAACCTGTCTGAGTATTCAATAATCTCAATAATAATATAGCTAATTATTGATTAATCTTAATAATTTGTCACTTATCTGTCGGAATATTTAATAATCTTGATAATAATATAATTGTCAATTAAACTTAATAATCTGTCACTTATCTGTCTGAATATCGAATAATCTCAATATATCTAGTTATTGATTAATCTTAATCTGTCACCTATCTGTCTGAATATTGAATAATCTCAATAAAATGTATCTAATCCTTCTTAAATCTTAATCTCTCACGAACCTCTGAATATTTAATAATCTCAATAATATGCCTAATTATTGATTAATCTTAATCTGTCACTAATCTGTCTGAATATTCAATAATCCCAATAATAATAATATATCTAATCTTTATAAATCTTAATAACATGTCACTAATATGTCTGAATATTCCATAATCACAATATATGTAATAGATTCATTTTAATAATCTATCACTAATCTGACAGAATATTCAGTAATCTCAATGATAATATATTTAATAATAGGTCAACCTTAATAACCTGTCTAAACACTAAACCTCAAACCCCGCAAACAAACACAAAACCCAACCTCAAAAACATTGAACTCCCAAATGCCTCTTCACACTGAAATCACATACCACACTACCTGAATATATTTTGCAATTAGTCTCTCATTAATATACCTGTTGTTACTTAGTCTCACTTCATATTTGTTAATTCATAGTGAAACATGTTAATGCCTTTCGAAATTAATTAATCTTGTTATGTAATTGCAAAGGTTAATGCATGTTATAATTAATTAAACTAATCTACAAATAATTATTCTAGATGTGACAATTCATTTAATTGTCACTGGTCAAACCACATTCTCAGTGAATTTTAATCCCGTATTCACCTAATATTAGTTTATTAGGAGTAATCGAGTATTGTCAATCAATAACTCATTTTAATAGAATAAGTTATTGTTTTAAATATATTAAAACATAAATATTATTCAAAGGTTAATTTATTTTTTTGTAAATTATAATTTGAGTTTATTAAATATCAATTAGGGGTTAACTAAAAAATCCCATTTAAAGACATTAATTAAAAGTAGTCACCAATAATTATTTACCGTGAAATGTGTGATTGGCAACATTGGCCAGAATTGAAATTCTTTGACCATTGCTCAGGAAATTGTCCAATTCGATTTAACTCGTCAAAGCCCAAAAACGTTTGATATTTAATCTTTGAGAAGAATTGCTTCAGAGCCGAGAGTTCAGGGAGGGGACGCGGAGGCAGAAAGACACAATGACCACCTCCCCGTTGGGTAAATTGAAAAGGCTGTTGGGACGGAGGGAAATGAGGGAGGAGAGCATGGAGCTGGACGAGGAGGATGTGGATAGGATCCTGCGCCCTGACTCTGTGCCCCTGGAGGAATACGAGGGCACCATGGTGGGCATGCACATCTCAGACAGGGCGGACGAGCCATCGGGGTTGCCGGGCGCCCTGGCGGACAGGCAGAGGGACTCGGAGCGCCTCCCTAAAGCCGTGCTGGGGATGCAGGCGAGTTTCCTGGACCAGATCGGCGTCAGGGAGTGCCAGGCGGAGGAGGTTCGAGCGCCAAACGAGGACAGCAAGCAGGTAAGCTTGGCCGGCAACCATCGAATCCCACCGAACACCGAACCTCACGAACACCGGACACCCCCAAACACCAGACCCCCCCGAACACCGGACCCCCCGAACGACAGTGAACCCCCAAATGCTTATACACAAAACCCGTAAAACTCCAAAGCACTGAACCCACAAATCCCCTAAACGCTGAAACCCCAAAACCCATAAACGCTGAAACCCCAAAACCCAATAACACTGAAACCCCAAAACCCCCAATGGCCCAAAGCCCCAGTGCTGGGACCCCACCCTAACACCCCCCCAAAGGCCCTGGGACCCCATCCAAACCACCCCCAAAGGCGCTGGGACCCCACCCTAACACCCCCCCCCAAAGGCCCTGGGACCCCATCCAAACCACCCCCAAAGGCGCCGGACACCAAAATATTCTGGTATGCCTGAGGGGAAATGATAGGGCCCCAGACGTAATGGGTGAGGGGGAGGCGAGCGTGTCCCGGACGGTCTGGGCGAGGCGATGTGCAGGAAGGTCTGAGCGAGGGTGAGATGAGCGGGCGTCCTCCTGAGTGTGGCTGTAATGTCTGATCATCACCTCCGTACAGCATCAAAGACACGACGGGTCCTAAATTCGAAATGGAGCAAGCTGGCACTGGCCCTCTTTGCACTGTGTGGACTCTTTGCGGTTGCCGCCCTGGTGTTATTCTTTGAGGGTAAGTCTCCGTACTTCATTCGGTTTTACAAATTCTCTTGTACTGACCTTCCGAATGTGCAGCGTTCCCTCAGTACTGACCCTCCGACAGTGTGGCGCTCCCTCAGTACTGACCGTCCGACAGTGTGGTGCTCCCTCAATACTGACCCTCCGACGGTGCGGCGCTCCCTCAGTACTGACCCTCCGACAGTGTGGCGCTCCCTCAGTAGTGACCCTCCGACAGTGTGGCGCTCCCTCAGTACTGACCCTCCGACGGTGCGGCACTCCCTCAGTACCGACCCTCCGACAGTGCAGCACTTCGACGGTGCGGCGCTCCCTCTGCGCTGACCCTCCGACGGTGCAGCGCTCCCTCTGCGCTGACCCTCTGACGGTGCGGCGCTCCCTCAATTCTGATTTGTGCCGACCTGATTGTGATGCAGGATTGTCGGTAGAGAGATCCCTCACTGAGCAGAAGCTGGCTGCTGAAACCATGGAAGATAATACTTCCAAACTGAAGGATGAACTCGCTGTGCAAGTCTCCGCGGGCAAGTGCACCAAGTTCCAACAAGTCTTCCTCAACTGGCAGTCGGCCTTCTGCAAGTTGGTCAGTAAGTGCTGTCCCGATAATGTTTTTTGTCTTTGGGGAGCAGCTGTCAGATTTCTACCACCCTTTGTTCATTTTTACACTTATCCTCGGTTATTGACCAGCTTCCCTCCCTCGACCTCATCTGTTCATGTTTTTTTTTAATTCTGACTCGGATGTGACCGTGGTTGGCAAAGCCAGTATGTCTTGCCCCCTCCACAATTGCCCCTTCAACTGAAGGCAGTTCCTACATCATCTACATGGATGCAGGTTCCGAGTCATGTGTCGGCTGGACCCGGCACCGAGGGCAAGTTTCTTTCACCAGAGGACACCTGTTCCCGTTGATATCTTACACTTCGATCGAATCACCGCACCCCCCTGCCTACAACAGCATAACCACTGCCCCCCAGCTTAACCCTCGAATTTCCAGCAAATACAACCCCTTAAAGTAAATTCTACCAGCCCCTCATAATTTTGCACCCCTCGATCAAATCGCCCCCAAACCCAGCCACTCGTCATCCTCCTGGTGTCCAAGGAGAACAGCTCCAACCTATTCAATCTGTTCTCTTTGCTGCAATTTTCCAGTCCTGGGTGGCAACATGCTAGTAAATCTGCTCTGTGCCTCTCTCGTGCAGATACTTCCTTTCTGTAATGAGGCGACCAGAACTGCGCACAGTACTCAAGTTGTGGTGATCTACGTTGATTTCATTTTTCTCTTTTTTGTGACCTCATTTCTGCTCCATCATTCCCTCCCTCTCTCCCCTCCCCACACACCAGACTGCAGCAGCGAGCTGTGCCACCGATTCTGGACACCTTATGGGGGCAACTGCTACTATTTCTCTAAGAGTGTCCTGTACTGGGAGCAGAGTCGGCTGAACTGCATTGCACAGGGTGCGGAGCTCTTGGTCATTCGCAACAGTAAGGAGCAGGTGAGCAGAGAACTGGCAGTTTTTCTTTTAGGGACAGAGTAGAGGGATTTTTACTCCATATCTAACCCCGTGCTGTACCTGTCCTGGGAGTGATTGAATGGGACAGTGTAAAGGGAGCTTTACTCCATATCTAACCCTGTGCTGTACCTGTCCTGGGAGTGATTGAATGGGACAGTGTAAAGGGAGCTTTACTCCATATCTAACCCCGTGCTGTACCTGTCCTGGGAGTGTTTGAATGGGACAGTGTAGAGGGAGCTTCACACTGTGTCTATGCCCGTGCTGTAACTGAAGAGCGAGCTTCACACTGTCTATGTCCGTGCTGTACCTGTAGACGGAGATTTCCTCACTGCTTCTCCCTCTCCTCATTTTCAGAAGTTCATCACTGGCTATGATGTACAGAAGATGTACTGGATCGGGTTAAATGAGACCGCTGAAAGGGGATTGTGGAAGTGGGTCGATGGGACTGATGTCCAGGATGAGGTAAAGTGAGTGTTGAAAAATATCAAATTGGCTCCTATTCATCAGGGGACTTGCAGTCGGTCCTAATCCCGCAGTGGATACTTCCGGCCTCAGTATTCTTTATTCTTCAACCATGAGTACAGCCTAGTGTCACTGTCACTTGTTACCCATCCTTAATTGCCCCTTGAGAAGACGATGGTGAGTCGCCTTCCTGAAGCCGTTATTGCACAGCAGATGGTAAATGCTGAGCTGTTTAAAACCCACAGAGAAACTTGAAACCAGCAGCCCGATTGTTTTACAATTTCTATTTAATTCCAGATGTGTGCCTTGAATTCAGTAGTAATAACACCAAAAATTCTTATGGGTTCATTAGAAAACTAAATTTAACCTTCTCTGAATTTAAAAAAAAGAAATGATTTTAAGCGGATGCCCAGGTTTGCAAATTGCCAAGATGCTAAGTGCTAGCTTCACTGGTTAATCTAACTCCCAGTTATACCTCCATTCAGGCAACAGTAAAACACAGATTCAAAAGACCCAGGCAGCGTAACACAATAACCTGGACTGTCAACTTCTATGTGACTTCTCTTCACTTCAGTTCATGTACACCGCAACATGAGGTGACAAGAGCAAGTCAGAGGCTGGGAATCCTGTGATGAGTTATTCACCTCCTGAGTCCCCAAATCCTATCCTCCAAAAGGCATAAGTCAGGACTGTGATGGAATACTCTCCACTTGCCAGGATAGGTGCAGCTCCAAATTACATCAAGAACCTCTACACCATCCAGGACAAAGCAGCCCCGGTTCATTGGCAGCCCATCTGCAAACATTCATTCCCCACATCACCAATGCACAGTAGCAGCGTTGTGTGTAGCATCTACACGAGGCACTGCAGGAACTCACCAAGGCTCCTTAGACAGCACCTTTCAGACCCACAACTACTACCATCTGGAATTACAAGGGCAGCAGACACATGGGAACCCCATCACCCGGAAGTTCCCCTCCAAGCCATTCACCATCCTGACTCGGAAATATATTGGCCGTTCCTTCAGTGGTACTGGGTCAAAATGCTGGAACTGTCCTCCCTAAAAGCACATTGGGTGCACCCAAATCACATTGTCTGCAGCTCACCACCACCTTCTCAAGGGCAACTATGGATAGGCAATGAATGCTGGCCCAGCCAGCGAAGATCCCGTCTCGTGAATGAATTTTAAAAAATCTTGAGTCACGCACACACAGACACACACTATTCCTCTCCCCACAAATTCCAATTACATGATGAAAATGATTATATTTTGCTGACAAATCACTGCTGTCCGTCTGGACGCGCACAGGTTCAGAGGAGCATCTGCCTCTGTAAGCAAGGAACAGGTGCGCCCCTGTGGCATCGGTCCTGTTCCAGCAAAGGTCCAAATTCCCCACAGTCCTTTACCAGCTTACAGATGAAGAGCAAGTGTGAGAGGGATTTTTCTCCCCTCTGTCCTGGTCCCAATACTGAGCCCGGAAGTAACAGCAAAAGCGAGCATAGAATATCTGAGTTCAGCCGTGTTGCCGTTGACAGTGAGCTGGCCACACCCCATAGATTATCTGCCCTGTTTCTAATGTGAAATCTCTGTCTCTCCCTCCTTGCATCTCTGCTTATCTTTGCCACTTCTCACCCTCCTCTTCATCTTTCTACCCCTTTCTCTCATCTGTCTCTCCCGCTCTCTCTCTCCTCGTCTGTCCCTCCCGCGCTCTCTCTCTCCCTTTGTCTGTTTCTCCCGCTCACTCTCGTCTGTCTCTCCCGCTCTCTCTCTCCTCGTCTGTCTTTCCTGCTCTCTCTCGTCTGTCTTTCCTGCTCTCTCTCATCTGTCTTTCCCGCTCTCTCTCCCAAAATCACTCACACTCTCTCACCATTTGTCTTTCCTGCACACTCCCTCTCCCTCTCTCCCCGTCTGTCTCTCCCGCTCTCTCTCGTCTGTCTTTCCTGCTCTCTATCTCCCGAACTCACTCACACTCTCTCATCTTCTGTCTCTCCTGCACACTCCCTCTCTCCCCGTTGTCTCTCCCACTCTCTCTCATCTGTCTTTCCCACTCTCTCTCTCCCGAACTCACTCACACTCTCTCATCATCTGTCTCTCCTGCACAGACTCCCTCTCCCCGTCTGTCTCTCTCTCTCTCTCTCTCTCGTCATCTGTCTCCCCCACTCTTTGCTCTCTCGTTCTCACTGTCTGACTCCCTCCCTTTTTTCCCTCCCTGGTCTCACTGTCTGACTCCCTCCCTTTTTTCCCTCCCTGGTCTCACTGTCTGACTCCCTCCCTTTTTTCCCTCCCTGCCTCCAGATTCTGGGACAGGGGCTACCCCGACAACTATTTCGACTATGAGTTGGAGGAGTTCAAGAACTGCGCCCTGATCCGCAACAAAGCCTGGGCCAACGCAGTTTGTAACCAGGCCAATCACTGGATCTGCAAACGGAGAGCGGAGAAACCACCCATCAGCCTGTGACCCCCGTCCCCTCAACCAGTCAGGGTCCCGGCAGCGAGGGCGGGGAGACCGGCGGTTGGGGGTGGGGGGGGGAGGTTGAATTGTGACGGCGAGTGTTGGAAACGCTTCTCCCTATTGGATTCCCGTGTTAAGTGTTTGAAGTTGCTGTTGTTGTTGCGAGAGGGCATGCTGGAGCAGTGCGGCGGGGAACCGGGTGCCCTGCGTTTGGGGTGAAGTCAGATGCTGACCTCTAACCACCTTCGGTCAGCCGGGGTGAAGGGTGGGGGTGGTGGTTGAAGAGGAGATTGTGGCCTTTTCTGATGCCCAGTGCAGTTCGAATGCCAGTCACTCCTCATCGATCCGACTCGAACGACTGTGGGTGGTGATCCTCACCGATACCTTTGACGGAGGTGCGTTCCACGCTTCTCTGGCTGGCGCGATGTTCCTGATCCGAAATAAAGCTGATCTTCAACGTGAGGAGTATGGCCCCTCACCTCATTTCAGTCCCCAGGTCTCCCCTGGTGTGTCGACATTTCGGCTTGCAGGCTCCTCGAACGGGAGTGAGGGAGCACCGCAATGTCGGAGGGTCGGTGCAGAGGCAGTGCCGCACTGTCGGAGGGTCGGTGCAGAGGCAGTGCCGCACTGTCGGAGGGTCGGTGCAGAGGGAGTGCCGCACTGTCGGAGGGTCGGTGCAGAGGGAGTGCCGCACTGTCGGAGGGTAGGTGCAGAGGGAGTGCCGCACTGTCGGAGGGTCAGTGCTGAGTGAGAGCCGCGCTGTCAGTGGATCAGTGCAGAGGGAGTGCTGCACTGTTGGAGGGTCAGTGCAGAGGGAGTACCGCCCTGTCGGAGGGTCAGTACTGAGGGAGTGCTGCGCTGTTGGAAGGTCGGTTCTGAGGGAGTGCCGCACTGTCAGAAGGGAATTAGGCCCAGATTATTAAATCTGTCAATTGATACATATGCAAGTTTAGATACATTAAATATTAACATTAAATTCATCAATTGACAGAACAAATGCATGTTTAAATGTGATTAATAAATGTCTGAATCCACTGAAAAACTACAACTTTAGATGAATTTAAAATGAGAACTGAGGATATAAATGGACAGAAGCCATACAAGTTTTGATAACTTGAACATTAATACTAAATGTGTTAAATGACAGAACAACCACAATTTTAGATCAATTAAACCTAATTACGAAATATATTGTCTGCCAGGTCAAATCCAAGTTTAGTGAGTATTAAACATTTTAAGTGACGAGGGGAACGCGGAGTTTGCTCATTAAATGCAGCAATTTTCAGAACAAATGCAAAGCTGGACAAACGAAACCTGAAGATTAGATGTTCAGCTGAATGTTATTTGGGCTGCGCAGCTCATTTGATGATTGTTGATGTTTTTGCAGAGCAGGAAGGGAATTATTTCCTGAATATTTTCTAAGATATTAAAGGGATCCGCAAGCTGGAGATGGTCATTTACGCAAATAATCTGTTCAACTATTAAATTTAATATTGAAAATGAATCTACCAAAATATATTAAGTGTTACTGAAATTAAATAATTATAAAAAGTTATCAACTATTGAAACTAAATATGTCTACAGAAATATATGACATTCAATACCAAAATTAAATAAATCTGCTGAACAATTATATTAAGTGGCAGAAGGGCAGCACTCCCTCAGTACTGTCCCTCCGACAGTCCGGCTCTCATTCAGTACTGACCCGCCGACAGTCTATGTCTCCTTTGGTACTGACTCTCTGACAAAGCTGTGCTCCCTCAGTACTGACACTCCGACAGAGCCGTGCTCTCTCAGTACTGTCCGTGTCTCCTTTGATACTGACCCTCTGACAAAGCTGCGCCCCCTCAGTACTGAGCCTCCGACAGTCCGGCTCTCCCGCAGTACTGACCCTCCGACAGTGCGGCTCTCCCTTGGTACTGACCCTCCAACAGTGCGGCTCTCCCCTAGTACTGATCCTCCAATAGTCCAGTTCTTCCTCAGTACTGATCCTCTGACAGGCCGGTTCCACATCAGTATCTGCCGTTGGAAAATGCGGCACTAGCTCATTACTGACCCTGCGACAGAGCTGCGTTTCCTCAGTACTGACCCTCGGACAGCCCAGCTCCTTTCTCAGTAGTGACGCTCGGTCACTGCAGTGGTCGATCATTACTGACCCTCCGACAGAGCTACGCTCCCTCAGTACTGATCCTCCGACGGTCCTGCTCTCCATCCGTACTGACGCTCGGTCACTGCGGCGGTCAATCATTACTGACCCTCCGACAGGGCTGCGCTTCCTCAGTACTGACCCTTGGACAGCCCGGATCTCTCTCAGTACTGACGCTCAGACAGTCCACCTCTCTCTCGGTACAGACGCTCGGTCACTGCGTTGGTCAATCATTACTGACCCTCCGACAGAGCTGCGCTCCCTCAGTACTGACCCTCTGACAGTCCGGCTCTCTCTCAGTACTGACGCTCGGTCACTGCAGTGGTCGATCATTACTGACCCTCCGACAGAGCTGCGCTCCCTCAGTACTGACCCTCGGACAGCCCGGCTCTCTCTCAGTACTGACGCTCGGTCACTGCCCTGCTCGATCATTACTGACCCTCCGACAGTTTCTCAGGCAGGAAGGAACCGTAAGACACTTCGATGGAATGAAGGGCCCCTACTTATTCAGACCAAGTGACAGATGAAGAAAATGGCAGCAGTCTCTACAGCTCCAAACCAGTAAAACCTTCTAATGACACAATGAAGCCAAGATCAGAAATGCAAATGCCTGAAACCTCACCCGAGTGGAGTTGAGATTGCAAACTACTGGTCCAGTCCATATGTTTTGGGGCCGGTGGCATTTTTGGGGCAGAGGTGGTGTAGTGGGTGGGGGTAAGGAAGTGATTGGTGGGGGGAGGGCTGCTTGTGAATTCCCTTGGCCTCATGGACAGGACATTGTGACTGTTCCTCAGGGAATGATGGCCAGTGTCTGCCCTTCTTTCATACCCATGAGGTTGTACTTTAAGAGTGAAACATCAGGTCAGAAAGCGTCGACAAAGTGGGTCGTGGGAGGCTCGGGTTCCAGACAAATGACCCCAATCAGCTGTCAATATCTAGTAAATTATATTGTTAAACTTTGTTAATGTCATGTCAATTACATCGTTAATTGCAAGACAAACAGGTGGTGGTTCTTATTTTTCATTGGCAAAACATCATTTCAATTTCATTAGATAAGTTCTCTTTAAAGTCATGTATTTTATTTATGTGCCCCTTGCAGAGGCTGTCAATTCGGTAATTAGTTTGGAGTTAGCCAATAAAATAAGACAGTGTATAAATAGGGGATAGTTGGGGCACTGGTTGTGTGGGAAGAGATCTGAGAGACTGAGCAAGTCAACAGACTTCCTCAATGAAGAAAATGTCTGTTCTCGGTTTCTGATTCACAAACCAGATTGGATCCTGTCAACTCCCCGTGGCCATGAACAATCACCGGGCCCTGTAGAGACGGACGCCTTCGGACACTTTTCAGTGTTTCGGGAAGCCCCACCACCCCGGCCCATTCTGTAAATCACAAACAAACGCAACAACGGGTGCGGAACGATTGGCCATTATTTTGCCACCCCAGCCTCCCACACAGATGAAAGACAACGGTAGGATTGATGGAGCAGATGCCAGCCCAGTGCTCCCTCAGTGGCTCTGCATCATTCGCTGGAAGATCAGATGGAGGCGGATGGCGTTCTTCTCACAGATGGCCGGGAACCTCGCCCCGCAGGCCTCGTCGTACCAGCGCCGCAGCCTCATCAGGCCGCAGTTTTCCCTCATCCTGTACGTCCTGCTGAAGGTGTTGTCTGGCTGTCCCGGCCCCCAGTACCTTCCGAGAGCAAAGCAAAAGCAAAATATCAATTCAGAAAGGGGTCAGTGCTCACCCGGCGGGATTGAGATCCTTTATCTCATCCAAGCAGAAACAGCCGCACAACCACCCAGCCCCATTCAAATTAAACTATCTGACCCCTGAACCTCTGCCTAACACAGTCTGACCCCTGATCCCCTAAACCTCATGTAACCTGTGACCTTCAGGTGTCCTCTGTTCTCCTGACCAGGACTGACCTCTGCCCCACTGATCCAGTGCCTAACCGTGATTCCTCATGTCCCTCTTTCTAACCCCTGGCTCCCTATTAACCCTTCGCCCTCTGCCTAAACACTCTCACGTCTGCCCACTCCCTGACCTTCAGCCTAAAGCCTGACACTCCCTCATCCTCTGTTTCACTCAAACCCTTTGCCTAACCTCAACCCTTTGCCTAACCCTTGAAACCCTGCCTTAGCCCGGATCATTTGCATAATCCGTGACCCCCTGCCCAACCCATCACCCAGTCTGACCCCTAATCCCCTCAGCCTCATTTAACCTGTGACTTTCAAGCTGGCCTTTGTTCTCCTGACAAAGTTAGAGCTCTGCTCCATCCAATGTGTGTTTCGCGTTGATTTTCAGGAACCTCTGACTCAACCTCTACTAGGCCTTTCTCCTCTGACCCACACTGTGGCCCCAGAGCATCAGCCTATCTCCACCTCAGCCAACCCTTGGTCAATCCCATCGCCGCTAACCCTCCCTGCCCACTGTACCACAAACGTGGGGCTGACCCTTTGCCACCCCAACCCCTGATGCACTCTGTTACTCACGTTTTCCCATCCATGACCTTCGTCCCGTCCACCCACATCCAGATCCCTTCAGTCACCGAGTCTGTCATTCCGATCCAATAGGAGGCTTCATTAGCTTGCTCAAAGAGGAAATTCTGTGGAAGTGGAACAGAATAGTTAGTGGGCATCTGGGTAAAGAGGAAATGTGGTAAAGGGAATAATAGGGTGAAGGTGAAACTGGGAAAAGGTGGGAATTGGACAAAAGGGTGTGGGCAACACGTTGAAGAGCTTTGGAGAAAAACGGATCTTGGAGACGGGATAGTCACTAGCAAGGACGGAGTGGGAAGGAGAAGTCAAGGTTGTTTTTAAGGTCAGAGCTGATGACAGCAGTGTTGATGGAGAGTTGGACAGTGGCTGAGGAGAGAGGGATGTTTGCACTTGGCTAAAACTGGTGGCCGGGGAGGGGAACTTTGGTCTGGTGACCGTACACGTGATTGTGGGGTACGCACTCCAATTTATATGGACGGTTCCTTCAGGATTCCTGGAATGAAAGAAAAAACAGCTGGACCCCAGTAAATCATCATGTGACCAGGTTTCCTGGGAGATGAACAATAGGGAAACAAAGGGTCAATAGCAGTGATAAGGGGTGATAAGTGGTGGTTTTCAGTTCACACAGTTGGGTTTGAGTGTTTGGAACAAGCTGGAGTGGGGAAATATCTCTCCACCACAATTCAATTGAAGTTCTGGCTGCGTATAAAGAGAGTTAAAAATCAAGTTAATTGAAGGACTATTATTGACAGTGAGTTGAATTTCTGACATAGCCAAGCTGAAGAGTGTGTTTGAGCGTGGGAGAGAGAGAGAGAGAGACAGAGAGATAGGTTAACATACAAACCTCAAGAGTGAAAGAAATTTAGCACCAAGGATGTCCTAACCCAAGCTCGCTCCGCTTAAGGCCTCAGAAGCGTCCATGTTGAATGTGGTCTTTGCAAACTTGGGGCAGCGGTGGAGATTTGAAAGGACCACCTTGCTGGACGTAGTTGGATGGTCTCAGCCTATGTACAAATCTGTAGCTCAGAGAGGGCATGAGGGGAGATAAGCGAGAAAGATGAGTGTTCAAGGTTTGGGCGGTGTTGGGAGTGGGGACACGGTCTTAGAGAAAGTTTGGCCAGGTGGGCTCATGGATGGGAAGAGGGACTCAGCAGATGCTGCAACTGATGGGATAATCTCAATCTTAGTGACAAGGGAGCATGAGAGGCCCTGGCACTTCTGGTTGGAGGTAAGGGCATTAGGGAGACATGTTACCTGCACCTGGTCGTTGTTGGCGATGGCCAAGTGTCCCTGCTTGCTTGAGCACAGTTGCCTGCTCTGCTCCCAGCTAAGTCTGGTATCCGTTAACAGGAAGCAACTTCTTGAGTATTTGAGCCAGCCAGGATCACAAATACTCGAGGGACATTCTGCATTGAGAGACAGAAAAGTGGAGATGTTGTGGAATCTATGCTCAGCTAGCAACGTTAAGAGTGCTCTGAAAATGGTGGGACTCTTCAGCAATTCCCTCACTCCCACACCGTAGGACTCCTGATCCATTACGCCCAAAACCCTGGGAATCCTACCCCATCCCCCACACTGTGTGTATCCTCACCCCTTCCGCCAATCTGTGGGACTCATCACCTCACCCTCCTTCACAAACTTTGGGACTCTTCATTCCCCCTCAAACTGTGGGACTCCACTGCACCTCAATCACCACCCAACCCGTCCCAAACTGTTGGACACCTCAACCCTTCCTGAGCAAAGCTGTGGGACACTTGACCCCTCCTCCCCACCAAACTGTGGAACAATCCAACACCTTACTATCCCACCACCCCCCACCCCCCGTAAAACGGATTGTGGCTCCACCTGTACCTGTGTTACATGCTTGAGGAGGGGGCTGAATGGACCTCCTCCTTTTCATGCCTAACAGGCTCGAGAGTACGTGGCGATGAGCTGAATGAGCCTGATTCCCTCTCTCACCACCCTCCTCGTCAGAGGTGACAGGGGCACATGCTCACCATACTTCTCGCAGAACAGGTGTAGCCAGTGCTCGGTAGTGTTTTGGAAGCGCATACAATCCTGTTGGTCTTGCTGCTGGGCCCTGTCGTGGAGTTTGAGGAAGCTCTCAGTGGCGTTCTGCATTCTGTCCTGTGCGATATGCAAATCCTCCGAGGCATGCACGTCTTGTGGGGGCAAAGTGAGAGAAAAAGAGAGAAATGTGTCAGTGGTCAGTCGTCACCGCACTGCGATCTGGCCATCTCCACACATACTGGGCCGCGTACCAGGGATTCACAACATCCTTTCCCCAAAGTACATGCTTCTCCATTTCTGAACCAATCCCAGATTGTCAAGATTACACACAATCTCCTTTCTCCTTCATGCACATCTCTCTCTTTGAATGTAAATTTCCCATTCTATCACTGGGCTTTTAACGTTACGTCTTCTAACAATAACATCCTTTCATGCCACCAATTTTATCAGTAAGCAGAAAAAAACCTTTCCTGGCATCATATGGCTACGTGCAAGATTTCACTCATAACTTTGAGATCGATGTTAAAAATACAAACTGCCCCCTTGACAAAACTTCCTCCATGTTTACCAAATTACCACATTCAAACCAACTTCTTTATGTTCATCAAAGCTTCTAGAGCAGCTGGTGTTAATCCAATTTACACACACAGACAGACACACACACACAGACAGACACACACACAGACACACAGACACACCAGTAAACTCAGTTTAAGAAATATTTTCCAAATGCATTATAGATATCAATCTCAGCGTGACAGATGATGGTGTCGTGGTAAAGCCACTCAACCAGCATCCAGTCTACTGCTCTGGGGACACGGTTTCAATTCCCACCACGCCAGCCGGTGGAATTTAAATTCAATTAATAACATCTGGAATTGAAAGTTCCTCTCAGTCCTGGTGACCATGAAACGACCATTGATTGGAGTAAAAACCAACCAGGTTCAGTATTGTCTCTTTAGGGGAATTAGTAAATTTGCTGTTCTTACCCTCAGTCAGGCCTACATGGGAATCCAGACCCACAGCGACACGCTTGACTCTTAACTACCTCTCAAGGGTAATTAGGACTGGGCAATAAGTCAGTGTGTCAATAAGAAAAACACTGCAATTTCAACTAGGCCTCGCTGTCATGCTTTTTTCTGGTTTATTTAGCTAATATTCTGTCAGTAAAATCATATTTGAAACCAAAACTAATTTAATAACATAAGTATTAGGAGCAGCAGTCGGGCATTCAGCCACTCGAGTCTGCTCCACCATTCAGTAAGATCATGGCTGATCTGATTGTGGTCTCAACTCCACTTTCCTGTCTCTCCCCCCCGGGGAACCGATAACCCTCGACTTCCTCAGCCTTGAATATATTCAGTGAGCAGGACTCCACTGCTCAGTGGGGGAGAAATTTCCACAGGCTGACGACCCTCTGAGAGAAGAAATTCCTCCTCATCTCTGCCTTCACTGGAGGCCCCTTATTCTGAAAGCGTGACCACCCCCACCATGTTGCAGATTCCCCCACGAGAGGGAAACATCCTCTCAGCATCCACCCTGTCGAGGCCCCTTCAGGATCTGATATGTTTCAATAAGATCGCCTCTCATTCCTCTCCACTCTGAGATGGGACGTGACAGAGTCGGTGCTGAAAGGGTGTTTCCCCACGTGGGGGAGACCAGAACGAAGGAGGCGGGAGAGGCACAGTTTAAAAATAAGGGGTCTCCCATTGAAATTGGAGATTAGGAGGAATTTCTTCTCTCAGAGGGACGTGAGGCTTTGTAACTCTGTTCCCCAGTGAGCGGTGGAGGCTGGGTCACTGAATATTTTTTTGAGGCAGAGGAAGATAGATTCCTGACTTCAAGGGATTCAAAGGTTATCGCAGGACGGTTCAGCCGAATGTGGAGTTCAGGCCACAAACAGATCCCGACCTCATTCAAAAATGGAACAGGCTCGAGGGGCCGAATTGCTTCCTCCTGTTCCTAATTCATATTTTCATTGGACGATCCAAGGAATGCAGGCACAACCTGTCCAAGGTTTCTTCATCAGGCAAACGCCTTCAACCCAGGAATGATAGGGATAAACCATCTGTACAAGGCACAAGTCAGGAGTGAGGTGGAAAACTCCCCACTTGCCTGAACGAGGGCAGCTCCCACAACGCTCAAGAAGCTCGACACCATCCAGGACGAAGCAGCCCCGCTGGGTTGGCAGCCCATCCACAAACATTCACTCCCTCCACCACCGGGGCACAGTGGAGTCAGTGTGTACCATCTACAAGATGCACTGCAGCTCACCACCACCTTCTCAAGCGGCAATTAGGGATGGGCAATAAATGCTGGCCCAGCCAGCGACTCCCACATCCCATGAATAAATAAAGGAAACTTGGCTTCCTGTCTTCTCTCCAGCAACAACTTGTGCACAGAAAGCTCCCACGAAGCAGGGATGTTAGGATCATCAAATCATACAAATTAGCAGGAGTAGGCCACTCGGCCCCTCGACCCTGCTCTGCCATTCAGTCAGATAATTCAATAACAATTTAATTGATCAATATTTATAATAACACTAATAATTATTCAATAATATTCATTAACACCCTTACACAAAAAGGCAGGGAGACAAAAAAACAGGTAACTATCGTCCGGTTAGCTTAACATCTGCCATTGAGAAAATATTAGAGTTTATTATAAAGGATGTAATAGCAGAATGTTTGGAAATTCATCATATAATCAAGCAGTGTCAGCATGGCTTCAACAAAGGGGAAACATGCCTGACAAATTTATTAGAAATATTTGAAGAGGTAACAAGCAGGATAGATAAAGCAGAACCAGTTGATGTTGATATATTTGTATTTCCAAAAGACGTTCAGTAAGTTACCGGTCATAAGGCTCCTTAAAATGATAAGAGACCATGGTGTAGGGGATTGCATATGAGTATGGATAGAAGATTGGCTAACTAATAGAAGACAGAGAGTTGGGATAATGGGGGCATTTTCAGGATGGCAACCTGTAACAAG
This sequence comes from Isurus oxyrinchus, assembly GCA_026770705.1. Taxonomy (NCBI): domain Eukaryota; kingdom Metazoa; phylum Chordata; class Chondrichthyes; order Lamniformes; family Lamnidae; genus Isurus; species Isurus oxyrinchus. The sequence goes on along the minus strand of JANJGN010000056.1, from coordinate 2,227,990 downwards.
TGGAGTGCCACAAGGAACAGTGCTGGGGCCAAAATTATTTTCAATATGTATTCATGACTTGGATGGTGGAAGGGAATGTACTATCACCAAGGTTGTGGATGACACAAAAATAAGTGGGAAGGCAAGTGGTGGGGATAACAAAATAAGTCCACAGAGGGTCATTGGCAGGTTAAGTGAGTGGGCAGAAACGTGGCAAATGGAATATAATATGGGAAAATGTGGAAGTTAACCACTTAGAGAGGACGAGTAGAGGAACTGAATGTTATTTACATGGAGAAAGACTGCAGAAAGCTATGGCACAGAGGGATTTAGGAGTCCTTGCGCATGGATCACAAAAAACTAATACATAATTCAGCAGATAATCGGGAAGGCATATAGAGTGTTGGATTTTTTATGAAATGGAATGGAGTATGAAGATAAAGAAGTCTTGCTAAAACTATTCAAGGCACCAGTTGGACCACACCAATGATACTGTGAACCGTTTTAGTCCTAGTTAGTTTAGTTAGGAGATAACTGGCATTGGAGGCAGCCGAGAGAATGTTCACTAGGTTGATCCCAGGGATGGAGGGATTTTTTATGAGGAGAGGTTGAGTTGGTTGGGCCCGTAGTCACTGAAGTGTAGAAGAATGAGAGGTGACCTTAATAAAACATAAAATATTCCTAGGGGGCTTGGCAGGGTAGATGTTGAGAGGCTGATTCTCCTTGTGTGAGAGTCTAGGACCAAAGGGCATAATATCACAGTAACGGTGCCCATTTAACACAGAGATGAGGAGGAATTTCCTCTCTCACAGCGTGGTGGATCTGTGGAATGCTGGATTTGTATCTGCTGAATCGTTAAGTATATTCAAGGTTGGTGTAGACAGGTCTTTAATCAGGAAGGGAAACAAGGGGCATGGGGAAAAGGCAGGATAGCCGAGTTGACCATTATCAAATCAGCCATGATCTCATCGTATGGTGGAGCAGACTCAATGCGCTGAATGGCCTCCTTCTACTCCTGCGCTTTACGGACTTGTAAGATCGTGGCTGACCTGATTGTAGACTCAGCTCCACTTTCCTGCTTGCCCCTCCCCACTCTCTCCCCCACCCGACCCCACCCCCTAAATAACCCTGGACTCCCTTACTGATCAAAAACAGGTCTAACAAAGCCTTGAATATATTCAATGATTCGGCCTCCACTGCTCTCTGGGGGTGAGAAATCCACAGACTAACACAGGCGACACAGGAAAAAAAGAATGTCTTATGTCAATTGGGCTGTTGGTGGTGGTGAGAGGTAGCGTCACTGGATTAATAATGCAGCAGACCCAGGCTTCTACTCTGGGGTTCAAATCCTACCTCAGCAACTGTAGGAATTTAAATTCAAGTAATTAAAACTGAAATTAAAATCTAGTCTCTATAACGGCCACCATAAATCTATCATTTATTGTTCCAAAAACCCAACGGGTTCACTAATGTCCTTCAGGGAAGGAAATCCGCTGTCCATACTCGGCCTGGCCTACATGTGACCCCAGAATCCCAGCAATGTGGTTGGCTCTTCACTGCGCTCTGAAATGGCCAAGCAAGCCACTCAGTCCATGGAAACGGGGATTAGGGATGGGTAACATGTGCTGACCTTGCCAGACCCAAAGAATAAACTAAAACCATCTTCAATGGGAGGCCCCTCATACAGAAACTGTGTCTCCTGGTTCTTGATTCCACCATGAGGGGGACGCATCCACCTGGTCAAGTTCCTCTCAGGATCTTATATGTTTCAATAAGTTCACCTCTGATTCTTCTGAATGCCGATTTGTACAGGCCCAAACTGTCCAAACTTTGTTTCAGGGAGATCTGGCTGTCTTTGGTCGAGCAAGTAACTAGGAAAACTCAGAGAATGTTATCATTTATTGCGAGGGAGAATCAAATACAAAAGTAAGGAGGTTATACAGGGAATTAATGGGGCCACATCTGGAGTCCTGTTCACAGTATTAGTCCCTATTTCATAAAGGATGTAAATACATTGGAAAAAGTTCAGAGATTACCAGAGGTTACCAGATTAATACCAGGAATGGGCGGGATGTCTTATGAGGTAAGGTTGGACAGGCTGGGCTTGTATCCACTGGACTTTAGAAAAGTAAGAGGCGATTTGGTTGAAAACTTTATGATCCTGAGGGGTGTGGACAGGGAGGGTGTGAGTAGGATGATTCCTCTTGTGGGAGAATGGAGAACGAGCAGTTTAAAAAAGGGTCACCCATTTCGGACAGAGAGGAGCAGTGTTTTCTCTCCAAGGGTTGTGAGTATTTGCAAGTGTCTTCCTCAAAAGGCGGTGGAAGCAGCGCCTTTGAATATTATTAAGGCCGAGTGACATTGATTCTTGATTAACAAGGGGGTGAAAGGTTATCAGGGGGTAGGCAGGAATGTGGGGTCAAGGTTACAATCAGATCAGCCGTGATCTTATTGAAAGGCGGAGCAGGCTCAAGGGGCTGAGGGGCCCAGTCCTGCCCTGAATTCATTCGTCACTGAGACAAACTCCTTCGCCTCAGGAATCAGCTCAGTGAACCTTGCCTGAACTGTTGCAGTGTAAGGAGATTTCTCATTAAGTAAGGAGAACAAACTAGACACAGCGGTCTCACCAACCGTGCTTGTGTACTTACAGTTCATTGCAAAGTATGTCACTAGACAAAGTAGGACCACACAGGCGACGACACCAGCGATTGTCAGTGCTGTGAAGATAGTTTGGACACTCTTTTCACCGGCAGCTGCATCTGACATCACAGAAAGAAAAGGGAATAATAGAAACTGCATTCCTGTATCACACTTCACCAGCCAATGAGCACAATATTGGAACAGTTGATCCGGTTGCAGTGCAAGAAGCATGTCACCACATTTACACACAGCAAGAACACCACATGTCAAGGAAATAAGGATCCAAATCATCTGTGCTCCCAGTGATGTGGGTTGAGGGGGAAATCTTGGCTCCAGGGAACTGGGGAACAATGTCCTCATTCCACAGCTCACTTACATTGCTGGCCGGGAGGAGATTTACATCCACCTCAGGTGGCCGGTGGGGCCGGCGGTTTGATGCGCTCCCTCAGTACTGACCCTCCTACAGTGCGGCGCTCCCTCAGTACTGACCCTCCTACAGTGCAGAACTACAGAACTCCCTCAGGACTGACCCACCTACAGTGCGGCGCTCCCTCAGTACGGACCCTCCGATAATGCAGTTCTCCCTCAGTACTGACCCTCCGACAGTCTGGCACTCCCTCAATGACACTCAGACAGTGCGGCGCCCAGTCAGTGACGGGAAATCCGAAGGGTTGGCCACCAATGCTGGAGTTATTATAAGGTGTGGTGCACACGAGGCCACGATGAAAGTCAGGAAGCAGGGAGGTTTTGCAGGTATTGCGCAGTGATGGGTTGGGGAGGTGCTCAAGGGCAAGGAGAATGGACCCGATGCCGGGCAGGAGTTTGTTCACTCGCACTCACTTTGACTTTCGACCTCCTCGTAATCCCATTCTTCCAAGACGTCATCTTCAACATCCATGATCAGGTCGGGCAAGTCGTTATCTTCGTCATACTCAAGGGACTCGAGATCCCCTTCTGATCATTAGTCATCATCAACTCCTCTCTGCCCAGGGTGCCTGGGGAGCCCTTTAGACCCCCTCATTCCCCCTTCACCCTCAACTGATCAACCAGTGCCAAAGACAGAGATGTCCACTCAGCTCAACTCCACTTATAATCTTACCCTGTACTCTAACCTTCTCCAGCAATTTCAAGCACCTCACTCAGCCGGATGAGTAATTGAACAAATCCATCTATGAAGCTGAGTTGACTTTTCGATTCAGGCAGTGGAGTTTATTTTTGAAGTGTCTCAGGATTAATTTGCGGGCCTTAAAGTGTGATGAATTCTTATCTTTGAGTCTATTTTGCAATTTATTTCAACATAACCACTGTTTTAAGTTTGCGTCTAAGATTGCATATTAATTGTTCAATTAAGATTTGAGAATTGAATTAATTTTTAATTCATTGCTCTGCATAAAGCATTACATCAGTATAGTTAGAAATAGAAGGATTATTTGCGATGTTTTATTAACAATATAATGATGGATTATTCAGATTAAGAGTTATTTGATTATGTTAATAACATTATTAAAATCAATCAAATATTTAGTATACTAATGATGGATTAGTGAGATTATTTGAAAAATGTGTCTGAAGATAATGGATTAAGGTAAATTAATAATTAGGTTTGAAAAAGTTAATTTATTAAGCAAAATTAATACCTGGCAAAATTAATGATGGACTATTGCAAAAATTAACGTTTAGAGATTAATCACTAGGCTGATTAATGATAACCACTAGGAAAAATTAAAACTTATATATTAACAGATTATAAAATTATAATGTATCAATGTTAAGCAATTGAGGATGATTACACCTACATTAATAACAAGTTATGAATAATTAATTAGAAGCTTTGTTGAATTAATTAGGATTATTAACAGTGGACATTGAAATTAGTTATAAGCGACACCCGCCATAAGTTATTGATGTTAACTTATAATGAGCTACATTAAAGAGGGAATATGTTTACATAAGGAATACAATCATTAAACAACTACTATGAATTGGAAGTACTAAATAAGAGGTTGTGACATTAATAATTTGGTAGATGTGATGGATAATACTAATTTGTAATTGATATAGTAAGTACAGATTATAAAGATTAATTAATAATTAGACATTGATTGAGTCATTAATACAATTATTAGTAATATTTAATGATTAATGAATAATTAGCTATACTAATGATAAATTATTGAGAGTAACTAACACTTGCATAAGTGATAGTGAATTAGATTTAATTAATACTTACAGCTCCTAATTATAGATTATCACCCTCCTCAGCACAGACAATTCAAAGGTGTAATCTGGGGAATAGAGATGATTTAATATTTGGATTAATGTTCGATTAAGTTTAATAATTAGATTTATCAAACATAGCAACAGGCTAATTAATGGATAATTATATAAATAGATTAGACATTTAAACTGAGCTGTATTAGATTATTAATGTACATTAGATATATTAATGATAAATTACTAAGATTATGTAATAATTAAACAGATTAATGATAATATACATCAAAATGAAACATATTAATATTAGATGTATTAGATTATTGAATATTTTGACAGGTTATTGGCTCAGCACTTCCGGCGGACATTTTGGTGAGAGGGAAGCAGCCGGAAGTCAAGTCGCGACCCCGAGAATGAGGTTACGACCCTGGAAATGATTCCCGGGAGGTCACCGCGGGGGACAGAGAAACAGGGCATCACGTGACTGGCTGGGCTGTGAGAGACATGGAGCAGAACAGAGAGTGAAGCAGTAATAATATATCAATAATAACTGGAGACTCAATGGAGTAGAACAGAGAGTGAAACAATATTAATATATTAATTATAACTGGAGACTCAATGGAGCAGAACAGAGAGTGAAACAATATTCATATATTAATAATATCTGGAGACACAATGGAGCGGAACAGAGAGTGAAAAAATATTAATATATTAATAATAACTGGAGACTCAATGGAGCGGAACAGAGAGTGAAACAATATTCATATATTAATAATATCTGGAGACACAATGGAGCGGAACAGAGAGTGAAACAATATTAATATATTAATAATAACTGGAGACTCAATGGAGCAGAACAGAGAGTGAAACAATATTAATATATTAATAATAACTGGAGACACAATGGAGCGGAACAGAGAGTGAAACAATATTAATATATTAATAATAACTGGAGACTCAATGGAGCAGAACAGAGAGTGAAACAATATTCATATATTAATAATATCTGGAGACACAATGGAGCGGAACAGAGAGTGAAAAAATATTAATATATTAATAATAACTGGAGACTCAATGGAGCGGAACAGAGAGTGAAACAATATTCATATATTAATAATATCTGGAGACACAATGGAGCGGAACAGAGAGTGAAACAATATTAATATATTAATAATAACTGGAGACGCAATGGAGCAGAACAGAGAGTGAAACAATATTAATATATTAATAATATCTGGAGACACAATGGAGCAGACCAGAGAGTGAAACAATATTAATATATTAATAATAACTGGAGACTCAATGGAGCAGAACAGAGAGTGAAACAATATTAATATATTAATAATAACTGGAGACTCAATGGAGTAGAACAGAGAGTGAAACAATATTAATATATTAATAATAACTGGAGACTCAATGGAGCAGAACAGAGAGTGAAACAATATTAATATATTAATAATAACTGGAGACTCAATGGTGTAGAACAGAGAGTGAAACAATATTAATATATTAATAATAACTGGAGACTCAATGGTGTAGAACAGAGGGTGAAACAATATTAATATATTAATAATAACTGGAGACTCAATGGAGCAGAACAGAGAGTGAAACAATATTAATATATTAATAATAGCTGGAGACACATTGGAGCAGAATAGACTGAAACAATATTAATATATTAATAATAGCTGGAGACTCAATGGAGTAGAACAGAGAGTGGAACGATATTAATATATTAATAATAACTGGAGACTCAATGGAGCAGAACAGAGAGTGAAACAATATGAATATATTAATAATAACTGGAGACTCAATGGAGCAGAACAGAGAGTGACGTAACATTAATATATTAATTAATAACTGGAGACACAATGGAGCGGAACAGAGTGAAACAATATTAATATATTAATAATAACTGGAGACTCAATGGAGCAGAACAGAGAGAAACAATATTAATTTATTAATAATAACTGGAGACTCAATGGAGCAGAACAGAGAGTGAAACAATATTAATATATTAATAATAGCTGGAGACACATTGGAGCAGAATAGAGTGAAACAATATTAATATATTAATAGCAACTGGATACCCAATGGAGCAGAATAGAGAGCGAAACAATATTAATATATTAATAATAACTGGAGACTCAATGAAGCAGAACAGAGAATGAAACCATATTAATATATTAAGAATAACTGGAGATTCAATGGAGCAGAACAGAGTGAAACAATATTAATATATTAATAATAACTGGAGACACAATGGAGCAGAACAGAGAGTGAAACAATATTAATAGATTAATAATACCTGGAGACTCAGTGCAGCAGAACAGAGAGTGAAACAATATTAATATATTAATAATAACTGGAGACTCAATGGAGCAGAACAGAGAGTGAAACAATATTAATAGATTAATAGTAACTGGAGACACAACGGAGCAGTTCAGAGAGAGAAACAATATTGATATATTAATAATAACTGGAGACTCAATGGAGCAGAATAGAGAGTGAAACAATATTAATGTATTAATAATAACTGCAGACTCATTTCAGCAGAATAGAGGGAAAACCAATACTAGATGCGGTGATGGGGTGGTGCCAGTGTCGTTGGATTACCAAAAACCAAACAGCACCTTCTGGACATCCGACTTCCAATCCCACCGTGCAAATGGTGGTATTTGTATTAAATAAATACCTCGAATTAAAAGTCTAATAATGACCATGAAGCTATTGTTGTAAAAACCCATCTGGTTCACTAATGTCCTTCAGAAAATGCGACATTACCCGGTCTGATCTGCATGCGACTTTCACAGCAAAGTGGCTGACTCTGAAAGATGCCTCTTATAAAGGACAATAAATGCTGGCCGAGCCAGCGGCGCTCCCACAGCCCATAGAACCACCTCCCCCCTCCCCGCCCAACACACTTCTCTTCCCCCATTACCCCCATTCGTACCCCCCCCCCCCCCCGACTCGACCTTAAACCAGCTTATATTTCACAACTCTCCCATTTTTACTTCATTCTGTTGATGGGTGATGTGGACTCGAAAAGTGAACTTTGTTCTTCTCCGCTGATGCTGCCAGAGCTGCTGCGAAATTTCCAGGTCATTCTGTTTTTGCTTTGGATTTCCAGCATCTGCAGTTTTTTTTATTTTTAATCACCTTCTTGCAGGCAGACTGGATATCGACAGTCACAAAGCCACCGCGATAGCAACTTCTCCCATTTTCCAGCGCTGTAACTGTTGGCTGCTATCTCCACCCACAGGCAGCATGTATTACAGACAGTGCCGCCCTCCCTCAGCACTGACCCTCAGACAGTGCCACCCTCCCTCAGCACTGACCCTCAGGCAGTGCCGCCCTTCCTCAGCACTCACCCTCAGACAGTGCCGCCCTCCTTCAGCACTGACCCTCAGACAGTGCCGCCCTCCCTCAGCACTGACCATCAGGCAGTGCCGCCCTCCCTCAGCACTGACCATCAGGCAGTGCCGCCCTCCCTCAGCACTGACCCTCAGACAGTGCCGCCCTCCCTCAGCACCGACCCTCAGACAGTGGCACCCTCCCTCAGCACTGAACCTCAGATAGTGCCGCCCTACCTCAGCACTGACCCTCAGACAGTGCCGCCCTCCCTCAGCACTGACCCTCAGACAATGCCGCCCTCCCTCAGCACTGACCCTCAGACAGTGCCGCCCTTTTCAGCACTGACCTTCAGACAGTGCCGCCCTCCCTCAGCACTCACCCTCAGACAGTGCCGCCCTCCCTCAGCACTGACCCTCAGACAGTGCCGCCCTCCCTCAGCACTGTCCCTCGGACAGTGGCACCCTCCCTCAGCACTGAACCTCAGACAGTGCCGCCCTCCCTCAGCACTGACCCTGACAGTGCCGCCCTCCCTCAGCACTGACCCTCAGACAGTGCCGCCCTCCCTCAGCACTAACCCTCAGACTGTGCGGCCCTCCCTCAGCACTGACCATCAGACAGTGCCGCCCTCCCTCAGCACTGACCCTCAGACAGTGCCGCCCTCCCTCAGCACTGACCCTCAGACAATGCCGCCCTCCCTCAGCACTGACCCTCAGACAGTGCGGCGCTCCCTCAGCACGTACCCTCAGACAGTGCCGCCCTCCCTCAGTACTGACCCTCAAGACAGTGCGGCACTCCCTTAGTTTGATTGGGACCGGCTCGGACCACCGTTTGTAGATCCAGTGCAGTGGAGCGCTACACACAGCGTTAGCCCAGGCTCCTCGGCGCAGGGAGGCACAGTTCTTGAAAGCCTCCAGCTCGTAGTCGAAGTGACTGTCCGGGCTGCCTAATTGTCGTGAAAACCCACCTGGTTCCCGTTCACAGAAGGAAATATGTCAACCTCACCTGGTCTGGCCTACATATGACAGTAAAGTGCCCTCTGAGCAAGGGCAATTAATGATGGGCAGTAAATACTGGCCTAGCCAGCGATGGCCACATCATATGAAAGGATTGTAAAGAAACGGGTCATCATTGTGAAGATTTCTCTTGCTATAACCATGCTGGTGATGTAGCCACAGACAGAGTCTAATTCGCAAAATAAATGGAGGGGAGGCAGAAAAATCTTTATGCATAGTTGGTTAGACAATTGAGTGAGATAGCTCTTCCAAAGAGACATCGCAGGCACGGGGGCCGAAGGGCCACTTTCTGCGCTGTCAGGACCTTTTCTCCTGTAGTGTGTAAAACTTCCTCTACACTGTCTCCATTAAGCACTCACAGAACAGGAACAGTACGGGGTTAGATATCGAGAAAATCTTCCACTACACCGTCCCCATCAAACACTCCCAGGACAGGGATTGCACCGAGTTAGATACAGAGTAAAGCTCCCTCTACACTGTCCCCATCAAACACTCCCAGGACAGGGATTGCACCGAGTTAGATACAGAGTAAAGCTCCCTCTACACTGTCCCCATCAAACACTCCCAGGACAGTTACAGCACGGGGTTAGATACAGAGTAAATCTCCCACTACACCGTCCCCATCAAACACTCCCAGGACAGGTACAGCACGGGGTTAGATACAGAGTAAAGCTCCCTCTACACTGTCTCAATCAAACACTCCCAGGACAGGTACAGCACGGAGTTAGATACAGAGTAAAGCTCCCTCTACACCGTCCCCATCAAACACTCCCAGGACAGTTACAGCACGGGGTTAGATACAGAGTAAAGCTCCCTCTACACTGTCCCCATCAAACACTCCCAGGACAGGTACAGCACAGGGTTAGATACAGAGTGAAGCCACACAACCTGGACTGTTGCCCATACCTTCCTGGGTCTCGGTCAGCGAGTCAGGGGTCTCCTCCTCACCCATCTGGTCATCATCCACCTCCGGCCGCGTGTTCCTCTCGTTCCACCTCAACCTGTCTCGGGGCTGACACAGTGAGCGCTCCTCCAGTGAGCTACCGTCCTCCCGCTGCATCCGTCTGTACCAACCCTCATCACCCGCCATGTGGGGATAACTCTCCTCCTCTGCAACACCTCCTGGCTGATTTACAAATCAGTTCAGACCGATTGTCCCAGCGCTCCATTTAAAACTGGCTTCACATTCTTCACTCCAGTTTTCTCACTCACTCACCCACACGCCCTGTTTGTTATAAATATCAATTCGGCCAAACTAAATGAGGGATTTATTGTTCTATATCTGCAATCGCCTGGACTGAATCTGGTTTGGAACGAACCAAGCCCTGTGCCTCACCTTTTCATGAGAATCTTTATTGAGGTTAACCATTGATTATTAACGGCCAATTCAAGCTAATCTCTCAAAATACCTGGATTATTTACTGCGGATTATCCTGTATTATGAATTAATAATTAACAGTTGCAATTGTGATGTGATTGGATTTTGTTTGCCGATATATGTTAAAGGATAAAGTGATTAATTATTTATTTCTGAATTAACAACTTTAAGTAAATACAGATTTACTCTTTCGTATCAATGCTGGATCAATAAGATTTTTTTTCTGTAAGATACCTTCACAAAGATTGAGACCGAGTTTTAAATATTTCGATAAATTAATAAACGTTCACGTAAATCATAAAGTATTTTATTTGTTCGATTATTAGTCCTACTCGATTTGGAATAATATATTGAACACCCTGATTCCGAAATAGGATGATTAATTATTAAGTATTTAGCCAGAACGTTGGATGGGCCAAACTTTGAATATTTGGAAAGCATGGGGGATGTTCAATTAATTATTCCAAAGTAATCAAGAGGTAGAGAAATTATTTGCATGTGTTAATATTTTAAATTAATACACGTTTAAAGAAATTAACTATGATTATTAAATAACAAACGAAGTTAGTATTTAATCTGTGCAAACGTTTACAGATTATACAGGGATTTGCACAGGTCTATGTAGAATTATAAATATTTCTTGAATACAAAGGTTAAATATGATTCTGAAATATTCAATAAAATTCTTAAATGTGTACAAAAAGTATTAAATATTTTTATGGTTGTTTATTGATAATACAGTCTGAAAAAATTAATGATGGGTTATTTAATGAACGAATTGATTTAGAGAACAAACACAGATTTTGATCAATTCATTATAAATAATAAAAACCTTACATATGTATTATTTAAGCAGAACAAAGCAAATTTAGATCAGTTATATTATGAGTATTATGTACTAAACTGAATTATATCTTTCATTGTGCAAATGTTTACTGATTATTACAGATTTAGCCAGGCTAATAAACAGTACATTGTACTAATGTATTGGAACAACATAAATTTACATAACTTCGTTTATTAAATATGCAGCTGAGTTATCATTAGGTTATGCTAATTCTTACAAACCATTACAATTTTATCAAGACGACCAGTCTTTTATCAGTCATTTATTGAAAATTTGTGACAGATAGAACAAAGTGAAGTTTAGAAAAAATAAATGCATTTAAGCTTAAAGCCAAGTTATTATTAAAAGCAAGCTTTATTTAAATTTAGAATCAGCTGTTGTTTACTGACTAATATAGATTAATTGAGAGAAAGTACTGGATTATTTAAATTTGTTAATGGGTAGAATAAAGGCATATTTAAACATTATTAAATATTTTTACGGAATGTGTTAATTTACAGAACAAACGCAAGTTCTGTCGAAGGGTCATGAGGACTCGAAACGTCAACTCTTTTCTCCTCCGCCGATGCTGCCAGACCTACTGAGTTTTTCCAGGTAATTCTGTTTTTGTTTTAGATTTCCAGCATCCGCAGTTTTCTTTGTTTTCAAACGCAAGTGTAAATCGAATGCTTCAAATCTGCCCATTGATACAAATGCACGTTTAGACAAATTAAATATTAACATTAAATTAATCAATTGAGAAAACAATTACTCGTTTAAAATTAATTAGTAAATGTTTGAATCGAGAGAAAAAAACACTTCTTTGAATGTATATAATATTACTCCTGAGAACATTAATTGACAGAAGGAATACAAGTTTAGATAAATTGAATATTAATACTAAATATGTTAAGCGACAGAACAACTGCAAGTTTAGATAAAGTAAATCTAATTATTAATTTGTTGTCTGACAGGATAAACCAAGATTAGGTAAAACAAATGTGTGTACTAAATATTTCAAATGATTGGGGAAAAGCTGAGTTACTCATTAAACGCGGTAATTGGCTGATCAAATGCAAAGCTGGACAAACTAAACCTGAAGGTTAGATTATCAGCCAGATTGATATTTGGGCTGCGCCGCTCATTTGATGATTTTTGACGGTTTAGCAGAGGAGGAAGTGAATTATTTGGTGAAGATTTATTAAGATATTGAAGAAGATCAGGAGCTGGAGACGGTTATTTATGCTAAGAAACTGACCAATTATTAAATTTAATAGTGTACATGAATCTGCAATAATATATTAAACTGAATACTGAAAATAAGTATGCCAAAACATCTTAAATGTATTACTGTAGTTAAATAATCAAAACTTATCAAAGTACCTATTGAAATTCAATATATCTACCAAAATGTATTAAATTCAAGATCAACATTGTATAAATCTGCTGAAAGTTTATGTTAATTGGCTGAATGCTCACACGTTTAGGCAAATTGAATATGATTACCAAGTGTTAAGTGACAGAACCACCACAAGTTTAAATAGAGTAAAAGCGATTTTAAATATGTTAATTGACAAGAATATATCGATTTAAATAAATCATCCAAAATATATTACATTTTAAAATTAAATTAATTAAATCTGTCAAAATATGTTAAATTTAATTAAGAGAACAAATGCAAGTTTAAGTGGAATATGATTATTAAATCTGCCAAATGATTCAAACGCAAGTTTAGATAAATTAAATATCATTACTATAAGCATTAATTGACAGAACACACAAAGACGTTTTAAATATGATGACTTGGTTAATGAATAGGAAACAACACGAGTTGAGATGAATTTAATATTAGTACTGACCATGTTAATTCACAGAGGATAAACAATTTTAGACAACTTGAAAACGAATACTAAATAGGTTCACTGAGAGATCAAATGCCAGTTGAGGTTAATTAAATGTAATTATTAAAATGGTAACTGATGGAACAAACTCAAGTTTAGGCTGACAGTGTAGTAAATAATAACATTATATCTGTCAATGGATAGATCAAACAAACATGTTTCAATATAATTATTAAATGTGTTAATCAACAGCGTGAAAAAAACGAGTTTGGACAAACTGATCAATGAACCTGAAATGTTGCAATTACATTTTTCCATATATTAATTCACAAACACAGATTAAAACTGAATATGATGATCAAAACTGCTCATTTGAGGATAATGTCAGTTTTATGTAATTATTAACTTTAAACCTGTTTAAATGTGATTGAAAACCAATAGATATTGAATTGATATGAATGTAATACTGAAATTAAAGCCGCCACATGGTGAATTGAAGCTTTGAATGGTAATTATCTGATAGAAAGTCTCAGGATTCCGCAGGGAAATTGCTGAATGTTGGATTATGTTAATATTTGGGGGAATTAATTAGTATTTTGGACCATTTGAGTTTAGGGGATGTTAAAGGTTAATTGACGATTATCGATGGCCCTCCGGTTAATTTCTATCACTTATTGGATAATCCTCCCTCTGAGGCCCCGACAGAGGCTGCCTCCGGGACCAGGCCGCACCAAGAGCCTCGGCCTCTCCCCGCGTGGGAGATAGGACGCGCCCAGCCGTCTCCGCCCGGCTCCAAGGAGGATCACCACCGCCGCCATTTTAGGTAAGGCTGGGACCGGAACAGGAGGTCTCCAGGGGCAACGGAGGAAAGGGCGGGGTCTCGGTAGGAGGTGACGTCACAGCAAGCGTTTGTTGCGTCTTTTATCGCAATAGGGAAGGCGCTGCGCGCGCAGTCAAGATTCCCATGGACACCAAAGGGTGAGAACATCCTAGTGTGAGAATAGAGGAGGAAATTAATTAATAAATTAGAGAGAGACAGAGAGAGTAACCCAGTGTGAAAATAGAGGAGGAAATTAATTAATAAATTAGAGAGAGAGAGAGAGTAACCCAGTGTGAAAATAGAGGAGGGAATTAATTAATAAATTAGACAGAGAGAGAGAGTAACCCAGTGTGAAAATAGAGGAGGAAATTAATTAATAAATTAGAGAAAGAGAGAGTAACCCAGTGTGAAAATAGAGGAGGAAATTAATTAATAAATTAGAGAGAGAGAGTAACCCAGTGTGCACATAGAGGAGGAAATTAATTAATAAATTAGAGAGAGAGAGAGAGTAACCCAGTGCGAAAATAGAGGAGGAAATTAATTAATAAATTAGAGAGAGAGAGAGTAACCCAGTGTGAAAATAGAGGAGGAAATTAATTAATAAATTAGAGAGAGAGAGTAACCCAGTGTGAAAATAGAAGAGGAAATTAATTAATAAATTAGAGAGAGAGAGAGTAACCCTGTGTGAAAATAGAGGAGGAAATTAATTAATAAATTAGAGAGAGAGAGAGTAACCCAGTGTGAAAATAGAGGAGGAAATTAATTAATAAATTAGAGAGAGAGAGAGTAACCCAGTGTGAAAATAGAGGAGGAAATTAATTAATAAATTAGAGAGAGAGAGTAACCCAGTGTGAAAATAGAGGAGGAAATTAATTAATAAATTAGAGAGAGAGAGAGTAACCCAGTGTGAAAATAGAGGAGGAAATTAATTAATAAATTAGAGAGAGAGAGAGAGTAACCCAGTGTGAAAATAGAGGAGGAAATTAATTAATAAATTAGAGAGAGAGAGAGTAACCCAGTGTGAAAATAGAGGAGGAAATTAATTAATAAATTAGAGAGAGAGAGTAACCCAGTGTGAAAATAGAGGAGGAAATTAATTAATAAATTAGAGAGAGAGAGTAACCCAGTGTGAAAAAAGAGGAGGAATTTAATTAATAAATTAGAGAGAGAGAGTAACCCAGTGTGAAAATAGAGGAGGAAATTAATTAATAAATTAGAGAGAGAGAGTAACCCAGTGTGAAAAAAGAGGAGGAATTTAATTAATAAATTAGAGAGAGCGAGAGTAACCCAGTGTGAAAATAGAGGATGAATGTGATTAATAAATTAGGGAGAGAGCAACCCAGTGTGAAATTAGAGGAGGAATGTGATTAATAAATGTGGGAGAGAGAGTAACTGAGTGTGAAAATGGAGAAGAAATGTAATTAATATAATCGAGAGAGAGAGAGAGACCCAGTGTAAAAATAGCTGAGGAATGTAAGTAATAAATTAGAGAGAGAGAGAGAGTAACCAACTGTGCAAAGAGAGGAGAAATCCAATTAATAGATGAGGGAGAGTGAGTAACCCAGTGTGAAAATAGGGGAGGAAAGTGATTGATAACTTAGTTATAAACCCAGTGTGAAATTAGAGGTGGAGTGCAATTAATAAGTTTGACCGAGAGAGAGAGAGATATAGACCCAATGTGATTATGTAGGAAGAATGTAATTAATAAATTAGAGAGAGAGAGAAAGACAGCATGAAAATAGTGGAGGAATGTAATTAATAGATTGGAGAGAGAAGGTGCAACACAGTGTGAAAATAGAGGAGGAACGTAATTACTAAACTACAGAGAGAGACCTGGTGTGAAAATAGGGGAAGAAAATCATTAATAAATTAGGGAGGGGGAGCAATCGAATGTGAGCACACTGGAGGAAAGCAATTAGTTAATAAGAGATAAAGTCAGAGTGAAAATATAGGAGGGTTGTAATTAATACATAAGAGAGAGAGTGAAAGAGGAACACAGCATGAAAATAGAGGATGAATGCAATTGGTAAATTAGAGATAGAGAGTAAGTTAGTATGAAAATAGAGGAGGAAAGTAATTAATATATTAGAGAGAGAGAGAGTAACCAAGAGTGAAAATAAAGGAGGAAAGTAATTAATAAATGAGAGCGAGAAAAACCCATTGTGCGAATAGAAGAGGAATGCAATTAATAAATTAATAAATTAATCCCCTCAGGAACTGCATCCCTCTCCCCACAGTCACTACATTGTATTTTGTGGAATATACCCTCCAGAATGATAACTCTTATTTCAGATGCTCTTGGGCTGGATAATACACGGGCACTGCATTCTGTAGTAGTATGTTCCTCAGATTTTGGAGCTGTTGGTATCACTGGATCTGCAATGAAGTACGGAGACATGGGAGATTGACGAGTGCGGAGAACCTCAAGAGAACATTGAATTGGTAGGAAAATTTAGAAACTGATTCATTTCTCCATTTGTACAGTACGAAACAGGCCAGTGTCACTGTGCTCTCTCCCACCTAAATGTCCAAAAGTCACTAACTACTCACTGCATCCCACTCCCGTCACTCCCTAAGTTCCACTCCCATCAGTCACTACATCCCACTCCCATCAGTCACTACATCCCACTCCCATCAGTCACTACATCCCACTCTCATCAATCACTACATCTGAATTATGTCAGTCACTGCACCCAACTCCCCTCACTCACTGCACCCAACTCTCGTCACTCACTGCATCCCACTCCCCTCACTCTTTGCATCCCACTCCCCTCACTCACTGCATCCCACACCCTTCACTCACTGCACCCCATTCCCCTCACTCACTACATCGCTCTCCCCTCACTCACTGCACTCCACTCCACTCTGTCAGTGCATCTTAATCCCCCCAGTCACTAAATCCTACTCCCCTCATGCTCTGCATGCCATTCCTGTCAGTTACTACATTCCACTCCCACCTGTCACGACATCCCACTCCCGTCAGTAATTGCACCACACACCCCTCAATCACTTCATCCTACTCTCCTCAGTCACTTCATCCCACGCACCTCAGTCACTGCACCCCACTCCCCTCAGTCACGGCATCCCACTCCCCTCAGTCACTTCATCCAACTCCCCTCAGTCACTTCATCCATCTCCCCTCACTCAGTGCACCCCACTCCCCTCACTCACTGCATCCCAATCGCCTCACTCACTGCACCCCACTCCCCTCACTCACTGCACCCCACTCCCCTCAGTCACTGCATCCCACTCCCCTCACTCATTGCATCTCACTCTCCTCACTCAGCACATCCCACTCCCCTCACTCACTGCACCCCACTCCCCTCACTCACTGCATCCCACTCCCCTCACTCACTGCTCCCCTCTCCCCTCAGTCACCTCATCCAACTCCACTCAGTCATTGCATCCCACTTTACTCATTCACTTCTTTCACTTCCCTCAGTCACTTCATCCCACTCACCTCAGTCACTTAATCCCTCTCTACTCAGTCACTGCACCCCACTCCCCTGAGACCCTACTCCCCTCTCCCCTCAGTCATTGCATCCCACTCCCCTCAGTCACGACATCCAATTCTCTCAAACACTTCATCCCACACACCTCAGTCATTGCATCCCACTCCCCTCACTCACTGCTCCCCATCCCCTCAGTCAGTGCATCCCACTCCCCTCAGTCACTTCATCCAACTTCACTCAGTCACTGCATCCCACTCCCCTCAGTCACTTCATCCAACTCCACTAAGTCACTGCATCCCACTCTCCCGATACCCTACTCCCCTCTCCGCTCCGTCGCTGCATCCCACTCCCCTCAGTCACGACATCCCATTTCCCTCCATCACTACGTTGTATTTTGTAGAATATCCCCTCCAGAATTGTCACTCTTATTTCAGATGGTCTGGTAAATACACGGGCTCTGCAGTTTTTTAGTAGTATGTTCCTCAGATTTTGGAGCTGTTGATATCCCTGGATCTGCAATGAAATAAGGAGACATGGGAGATTGACGAGTGTGGAGAACCTCAAGAGAACATTTAATTGGTGGGAAAATTTAGAAAATGATTCATTTCTCCATTTGTACAATACGAAACAAACCATTGTCACTGTGCTCTCTCCCACCTAAATGTCCAACAGTCACTAACTCACTCATTGCATCCCACTCCCATTAGGCCCTATATCCCACTCCCGTCAGTCCCACTATCCTACTCCCATCAGTCACTACATCCCAATCCCGTCAGTCACTGCACCCCACTCCCCTCACTCACTGCACCCCACACCCCTCACTGACTGCACTCCCTCCACTCAGTCAGTGCATCTTAATACCCTCAGTCACTACATCCTACTCCCCTCAGTCACTGCATCGCACGCCCCTCAGTGACTGCATCCCACTCCCCTCAGTCATTGCATCCCACCCCCCTCAGTCACTACGTCCCACTCCCCTCAGTCACTGCTCCCCTCTCCCCTCAGTCACTGCATCCCACTCCCCTCAGTTACTGCATTGCACGCCCCTCAGTGCCTGCATCCCACTCCCCTCAGTCATTGCATACCACCCCCCTCAGTCACTACGTCCCACTCCCCTCAGTCATTGCATCCCACTCCCCTCAGTCAGTTCAACCCACTCCCCTCAGTCACTTCATCCACTTCCCTCAGTCACTTCATCCCACCCCACTCAGTCACTTCATCCCACTCCCCTCAGTCACTTCATCCCACTCCCCTCAGTCACTTCATCCCACTCCCCTCAGTCACTTCATCCACTCCCCTCTGTCACTGCATCCCACTCTCCTCAGTCACTTCATCCCACTCCCCTCAGTCACTTCATCCCACTCCCCTCAGTAACTGCATCCCACTCCCCTCAGTCACTTCATCCACTTCCCTCAGTCACATCATCCCACTCCCCTCAGTCCCAGCATCACACTCCCCTCAGTCACTTCATCCACTCCCCTCAGTCACTTCATCCACTTCCCTCAGTTACTACATCCCACTCACCTCAGTCACTTCATCCACTTCCCACAGTCACTTCATCCCACTCCCCTCAGTGACTTCATCCCACTCCCCTCAGTGACTTCATCCCACTTCCCTCAGTGACTTCATCCCACTCCCCTCAGTCACTTCATCCACTTCCCTCAGTCACTACATCCCACTCCCCTCACAATCCGCATGCCTCTCCCTTCAGTCGCAACATCCCTCTCCTGTCCATCACTGCACCCATGCCCCTCAGCAACTGCATCCCACACCCCTCAGTAACTGCATCCCACTCCCTTCAGCCATTGCATCACACTCCCCTCCGTCACTACATTGTATTTTTTAGAATATCCCCTCCAGAATTGTCACTCTTATTTCAGATGCTATTGGGCTGGTAAATACACGGGCACCGCAATTTTTTAGTAGTATGTTCCTCAGATTTTGGAGCTGTTGATATCCCTGGATCTGCAATGAAATAAGGAGTCATGGGAGATTGACGAGTGTGGAGAACCTCAAGAGAACATTTAATTGGTAGGAAAATTTAGAAAATGATTCATTTCTCCATTTGTACAGTACGAAACAAACCATTGTCACTGTGCTCTCTCCCACCTAAATGTCCAACAGTCACTAACTCACTCACTGCATCCCACTCCCATCAGTCGCGATATCCCACTCCCATCAATCCCTACATCCTACTCCCGTCAGTCACTACATCCCAATCCCGTCAGTCACTGCACCCCACTGCTCTCACTCACTGCACCCCACACCCCTCACTGACTGCACTCCCTCCACTCAGTCAGTGCATCTTAATACCCTCAGTCACTACATCCTACTCCCCTCACACTCTGCATGCCACTTCTGTCAGTCACTACATTCCACTCCCATCTGTCACAACATCCCACTCCCCTCAGTTTCTGCATCCCACTCCCCTCACTCACTGTTCCGCTCGCCCCTCACTGCATCCCACTCCCCTCACTCACTGCTCCCCTCTCCCCTCTATCACTGCATCCCACTCCCCTCAGTCACTTCATCCAACTCCACTCAGTCACTGCACACCACTCCACGCAGTCCCTACTACCATCTCCCCTCAGTCACTGCATCCCACTGCCCTCAGTCACTGCATCTCACTCCCCTCACTCACTGCATCCCACTCCCCTCACTCACTGCACCCCACTCCCTTCACTCACTGTATCCCACTCCCCTCACTCACTGCACCCCACTCCCCTCACTCAGTGCACCCCACTCCCCTCACTCACTGCATCCCATTCCCCTCACTCACTGCATCCCACTCTCCTCACTCAGTGCACCCCACTCCCCTCACTCACTGCATCCCACTCGCCTCACTCACTGCACCCCACTCCCCTCACTCACTACACCCCACTCCCCTCAGTCATTGCATCCCACTCCACTCACTCACTGCATCTCACTCCCCTCACTCACTGCATCCCACCCCCCTCACTCACTGAACCCCACTCCCCTCACTCACTGCATCCCACTCCCCTCACTAACTGCATCCCACTCCCCTCACTCACTGCACCCCACTCCCCTCACTCACTGCATCCCACTCTCCTCACTCACTGCATCCCATTCCCCTCAGTCATTGCATCCCACTCCCCTCAGTCACTTTATCCAACTCCACTCAGTCACTGCACACCAGTCCGCTCAGTCCCTACTCCCCTCTCCCCTCAGTCACTGCATCCCACTGCCCTCAGTCATTGCATCCCACTCCCCTCACTCACTCTTCCCCTCTCCCCTCTGTTACCGCATCCCACTCCACTCAGTCACTTCATCCCACTCCACTCAGTCACTTCATCCCACTCCACTCAGTCACTTCATCCCACTCCCCTCACTCACTCTTCCCCTCTCCCCTCTGTTACCTCATCCCACTCCACTCAGTCACTTCATCCAACTCCCCTCAGTCACTGGACACCACACCCCTCAGTCACTGCTCCCCACTCCCCTCAGTCACTGCTCCCCTCTCCCCTCAGTCACTGCATCCCACTCCCCTCAGTTACTGCATTGCACGCCCCTCAGTCACTGCATCCATCTCCCCTCAGTCATTGCATAACACCCCCCTCAGTCACTACGTCCCACTCCCCTCAGTCACTGCATCCCACTCCCCTCAGTCATTGCATCCCACTTCCCTCAGTCACTACGTCCCACTCACCTCATTTACTTCATCCCACTCCCCTCAGTCACTTCATCCCACTCCCCTCAGTCATTTCATCCCACTCCCCTCAGTCACTTCATCCCGCTCCCCTCAGTCACTTCATCCCACTCCCCTCAGTCACTTCATCCCACTCCCCTCAGTCATTTCATCCCACTCCCCTCAGTCACTTCATCCCACTCCCCTCAATCACTTCATCCCACTCCCCTCAGTGACTTCATCCCACGCAACTCAGTGACTACATCCCTCTCCACTCAGTCACTACATCCCACTGTTCTCAGTAATTTCATACCTCTTCCCTCAGTCACTGCAGTCCACTGCCCTCAGTCAGCTCATATAGAGGCAGAACCATCAGACAGAGTCTCAGCCATTGATTGTGCCAATAATACAGATGTTTATTAAACAGAAGCAAAATCAAACAACCAGGCACTTAGCAAACAATCAAAGTCTTATTAATCTACATTTTAAATGAAGTCAAATTTTACACATATTTAATAGGGGAAGATAAGGAGAAAAATATACTTATCAACAAAGCCCTACAGGTCTCACAAATGAAGTGTTAACGCATTGAGGTCAATGTCTGGGAGGAGCTCGCTACCAATCAGTCAAAATGGCCACCACGTGTCCATCATTCTGCATCACGCTGTTAGTCACCATGTCTTAATGATGAGGCAGAGCGGCCACAGGGAAGGAATGGGAAGGAAGTAAATCCTGCTCTGCGAATCCCACTACCTGGTGGGACATCCTGCCCAATGTTCCCGAAGCTCTGCGGCTGGAGAATCAGCCTGTTCATCCACATGAAGACCCACAGCAGGAAGTGGCCAGCACGAGGAGACATCATCATCGAATCGAGGGACAGCCAAAGCTCAGGACAATGTACTATCCAACTTGGTGATGTGACCAAACTTGGACACAGAACACTCAGTCCCCTCAACAAATCATTGGTATATATTGTAAATTTGATGAGAATGGTGATTGTTGAAGATTATTAGGCACCAGGCCAAGGAGAGTTGGGAGTGCGATGGAGATGCAGTAGGTCACAGGGCTAGTAATCCAGAGAGTGTGAATTCAAATTTCACTCCTGGGGTTTGAGAATTTGAATTTCAAAGCAAGCCTGTATACACACAGCCTGGGGCAGTAAAAGCCACTGGCAGATTGTGAAAGTTACAAGGATTTATAAAGTGAATGTTCTCTCTCTAAAACAGTGCCCATTAAGAATACACTTCACAGCTTTCCAAGGCTCACTTGACAGCAACTCCCAATCTCATCAAACAAACCAATTAGAAGGATAAGGGCAGCAGGCTCATGGGAACGACACAGCCTGGAATTTCCCCTCCAAGCCTCACAGCAACCTGACTTGAAACACAATTGGTCGTCCCTTGACTGTCGCTGGGTCAACATCCTGGAACTCCCTCGCTAACAGCACAGTGGGTATACCTACACCACATGGACTGCAGCGGATTAAAAAGGTGGCTCATCACCAACTTCTCAGGGGCAATTACAGGTGGGCAATAAAAGCTGGCCTAGCCATGAAGCCCACGTCCAAAGAAGCAATGGAAATATATACTCCGGCCATTACACAATGTTGACTATAAAATGTTCAGACCTGTTGTCAATTTCAACCCCTCCCTTAACCATTCATGGTCAGTAACTGGAGGCAGCTTATGATATAGGGGACAAAACACTGTTCCAATCCTCAGGTGAGATGTTTCCTTGTTTTGTTATTGCAGCTCCTTTCATTAATAATCTTTAATTTGCACAAATGTTGTCACAATCACATTGATGAATGATATTGTTTCAGCCAACCCGCACTGCCAGTGG
Source organism: Isurus oxyrinchus (assembly GCA_026770705.1). Lineage (NCBI taxonomy): Eukaryota > Metazoa > Chordata > Chondrichthyes > Lamniformes > Lamnidae > Isurus > Isurus oxyrinchus. The sequence continues at coordinate 2,204,985 of JANJGN010000056.1, read as the reverse complement.
TCGCAGGTGAATCCCATGTGATGAACGCTGTTGGATGTGTTGTTGCAGAGACTGACAGGCTCACGGCAGATTGTACCGGAGAGTGAGGGGGAAGCAAGTGGTGACCCCACTGCATCTCTCACAGCAACATTCATTTCAAGGCTCTGGTAAGCATTCGGCTATGAATGGACCATTATAATAAGATCAGGGATTTGTCACCTGCTGTGTATTTGTTCGCAGGGGTGTGTGCTCCTTGTCCTGTCTGCATACAGTGCTCAGTAACTGAATTGTATTCGAATATTAGAATGATGTCTGGAGGAGGAGTGGGGCTGGAGGAGGAGTGAGGGAAAACATTCAGTTATTCACTTTCTTGCATCGACAAATGAATTGAACAATTCGAGTAAAGGGATATTTCCGCACATTCATCAACTGCTTCCTGAAATTCCTTTGGCTCACAGCTTAAATCCCAGTGTTTGTGCATCAGCTCCGGAGCATGGCAATTCTCCATTATTTTTGTGAATATACGATATCCGCAGTGATATTGAATACCCCGTAAACAAATCCACAAAAGGATGAAATTGGCCAAGATGACAACCAGTAAATTGGTGGATTTCCTTCGACTCTCCATCTCTGGGTCTCTGGGTCCCTCCCCACTACTGTGAGCCTGGAGTCTCCTACGGGCTCTGCTGCTCATTAAAATATGTCTGACGGTGAGAACATTGAGCAGCAGAATCAGGAGAAATGGGGCCGCTGGGTTTACAATGTAATAGAGGAGCTCAATTGCTCCCCAGACAGGGGAATGCTGAGTCTCGACTGTTGTATCACAAAACCAGGGGAAATAGAGGAGCAAGTACTTTCCGTAAAACATAAAAGACCAGGTGATGTTCTTTAAATAGCTCAAAACAGACACAGTTCCCAGAACCGCAGCTGCTTTTTCCTCAGTGCAATATTTCATTTTCAGCTTCTGGCTACAAATAGCTACAAATCGATCAAAGGTGAACGTGACAGTGAACCAGACTGATCAGTCAATGGCTGCATAAATCAGGAAAGCGTGGATATTAGACAGGGAGATAAACTCGATGAAAATAAACTCATCCGGGTAACAATCAGAATGTGTTTCATTATTAGGTGAAGGATAATGACCTGTAGATCTGTCACTGCCATGCCCACCAAGTAATGAGTGACACATTTGGAGAGACCACACTTTACAAATGCAGTCGTAAGTAAGCTAACTGTGAGGAAGGGAAAATAATCGTAGAGATTAGAAATCAGGCGTAATCAGCTTTATTTAGTGTCTATTTTACTGATGTAGGTTATTGCAGCGACGCACTGATATGATTGTACCTGAAGGTACAGAGGAAAGATGACATGAGAAAATGGTGACCTTTGAACTCAGTGTTGATCCTAATACTCCCATTGACGCCAAGGCTGACTGAAACGTTGCTCGCCATCTGAACACTCAAGAGTACTAATGAAGTACCACCTAAATTCTGGCTTTTCAAATGTTATATACCCAACATCATTTTTGGATTCTGTGGCTGTCTAAAAAGCCAGGCACCCCTTCAACCACATCCCCTCCCTATTTATCCGGTCTGATGAACGGCAGCCCGCAATCCAGATTTCATGCATCATTGGCTGGCTTCTGGAATGGTCAGCAGAGCCAAGCATTGTTCCCAATGCCAACCTTGTAACCCAGAACCAGGTCTGGATCCTGACTGAGCCGCAATGCTTCAATGGCCAAAGCTGCCTGAACTGAAATATTAACTCTGTTTATCTCTCAGACTTGCAAACTGCAGTGTTTGCACAGAATCGACTTATATTTATGTAGCACTTAAAATATCCCATAAACCATGACACTGTGATTCAAAGGAACAACATAAAATAAGATGTAATGCTGACCAAGATAAGGTGATTATTAGGTAAGATGACAATGTCCTTGCTGAATAGATCTGTTTGAGGAGTGTTGTAAATCAGGAAAGCGAGCCTGAGATAATGAAGGAGGATTTTGTGGGGCTGTGGGGGAAGGTATGGCTTTGGGGGAAGTTTGTCTAGTGGAGTTTTGGTGTTGTGGGGGCAGTAGGGCAGATGGTGGTATTGAGCGGTGGGAGGGATGGTGCGGTAGTGAGCAGGATTGGTGGCTGGAGGGGGTGGTGGAATGGGGAGATGGTGGTCACGGGGTGAACGCCAGACATTTTGAAATGATACCTATCACAGAGGAAGATGGCATTGGGGATTGGCTAATCATTGCATTTCAGGGATATCAATGCAGGAGTTCCACAGGGTAGCGTCATCAGCACCAACATCTTCAACTGTTTTACCAATGATCTTCCCTTCATTATAATATCAGAAGTGGGGGTGTTCCCTGATGATTGTACAATGACCAGCATCGTACGCAGTTCCTCAGATACTGAAGCAGTCCATGTCCAAATACAGCAAGCCCTGGACAATATCCAGGCTTGGGCTGAAAGGTTGCAGTTAACATTCGACACCAAGTGCCAGTAAAGAACATGTCAAACGGGAGAGAAAGTTAATATCTCTCCTTGACATTCAGCAAAATTGCCATTGCTGTGTCCCCCATGATCCTTTGGAGCTACTATTGACCAGAGACTGAACTGGACCAGGCATATAAATAGTGTGGCTAAATGGGTTCAAGTGGCAAGGGATACTGCCACGAATAACTGACCTCCTGGCTTCCCAAGGACTATCCATCATCTACAAGGCAAGAGTCAGGGGAATAATGGAATACTCGCCTCTTGACTGGATGAGTACAGCTCCCTCGACACTCAAGACACTCGACACCATCTCGGACAAAGCAGCCCCGCTTGATTGGCACCACATCCACAAACATTCATTCTCTCCACCACTGATGCACAGGAGCAGCAGTGTGTACCATCAACAAGTTGTACTGCAGCAACACATCAAAGCTCCTTCGACAACACCTTCCAATCCCGTGACCACTACCAACTAGAAGGACAATTGCAGCAGGCACATGATAACACACCTGAAAAAAAAAGCAATGATGGCGGGGTCAACTCAGCCACTAGAGCCAGTCAGCGGTTGTGACATTGACTGAGAAACAGAAAGGAGAATGAATTGGTGAACGGTCATTCTTCAGGCAGAAGGGGAGAATGCAGTGGGACTCCACAGGGGGCCTTATTAGAAGCTTTGCTCTTTATGATATAAAAGACAAGGCCTCGTATATTAAAGACATGGTATTGAGGCCTGGGGATGACACAGCGATGTGAATACTGCTAAGTAGTGAGGGGGTAGCAGTAGGCTTTTCGAGGGCGCAGAGGGTGCTGTAAGAATGAGGCGGAGAGGAGGTGAAACTTCAAATAAAGGAAGAGCGACAATTAGAGCAATTTTAAAGGTGGTCGCTGAGCATAGGGAGGGAAATGTGCTGATGTTTGAAGTTAGCAGAGCACAGCAATTAGATTGTAAACAATAAAAGATATTTGATTTGATAAAGAGATGAAGAGAATGCACAAAGCAGGAATTTATGCAGAACATTGACAAGTCAAAGATTAGGCCTTCGATGGAGGATTGTCTCTAACTTTGGACCTGACAGTTTTGGAAGGGTGTCAGGGCATTGGCGAGGATGCAGAGAAGATTCACTGGAAGGGTCATAGGGATGAGGGGTTGTAGTCACATGGAGAGATTGGCGAATCAGGGATTGTTTTTCTCAGATCAGATCAGGCAAATTGTGTGTTCATCAGGTGCGTTTTAAAATACGTTGGGTTTTGATAAGAGTTAATCAGGAAGCAACATTTCCACGCGAACCTTGAATAATGGCCAGGAGAAACAGATTAAAGGTGATTGAAAATGATGGGCAGAGGGAAGGGGAAGATGATTTCTCACAGAGCCAGTGTTTACACTGATACCTGGAATTCAATGCCTGGGGTGCTGCTGGAAGCAGATACAACACTAACTTGCAAAATGGAATTGGATAAAGACTTGCCCTGGAGGGCGTGGTTTTGTGGGGGAGGGTATTTTCAGATGGATTTTCAGAGCTAATGGAAAAGGGTAGGAGGGAACATCCAATGGGATAGATGTTTCCAAGTACTCGGTTTGGCAATGTGTGCCAAATGGCCTAGTCTTGCACTGTGTGAAACCAAAGACAATACACGTCCAGGAAACCTTCCAGGTCCTTAAACAAAAATCCAGCTGAAGATAACCTGGACACTAAAACGAATACAGGCCCTGCAGCGACCGCTGCCCCTTCAAGTCCTACAGGCCTTGGAACATTAGGCAGGAGGGGAAGATCTCGATAGCCTCCACAGCAGAATGTATCTCCCTTCCTGAACATTGTTACATTAGTCACATCCCTGGTGTCAGAGCTAAGTTCCTGTTCCTGTCAAATAGGTAGGTTGAGGCCATGGGCCCTTGATGTGAGAAATCGGACACAGCTTTGAAGGCCTCAGCTGGAAGACCATGGCAGCCAAAAGCTCCACTGTTTCTCTTCCATTTGATTGCTTGTTGCAGCTCACCCATTGCTGGTCGTTCATCAGCTGCTGAAACTAATGCAGATCCTGACAATGATGTAGACCTCTGAAACTAATACAAACTCTGAAACATATACAGATCCTGAAAATCATACAAACCCTGAAATTAATATTGACCCTGAAACTAATACAAACTCTGATTCTTAAACAGACCTGAAATTAGTAAAGTCTCTGAAACTAAAACAGACCCTTAAACTAATACAGTTCGTGGCAGTAAAGCGCACCCTGAAACTAATTCAGGCACTGAACCTACTACTGATCCCGAAACTAATACAGACCCTGAACGCATAACCAATACTGCAACTAATACAGATCCTGACATTATACAGGCCCTTAAACTATTCAAGTTTATGGCGATAAATCACACCCTCAACCTAGTACAGACAATGAAATTAATAGAAACTCTGAAATGAATTAAGACCCAGAAACTAATACGGATCCTTAAACGAATGCAGATCATGAAACGAATACAGACCCTGAAATGAATATAGACAATGAATCTAAAACCGACCTGAAACTAATTCACACCTTGAAACAAATACAGATCCTGAAAGTAATAGAGGTCCTGAAACTAATACAGACACTGGCAATAATGCAGACCCTGAAACTAATACATATCTTGAAACTAGTACACATCCTCAAACCAAAACAATCGGTAAACTAATACACAGTCGGGGAAAGACTATTGGAGGGCACTTGCTGATGGAGACAGAGAGGGACAATATCGCAGCAAGTGTCAGGGAACCATAATCTCAGACAGACACAGGGACGTAGAAAGTGAGAGACTGACACACAAAATGTAGGAGAGACCGGCAGTTAATGGGAAAGACAGTGACAAGTACGTAATAATAGAGAGGGATATAAATAGAGTGATTGAAAATAGAGAGGGATGTAAATAGAGTGATAGAAAATAGAGAGGGATGTAAACAGAGTGATAGAAAATAGAGAGGGATGTAAACAGAGTGATAGAAAATAGAGAGGGATGGAAACAGAGTGATAGAAAATAGAGAGGGATGTAAACAGAGTGATAGAAAATAGAGAGGGATGTAAACAGAGTGATAGAAAATAGAGAGGGATGTAAACAGAGTGATAGAAAATAGAGAGGGATGTAAACAGAGTGATAGAAAATAGAGAGGGATGTAAACAGAGTGATAGAAAATAGAGAGGGATGTAAACAGAGTGATAGAAAATAGAGAGGCATGTAAACAGAGTGATAGAAAATAGAGAGGGATGTAAACAGAGTGATAGAAAATAGAGTGGGATGTAAACAGAGTGATAGAAAATAGAGAGGGATGTAAACAGAGTGATAGAAAATAGAGAGGGATGTAAACAGAGTGATAGAAAATAGACAGGGATGTAAACAGAGTGATAGAAAAGAGGGAGGGATGTAAACAGAGTGATAGAAAATAGACAGGGATGTAAACAGAGTGATAGAAAATAGAGAGGGATGTAAACAGAGTGATAGAAAATAGAGAGGGATGTAAACAGAGTGATAGAAAATAGAGAGGGATGTAAACAGAGTGATAGAAAATAGAGAGGGATGTAAACAGAGTGATAGAAAATAGGGAGGGATGTAAACAGAGTGATAGAAAATAGGGAGGGATGTAAACAGAGTGATAGAAAATAGGGAGGGATGTAAACAGAGTGATAGAAAATAGAGAGGGATATAAATAGAGTGATAGAAAATAGAGAGGGATGTAAACAGAGTGATGGTCTGTGACACAGAGAGAAGCAAACAGCGATTTACAGTGAGGGTGAAAGAATGGGAGTGAAAATGGTTTCAGAGAAAGTGTCAACAGGGAGTGAGTGAGAATGAAGGAATATTAAAAGAGAGAAGGTTTATGACAGATTGACAAACATGGATATGAGAGTCAAAGAATGTAAGAGGAACAGAGATAGTGTGAGAGACAGTAACAGTCAGTGGGTTGGAGTCCGAGTGAAGCAATGTGCGAGAAAGAGATGGTTTGAGGGAGAGTAACAAACACGGAGTCCGAGTGAAAAAATGTGCGAGAAAGAAATATGGTGTGATAGGGAGTGACAACAAGGAGTGAGTGTAACATTGAATGACTGCGAAAAGAGGTGGTTTGAGAGAGTCACAAACGGAGTGAGTGTGGGGTCTGAATGTTCCTGGTCCCATTAGTGCCCAAAGGAGGGGGCTACTCCTGTGAGAGTGTGCAGACAAATAGAGCGGCGGGTTACCTCTTCATCAATATAGAAAGGGTTATTTGGTGATTGATGTAAAGAACAATGAGGGAGCCTCCATGTTGTGGCAGCTTCATAGCCACCGACTACCAGGGCTGTGCAACTTTCCCGGTGGGGCTGCCCGAACGCCAAAACTACCGGCACTCTTAGTAATGAGGCTACATGGGGAGTTCCCACTATTCATCTCACAGTGAGCTTCACAATGCACAATTAGGAGACGACCTCCAGGAAAGATTGTTCCCTCATCTCACTATCCCAACATCAGTTCTCGGGGCTCTGATTGGGTCCCGAATTCATAGTTCCGAAGCACGCAGGTATATTCAGGTCACAGGGAGAAGCGGAGAGAGAGAGAGAGATAGAGAGAGATTGAACTAAAAGGAATTCAGATGAAGTGCGAGCTGTGGAGGGAAGTGAGCTCTGTCAGTGGGTCCTTTTCATTTCCCAGTCACTGTGTGAATCCTGAAAACCGGATCCCATTATTTCACTTTGCATTCTAGTTCGATCCAATGTGTCTGTGTATGTGTGTGTGTGTGTGTGCACGTGTGTGTCTGCAGACGGTCAGCGTGCGTGTGTGTGTGTCTGTATGTGTATGCCTGTGTAGTATTTGCGTATGTGCATGTCTGTCTGTGCACCCGTGTGTGTGTCTGTCTATATTTGTGTGTATCTGTGTATGTGTATGTCTGCGTCTTTGTGTCTGTGCATGTGTGTACGTGTGTGTGTGTGTGTGTGTGTGTGTGTGTGTGTGTGTGAGTATTTGTGCCTGTATGTGTGTCTGTGGATGTGTGTGTCTGCGTCTTTGTGTCTGTGCATGTGTGTGTGTGTGTTTGTGTGTGCTGTGTGTTTGTGTCTGTGTGTGTGTGTGAATGTGGGTGCCTGTGTATGTGTCTGTGTGAGTGTGTGTCTGTGTGTGTCTGTCGAGGGGCTCACATTTCCTCCCTCTACTAATGTTCATCATTTCTGATCAGTGGTTTTTAACTCGCTGCTGCCTGATGTTGGTGAGTGTCTGTCGGTGTAAATGACAGAGGGATTTCAGAGACATTGTTGTGCTTTTACTAGCGAACATTTAGATTTGCTTTAATCACATTACTCTTTATTGATTCTCCTCAGCATTATTAAAGTACTAAAGGGTACAATTAAAGAGCCCAGTGGACGGCGGTGCAGGAGAAATGTTTAGCACGAAGTTTCAAACGCTATTTGTATTCATCTTGTTGCTGTTCCCTTTGATGTCCAGGAGAGCGCATGTGGAGGGGTTTGGCGGTGAAACTTTGCAGTATCACCTTTTCTCTCTGTGCCAATGGGTGAGTGTGATGGGCGGAGCCGGCGGGAACCTTCGCTCCAAACCTGTCCATTGTGTCTGAAAAGGAAGAAGGACTAGGCCCTTTCCATTGTGCTGTCATCAATGGCCAAGATCACTCCCCCGTTCATTGTACAATCCCAGGGCCCTCCACTCTTTGTTATGACATCATCATGGGACTAGGCCCTGCCCCCATTTCCATTGTGCAGCCAGAGGAACCTCCATCCAATTAAGCTGTCATCAATGCGAGCAGCCCCTTCTTAAGATGCTGCCACAGTTCCCACCCTTTCTATTATTCAGTCGTTATGAAGAACAGTCCCACCCCCTGTCCATTGTGCTGTCACATTACCCACCTGCGATATTATGCCGTTGTCATGGGGAGCAGATCTCACCCGCGAGGCATTGTGCAGTCACAGGTGCTCCAACTCCCGTTATGCCCTCGTCATGGGAAACAGCACCAACCGCACACCCGCCCTCCACCACCCACCTGCTCCCGGGGAGCTGTGTGGATTAGGTGCCTCACCTCAATGCTGTCACCACGGGGATCAGGCACCTTCCCCACACTCCATTGCAGTGACGGTGCTACACAACTCCTCCAGTCAATCTGTTGAACGGCACAGCACCTCCACCCACTGGGAATGTCAATTAAAATGAGAAAATGCTGGACTTTCCCTGATTCATTTCTTCTCTCCTTTTTGAATGAATTCCACGATTGGTGCAAAGGGACATTTCAGCACATGCTTCAATTGCTCCCTGAATTTCGTCAGGGTCAGGGCATAAATACAGGAATTTGTGGAGCAGCTCAGGAGCTGCATCATGAAGCCCAGTTCCTGTACATAAGGATGCAGTAATATGGACCGATAACCCAAATTATTCATCCGTATCCATACAGAATATACCATAATTGTAGCCCACAACAGGAGGAAATTTGCCGAGATACTAAACAGTAAAATCATGGATTTCCTTCGATTCTCCATCTCCGGATCTCTGATCCCCTCTCCACTGTTCTGAGCCCAGAGCCTCCTGCGGCCTCTGCTGCTCACTAAAATGTGTCTGATGGTGAAAACATTGAGCAGCAGGATCATGACAAATGGGACACAGGGAGTAAGAATGTAATGTACAAACTCGATTGTTACCCAAACCATAGAGGAGTAAACATCTAGCGTTGCAAAACAAAACCAGGGCTGGTTCAACAATTGATACATTGTTGTGAACATGAAATACCAGAAAAGGTTCTTTAACAAGCTCAGCACAGATACTGTTCCAAGAACCACAGCTGCTGTCTTTTTGGTACAATATCTACATTTCAGAGTTCGGAAAGATATGGCTATAAATCGGTCAAAAGTGAAAGTGACGGTGAACCAGACTGAGCAATCAGTGGCTGCATAAAGCAGCACGGCATGGATATTACAGATACGAAGGTGCCACAGGAAATGAAACTGCTCCTGAAAAACAATTGGAATATGCCTCAATACCAGGTCGAGGATAATCACCATTAGATCCGCTGATGCCATAGCCAACAAGTAGAGACTTACACATTTGGAGAGACCACACGTTCCCCGGGAAATGATCAGAATTGTCAATGATAGAACTGTGAGCAAGGGAAATAAACAGGAAAAAAAAAATATTAGGTTAGCAGAAAAGTTTATTTGATAACTTGTTGTAATTTTCGATTATGCCACTGTAACAATTAATACATTTAATTGATTTTACCTGAAATAACAAATGGTGGAGTTTTAAAATGTTGTATGTCTGGAGAGATTAAATGTTCAAGTATAATACTGATATTGTAGAACTCAATTTCATTGGAGGTGCAGGAGCACCGTTACTTTGGGTGCCTTGTTCCCAATATTTGAACGTGTCAGTCGAGATTAACAAAAGCAGTTAATAGAACAGCTGGGTCCTTCAGCTTGATAAATGGATGCAAACGCCAGAAAGCTACTCTAAACTATTCAAAACACTAGTTTGACCAAATGTATTGTACTCTGCCGAATAATATGCAGCTCACTTTAGAAATAATATGAATAATTTGTTGAGGGGATAGAAGACAGGCAAGAATGGCACCACAGGTGAGTGATAAGATTGGAGAAGCTTAGTTATTATCATGAAGAGTGCAATCACAGAATGGGTGCAACATGGAGGGTTGATATTTCGTACATCTTATCCATGCAGGTCCACTGACGGAGCAATTCGTTGGTGTCACTTCCACAGTCATTTCCCTCTTGTTCAATACTTGTCCCCTTTTCAGCTACTAATTTGATGCCTGTTTTCCTCGGTTGGGCCTGGCTCCACCATACACTCAGCCAGCGCATTCCAGGTTCAGTTTTGCAATAAAGGTTTTCCTCTTGGGGACATCCCTTCTTTTTCCAATTACCTTATCTCCATGCCCTCTGATTCTCGATGTTTCCAACAATGGAAGATTTTCTCCATGCCTACTTTTTCCAGACCGTTTAAAATTTAAAATATTGTTTCAAGTCACCCCTCAAACTTGAGTTTTCCAAGGAGAACAGCCACAACTTTTCCAATTTATCTCCACAACTGGGATTCATCATCTCAGAGCAAATTGCCATCAGTCGTTTCTGTTCCTCCTTTTTTGCCTTAACATTTTTGTTAAATTGAGATTTCCAGAGCTGGGCACAATGTTCCAGCTGAAGAGGGAAGTGCGTTTTATGGAGGTTTATCATCTCCGTCTTCCTTTTTGTCTCTATGCCCCTCCTCCTAAAGCCCAGGATGCGGGAAGATTCATAAACCACTGTCTCAACCCATCCTCTCACCTTCACTGATTCACGCACCTGTACATACAGATCACTCTGCTCCTGCACCAATGTCAGAATTGTGAGCTGAGAAAGTTGCATTAAGGTGTTCAACATTTTGACCAGTTGAGAGAAATTGTAGGAAAGATGCCATTCTTTTTCTATTTGCTGAATGGGTGATAAACGGATGGCTCAGATATAATCTGACTAGCAGAAGGAGCAGTAGTACTATTTGAAATACACTGGCCACTAATGTGGCGCTGCCTGATTTAATATTGCATTTCAAACGTGAATTTGTTAAACATTCGAAGGGAAAATTCTGTAAAGAGGTGAGGGGCAACAATATAAGAATGAAAATATTCGCTTTCGTCCTGCCAGCCCATGTAACTCTCTGAGCACAGGAACGGTTGATAAGTCTGTTTTGATTCCAGTTATTTTACAGGCAGCAGAACATGATATTTGTTGAGTTTTATAAAGGTTTGTAACCAAGAGGTGAACTTTGTGCAAGATGGTGGCCTGGGGCGATGGGGGTGGTGGCGAGGGCGGGGAGGACTGGGGGTGATGGGTGGTGAGTGAGAGGAGGCGATTATGGCTCTGTAACACTGTAATGGATAAGCATATGGTTCTCAATTTGAAAGAAAAGTGCCCAGATTTTGTGTTTATGTCGCAGATGGGTTGAGGCAGGATTGGAGATATGTGATATTAGGACAGTGGCCGTGTGCAGTATTTCGGAAAGGTGTATATTGGGTAGGAACTAAGCTCAGGGCATCAGCAAACGTTCTGGTTGAACATGAGGCATTGGGCTGTGTCGAGATATGGGGACGAGGTGGGGTGTGTGGCTGCTGGAGGATGTGTGGATGGAAGACAGATTTTCGCAGTCAGGTGACACTGGCTTTGATCCTCACAAGGCCCAACTGAAAAGTAAGAGAAAGGAACAGATGATCATTGAAATGTGGCTTCCAGATATGATAGCGAGATAGTGAGACATCCAGGGATATCAACTGAACTGAAGATACGAATGGGAATTTCAAGCACAGCGTTGCAATTGAACAATCTTCATGTACTTAAAAACTGAAGAGAGAAAGACTTATGAAGCACACAACAATAGCGAGCATTTGATAGTAAAAACATTGAATAACCTGAAGAGCCTTTGAGACGCGATATTTGAATGCAAATCCATAATAAATCGTCAACAGATAGTGAACATACCAGGGTAACCCATTGCCTCTTGTATGATACCAATCGACTGTTCTCAGGTCCTGATACTTGTTCAAACATTCCAGCCTACTGTTCTCAGGGTCTGATCCACCGTTGTAACATTCAAATCTATTGTATTCAGATTTAGATCCATTGCTGTAAAAACCGAATCTATAGTTCTCAGATTCTGATCCATTGTTGTAAAATTAAAAGCTAGTGTTCTGAGATTCTGATCCATTTTTTAAAATATTCCAATCTATGTTTCTCAGATTCTGATCCATTGTTGTTACATTCTGAACTATTGTTCTCAGATTCTGATCCATCATTGTTACATTCCAAACTATTGTTCTCAGATCCTGATCTATTATGGAAAAATTACTAGCTGCTGCTCTCGGATTCGGACAGATCTTTATAATCGTCCAATATATTGTCCTCCGATTCTAATAAATCTTCTCCCTCGCTTGGGAGCTGCTGCTCGCTGACAGTGCCGCATTGATTATCTGTGGTATAGGATGAAGTGGAAGCATTCGCATTTTAATTGCAGAGGTGTTAGCTCTATCAGCACAATTAAGGTCCATCGAGACTGATACTATTCTGCCACAAAATAAAAGTTTCACTTAACCCCTTTCTAATGAAACCTAATGAAACAGCTGTTTTGCATTTTTGTGGGGATGTCTGAGGTTTTACGAGGGAAGGAAAAATGGAAATCTTGGACACTAACCACTACCCTTAAACCTCCTTGCATATCGGACTATTCCCAACCTGTTGTCAATGTTGCTCCCTCTTTATCGAAGGACAGATGGATAAACCTTGTTTCTGCCGAACAATCAAAGAATTGTTAGTGAAACGCTGTGTTATATCAGAGACTCAGTACTTTGGGGAAAAATGTGTTTGTTGATTAGAAAACCTGTGTTTATAAATAACAGCCAGAAGAGATACATTAATGAAAAAAAAAGCCTCTGACAAATGCGATTGGCATCGTGGATGATGTATGAGGTATGGTCGATGATGAAAGTGTTTTTTTTTAAATTACCATATTTGTTGGGAAACAGTAACATGTGGTTCAGCAACACAAACACAATTGGCTGAATGATGCAGTTTATAATCAAAGATGCTACATGCTCAAATTTGTTCCTTCCTCCAGATAAATATTTTAGAACATAAAAAACTTTTGAAGCTATTTACTTCTTTAGTGATCACCCAGAATTCCAGTGCTCTGTCACTTGCTTTATACCTTCTCAGTTCCAGCCATCCTCACTATTAAGACTTTCAATTAGCATGCATTAAGGTGAATCATTCCCTTGTTCAGTTTTATCCTCCATATTTCCATGTTAATCCACGATTGGCTATATTTTGTAACAAGATTCTGTGAGGACCACTGTAGATTTGTTTTTCCGTTTCAAACCAGACAACGTTGCATATTATTTTTCCTCATGAAATCCAGACTGAGATGAACCTCACTTGCATTCCATATGATGAATCTTGAGTTTAGAGTTTTCACTGCTCACTGCTCAATCCTAAGTAAATGTCATCAATTGGTTAATTTCTCACAGTGAACTCTCGATGGCACCTGTCCCAGTTGCAGCTAAACAATCTCTTAAAACGGACAGATAAATAGAAACTAGGGATTCTCCAAAACTGCACACATCTTCGAGGGGCATCTTCAGGTGTATTCTCAAATAGATCTTTAGTTTATGTATCCTTAAATGGAACATATTTCACTGATATGAAACAATACATAGATCTTACTGGTCTTCAGTCTACATTGATTATCCTTGAACTAATTTGTATCTAATTCTTTAAAAAAAAACCTTGACCATCGGCTCTGAGTGAAATGATGGTAACCAGCATCTCTACACAATAACAAACAAGGAGAAGTCATCCATTGTTTAGTACCTGTTGCTTTATGACTCTTACCTTTCTGATGTGGCCTGAGGGGAAAGAAAGCTTCTTTCATATAGCAGCTTGTTCTGCTCTGGAGTGCCCTGTCTGGAATTGTGCTGAAGGCATGTTCAACAACGCATTTAGAAGTGTGTTAGAAGAGTATTTGAATAGAAACAATGAGGAGGGTTATGGGGAAACAGTAGGACGATGGCATTGAGCAATAATGCTCATTCGGACAACCAGCCAGGTCACGATGGGCAGAATGGCCTCCTTCTGCACCATTGCAATTCCGTCATCCTGTGATTCTGAATTTACCTTCACGCATCCAAACTTTTGACAGTGAGAGTAATTTATTGTACGCACCTCAATGTTCTGCATTAAACCGGCGTGGGAAAGACGGGGTGCGCTTGGTAAATGTTGGGGGTGGGATGAGGGCAGTCATTTCTGAGGGAGTGCTGCATTGTCAGACAGTCAGCACATAGCGAACGTTGCCCTGTCAGAGGGGCAGTAAAGAGGGAGCGCTGAACTGATTGTCAGTACTGAGGAATTGTTGCATTATCGAACAACTAGCACTGAGTTAGCACTGAGCTGTGAGTGATTCAGCATACAGGGAATGCCGCATTGTCGGAGGGGAAGTGTTGGGGGACCGGTGCATTGTCGGAGAATCAGTTCTTACGGTGCTCTGCGCTGTCAGCGGGCCAGTGCTGAGTTAAAATCCCGTTTTATCACATTTCCTCCCTCTGTCTACTTGGCATATCACATTGGCACAGCCCCGCTGCTGGTGTCCTTGGTCTAACAGCCTTCCACAATCGTGATCCTGGAATCTCACCGACACTCACACATTGTACCAATTATATTTTCCCACTTCCCCGGTGCACTTGGAACAGGTACCTCCCCCACTGTAGCTTCTATATTACCTCCCTGCACTGCTGTTCCTCATGTACCTGTATTATCCCTCCCCGTGCCAGAAATAGACATCACCCCTCCTTGCTCCTGCTTCTTTTGTTGATGGCCTGTTTGCTATCACAATCAGGGTTTTGCGGAACCACTGATGACACTCCCCTCCCCTCTGTTCTACAGTCTGTATGGGTCTCAGTGCAGCGATGGCAATTAACAGCTTATGGAACAGACTCTGTCCGTTCGTTCTGACACCATAACGACTGCACTCACTGCCTCTCTGCCCTCTGCCTGCTGTCAGCCCAGCAAACATCTGCTCTGCCAATGGAAAGAATAATTACATCGAAACGTGATGGACATTTTGAATCAGTCAATCTTCAAATTCTCCGATGGATTAAAGAATTGGAGTAAAGCAATATTTCAGCACATTACTCAACTGCTCCCTGAAATTAACCTAGGTCACGGCATAAATCCCAGTGTTTTTGCAGCAACTCAGGAGCTGCAGCATGAAGCCCAATTCCAACACAATATAATCTAGATCAACTTGTACATTCCCCAAGAACGATATCACACTTCACATATAAAGCAATATTAACATTGCTCACAACAGGATGAAATTGGCTGAGATAACGCGCAGTAAACTCTGGGATTTCCTCCGACTCATCATCTCTGGGTCTCTTGGACTCTCCCCAGTTCTATGAGCCTGGAGTCTCCTGCGGGCTCTGCTGTTCAATAAAATGTGTCTGACGTTGAGGACATTGAGCAGCAGGATCAGGACAAATGGGACACAGAGGGTGCAAATTAAGTGGGGTGATAGTGTAGAGGAATTGTCGCTGGAGTAGTAACCCAGAAACCCGGCATCGTGCTCCGGGAACAGGCGTTCGATCCCGCCCTGTGAGATAGTAGAATTGAAATTCAATAGAAATCTGGAATAAAAAGCACAATGATGACCATGAAACTATTGCCAACTGTTGCAAAATCCCACGTGGTTCACTAATGCCCTTCAGGGAAGTAAATCTTCTGGGCAACATGTCCCTGCAGACCCACACCAATGTGGTTGTCTCTTAAATACCCTGTGAACAAGGGCAATTTCGGAGGGGCAATAAAAGCCAGCCTAGCCAGTGGCGCCCACGTTCCCTGAGTGAATAAAACAAGAATGTGATGGAGGAACTCGGCAGCTGTCCACACGGGAGATGATTTTGGAAAGAGTGACCTGCAGTCAGCATCACGTGAAGCAGTCTGGAAAGAGTGACCTGCAGTCAGCATCACGTGAAGCTGTCTGGAAAGAGTTCCCTGCAGTCAGCATCGCGGTGAAACAGTCTGAAATGATTATCCTGCAAACAACATCGTGGTGAAGCAGTCTGGAAAGAGTGACCTGCAGTCAGCATCGCGGTGAAACAGTCTGGAAAGATTACCCTGCAGTCAGCATCGCGGTGAAACAGTCTGAAAAGAGTATCCTGCAGTAAGCATCGCGGTGAAACAGTCTGGAAAGAGTGACCTGCAGTCAGCATCGCGGTGAAGCAGTCTGAAATGAGTACCCTGCAGTCAGCATCGCGGTGAAACAGTCTGAAATGATTACCCTGCAGTCAGCATCGCGGTGAAACAGTCTGGAAAGTGTGACCTGCAGTCAGCATCGCGGTGAAACAGTGTGGAAGGAGTATCCTGCAGATATTTTTTTTAGAATAAGAATAATGACATCAAAAAACAGCGTGAACGAGGGATGGAGAGATCAGAACCAGCGCGAGTGTGGGGATGCTTGAAAAAGCGACGTCAGCACAAAGGTGAGAGCTGGTTGGTGAATCACAGGGAAGTGTTTTCACCAGGTTAAACTAAGGAAAGGTAACAGTTCTATTTTTTATTTAAAATACATAAATAACATAAAGTTTCTTTTTTACTGTATTTAACAAAGTAAACAAAGGTTGTTTTTTTCAAAGTAGAGGCAAAGCAGGACAGCTCAGTGCCATGTTATGTGCCACCTCAAACATGTGAGAAGTCTTAGATGCTCCTTACTCTCTGACCGGCCACGTGTGCAGGAAGTGCCGTCAACTGAAGCTACATGAGCTCCGAGTTTCAGAGCTGGACCGGCAGCTGGAGGGACTGAAGCCCATCAGCAAGGCTAAGTGTTTGGTTGCTGGAACGTTTGTAGGCATGGAGACCCCAAAGCAGACAGAGCTGGATTGGTAACCGTCAGTCTGAAGTGATGTGTCAGACAGGTAGTCAGGAAATCCCGAGGGTGCATCTCGCTCGAGGACAGTATTTCTGTGTTGGAAAACGGTGAGAGTGACGCTTCGGCAGGGGAGTGCAGCCACGCTCATGGCACTGAGCGGCTCAGCTTCACAACGGGGAAGGAAAAAGAGGGGAAGGACAATAGGTGCAGGAGGTTCCATAATAATGCGAACAGACAGCCGTTTATTAGGCCAGGATGGTATGTTGCCTCCCTGGTGCCAGGATCAAGGATGTCACTGCACAGCTGAAGGGCATCTAAACTGGGAGGGCAAACAGACGGAGATTGTGGAATATATTTGTGCCAAAGACATCGCTGCAAAGAGGGATGAGGTCCTACAAACAGATCTTAGTTATCCAGGAAGCAGATTAAAAAACAGGACCACAAAGGTAGAGATCACTGGACTTCTTCCAGTGCCACTCACTGGTGAATATAGAAATAGGGGGTTAGTGCAGATGAATGCGTGGCTGGATAGATGGTGCAGGAGCGATGGCTTTATATTTCTCGCATATTTGGACGGTTTCTGGGGGAAATGTGATCTGTAAAAGGCAGACAGGTAGCACCTGAACTGCAATGGGACCAACATCCTTGCGTGGAAGTTTTGTGGTGTTGTTGGTGAGGGTTTAAAATAACTTGGCACGGGGATGGGATTGCGAGAGGTTGCTTAGCAGGGGGAGTTGCATCGCCAAAATTAGAAGAGAGAGCAAAAGTGTCTTGGAGGCATAGAACTTATAGGCCAGTTAAGGCAGAAGCAACTTTGGCAAGGTTGGATGTTATTTATTTTAATGCAAAAAGTTTGACAAATAAGGCAGATTTGAGGGCACAAATTAACACATGGAAGTATGATGTCCTTGCTGCCGCAGAGACATGGCTGCGGGAGGGGCATGATTGGCGGCTCAAAGCCCCAGGGTATAGCGTCTTCAGGCGAGACAAGGAAAGAGGTTAAAGAGGACGGGGTTTCGCAAAATTGGCCATGGAATCAGTGACAGCAGTAAGGAGGAATGACATCCTAGAAGTCTCTTCAAAAGAATCCATAGGGATAGAACTAAAAAAAAAACAGAAAAATGAGCAATCACATTATTTGGAGTCTATTACAGGCCGCCAAACATTCAGAGAGAAATGGAAGAGAAGGTATCTAGCAAATTTCAGAGCAGCGTAAAAATAAAAGGGTAGTAATATTGGGAGATTTAAATTTCCCAAACTTTAACTGGGTTAGTCATAGTGTGGCAGGTTCAGAGGGAGTTCAATACTTACACTGCAACCGGGAGAGCTTTTTAAACCAGTACGTCAAAGGTCCTACAAAGTGGGGGCGGTCCTGGACTTAATTTTAGACAATGAAGCCGGGCATCTGGCAGAGGTATCAGTGGGGGAGCGTTTTGTGCTTACTGATCGTAACTCCATTAGATTAACGTTGTTATGTAAATGGACAAGGGAGTGCCATAAATCAGAGGTCTAAATTGAAGGAAGGCCAATTTTAATAAGATCAGATATGATTTTACCAGAGTGGGCTGGGAACAGCTTGTTTTAGGTAAATCTGCTTCAGAGCAGTGTGCCTCACTCAAGATGGAAATATGCAGAGTGCAGGAACAGCTTATGCCAATAACAGTAAAAGGCCAGGACCAATAAATCCAGGGACACCTGGAGCTCGAGGGATGTACAGGTTTAGATAATGAGAAAAAGAGAGGCTGATGGCAGTTAACGAGAGCTCAAAACAGCAGAACACCTATAAGGCAATAGAATGTCTAAAGGGCAACTTGGTAAGGAAATTAGGAGAGCAAAAATGGGGTATGAAAAATCATTGGCAGGAAAAATAAAGAAAATTACAAAGTTATTTCACAATTTCATTAAGAGTAAGAGGATAACTAGGGAAAGAATAGATCTTATTGAGGACTATGGTTGTAAATTATTTGTGGAGCCAGAAGACGTAGGTCAGGTTCTAAATAAATGACTTGTATTGGTGTTCACAAGCGAGAGGGACGATAGAAATTATGCAGAAGCGCTGTGAGATAATTCAATAAATTAGCACAGAAAGAGAGACTGATAACGAAGGTAAGAGCCCATGGGATCTAAGGCAGTTTGGCGAATTGGGCCCAGAATTGGCTGAGTGGCAGGAAGCACATGGTGATGGTCTGGGGTGGGGGTGGGGGGGGGGGGGGGGGGGGCGGGGTGGAGGTGGTTGTAACTGGATGCCTGTGTGCAGTGGGTTTCCACATGGGTCAGTGTTGGACCCCGTGCTTTTTCTGCTATACATAAATTATTTACATTAGAATGTACAGGCGTTGATCAGTGTGTTCACGGATGGCACTAAAATTGGTGGGGTGGTAAATAGCAAGAAGGATAGCCTTAGATTGCAGGAGTATAGAGACAGGCTGATTAGAGGGGCTCATAATTTTCAAATGTAATTTAATCCTGAGAAGGGTGAGGTGATGCATTTGGGCAGGACAAGCAACACACGGGAATATGATGAATGTTAGGATCCTGGGAAGTACCGTGGATCAGAGAGATCATTAGTGTGCATGTCGAGCGGTCCCTTCATGTAGTGGGGCAGGTAGATATGGTGATTAAAAAAGCATATGGGATAACTGCCTTTATTAGATGAGGCATAGAATATAAGAGCAGGGAGGTTATGCTGAACTGTATAAAACGCTGGTTAGGTCACATCTAGTGTATTGCGTGCAGTCTGGAATCCGCATTATAGGAGGGATGTGTTTGGATCAGATGCACAGGAGATTTACCAGGATGTTGGCTGGCCTGGATATTTTTAATTCTGAGGAGAGTTGAATAAACTAGCGTTAGTTTCTCTGGAGCAGAGGAGATTGAGAGTGAACATTATAGAAGTGCATAAAAATATGAGGGGCAGAGATAGGATAGAGGGGATGGAACTTTTCCCGTTGGTGGGGGGGTCCACTAACCAGAGGGCATAGATTTAATGTATGGGGCAGGAGGTTTAGAGGGAATGTGAGGAAGAATTATTTGACCCAGATTTTCGTGGGCATCTGGAACTCTCTGCCTGAAAGGGTGTTCTGGGCAGAATGCGACATTTCATTTAAGAAGTATTTGGATGTGCACTTGTGATGACCCGGCATACAAGGCTATGGACCTATTGCTGCAAATTGGGATTAGAATAGTTAGGTCTTTATTTGACCGGCGCAGACTCGGTGGACTGACTTTCCTGTGCTGCAGACCAGTTTGTCTCTATTACTCTATGTGTGAAATTCTAATATTACTGAACAAAATCATGGGTTGTTCATCAGCAAATAAGAACCTGGTAACTTGAAATACTAGAAAATATTCTTTAAAAAGCTCAGCACAGTCATTCTTCTCAGAGCCAATTTCACGGTGCAATATTTACTTCTCAACTTCTGGAAAGACATGGCCACAAACCGATCCAATGTGAAAGTCACTGAACCATACAAAACGGTAAGTGGCTGCATAAAGCTGGACAGCATGGGTATTACACAGACACATGGCCCACAGGAAACGAAACCATTCCCAATAAACAGTCAGAATGCTTGTAAATAACAATATCAGTTTGCCTGAAGGCGCTGAAATACTCCACCATGTTGCGGCATCCAGTGCCGTATTGAAACTACTGTACGTGCAATAATAAACGGAAATGTATCTTATATGGTTGCAGATAATAGAGGTTAAATGGCAATAAATATGTCACTGAAATTGCTGAACTCGGATGTTAATAATAATTCTGTCCCACTGGATTCTTTAACTGGTATAAACATGTTGCAATCTCGAAAACACTTGAAATTTGGATGAAGAAATAATATAGAGTATAGAATTAATAGCGATATACAATGAGACTTACCAGGGATGCCAATAATAGCGAGGATGGGATAGTAACCCGCCTGAATAACATGGAGTACCCGATAGATGCAGATTTCCACTGACATCCAATCATAATATGTGGAAAGTTCATAAAGGGCATCCAAAAAACTCCTACTCGTTGTTGTAACATTCCGATCCATTGTTCTCAGATTCTGATCCATTGTTGTAACATTCCGATCCATTGTTCTCAGATTCTGATCCATTGTTGTAACATTCCAATCCATTGTTCTCAGAATCTGATCCATTGTTGGAACATTCCAATCTATTCTTCTCAGATTCTGATAACCTCTCTCCCTGTCTTATAACCGTGGGTCCTTGGTCCTCACGGAGCTGATGCCCCCGCTGACAATATGCGGTAACACAATGTAGCGGCTGCCTTATTAACAACAGTGGAAAGCCCCCCAGTGAGTTATTTAGAATCCATGGAGACTGAGATTAATTACAGCCACTGAACAAACAGGCTCATTTAACCCGTTCAGTCCAATTGTACCTGCACCACACTATATTGCAACAGTTAGCTGGTCTGGCTGGGATATAAGAGGGTATCTGAGGGACGGAATAGTGTACAGAGAAAAGTGTGAAGCAGAAACTTGGGCAAATGTTGGAATTGTTTAGTAAAAATATCGGGTGGACATAAACAAGTAGTGGAAGATGGCAACGCCAGGCTTTTAGAGTATAAAAATAGTAATATATTTTTGTTGATAAACAGAATCAGAGTTTTCAAAACTAAGGAAAGCAGACAAGATATGTGTAAATTTTGGTCAAATCTCAACTGAAGTCCTTGTGTCGAATTCTGGCGAGCATTTTTCTGGAAGGATGTGAGGGCCTTGGAGAGGGTGCAGAGGAATTTTACTGGAATTGGAAGGGATGAGGGGCTTGAATTCCGTGGAGAGACTGGAGAAGCTGGGTTTGTTTTCCTTCGAGCAGACCAGGCAAAGGGGAGGTTTAATACAGACATTTAAAATCACGAATGCTTTTGATACAGTAAATAATGAGAAACCGACGATACTGGGAAATCAGTCAGTAACCAGCACAGGGAGTTATAAAGTGATTGGCAAACATATAGAGAGCGGTTGTGAGTTCTTAGTGCAAAGCAATCTGGAATGTTCTACCTGACAGGGATGGCGAATGCATATAAATATTTAATTGTGAAAATAGAATTGGATGAGCACAGGCGGTGGAGATTTGCACAGCTAATGGTTGAGTGGTAAGAACGGTTGATCAGATAGGTCTGGCAAAGAGTCGAATCGG
This sequence comes from Isurus oxyrinchus, assembly GCA_026770705.1. Taxonomy (NCBI): domain Eukaryota; kingdom Metazoa; phylum Chordata; class Chondrichthyes; order Lamniformes; family Lamnidae; genus Isurus; species Isurus oxyrinchus. Next base: position 2,182,962 of record JANJGN010000056.1, on the reverse strand, counting down.
TCACTATGGACAACATGGCGTCTTCCTCAAATGTATGATTCCATGGATCTGTTCCATCAGAGGCCATAGAGTGCGAATCTTATATGTACAGTTGATTTTTAACAGAATCATCGAGATAGAGGCTGAACATAACTGTATGGTGATGGATGCAAGAGCGGAAACAGACATACTCAGTGCCCCTCAGGAAATTGCCTCAGGAGCTGCTCTCAGTAACTCCTCTCCAGAACCCCTTTCAGGAACTTCCTCGTGCCATGCCGTTCATAGAATTCTTCCCTGTCAAATCACTCCTTCCAAAGTGTATCACCTCACACTTTTCAGGATAAATTCCATCTACCAAATTGCTACCGTTTTGTTCCCCCAGCCCCACATAGATGAAAGACAACGGTAGGAAAAATGGAGCATGATTCCAGCCCAGCGCTCCTCAGCGGCTCTGCATCATTCGCTGGAATATCAGGTGGAGGCGGATGGCGTTCTTCTCACAGTTGGCTGGGAACAGCGCCCTGCAGGTCTCGTCGTACCAGGACCGCAGCCTCATCAGGCCGCAGTTTTCCCTCATCCTGTACGTCCTGTTGAAGGCGTTTTCCGGCTGTCCCGGCCCCCAGAACCTTCCACGGGCAAAGCAAAAGCAAAAAATAAACAAGAAATCGGTCAGCCTCACCTAGCGGGATTGAGATCCTCTATCTCATCCGAGCACAAACAGCCCCATAACCACCCAGCCCGGTTCAAATTAAACTATCTGACCCCTGACCGTCTGCCTAACGCAGTCTGACCCCTGATTCCCTGAATCTCATGTAACCTATGACCTTCAAGTGCCCTCTGTTCTCTTTACCCAGCTTGACTTCTGCTCCCTTGATTCATTGCTTAACGCTGCTTTCCCCTGACCATGTCAATCGCATGACCTCTAGCTGAACCCTGAAAAGTTGCCTAAACCCTGACCCTCTGCCTAACCCAGCCAGAGCCCTGAAGCTCATATAACCTGTGAGCTTACAGTGCCCTCTGTTCTTTTACCCCAGTCTGACCTCTGCTCCTTTGATCCAGTGCCTAACCCAGATTCACCCTGGCCGTCTGTGTAACCTCTGGATCCATGACTAACGCTTCACACTCTGCCTAACCCCTAAACATCTGTCTGACTCTCTACTTAACCCCTCACCCAATGCCTAACCCCTGACTTTCTTCCTAACCAATCAGCTTCCGCCTCATCATCTACCAAACGCATGACCTTTTGTCTAACCGGGAGAGTCTGTCTATCCCCTCACTCTCCGCCTAACCTCGCTCATGTCTGCCTAATCCCTAACCTTCAGCATAAGCATTGAGTCTATCTCATCCTCTGTTTCACCCCATAGCTTGGCCGAACGCTTGGCCCTTTGCCTAACTTCAACCCCTTGCCTAATCACTGACATGTGGCCTAACCCTGCCTCCTGGCCTAACCTTTGACACTCTGCTCCACCAATGAGGTTCTTTCTTTCCACTGGCCCTCTGTATTATCACAAATCCTCTGCCTACCCATAGGGTCTCTGTCAACACCTGGTCCTTTGCCTAACCCCTGACCCTATGCTTAATGCTTACCCAGTCTGACACCTAATCCCGTCGAACTTGTATAACTGTGACCTTTATGCTGGCCTTTCTATTCCTGACCCAGCCTGAGCTCTGCTGTCTCGACCATGTGACTTGCCGTGATTCCCACGGCCCTCTGTCTCACCCCTCACACTCCACTAGGCCTTCTGCTCCGACTTTCAGAGTAGCCACAGAACCTCAGCCTATTTCCACCCCGGTCAACACCCCCCTTCTGGTCAATCCCATCGCCAACATCACCTCAGCCCCACTGCAACCTTGCGGCTGCCCCATGTGCTACCCTCCCCCTGAAGCCCTCGGTTATTCACGTTATCCCATCATTGACCTTCGGCCCATCCCCCCGATCCTTCTCCCTTCAGTTACCGAGTCAGTCATCCTAATCCAATAGGAGGCATCTTTAGCTTGAGCAAAGAGGAAATTCTGTGGTAGTGGAACGGCATCGTTAGTGGGTACAGGGGTAAACAGGCAATGTGTTAAAGGGGAAACTGAGGAAAGATGGGAATTTGGGGAAATGGTGTGGACATCATGTTGAAGAGCTTTGGAGATAAAGGGAGCTTGGAAATGGGATGTTCACTCGCAAGGATGGTGTGGGTGGGAGAGTCAAGAATTTGTTTCAATGAGAGGGCTGATGATTGTTCCCGCTCCCTCTTTCCTGGGCCCTGCTCTCTCCACCGCAACCCCACCACCCCCCCAGCGTTACTCTCTCTCCTCAGCCCGTCTCTTTTCATAATTAGCGATGAAAGATCAGTTTATTATGGCTGACTCTGTTCCTGGGCGCTGGCAAAGTATATTGTGGCTGAGGTGCAGTGTCTCCTTATTAGTAGTTTATCGTTCCTCTTTCTCTGTAAGTGTCTGTTAGTGAAGGCCACATCTGTCACTCAACCAATCACTGCCTTTGAGTATTGAGTATTGTGTTTTGAGATTTTTCACACCCAGTTAAATATACGTTGTAAGTTTTGGAAGATAATCAGGTAGCGTTGAACAGGTTTGAGCTAATCCCTTTTAATAATAATTAGAATCAGTCCCCCCCTCCCCCCCCACCCCGAATCCAGGACACACACTCACTGTGCCACCAGAGGAATTCCGATGATATTAATAGGGAAAACCATTCCAAACTGTTATTCCAGACAGACAGTGTGTACATCAGCACCGGCTCTAACCAAGGTCAGGAGCTCACAGAGAGGCACAGAATGCACCCGGGTTATTCTCTAGATGTGAGGGTTGAAATGTTCCTCTATGTGGTTCAATACGTCTTCTATCCATTGCTTGCTGCTCTTGCAGTTCCTGGTAATTATCTGCATCCAACAAAGTTTCTGTCAGACCGATGTTATTTTATTGGTGTCCTGTCATTGAATGTCTCCTCTCTTCACAGTTAATGTTGTTTCTGGTAAGACACTGTATCCAGTAATTATTCTAAAAGCTACCATTTTCTGCATTACTCTTACAAGTCATTAAGTCTCTGCACTCAACGCCATATGATCATCGTATGCTACATATAGGCATTGCCTGCCATTTGTGTGATGCAAGTGTTGTTGAACCCGAGCAGCATCAGACTGAATGTTGCCTGTGCAGTGCTGTGATTGCACACGTTCCACTTCAGTTTTCCAGGAGTGACGAATAGAGCTGTGCATTGAGCAATGCTCGGTGAACAAAGATACTCCTGTCCTTATGGTGGAGGGAAATCCATTGCTGGAGCAATTGAAGATCACTGGGACTATGGCATTAACCGGAGGGACTCCAGGAGCTCAACTGCTTATCCTCAAACAGCCGAAAGCACTTTCCTTTCTCCAGAATGCTGTCCCACATAGAGTCAACAGTGGCTCAAAGTCAAAGGGCAGTCACTCCCATTCTTTTTTCTTTAATTGATCATTTCCACCCTGTTAAGCCCATGGTTGTAATGACAGCTGCCAGCCACTGGCCTTAGCTGAATACAGAGTGAGACTCGGAGCTCAGGTTTGACCTTTGCAATTGGCGCCTGCTTTCACAGCCAGTCACACATTCCATCACATTGTTGATGAAAGAGATCAATCCCGTTCTTCCCTTCTTTGTGAGTGTGTTTGTGTGTGTGTGTGTGTGTGTGAGTGTGTGTGTGTGTGTGCGTGTGTGTGATAGTGTGTGAGTGTGTGTGCGTGTGTGTGATATTGTGTTTGTGTGTGTGTGAGTGTGTGAGTCTGTGTGTGTGTGTGTGTGTGTGTGTGTGTGTGTGTGTGTGTGTGTGTGTGTGTGTGTGTGTGTGTGTATGCAGGACATACCAGGCCAATTGCCCACTTCTCCCAGTGCGGACCTGTAATATAGTTGGCTGCAGCAGCTTGGTTGGAGCTGTGGCTAATTCTGGGGCACAAGTCCTTATTTCTGTGGTAGAGATGCAGTCAGCCCTGGGGCTTTTGCTGTGACAAGTGGCCTCTCATCTCCCCTGATATAACCAATGTGAATTGAAGTAGCTTCAGTCTGGCATCAGCGATTCAGGGCAATTGAGGAGGAGGCCGAAGTGGATCAAACACTCGGTTTTTCTGTCCGAATATTATAACAAATCTTGAAGATGGGTATTTTGTACTGACCTGTTGTGGGCTCTGCTCTTTGAAGGTGTGGATGTTTGCAGAGCCTCTTCCTCCATTCAGTTTATTTTTTTTAAATGAACCCAACATTTGATGTTGGAGAAATTCAGAACTTTAATCTGACAGGTTTATTGAGGGTTGGCTTAGTTCTTCCAGTGGCATTGGAAGTTTGTGTTTAGACAATATTAAGGTAGCTTTGCCATATTCGTAACTCATTTTGAGGTGCAACTTCTAATTGTGGAAAACCGCATCGTGGATAATATTAACCATTGAGTGTTCAACAATGTTTAAAGCCAACACCGTTCTCCAGAAGATAGTGGTGTCATTGACACAAGAGTTTGAAGATAAAGTTGGTCACAGCAAGGCATTTGCAATATTCAACCATATTCTGTGAAGCTGGCAAATCGTTCCTGCCTCAATAATACTCTAACTGTTTATCTTCCTTCCTCACATTTAACGTACTGACAATAGTGATCATTTCTCGGGGAAAGTGTGGCCTCTCAAAATGTGTCACTTACTTTCTTCTGGCCATGCAAGGGTCAAATCTACTGGTCACTTTCATCGATCTGATATTGAGACACTTTCCAATTGGTTATAATATTGAGCGTTTGTTTCTTCTTCCAATACTAATGTGTAATCTCCACGCTATTCTGCTTTATGCAGTCAAAAATTGATCCGTCTGGTTCACTGTCACTTTTACTTTCGATTGATTTATGGCTATTTGTTGCAGTAAACTGAGAATGAAACATTGCACCGAGAAAACTGAACATATGGTTCTGGGAGCAGTCAGTTTGTTGAGCTGTTTGAAGAATGTGTTCTGGTGTTTTATATATACCCCTGAGTATTGGAAGATGAATTTCCCTTGTTTTTGTGTTGCGAAAGTGGCTGCTCAGAATCCACGGGCATTGGCAGCAATCAAGATGCTTCATTACATTGTAACGCCAGGTGTCCCATTTTTCCCCATTCTAGTGTTCAATGTTTTAACGGTCAGGCATATTTTAGTGAGCAGCAGATCCCGCAGGATTCTCCAGGCTCACAACAATGGGGAGAATCCCAGAGACCCACAGATGGAGAGTCAAAGTAATTCCAATATTTTACTGCTTGTTATCTCGGCCAATTTCATTCTGTTATGGGCCATCTTCACGATGTTTTCCCTCTGGTGGTGATTGGCAGTTTTGGGCTACAGTTCCATAAATATACCTATTTATATTAGAGAAATAGGCTTCATGCTGCAGCTCCTGGTCTGCTGCACAAACAATGGTTTCTATGCAGTGACCCAGACTAAGTTCAGAGAGCAGCTGAAATGTCCCTTCACTACTATTCAAAAACTCATTCAATGCGTGCTGAGCACTCTTACTCCTTATAATCTTCCCGACTCCCACTCTCCACAGCAGGTCCACTGATCCAGGTGAATTATCAGACTCTGCCAGAGAAAGGGTGAGCCATCCTCAGCCACTGTCAGACATTAACTTTGAACTGGGAAATCACTCCCGCTACAGTCTGGATTAGATGAGGGGCTTTTGGGTAGGATTATTCAACCCAGAACCCCTGTTTGAAAAGCCCATATATCAGTAACTCTCACAAAGTACCAAGTGACAGCCACGAGCCCCAGAACAATCAGAACGTGGCTTCCCTCACTCCCAGCACAGCAAAACAAAAAAGTGATTCCTGTGGAGCCAATACCCAACAACAAGCTGAATTCCCGCATCAGAGCTCAATCATTCAAATCAAGCTGATTCCCTCCTGTCAGACTGAAAATGTCCAACAGAAACCTCAACAATCATGTTTTTCACTGTCCAAGTGTTATCAACATGTATTCAGACATTAGTGTCACTTCATATCAGCTACGAAAGGTTCAATCCCAATTCGACAATGACTGTCTCAGCCTGGACCCGCACCTTTTGTGAGCGTTTTTGACTCTTTTTATCATGTCATCAAGGAATGAATTAAAATTGTCAAATCTCCTTCTCAAAGCCGTTTCACTGTCTTGTCATTAAAGTGATACAACCGCACCGTCGGCTGGTAGTTCACAACCACTAGAGGCGCAGTTCTTTGCCAGGCTAAGAGAAGTTGAGTTACTGCATGGCTGTGTCTGGAAACAGATAGAAGAAGTGTGATTATTGAACGATACTGTAAGGGATTGAATTTTATTGCAGTCTGCACAGTTCATTCGGGTAGTATATTCACTGCTTTACCGCTGGGTCCTCTAGATGATCTTTCACCGCATTGCAAATATTGGCTGGAGATGTTAGTTGGGGAATATTCCAGACTGCAATGTAGACATTCGGCACAGTTACGAGACTCTAGTTCCATTCAGAATGGGAGTAGCTAAACTTTGCTGTGCTTTGTACTTCTCTGCAATGCATTGTCAGCTTTTAATCCGACACATTTGATTTTGCAAAAGGTTTTCTTTAGTTATGTTTCCAAAAGATCTTTCTCAATTTCTCAACCGGATTCTTTGCCCAACACACGAAAAACACACAAAATATGTCATGATTCATTTTGACATTCTTACAGCCTTTAGTCACATTGTGTCTATGCTAGCCGAGAAATGAAAAGCTCTGCAATCTATTTCCATTTTGCAGGTTTTGGTCTGCATTCCAGTAGGTTACAGTGATAAAAGGAGAGACTAGCTGAATTGAAATCCAATGTACTTTCTCCACTCTGGCCCCTTATTTACCCTGCCAACCATCAATATCAGAAACGCTCCCAACAGATTTGCCAAGGAAAGCTTTCCTTACATAAATCACTGTTGGTTCTGGTGAAAGTGGTGACCATTTCCCAACGCACAATAAAAGCACGGAGGCTGAATGTTATCTCAGTCATTTCCAGAAATTATTAATATCAACAGGACACCGGGTGGGTAATGTGCTTCTAATACAAAGATGAAACGTGTTGCTGCTTTATAATGTCAATATCGCACAGACGCACTCAATCACACACACTCGCATAGACAGACACATAGACACTTTCAACCACATTTAGATCTGCACACTCTCATTAACTCACTTACACATATACATTCGCGTACCTAGGCACCCTCACACGCACTCAGCCATATCCATAAACACGCGCTCAGCCTCAGAGGCACACATAGAGAAGCACGCACACACTTGCACACAAATACATATACGCAAAAATAAATTACACTCACCCACACGTATGAACACAGACATCCTATCTCACACAGACACACATTCCTTCGCACACGTAGTCGCATACACAGACACACTCATCCACAATCAGATGCAGAGCCTCACACACACACTGTCACACACATACATAAACACACACAGCCATTCATACATTCACATACTCTCACACACACGGACACATTCACACACACACACACATTCAATCAAACACACCCTCACTAATACAGACACAAAAACACAGGGTCAGAGAACAGAGAGGGTTAATGCCAATCTCTCCCTCGCCAACCAGATAACTTATTTGAAGAATAACGCAAGGAACTTTGAAACTCGTTGTGTTTTTTTTATTTTGAAATGCCACAATACAACTGTATCCTCATTGCACAGGTTGCGAGTGTAATTGATGATGTGAATGATTTCTGAACCCAAAACAAATATGAAATGTGACCCATGGCAAGTTTTTGCTGTGAATATATCAGGGTGTAAAGTACCTGAGTGGACATTAGCAGTGAAAAAAGCTGGAATGGACTGTGGGAATGGAGTGAAGCTGCTCTGCAGAGGGAATGTTTTTGTTGCTGGTCAAGTTAGAAGCTGAAGTTTATATTTGAAAAGGTTCCCAGAGCCTCCAACAACTTCTTCACTGTGGCCTTTGGGAAGAAAGTTCCTGCTTCCCTTCCCATCCAGTCCACTAGAGGCCGCACTCATTCCCCTCAGGACCTCCAACGACACCCGCTGCGCCTCCCAGCGCGGGTCGCTGTTTGTGCCACTGCCCGGGTTGAGAAAAGGACCACGTGACGTCACCGCCAGCTCCCCCCCCCCGCCCCCCCTCGGGGTTTATCTTTTTAAAAGCGAAAAGGAAGAATCAACTCTTCAGGATGAGCGAGGTACTAGCATTCTGAACCGGCGGAAAGGTGATTATTATAATTAATAATATCAATAAAGAAAAAGCAGTTGGTGCCTGTGGAGAACGGAACTGCGCATGCACGCTGGGCTCTCCCTCCCAGAGTTCAGCGCGGCTCCTGTCACTGATAGAGGATCTCCCCAGCCGCGCGGGATTGTGGGCAATGTAGCCGCCATTGCCCCTGCAACATCTGAGTCACCGGATTTCAGCCTGCAGGTGTAGGAAAGTACAGATGAACACATCATTTTCAAAACGAATCAGGTTAGCAAGGGCCAGGACACAACAATGGAGACTCTGGTGCAAATTTCCCCAGGTACATGGTTAAACCGCTGAGAAATTATATCAATCTGTAATGTCCCTCTGGTTTACTCACTCACCTTTCCTATCCATACCTCATCTGGACGCTGAGAATCACACACACACACCTTGACAGAACTACCGTCTGCTGGTTGGTCCCAGAATTGCATCCACACACCTTCATTGCTCTATTCCATGCTGGCTGCTACCAGAATTACACCCACACACCTTCACCGATATAACACCTGCTGGATGCTCTTAGACTCACACACAAGCATTTTCTGTTCTACCCTCTGCTGGATGCTCTCAGAATCACTCACACCGCTTTAGTGATCTTCCCTCTGCTGGATGCTCTCAGAAGGACACACACACCTTTACTGATCTACCCTCTGCTAGATGCTCTCAGAATCACTCACACACCTTTACTGATCTACCCTCTGCTGGATGCTTTCAGAATCACACGCACACACCTTTACTGCTCTAGCCTCTGCTGGATGCTTTCAGGATCACACACAGTACTTTAGTGATCTCACCTCTGCTGGATGCTCTGAGAATCACACACATGCCTGGATTTATTTACCATCTGCTGAATGCTCTCAGGATCACAAAAGCACCTATAATTATCTACCCTCTGCTGGATGCCCTCAGAATCACACAGACACACATTTACTGATCTACGCCCTGCTGGATGCTCTCAGAATCACACACACACACACTTTTACTGATCTACCCTCTGCTGGATGCTCTCAAAATCACACACACACAATCAGGCATTTAAAGATATACTCTCTGCTGGATGCTCTCAGACTCACAAACACACATTTACTTATATACAGTCTGCTGGATGCTCTCAGAATCACACATGCATCTTTACTGATCGACATCTGCTGGATGCTCTCAGAATCACACATACACCTTTACTGATCGACATCTGCTGGATGCGCTCAGAATCACACACACACACATCTTCATTGATCTACCCTCTGCTGGATGCTCTCAGAATCACACACACACACCTTTACTGATCTACCCTCTGCTGGATGCTCTCAGAATCACTCACACACCTTTGCTGATCTACCCTCTGCTGGATGCTCTCAGAATCACTCACACACCTTTACTGATCTACCCTCTGCTGGATGCTTTCAGAATCCGACGCACACACCTATACTGCTCTAGCCTCTGCTGGATGCTTTCAGGATCACACACAGTACTTTAGTGATCTCACCTCTGCTGGATGCTCTGAGAATTACACACATGCCTGGATTTATCTGCCATCTGCTGAATGCTCTCAGGATCCCAAAAGCACCTATAATTATCTACCCTCTGCTGGATGCCCTCAGAATCACACACACACACAGTTACTGATCCAACCTCTGCTGGATGCTCTCAAACTCACACACACACAATCAGGCATTTAAAGATATACTCTCTGCTGGATGCTCTCAGACTCACACACACACATTTAATTATCTACAGTCTGCTGGATGCTCTCAGAATCACACATGCACCTTTACTGATCGACATCTGCTGGATGCTCACAGAATCACACATACACCTTCATTGATCTACCATCTGCTGAATGCACTCAGATCACAAAAGCACATATAATTATCTACCCTCTGCTGGATGCGCTCAGAATCACACACACACATCTTTACTGATCTACCCTCTGCTGGATGCTCTCAAAATCACACACACACAATGAGGCATTTAAAGATATACTCTCTGCTGGATGCTCTCAGACTCACGAACACACATTTACTTACCTACCATCTGCTGGATGCTCTCAGAATCACACACACACACACATTTACTGATCTACCCTCTGCTGGATGCTCTCAAAATCACATACACACAATGAGGCATTTAAAGATATACTCTCTGCTGGATGCTCTCAGACTCACGAACACGCATTTACGTCCTGTGAGTGTTTGATTGGGACGGTGTAGAAGGAGATTTACACTGTATCTAACCATGTGCTGTACCTGTCCTGGGAGTGTTTGATGGGGACGGTGTAGAGGGAGCTTTACTCTGTATCTAACCCCTTGCAGTACCTGTCCTTGGAGTGTTTGATGGGAACAGTATGGAAGGAGATTTACTTGATATCTAACCCCGTGCTTCACCCTTTCTGGGAGTGATGGAATGGAACAGTTTAGAGGGAGATTTACTCTGTATCTAACCCCATGCTGTACCTGTCCTGGGAGTGAGTTATTGGGAAAGTGTATAGCGCTTTTAGTTCCGTATTTATTACTGCCATGTAACATTTGGAATCCCATCCCTCCACATCCATGCTGCTCCCATTCACCTTCCCTGGAGCTGAGATTTGCTTTGACTATGGCTTTGCAGAGACATGCTGGCAGGTGCTATTTGGGTGCTGGTGGAAGGCGCTTCAACAAGTTCACTAACTGTCGCTGCTGTCTGTGCAATTTTCACCGTTATCTTGTACAGTGAAAGTAAAGCCAGCTATATCACTGAGGCCATAAGAGTGAGCAGGACGGAACGAGGGTGCATGAGTCATAGGTAAATACACTGAGCTGGACAGGGAGAGAGAACAGGGCAGATATACAGTCAGCGGGCAGGTCAGAAAGAACGAACGGGACAGATATGGTGAATGAATGGGTCAGAGGTCCAGATACAGCGACCGGGACACAGAGAGAGAGAGAAGCTGGGTGAGAGATTCATTTTTCCTTTCAATTCACTGATGGCATGTGGGCATCGCTCCAGTATTCCCAGCCTCTAACCTACTCTTTTGGCCATTTCATTTTTATGGCTAGTCCAGTTCAGTTTCTTATCAATCGGACCCCCCAGGATGTTGATAGTGGGGATTCAGCAGTGTTCAAGGCACTGAAGAAAAGGGGCAATGATTGGATTAACTCTTGTTGAAGATAGTTATTGCCTGACTCTTGTTTGTTGCGAATGTTCCTTGCCACGTGTCAGCTCAAGCCTGGATATTGCGCAGGTCTTGCTTCATTTGGACACGGACTGCTTCATTATGTGAGCAGTCGCGAATGCTTGTGAAATCTTCAGCAAACCTTCCCACTTCTGACCTCATGCTGGAAGGAAGGTCAATGATGAAGCAGATGGTTGGGCCCAGGAGACTAACATGAGGAACTCCTGCAGTGATGTCCTGGAGCTGAGATGACTGATCTCCAATAACCACAGCCATCTTCCTTTGGGCTGGCTATGACTCCAACCGGCGGAATTTTGCTCCTGATTCCCAATGACATCAGTTTTCCAAGGGCTCCTTGATGCCAGTCTCGGTTAAATGCTGCCATGATGTGAAGGGCAGTCAAACTCACATCACATCAGGTATTCTGCTCTTGCATTCATGTTTGAACCAAGCTCTAATGCGGGCAGGAGCTGAGTAACCCTGGCCGAGCCCCAACTGAGTGATAGTGAGCAGGTTCTCACAAAGCAAGTGCAGCTTGATAGCACTGTTGATGACCCCTTTCATCACTTTACTGATAATGAAGAGTAGACTGATAGGGCAGTAATTGGCCGGTTTGGGTTTCTCCTGCTTTTTGTGGACAGGAAACGTCTGAGCATTCTCCACATGGCTGGCGAGATGCCAGTGGTATAGCTGTATTGGAACAGATGGATAACAGCGCGGCCAATTTTGGAGCAAAAGCTATTCCCATAGTTTTGTCAGGGCCCACAGACTTTCCCCTATTGAGTGCCTCCAGCCTTTTCTTGATATCATGTGGAGTGAATGGAATTGGCAGGGGACTGGCATCTGTGATGCTGAGGAACTCTGGAGGAGGCCGAGATGGATGATCCACTTGGCAATTTTGGCTGACGATTGGATCAAAACCTTCAGCCTTATATTTTGCACACATGTGCTGGGGAGCCCCTCAAGGAGGAAGGGGATATTTTTTGGATCCCCCGCTTCCATATTTGACCTGATGCTATGTGATTCCCTGGAGCCAGAGTTGATGCTGAGGACTTGCAGGTCAAATCCCTCCCGACCGTTTACCAGTGAGCCGTCGCCTATTCTGGGCCTGTCGTGCCAGTGGCCAGGATGTTGATGGTGGTGTCTAGGAAATGATCTGTAACTTGTGATTCTGTGAGTGTGAGTACGTCAGGCTGTTGCTTGACTAGTCTGTGAGAAAATTCTCCCCAATTTTGGAAATAATATTCTGATGTTTGTCAGGAGGGCCTTTCATGGCCAACAGGGCTGAGATTCCTGTCGTCGTTTCTGGTGCCTTGATCGATCCGGGTTGTCCATCTCATTTCGTTCCTTTGTTGTGACTTTGTAGTGGTTTGATACAATTGAGCATCTTGCGAGGAGTTTTCAGAGAGCAGTTATGAATGAGAACATTGCTGTGGGTCTGGAGACACATGTCGTCCAGATCAGGTGAGGGCAGCAGATTCCCATCATTTGCATTTCAATTTTCTTCAAGTGCTGCCATCCTCACCTGGGATTCGAACCCGGGTCTTCCGAACATTGCCCTGGGTCTTGAGACTGCCAGTGACAAGACCACTACACGTGAAAATGTGTGACACGGACAGATAGACAGAGAGAGAATGGGGCAGAGGTGGAGAGTGGGAGAAATGATGGGGCAGATAAATAGCGGGATAGAAAGGGAGATTCAGCATGCTAGCAGTACACAGTGCGAATACAGTCAGTGCTTAGGGCACGCCGCACTGTCACAGGGGCAGTGCTGAGGGAGTGCCATACTGTTGGTGGGTCAGTGCTGAGCTGCCGCAGCATTCACGGATGGTCGGTGCTAAGCGGGTGCCGCACTAACAGAGGGCCAGTGCTGAGGGTGCGCTGCATGGCCAGAGGGTGAGGTCTGAGTTAGCAACGGACTTTCGATAGGGAAAGTACTGTGGGAGTGCTGCACTGTTGGAGAGTCAGAGCTGAGAGATTGCTAATGAGATATTAAAATGAGGCTGTCATGCTCCTTCTCGGGTGGAAGTGAAATATCCCTTGCCAACTCATGCCAGAACATGGTGTGAGATCTCATCCGTTTCTCGGGGCCAATACCTATCCATCCACAGGTTAGAAGCTAGGAAACCAGTGGTGCATAACTCACCTCCTGACTCGCCAAAGGTTGTCCATCATCTGCAGAGCACACGTCAGGAGTGTGATGGAATATTCTACATTTGCCTGGATAAGTGCAGCTCCCGCAATGCTCAGGAAGCTAAACACCATCCAGGACAAAGCAGTCCCGCTGGATTGGCACCACATCCACAAATATTCACTCCCTCCACCGCAGACGCTCAGTAGCAGCAGCGTGGACCATCTATAACTGTACTGCAGCAACTCCCCAAAGCTCTTTGGACAGCACGGCCCAAAATAACAACACTGTGGGAACACCTTTACAACATTGACAGCAGCGGCTCAAGAAACCAGCTGATCACCACCTTCTCAAAGGGCCAATTAGGTATGGACAATAAATGCTAGCCCAGCCAGCAAAGCCCACACCCTATAGAAGGAGAGAGGAAAGAGACTGAGCAAACAGGTTTTCTTTCCATGATCACCAAGCTGTTTTGCTGATTTATGCCGTGCAGAAATTCTGCTTCCTCGGTGCCCCCTGTCCCAGCACTGAACATGTTCCTGAAACAGTTCCACAATTCTCAGGCTGGAGGGAGGGCTTGTGTTCTGGGGTGGTGGGGGTGTGGTGGCGAGTGGTCCCATAGGTGGGGTGCGGGTGTTCCCCAGGTTAGTGGTGCGTGTCGTGCCCAGGGTGGGGGGGGGGGGGGGTGTGGTCCTGGGGTGGGGGCGTCATATGTCTTGTGATAACGCTGTGGATGGGGCGGGTGGTCCAATGGTGGGGGTGGGAGTTTGTGGCTCCAGTTTGGTGGGAGGGCTTGTGTTTCCTGGGTGCTGTGGCGTGTGTTCGTGGGCTGTGTAGGGGAGTGCGGTCCCCATTGCTAGGGGTGTGGAGTTCTGGTTCTGGGGTGCGGGGTGAGTGTGGTCACGGTGTGGGTTGGGGGGCGTGTGTTTCTGGGGATGCTGGGGGCGTGTGGTCCCTGGGGTAGGGGTGCATGTGGACTCTGAGGGGTGGGGTGGTCGTGTGTGCTCCGTGGGGTCCTGCAGAAACACGCAATCTTTTAATTCCATCGACTGCTCTGTCAACAGGTTCACGGATGGAACCGGAGATCTCGTTGAAAAATTGCAGCGAGATCAGAGACCCCATTCAGCAGGTGCTCACACAATCTGAGTGTACTCAATACCAAGACACCTTCATAAATTGTCTCCACTCCTTCTGCAGGATTGTCAGTTAATTCGGGGCCTGTTATTGCTCACACCCAAACAGCAGGAGGTTCCAGCCCTCTCTCCCTCAGCATCCATTGCACCCACCCCAATTCCGCACACCATGTCTCACACACAGACATTGGAGACACACGCTCTCTGTCTCCCATTTACCCGGTCACACTCGCTCACTCTCTTACACACAAACACTGACACACACACACTCAATCTTTGTCTCTCACACAAACTGACACACTCGCTCTGTCTCTCACAAATGTTGATATGCTTGCTCTCTGTCTCACACACACATCAATATTCGCTCTCTGTCTCAGAGACAGAGTGATACTCGCTCTCCCTCTCTCCCACACAATGGACACACTCGCTTTCCACGTCACACGCACACTGATATTCGCCCTCTGCCTCACACATACTGAAAGCCCCTCTGTCTCTCAGAAACAGTGGACCCACTCGCTCCCTGCCTCACATACCCGCTGACACACTCGCTCTGTCACATACACTGAAAAATTGGTACAATCAGAATCACAGAATCAGGCAGTGTAGAAGAGGCCCTTCGGCCCATCGAGTTTGCAGCGACATGTGGAAAGAAAACTGACCTCCCTACCTGATCACATTTTCCAGCACTTGGCACATAACCTTGAACATTGTGACGTGCCATGTGCTTATCCTGGTGCTTTTTAAATGATGTGAGGGAAAATGCCTCCAGCACCCCTCCAGGCAGTTCCTTCCACACGATAAAAAAAAAACTTTTCCTCAATCACCACTAAACCACCTGTCCCTCATCTTGTACTGATGCCCCCTCTTGACTGGTAGTTCAACTAAGAATCCAGTCGCCTCGTAATCATATACACCTTGATCTGCTCGGCCCTCAGTCTTCTCTGCTCCAACGAAAATATCCCAAGTCTATCCTATTCTCTTTATAACTTGAATGTTTCATCCCAGGCAACATCCTCTTGAATCTACCCTGCACCCCTCCAGTGTAATCACCTCCTTCCTAAAAATGGGGACCAGAACTGCACCCAGCATCCAGCATGACCTCCCTACTTCTGTAACCTATGACTCGAATGATAAAGGCAAGTGTCCCATGTGCCTTTATCACCACAACCCGAACTGTCCATTCCGCCTTCAGATATGGACACACACGCCAAGGTCCAATGGTTGCTCAGTATTTCCTATTGTTGTGCCGTTTATTGACTACTTCCTTGTCAAATTACCCCTTCCAAAGTGTATTCCCTCACACTTTTCAGTCTTAAATTCCACCTGCCACTTAGCTGCCCGTTTGATCATCACATCTCTATCATCCCATAGCATAGACAACAAACCTCACTTAAAACATTCGGTCAGCCATTGTGTAATCCACAAATGTAATTATCCTACTTGCCACATAGTCATCTATGTCCTTTATATAAATGACGAATATTAGGGGACCCAGCACATCTCCCTGTGGTATGCCACTGGACATGGCATCCAGTCACTACAGCATCCTTCTGTGTCACACTCTACCTCCTACAACTGAGGCAATTTTGAATCTACCTTATCAAATCGCTCTGTATCCCATGTGCATTTGCCATCTTTTTAATTCTCCCATGTGGGGCCGTGTCAAAGGCTTTGCAGAAATGCATCTAAACTGCATCAACTGCACTACCCTCATCTAAACAACTGTTTAACTCCTCAAAAAATCCAATCAAATTCGTTGGGAATGACACCCCCTGACAAAGACATCCTGACTATCCCAGATCAAACCTTGCCTCTCCACGCTGAGATAGATTCTCTACTTCGGAATTTACTCCATGAGTTTCCCTACCACTGACTTGAGACCCACTGGTCTGTCATTCCCTTGCTTAACACTAAAACCCTTCTAAAATAGCGGAACCACATTAGCTGTTCTCTGGTCCTCTGGCAACTTCACCGTGGCAATATAGGAATTCATAATTTCGTGAAGAGCGCCTGCGATTTCTTCCATTGTCTCCCTCAGCAGCCTGGGACATAAGAATCCGTACCTTGAGTTTTGCCCACTTTTAAGCTGGCCAACACCTCCAATATCTCGCCACTCCCTACATCAATTTGCTGAAGAAACTCGCAGTCTATCTCCCCAAGTCCCATATTTTCATGCTAATTCCGTGCTAATTCCAGAACTCTAGGCCGCGCAGCTGTTGGCACGGCGGCCAAAACTGGATCAATTAAAAAAGGCGATGCACTCGTACCCTCATTTATCGGAGTGCAGAGATTTAGTGAATTCTGAAGCTGGAGGAAATTAAGGAGATAGAAAAATAATAAGGCCTTGGAGGCATTTGAAAACAAGGCTGAGCGTTTTAAAATCCAAACATTTATTAACTGTGAACAAACATATGTCAATGAGCACAAAATTCTCAACGAATAATCTTAATGTTTGGACTCAGGATATGGACCACAAAAAAAATATGGCCTTTAATTTATGGAGGTCTGTATGTGTGGGACCAGCAAACAATCCGTGGGAATATTCAGTTCCAAATTTAAATATTGCCTGATTGAAGATTTCAACAGCTGACGACTGAACACCGATAGTCAGGGGATGTTACAGACTGGAACAGCTTATTTATAAGAATAACAAATTTATGTGGCAGGAGTCATATCTTGGAAGGAATTACTTCACCAACGCTGAAAACAGTGTCACTTCACTTCACACAAACAATTGGGACAGGGCAGTCATTGGAAGCAAGGCAATAAACTGTAGTCCGTTGTTTGGAAATCATGGCTTAAGTCTTCCCAGTATTAAACTGGGGGCACATGACTTTACGTTCGCTATGTGATGTCAAATAAACAAGCTGAAGCAAGCAATCAAGAGGAAACCTAGGGAGCGCAGGAATATGTTGGTGAGACAGAACTTGTTGCTATAAAGGTTTAAAAAAGTAACCCTGTATTGTTAGGTGATTTAGCCGTGAAGCTCCATGCAGATGAGAATTGGGAATAGGTGCTGGCAAGTGCAGTTCATTGCAGGAGAAGTAAAAGCTGAAGTTATTGGGATAACTTAAAGATAAGCAAAGTCCTTTATTTTACAAAAAACGCATCACTGAGATTAATAGAGTTTTTCTCAGGTTAAAAAATATATTGAGAGTTGCAGTGCTAATGAACTTTGGTGAAGTTAGGGTGCTCATCAGCAATGAACCAATTCTGGAAACAAATATGAGGGGGGAAATTACCTCATCCTGTTCTTATGAATGGTTCTAGATATTGACTACCTCGAAATATACTGGCCTTCGAAAACATGAGCAAAGCACATGGGTACAGTATTAAACGGATTCATCAGTATCAGGACACCAAGGAGCAAGAGCAGTGCTTTCCCAAGCTTACACTCAGTTGCTCATAGAAACAATCAAATGAATGGAGCATATAAGTCCTTTTATGAACTCGGGCAGTATTCTGTGTTCACCAATCAAACACCAACCGTGGGTAGTGGCACAATTTTCCCTTGGTGAATGTACAGTTCATTAACTAAGTCCAACAGCCACTGGAATCAAAGATTACACGAGTCACCAAACCAAGTCGTTTATTCATAAACAAAAGCTCCAATTTCAGTCATGTTTCCACTGGAGGCCATTTAGAGAATTACTGTCCATGATTAACGAAGGAAACATACAGCAGAGCAGGCAATTGTACAACAGTGCCTGTGACATCTCTCTGACAGCACTATCCGATCACACCTCTTTCCAACCTGCTCGACATGCACCACCCGACAAACCATTCACCTTCAAGTATTTTTACAATTAAACTTTTTTAAAGGTGTTATTGAATTTACTTCCACCTCCCATTAAATCTGTGCATTTCCGGTTACAACAACTTGTGGATAAAAAGGAAACTATCCTTTTTTTATATACAATTCATTTTACAATAATATCCAGGTCTTTCTACCTACTCTACCTGTATGCTAACTCTTCACGATTCGTATTCCAGAACAACTAAAGCCCTTCTGCTGCAGCAGACAGAACTCTATATTCACCTTTAAATCTTCAGCCTCTATTATCCCTACCAAAGTGACAATGTGAAATTCACCTCTGTTCCCCTGCAACCTGATTTTTATTATTTTTGCACAAGCACTTAACATTTGTTGCAGACTCTTCGCAATGGATTCAAAATTATTTTGGAATGCACGTTTAAATCGTCAGTAAAGTTCACCACACTGCACTCTATTTCTTTATCCAAGTCAACATTGTAAAACGATTTGGGTAAACATGAGGCCATTGGACTGAGCCCTATAGCACCCTCACCCCTATAGATAAAGTTTGCCAGCTTTGCCTCAGGCCAAAGCTGTCGACTCTTTTCACTGTTAAGCCACCCGATAGACATGATGCAATGTTCCACTGAAACCATGACGATGTAGCATGTGTAATAACGTTTTTTCTCTTGAAAACGTATCAGATACGTTTTAGTAATTCGAATTAAACCTGCATCCAAAAGTCCTCTTTCCTCATCCTGCTTGTTACATCCTGAAACAACAGGAATAAATTTGTGCACGATTGTGATTTCAGAAAATCATGTTCACTCTGTCTCACTGGATCATGAATTCCTACATCTTCTGCGATCAGTTCCTTAAAAATGCCTTCCTGCTGGTGGTTGGAAGAAGAGAACAAACAGAAAAAGAATTCATCAGTCGCGGTAACTTGCTCAATCTCGTCGCGGAACAATTTCTGTGGGTACTATAAGTGGACACCTTGCACTGAGAGAATAAAATGAAACGAAAAAAAGTCAAGATTAATGTTTAATTAACTGTAAATGCAACAAATATTATTTTATTTTAAAAGAACGTTAACGCTTAAGACATTTAGAACTTAATCAGTCGCAAAAATCATGAGTTCAGTAAATATTTTGTATATGTCTTCTCGGCTGTGCAGACCTCCGGACCAGTTTTCCAGCGGACAGTTAAATGTTAATTGCATTGTTGTGGGCCCTGTGTCATATGCCATCTAGTCCTGTTAAAGTCTTCCATAACAATCGCCAGGGAACTAGATGGATTTAAATAATTCATGATTACTTTTTAAAAAAAAAAATTAACTTGCTACTTATTCCAGATATGTAACGTTAAAAACAAAGGCAGGTGGATTTTTCGGATTCATTTCCTTTGTATTTCCACGTTGGACTCATCCAGGCCTGTGAAGGACACAATTCCATAACGTTCTGCGCAACGTCTATGGTCAGTGTTACTATTTAGGCAGATTGAATTTGTAACTTTACCAGGTAGGTACATACTTATTAACTTCGTAAGATTGAACAAACTGGTATACAATTACGATCAGGATTTCTGTTTGTCCCCAAATGTAACTGAGTCGCGACTGGTTTAATTGTACTTTGCCCTCGTCATTCATCGGTGGTGACCATCGCAGCATGATCTGCTTTTGTTGCTGATCTATAATTTTACCAGAGATTTGGGTGCTGAGCAGTCCCTCGGTTCAAGCTGGGTAGGCAGTTCCATTTCACCCTTATTCCACTTATCTGCAGCGTGTTTATAAAGCTGATTATTTGCTCGGCCATTTCAAAGGGCAGTTAAGAGTCAACCACGTTACCATGAGATTGGAATCACTTGTAGGCGAACAGTGTGAAGGCGAAATATTTCTTCCCTTAAATGACATTACAGAACTAGATTTTTAAAGACAATCCAATAGATCCATTGTCCCAATTGGTGGGAATATTATGCGAGGATTTATTTCCTGATTTCATACATTTGGAAGCTTTCCTTGCTTATAAAAACTCTAATGTTTCTGAGAGTGTCCAAATGTGTGAGTTCTCTCTGGGACAACTCCAACGCTTCAGTTATGAATAGTTACATGAATTTCACTGCCTGGAGAACAGTAAGCCTGACACCGTGCTCCCTGTGACTGCATACATTTCTGTGTTATGCACTCCAACAAGAGCCATAAGGCATCCCAAGGTATTTCACTTCTCTGTGTTTACTAACAGATCAGTTCCCTGCGTTAGAGTTTGCTTTATCCAGTTTTTTTGAACTGACTACCGTGTCCAGGTAACTTTCCCCTTTCTAATGCTCCAGTCCCGAGAATACTGCGCAGGATAGATGGATGAGGTGGATTCGGGAACATGGAAAAAACGTGAAGGCGATGTTATTTCAGGGAAGACAAACGAGATAAGAGAGAGAGAGAGAAATGAACGCAAGAGAGAGATGAGAGGTCTGTGTGTCTGCGAGAGAGAGAGAAAGAAAGAGAGGCCGAGACAGAGAAGCTGCTGATTTTTTACCAGACTGTAACTAACCTCATTAAGTCTCTGCTCGGCAAAGATCTGAAGAGTTATTGCACCGCTTTGTAGCCACAGGTTCAGATCCCGCTCCTGCCCTTTCCATTTCACTCTCCTTTCACTGAGGGTATGTGTTGGCTACAGTAAAAATAATAATGGAAGCAATACTGTCTACATAAATCCGTCCCTTCCTGGGTTTTTGACGCAGATTAATATTCCCTTCCTCTCTACTCCTCGCCCTATCGCTTTGATCAGAGCAACAAGATTAAAAAAATAAATAGGCTTAGAGAAAGATAAGCAGAGGGTAAAAAGCATCTGCTGATTTAAAGCGCCTCCTGTCAGTTTCCTTGGGGGAGGAGAAAGGGTGAAATAATCACTGTTACCACTAAAAGCTAAATAAAGCTTCAGCCCACAAAGGTGTTCACATTAAACAAGATCGATGTAATAATGCGCATTTTTTTTCTTTTAAAGCAAAACCAAGCAAATTATTTCGGAAAGCTGTTTTTTCTGTGTGTTTAGTGATCAGTCCCATGTCTATTATCTCTGAAAGGCGAGCATTCTTTTTAGAAAAACATAGTGTTCTAATTCGGATTTTCTGTACTTTGCACCCTCACCTCGATCTGAGAACCTGTGACACCTCCAGTTCTTGCTTCATTAAAAGTCAATAATATTTGTGCTAATAAGCAGGAGGCGAGGGAAACCTTCTAATCATTCGCTCCTTGGTCAGTTGCAAACAAAACGTCATAATGACATCTGTGATGTCTCTTCGTGGCTTTCCCTTCCCTATCGCTGTAATTTCTTCCTCCCTCACAAGTTACTGTGATATCTGTGGTCATATAATTCTGGCTGCGTGAACCTTCCCAACTGTGATTTTTCCACCACTGCTGAACTTGCCGTCAGTTGCTTACAGTCCATGCTTTGGAATCCCTCCCAGCACCACTCCAGACCTCGGCCCTCCTTCCGCCTTTAAGATAATTCTTATGGCCAACCACTTTGAAGAATGCTTTGAACAGTTGTCAAGTTCTGTTCTGTGGAGCTTAGCTGAAGCAACTTGGGCCATGGGATTGTGCTAAATGTGCCCTATGTATATGTCACTTTGTCATATAATGCTCTGTGCAGCATCTTTGGTTGTTTTACTATGTTTATATTCAATACTAATGCGCGAGGGCTTCCATTGCTGCATTTCAGACTCTGTGTCATGTTACATGTGTGGTTGTCAGGATCACTGAATGAATCCCGTAATCCCCTGCCTCCATCACTCATCGACAATATGACAGGAGGTCTTGTGCCAATCTTGACAGAGCTAAAACCATGATGGGTCCTGATATCTCCCTGCTCCATGTTTGGTGCTCATTGGGAATTATTTTGTCGGATTTCCATAAACAGTGAAACAGATGTTGCAGATTCCTGAACACTTAGAGATTAAATAATCATCAAGGAGGTTTATAAAATAATTTCTCAGTTGAACTTAGCAAAATGCTGAAATGCAGAAACAATAACGATTATTATAGATATTTGACTGACTATTTAAGACGCTGAACTATCTTTATGAGTGAGATGGAATGCGAGAGAGTGAGAGAGAGAGAGGGAGAAAGGATTTACGATGTCTGTCACCCGTCATGATCTTCCCCTCCCCCGAGAATCGGTTCATAGCGCACCCTCCAGAGAGAAAATTGGTAATTCCCAATCGTCCGATGTAAATCTCATACTTCCCCAGTGTAGCCGGAATATATACCCCCCTCGCTGCTTTCATCGGAGACGATCATCTAATAGAACCTCTGCAGCTGCTCCTCCCCCGGTGATCATGGTATATATCTACTCCTCCCCGCTTTTCCTGTAATATATCACCCATGCCCCCAGTTGTAGCTGATATACATCCTCTTCGCTGATTTGCCTCGCATATTTCACCCATTCCCGAGTCAAGCCGCACAAATCACTCCCCGTCCATTGGAGTTAGCATATCCCCACACTCCCCCACTCCCAGCCCCCGCAGCGTACCTGGTATGCATCTGCTCCTTCCCTGGAAAATCTTGTTCTTCTTTTCCTGCCCTGCAGGACGTATTATATATTTACCCCTCTGCCAGTTTACCTTTTATATCAACTTCATCTTCATTTGCTTCACTTATAAATTTTTCCGCCACTTTGCACACAAAAAAACGCCAGGCCCCATGCCTAGTTTATCTCTCAATCTGTTCGGCAACCAGACTGTACCCACAGTACAGGAATATCTCCACAGCCCATTGTGTACTTTATAGCTCTCCCAGTGTACTTGGCTCTCCTCCCTATCCACACCTGAACCAGTTCCTGGCACACCAAGCTCCTCTCCTTGTGCTGCTGGTAAATATCACACTCCACTGATTGTTCTCCAGTACCTCCTTCCTCTACTTCCATGTACTTTATATATCGCTCCAGCTCGCCAGTTTATGAGGCATTTCAGTCCCTCCATATGTAGAACCTCCTTATTTTGAGCATTCAACGAAGCATAACTTGTATCTCATTCACCCCTACCTCGCTCCATTTGTGCATCACCACAATTCAACAAAGGTTTTCCCTCCACCATTTTCCCTGCTATCTCATTCCCCAGTGAATCTGGCATGCCTCCCCAGACAAGATTCGCATCTGATGTATCCGCACTTTTCCACTCTACATTAGAAATCGAAACCCTCCTCTGGTCTATCAGGTATATCAGCCATCAGCCAGGTAAACATGAGGTATAATCCTATATTTGCTTGTCAACCTGGTATATAACATCTGCACCATTATAGCATTACCACCCCCATGCTCATCGCTTGTACCTGCTACATCAAATCTACCATTGTGGTCAATGTAAGTTTTTCACATCCTGCAATGTACTTGGCGCAATACTCAACCACCCGGAAACAGGTGCGCCCGTTAGTCATGGAGACAGCTTGTGGGCAGGCAGGTGTTGTTGCAATGGAGCAGCAGGTTTGTGGCGGCCAGTGATATCCACGAATCAGCCAGGGCCCACCACGGCTTTCGAAGGAACAGGACACGTTAATGTTTGGTCACTGTAGTGCAGGTGTTGCCACCGGCTCTGTCATCATAGCTACTAGCCCAGATCCTCATCTGGTCTCCAAAAAGACAGTCCTGCTCCACTCTATCACCATTGCGAGGCAGCAAACATCCAGTGCATCATCATTGTGACAGGCGCCTCTGATGGTCTTTTCCGAAAGTGCAAGAGCAAATTCCAAGCTAAAATATGGAATAAACTCAGAAAAACCCGGAAGCGCTCAGTGAGTAGGTTCTGTGCAGTGTTCTGTTCTGTTCAATTGTTTAGTGAACTGAACAATTAGAAGAAAGCGATGTTTGAATACATTCTTGACTGTGCTCTGAACCTGGTGATGGCAAGTGTCCGTGCAGCAACTAAGATGCTGCAGCATTAAACCCAATTCCAGCACCAGCACATCTGTCATTAGAGATCGATACCCCAAATATTACATCCGGTCCATATAGAATAAAGCATTAACACTGACCATAACAAGATGGAATTCGCTGAAATTGCAAAGTATATAATAATGGTTTTCTTTCGACTTTACATTCCTGGGTCTCTGGGGATCTTCCCAGTGTTGTGAGGCCTGAGTCTCTTCCTGGCTCAGCTGCTCACTAAAATGTGTCTGACCGTGTCAACAATGACCACCAGAATCAGGGTAAATGGTACTACTGGATTTCGAATTCCATGTGTGAACACCATTGCTACTCAGATCTGAGACAACCAAGAACCCCCGCGTAACTAACGAAACCAGGGGACGTTCCTCAGCACAGGCCTGTTACCATAACATACCACAACATGCTCTTTGTGCAGCTCAGACCAGTCCCTGTTCCCAGGGCGACAGTCGCAGTTTTTCTGGTGCGATATTTACATTTAAGTTTCCGGCAACAGATGGCTGTAAATCGATTAAAAGTGAACGTTACAGTGAACCAGACAGAACAGTTAGTGGCTGCATAACTCAGAACGGCATAGCTATTACACACAGTAATGTACTTCAGGAAATGAAGCTGCTTCTGGAAAACAATTGGAATGTGTGGTAATATCATGTCGAGGATAATGACGAGTCGATGCGCCCCTGTCATGGCCACCAGGTAGCGAGTGATACATTTCGATAGCCCAGACTTACCCCGCGACAGAATTCTGTCGTCACCAATTTAGCTACAAGGCAGAGAATCGGAAGAACAATTGTAATCAGACAAGAAGCAAAGTTACCAGTTTGCTTGATGACTTCCTTATGATTTCCAAATGTGCTATTACATCCAGTAATACATTTGCAAATCATACATAATTTTACCAGTTCCAACTTTATGTTTCTTAGGTAGCGATAACATGACTATGAAATCGATTGTCAAACGGTAAATAATATTGAGGTGCAATACAACATGTGGAGTCACAGGTTTTTGGGCGGTTTGATAAATGCCAGCATTCCGCTGACAATTCATTTCCTGGCCACCTAAAAAGAGCAGCCTGGATGTGGGAACATAGTCATGGCAGAGTGGAACAAGGCCAGCAGTGAAAGAACGGTAAATTCTCGCCTTGATTCCAAAGGCGGTCACTCTCACTCTCACCTCAAGAGTTTACCTCATTTGCGCATATGTGCCTCCGGGTTTGAAACTAGGTCAGCAGCTGAGGGATCCTTGCAGATTCCAAACTGAGCATCAGCGAACAATTTATTGCTGAATTAATGTCAATTGGAAACATTGTCAACGGCCTCCACCAGCATTTTCTTCAGATGATCGAGAGTACCTTAATGGGGTCGTATTTTGTCGACTTGGATTGCTTTTTAAATTAGTGGACTGAACAAACCAGAGCACTTGTCTACATTTCCAGGTAAATTCGAGTGTTTTAGCCGCTGGGAAGCAAACGTCCTCCGTAATATGCCAGCGGTTTTTCAGGGTCCTTACTCTTAGCAGTATCCAGTGCCTTCAGCATTCTCTTGATAGCACGTAGAGTGATTTTATCTGGCTGAAGACTGGCATTTGTGATACTGTGGACAAAACGTGTTGCCTATTTGGATCATCCATGCGCGACCTTTGGTTGGAATTTTTGCAAATATTTCTGCCATGTCATATGCGGTCATGTGTTCAGCTCCCCCATCAATGAGGTTGGGAATGTTTGTGCAGCCTCCACCTTCAGTTCGCTGTGTTTTTATTCATACTCACTCATGTGGAAAAACTGATGATTTAACATCTGGTCCGTTTATTTTGGGATCATTTTGGTCAGCATATCACATGGTTCTTTGGATGTTTGTAAATTAAGTTTCAATTTGTTGCAGCTTTGCAGCGTGTTTTTGAAAGTATTTCAATTCACGTTAAGAAATGTCTGGCAGTGTTCCCAAATGCCAGCATCCCACATCAGACTCTCACCCCCCACTGCCCGCATTCTTCTGACAAGCAGTGTTTAGCTACAGTTTGATATTAATTGCAACGTGAGGTTTATGCAGGTTCAAGGGATTACAGTTTGTGGTTATATACAATGCTGCTGCCATTGTTCTCCCACGGCACATAATGGATGCCATTTTCCAGTTGGTAGAATAGTATAACTATTCCATTTAACGCGCTCATAGAGTCACGTTATAGGATGGAGGATATCTCAGTGTGAGCATGGGAGTTAGTCCCCAATACAATTGTGAGGTGCTAACTCTTACTTATGCTTTCATGTTTACATGCATCTAAAACAGAAAAATTGGTGAGGAGAAGGTAACGAAGATTTGTGTTCCTTTTTGCTGGTTCCCACACCAGCTGCTACTGAGCCAGTCCAGCAGCAAAGTGATTTATGAGCCAGCCAGTTTGGAAAGTAATAGGGTGACTGAGCCACGCTTGATGAAGTGCATGAAGTTCCTCAAGCAGATTGCAGATCGTGTCCTTGACATCCTCAAAGCTTCTTCCAATTGGTCCTCAACTTGATGGAGCTCTGACTCTTCAGGTAAACAGAGAACGTTTCAGGTTCTTATCATTTTCTCATTTTTTTCTGCCTTTTTTTTCCACATCCGAGCGATATTTCCTCTGTTTCTATCTGTCACTGCACGTGGAAGCCATTGCATTCTAAATACGAATAGGGTCACTCATCTACCTCAGTTAGACAGACTCCTCCAATCTTACCCAGAAAGGAAAGGTCGCCACATTCAAAAGTCAGCACAGCGCGCCCCACATCACCCCCCCTCCCCCCACCCCCAAAGTGCGGTGCCAGTCGCCTTCACCACGATGAGCCATACCCTCAGCATGGCTGTGTCCACCACATTCAGATATCGAAGCTTGTCCCCCTGCTCACCCTATTCAGTCACATTCTTTCTAACAGTGTCATTCTGCTTCCATTACCCCTCTCTACCCCATCAGCCAACATTAATTATTTTACCCTGCAATGCATCTAATTGCATCTGCTAATTCCCTGCCAATTCTGCTCGTTTCTCCGTGTCCAATTGCAATGGATTCGTATCATCCTCACTGGTTAACACCCAGCCCACTTTGTGTGTATAATTCACACGGTTTGAGACGTTGTGCTGTATTCTAAGATCCAACTGGTTTATTGACAGCAAAACGAACTCCAGCCCAACATAGATTCTTGGGGAAAACCAGTGGCTAACTTCATGCAGACTGAAACAAAACGATTACCAACAGTTTATGTTTTCGGTGTGTTACCGAAATGTATCCAATTGGATAGAGACACCCCGCTTCTGCCCTCTTTCATAAGCCTAAATTTTCTTACCAGCTCTATCTGCAGTAGGTTGTCAATTAATACCTCAAAATCCAGTTAGCCAACCACTCCTGTATTATCATCCTTAATTTTCCCAGTTGTGACATTAGATTGCAAACTATGTTGTTCCAGGATGTACTTAGTCAAAGGGATGCCTTTTACAAATCCGTGATCATTCTCAATTAATCTCAGCTGTCTCCAATTCCGGGCTGGACGCTTGGCTGTAAAGTCATATTTAGTTATATTCTTGGTACTGCAGCTGAACAGTGAGAGAACTGAATTAGAGAGAGATGGAGGCTGAGCGGCAACAGGTGGTATTTTTAAAAAGAGCGGTGGGTTGAGACATCGGGACTTAAATTGAGCGGGAACTGGGCTGTGAGAGGAGAGATTTAAAAAGAGCGGTATCTGAGCTGTCAGAGGAGAGAAGTAGAAAGATCGGGAGCGAGATAATCAAAGCACCGACTGAAAGGTTACACGGGCTGTTCTCCCAGAGCAGAGATTTAATAAAAGAGCAGGAGGTAAGTAGCTAGAGCAGAGTGTCAGAGGAAGCTGGAACATTGATGTGACTGTGGTAGAGCATGGTTCTCAGAGTGGAGAATATGAAAGCGCAGAAGTTGTGGAGCCACATAGTCAACTTTTTTATTATTCATATATGTTATTTTGGCTTCAATCGCTGGCACATCATTTCTTGCCGATAAATAGTTATGCTTGTGAAGATGGCGATGAGCTGCTTCATGAACCACAGCAGTCCCTGCTGTGCCCGTACACCCACAGTGCTGATAGGGATGGATTTCCAGGATTTTGACACATGATATTGAAGGCACAGCGATATATTTCCAAATCAGAGTTGCGAATAGCTTGAGGGTGATCTTCCAGGTATTGGTGTTCCCGGTAACCTGCTGCCCCTTATCCTGCTAGGTGGTACCGGTTGTGAGTTTGGAAAGTGCTGCCTAAGGAGCCTTCATGTATCCCTGAATTGCTTCTTATAGGTGGCACGGACTGCTGCCATTGTTCATCGGCGGTGGAGGAACAAAATGTGTGTCGGTGTAGTGTCCATCAAGCGGCTGCTTTGTCCTTGATGCTGTCAAGCTTCTTGGGTTTTGTTAGAGCTGCACGTATTTAGGCAAGTGGAGAATATAGCATCACAATCCTTTCTTTTCCCTTGAAGATTGTCGATAGGATTTTGGGAACCAGGAAGTGTGTTACTTGTCGCCTCTGAAGTGGATTATTAGACATCGTGTTTATACGCCTAATCCAGTTCACTTTCCGGTCAGTGATAACAGTTACAATGCTGATCGTGGGACATTTGTCAATGCCATTGAGCGAAAACAGGTATTGTTTAGATTAACTCTTTTGGAGACGGTCATTTCCTGGCACTTGTCTGGTATGAACGTTGTTTGCCAATTGTCAGCCAAAGACAATACATTGTCCAGAATATGCTTCATTGGGCCATGGGCTGCCTCATTATCTCAGGAATCTGGAAATGTGTTGAGTATTGTGCATCATCAACGAACATCCCCATTCCTGACTTTGCAATGGAGTGCTGATCCTTGATGATGGAGCTAAACATGGTTGGGCCTCAGTCACAACCCTGAGGAACTCAGGTTCCCCAAGGAACTAAAAGGACTGGGAGCTCAGCAGCTAGGGTTGATAATTAGAAAGTGGAGGTGCAAAACTGTCAAAGAGCAACTATTTGGAAAAGAGTGCTAGCCTAGCTGTCGGTGTGGGTATTTATTAAGTCAAGTCCTAAGTATCCTGCTCGAATATATCACATTCACTGTAGCTGCTCGAAAAGGCGGTTCACGTTCACTTTGCTGTAAGAGCAATGAGAGGTTTTCAATAAATCGTTTTCTTGCTGTGCGCCTCATGCAATGACCAAATCATTTTTTTTAATGATAATTTATTCCGTGATGGCGGGTGCAAGTTTGTATCTAACGCTAGTGTACATTTGCCATTTTAATTGGCCGTTCTTCTGGCCAACCATTTTCCCGGATGATTAGGCTGGTCAACTAGGAAAGGTCAAGGCGATTTTGTGTTAGTATCTGAGAAAACCGAATGATCCAGACAGCATGCACAAGGAGAAGGCTGCATCGTCGCTTCAGAGACCCAATAAAGAAAGAGTAGGTCAACTTATCTGCTCTTTGTTCTAAAAAGTATATGGTTGCATTCTACGAACTGTGTTTAAGTAAAGTAAAAGAGATTAAACGAGAAGAATATGTGAAAAGAAGAATAGAATTTTTTGATCACATTCAAAATACATAGGAATACAAAGGAAGATGTTTAAGGTAGCGCCATGAGCGAGTGGATGTTTCATAGCCTGGAATTGGAGAGGATATCTGTTTGAAGCTTCACTCGTTATTTTGATGAGTGGATTTCAAGTTAATAATTTTCAATCGCCACAGCATCTGTGAATTGTGGTAACAACCATTTGCTGGCCGTGTGTGAGAAAGGACCAGAAAACGTGAAACACAGACTGTTGTGAATGAGCATGTGGAGAGGTGGCAGCTCCTATGTTCGTGAATAATTAAGTTTGAGCTATGCAAGCTTTCAAAGAAATCGTAAGGAAATCCGAAGCCAAGATATGGAACCGTCTCTAAGTCCTATTGATCTTGCGAATGAGTGATAAAATGTACCATGTGACAATTACGCCAATGCCCGGTCTTTTTCAAAGCACTTGATGGCCAGGCGTTACTTGTTTTAATCGTGTGAGGTATATGGAACTCTGAGCAGCAGCTCATTGTGCAACAGTCCGATATTTCGAGGGTGCCAGGTTTCCTGAAACCTGTTCTGAAAACCGCCATTATTCGACCCAGAAGAGACATTGAAGAGTATTTGTGACGTTTTTCTAAGTTACACTTGTTCGAGTTATTGTGATACTTCTGGTGATGTTTGGGGTGTTCTTTTGCTGTCCAGAGCAACTGTTGTAAGGAGCTCTATTGTTACAGAACCGGGCATCACAATTCATCCTCTCAAAGTCTGCAATAATAACACGGGCTGTTCAATAATTTTCTTGTATTATTGTCATCACACCTCATGTTCACCATTGTTTACAGTATACTGTGAAAAGGAGTTCAATTTGACTCCATACTATAAAGGAGTATTTTTAGGCGGGATATAATTTTGTCCAGAGTGGCCATAAATTGCTTCAAGTATTTTGCTAATGTTAGTCCCTTCAAGCACGATGTTTCTGTCCTCCTGCATATGTCAATTGGTTTTCAGCTGTAATTTGACTAATTTTACGCACCATTCCATAAGGCACAGCATTCCTTTCTTCAGCTCCTCCCTAAACTTAGACTGTGTCAGCACATAAATGAATGTATTTGTGCAGCAACTGAGGAGCCCAAGCATGAATCCCAATGACTCAAGTTCATTAGTGCCAGAATATGAAATGATTGCTGTACGCAGGGTGATAAAATAAAATAAAACCGGAGCTGCCCAGAACAACATAAAGCTGCCGGTTATACTGAACAGTAAAATGATGGACTTTCTTCGGCTTTCAGTCTCTGGATCGTTGTGATGCTCTCCATTGTAGCAACTGCGGAGACCCCTGCGAACTTTACTGGCGGCTAAAATACGTCTCACCGTCAAAACATTTATCAACAAAATTAAAATGAAGGGAACAAATGGGGTCAAAGTAAGGGTAAACCAATCAAATGCAGCCCATTCAGCATAAATGAAAAATGTCGGTTTTAGGAAGCAACCGCGAGATACATTGCCAATTATATATGCAGGTTCATACGCAAAATACCAGGGAATGTTTGTCAAAGAACTCAAAACACTCACTACTGATATGACAGCTGCGCCTGTTGTCTCTGTACAATATTTTTTTTTCAGCTCCTGACAACATATCGCCACAAAACGATCGAAGGTGAACGCCACTGTTAACCATACAGCGGCTGATGTGAATATACAAATCAACGTCTCAGTTAGATGGCACACCGTGCTCATTGTCAAGAATGAATCCGGAAAATAAACACCCAGCATCTCCTTCAGTATGACTTCAGTACAAATAAACAGGAAATCAGCCACTGCCATGGCCATCATATAGAGTGTAATGCATTTGGAAAGTCCACACTTTCTTCTGGAAAGGATCACAATCGCAACAACATTAGCTGTAAGTGAGGGATAGAGAGAGAAGGAGATAGACGTCACAGATGAACAAGGCAACTTCTCTTGCAGTTACAGAAAAGGCTCATGCATTTTACCCAAACATGCAGGGCCTGCTTCCCGAGACGAGCATGTACTAAATGTGGATTGGACTTAGTACATGTGGACAGGGAATTGTTCATTCCTCTTTTGATAGGAACATCGTCAATTTAAACTGGGGGCAACTACTTTGCAACAACGATCGAGCATTTGGAGGGAGAATCTGTTCTGGACAATTTTATGGTACAAGAACGGCTGGGAATGTTGAACTTTAAATATTAAATTGGGGTTGTAAAGAGATAATTCATGTGTGAGGATGAAATATAAATTGGGAAATGAAGCTGCAAAATGGGCTAAGTAGAGTTATACTCTGCAAGAGGTAGTGCTGCAATGTGTGCTGCGTGGTTTATAGATGTGATAAGTTTTTGGAAGGGTTACTGCGCAACAGGCCTGACAGCTCGAAGTTAAAATCCTGGCCGGCAGCATGGATATACTCTGAAACGATTGGAGTGTAAAGATGGAATAGTAGTTGCACAGGGCCTGTTAGAATGGTCACTGAGCTACAAAGAAACACTAGCATAGACGAGGCCGTATAAACGTTTACCCAGGAGTCCACACAGATGCCGTCTAATGACCATCAAAACAAGGTGACATATTTATGCAGATTCGTAGTGAAACGTTGTGGTAACGGATGAGGGCTGATGAGTCAGATGTTTTAAGGCAGACTCAGTAATGAAAGATTAATATGCAGGCTGGGCACTGTGAAGGTATAATCAGGTGAATGCAGCGCTAATTCATTGCAGACAAAGTGAACCAATATTGCTTTGCCGACTGGGTATAGTTGATGCTGATCAAGGCGGCAGTTGAGTGGCCGAATGGGAACGGTGACATTGCTATCAGGTTAAGTGTGCAATATTTATTGGCCATCGGGAAGGCGCAACGCAACGCTTCTTTCTGGAATGACTAGTTTTAAAGTGTAATGAATGGATATCGCAAAATGCAGGTACAATAGGAATCACAGCGATGCAAGACACATTGTTGGTAATGTGTGGTGAGCTAGCAATTCGAAGATGTGATTTCAATAGTTAAAATCAACTATCTATTCTGAGGAGACAGGAGAACGTTCCCATTTATTGATCGGATGTTGATGGAGGCACTTAGTTTCCGAGAGGGTATAAGGGAGTCACTTGCGTTTCATTCACAGTAACCATGAGAAATGAATTGAAATGTGAAGCTGAACACCGACCCTCGTAGGACACCAAGTGTAAAAGTTCCAGGTCGACATGGACTGTGATAGGCACATCGATTTGAGTAGATAGATTATTTTAGGTGTATTATATGATTAGAAGAGGAAAACAACAAAGTGTGTATTACCCGATGATAAAGAGCTAAATCCTAACATATGCATAGTTAAATTAACATACCTTGCATCTATTTGTATTTCAGATTGGTTTGCATCATAACATCCTAGAATGTTAGCATTATTTGGTAAAATAAATATTTCTTTTTCAAAATGCAAGAACATTTTTGTTAATTAGCCATGGAATTCACAGTTGTGTTATCATATTGAAGATTAAATGAAGCATTTCTACTTACTAGTGATTAAATCCAATAATCTTTATAAATCATACGAAATTGACGTGAGCCTCGGATAATCATGGCTGCAACAAGGTCTCTTTTGTTCAACTAAACTACTAAAACTCCGTTGAATTTTGAAGAAGAGTTTCTCAGTGAATTGCAATGAACCAATTTGTTCCTGCCATACATTTAATAACTTAATTAACACGGTTATTTATTTTTAATCTGCATTTCAAAGCAATTTAAATAACTCTAGTCTCAATTAATATGAAACGTAACTGGTTGGCTTCTGAAATTTTGTTTGTACTTCTGGTACTTATCATGTCGGATAGGATTTGCTGGCTCTTGCAATGGTGCAGAATAGCTTTTCGGCTGAAATTTCCGTTCAGACGCAGGATGCCCAGATTAAGGAATGGAAAATGCACATTCTCACAATCGAAGTATGAGTGAATAGAGAGTTCACTGAAGTACCAAGTGCTTTCAAGGATTTGCAACCTGAAGCAGACTGAAAGTGTAGTTTTTGCAAACTTGTATTTAGGAAAACATCATTGCAATGGAGCAATGTCTATAAAAGGGGTGGTGAAATATCATTTTGGATCATCTTAATTCCTGAAGATGTTGAGTAATTATTTGCATGAACTTTGAAAAAAGTAAGTTGTATTAGTCGGATAAAGTCAAACAGAATTTCCCATTCCTGTATCAGCTTGTAAGTTGGCAAGCTCTGACCACACAAAAATAATCTTTATAAGGTGACAAACACAGGCCAGTTGGCAGCTGCTGCCTCCCATTCACAATGTTCTAATTCGAATGTAAGCGTCAAACTTTGATTGACTTGATGAGAACTGTCAGAGATAATCACAAACAGCCTTGAAAACGCTAGGTAATGTATATAAGTTGAAGGTTGATTTTCTTTTGATCACGTAGGCTGCATTGGAAAGCGAGGGAAACATTAGAAAATCAAAGCCGTTTTGACTTATTTACAGCCCAAAAGAAACGTCAAAAATAAAGTTTACCTTCATTAACCCTATACCTATTATTCCCTGAGCAAATCTAGTATTTATTTCACTACAATGTCATTAATTTTCACTGAGAGTCCTAATTATCAATTCGCTTTATTGAGCTAGACAAACATATTTAACGAAATTATCAGCACATAAAGCTGTACTGGCCAGATCTGTAAATAAGGAAATTATTAAAACAGGAAAAAGAGAGTAATGTACGTAATTATATAATGAAGCCGCCAATGTTTGAGCAAATTAATTTTCAAAACTACTATCCAATACATTAACAACAAGTTTCCAGAAATTTCCTCCAAATTAACCATTGAAATGCCCCACGAATGAACCACGCAATCCTCTACCGAATTTAATAGTGAACTATAGAAACCATTATTCAGTATTTTATCTTTCAAATTAAATATACAAATATCAAGTATATTATCCATATAAACGCCTGATAAATTAAGTGGAGAAGTGAACATGTATATATGCTGAGGAATTGCTCTCTGCAAAAGCAATCTGCTTCTCACGTGTTACTGATTTGCTGTTTGTGAAAAGAAACATAGAACAGGTTCAGTGCACTTTGATTAATTTGCCTCTTGGTGTCGTTCCCGTAAATACCCCAGTCTGATGAACGACAGAGCGATGGAAATTCTGCCACTTTCCTAACTCCGTATCAGTTCAAGAGTCATGTTTGCTTCGTAATGTAAGCACAAAATAACAATTTTCTGTGGCATCGTTTGTATGTAAAGCAGATTCTGAAGCTCCAATTCATTTCAGGGACGTTGTGAATGCTCTGGCTCATGTAACACAGAGTGAAATCCATTGAACAGTGTTTTTTGGTTATGACACATTGCTGCAGACTAGGTGGCAACAGTTACAGTAGAAATGCAGGAGAAGTTCCCCCGCTGCAGGTTAAAAACGCGAAAAGTGACTTAGGTCCCTAAAGGAACATTACATTAAGTAGGCATCAGACTGGATTTTACATTTTGCGGAAACGTGAGATTGGCGAAATGCAAAATGAGATGTCTGCTCCATCTTGTCCCACTCACCCTCCCTTAGACGGCCTCTACCTCCTCAACTCATCCAATTCCGCGGAAGAGGCAATGAGTGATGCAAAATGGTGTCCAAGTCCAGTCGGCAGTGAATGCCTGAACCTCATGCGGCAGAGTGTAATGCTATGAACAGAGAGTCGGTCTGGCTACAAGCTCAAGACAACCTACTCTCAGAATTTTTTTCGAAAAATATTTTTCATTGAAAGTCCAGTCAAGAAACAAAAAAGTGAGATAAAAACCATGAAGATGCTGCCATCTTCCCCAGCACAATATGCTGTTTTATTCGATGATGCTACTGGAGGCAGGAGTTCCTTTCCGACAATTTGCCGTCTCACAGTAGCTGCACTAAACAAATTACTTTTCTCGCCTGAGCCACAGCAAATGCAATGCACCAAACAGGGGAACATACGATTGGTTCACTCACAAGCTCAATACCCTGTTAATTAGTAACCTGAGAAAGGTGGACCCGCCCGTTCTCCATCTGTAAATGGGGAGAATTAAGAACGCAAAATCATTTTACCCGCTGCATGTAATTTATCTACGTTGGAACTTTGACTATTTTGAGGCGGGTGGGTGATGCGGTGGAGGGGGTTGTGGTGGCCGGGTGGGTGCGAGTGGTGATAGGAAGTGTGAGGGTGGGGGTTCGGCGTGCGATTTGGTGATGAAAATTACAGCCAATCGTTTTGGCTGCAGATGTAGGCATTCAGACATGAAATGATGACACATGTCCTCAGTTGATAAGCGGATTATTGCAAAGGATTTGAATTAAAACATGCACCTTATAGTTCACCTTAGTTTACTATCACAAAGTAAAAACACAGGGACGTCCTTTCATTATCAAATGACAAAGAAACATTCATAGATTCGGCATTATGCAGCACTTTCTTTTCGTGGGAATCATTGGCAAGATTAGTATTTTTTTCCGATATCACATATTCTTCTTCTTGCTGTCCATGTGATGCGGGTGCACAAACAGTGTTTCGAGCGATGTGTTTACAGGAATTTGATTCACTGGCAGTCAGGGAATGCTGATGTATCTCCAAGTAAGGATATGGTGTGACTTGGAAATGATTTTGCAATAATAGTATTCCCAGGCCACTTCTGCTCTTGCCGTTCCAGGCCTCCGAAGTGAAGTGCTCGAACGGATGCCTTTTGTTCACATCTGTCATATATCAGGAGCAGCAGCAATCATACCCAACAACACGGCTTTGACCTGGTGAATTGCAAGACAGGACAACTTGCATGCAAAGCAGCGGATGCAGCATGCAGTTGACAGGTCTAATTAATCCCACCAGAAAATAACGTTAACTTAGCTCTGAAGTTCTGCTCATGTCATCTTCAATGTTGTTGGAAAATTCCATGACTCAATGGTGGCGGACACCACCAATAAACACATCGGCAATGATTGTGGAGCACAGCATATCAGTGCATATACATGGCTGAAGAACTTGCCACCATATTCAGACTGACGTGACTGGTGGATGCATCATCCCGGCCCCCTTCTGTGGATGAGAGCAACACAGAAGCCAGTTTTGAGCCAATGTGGGTCACAACACTTGAGGTGAAGGAATGACTGAAGGAACTGCATGATGAAGAGACTATGGGTGCTGTCGGATACCAGCAATTGTACGGGAGATTAGTGCTCCTGAATAAACCTTCCTAGAGAACCTGGTATAGTACAGCTAAAACACTGGCATGCACGCGAAAAGCTGAGCAGTTGCATAGCTGGGCCTATCCACAAAAACAAAACACGTCAAATCCAAACAATCAAATTACCACCAAATGTGCCTAATGATCATCATGAACAAAGTGATGGAATGCGTCATGGGCATTGCTTTCAATCGCCACGTATTCGGAAGTAACCTGCTCACTGGTGACCATTTTTTGCTTCATACGAGCTCCAGCTCTCGGTTCGGCCTTAAACCAAACATGGCCAAAAGCGCTGAATTCATGAGGTGATTAGAGAGCGGCTCCTGTTTACATGAAGATAACATTTCACATAATGTTTTGTCAAGGAGATATATCAGGATTGGGGTCAATAAAAATAATGGGGGACCTACACATTGATTGCAGCCATACGTATCACAAAAGAAGGTTTATGTTTTAAAAACAAAAAACTGCGGATGTTGGAAATATAAAACAGAAACATAATTAGCTGGAAAAACTCAGCGCATCTGTCAGCATCGGCGGAGAAGAGAAGAGTTGACGTTTCGAGATTTATATTTTGTTTTGTTTTGAAGGTGAATCAACTCATTCCGACGACATCACTGCACGAGATCCTATGGGCAATATCCTGAGCCAAACCAACCTGAGCTGCTTCATTAATTGACTTCTCTGCATCATATTCCCAGAGGAAGGTTTGCGGTGGGGGACGGGGGTTGGGGTAGTGTCCGCTGACGATTGTTCAAAGTTCAACAACATTCGCAACTTAAAAGATACTGAAGGAATCTTGCCCGTGTGCATCACGTCCTGGGCAATATCCAGGCTTCTGATGAAAACTGACAAGTCATGTTAGCACCACACAACTGACAGGCATATATCACCTACAAAAACAGAGTATCCAACCAATTCTCCTAGACATTTAATGATATTTCCATCGTTTAATTCCCGATTTTTACATCGATGGAAAAACCATCGTCTAGAAACTGTGACTGGAAGGGCAGGTCGGAAGCTCACAATTCTGTCACGAGGACATCACCCCCTAAATATCCAAAACCTTCCCTCCATCTACAATGCACAATTCAGGAATGTAGTGGAAAACACAACAGTTTTCTGCATGAGTTCCGCTTCAATAACATTCAACAATATTGACCTAATCCAGGGCAAAGCCGGCTGCTTGATTGGCAACCAGTCCTTAGCTTTAATGATTCAAGCTGTTTATCTTTACCGAATAGTTATTCTTACTGATTTTAAGATCATAAAAATCATCAACCAATAACTTAGCAAAATAACTTCATCAAAAATGGCTTTTTAGGCTTCGCACAATTGCAATCTTGCTTTCCTAAATACCATTTTGCCACGCCCCTCCGTGCACTGTGCACCATTTTCCAGAGCATTAAGAGCACATGGTACTTATGCGAAACCTCCTGGCATTATGTAAAACACGGGCAATAAATATTCGTTTATGTTGACCACCTCCCCTTCCTCTAAGATCATGACTGAATGAGCATCCATGGACGAATCATAGAATCACAGAATCATAGTGCGGAAGAGTCTCTTTGGCCCAATGAGTCTTCACCGACAAGTGAGAAACACCTGAAATACATATGTAATAACATTGACAAGCACTTGGACCATAGCCATGAATGTTACGACAAGCCAAGTGCTTATACCGGCACTTTTTAAAGGATGTGAGGCAACCCGCCTCCAACATCCTCCCAGGCAGCGCATTCCAGACAGTCACCTCTCCCTGGGTAAAAATGCTTTTTCTCAAATTCCTCCTAAACCTCTTGCTCCTCACATTTAACTTATGCACGCTTGTGGGGCAAAAAACACAGTTTTAGGGAGTGGCCAGAAACAAAAACTATTGGACGCAGAGGACGTCAATGTCTATGACCAAGACAGGATCGGTAGCACCACTAATGGCCGATCAGGCTGACTCCGACAGATAACTGCTAGACTGGCTCTTTTGCAGGTGATCAGGGAACCAACAAGGTGCAAAGCCCGAAATGAACTAGCCTCGCCAACCTTCAAGCAGCATATGCACCTGCCCATTACAGGATTGATAGGATAGAACACCTCACGTTCCTTGTGCAGACTTAGCCGGCCTTCACGTTGGAATGTTCCTCCATGGTATAGTGTGACACTACCGTTGTGCGATACGGGTAGATTTCAAGCAGATCAGCAACACCAATGTGGGCATTCACCAGACACATTGGGCCATCAGCTGGAGCAGGGATGTGCACAACCATAATTTGGAATTCCAAGCCCAACCTATCTCCAACTCCTCAATTTCCATGCGGAATTATTATGGTGATGGTTGTGGTGCTGGACAAGAATTCCAATTTCTCCTTTTGGTGTTCGCTGTTGTCACTGTGCGACAGAGAATTAACCAGAGAATTCCTTGGATTACTGGGAATTAGCTGCGATTTTCCAATGTGGAGACATTGACGAGGCTGACTCTCTGCTCTCTGGAGCTTTGCCAAATGAGAATTGATCTCACTGAAACATACACCATTCTTACAGTGTTCGATGTTATCTATGATGGAGGGATGTTTCGCTGGCGTGGATGTCTAATATCATGAGAAACAATTTCAAAATAACAGATGTGCATTTACTGCAGATATTCCTTCACTCAGAGAGCAGCGAATGTTTGACATTATCTCCCGCAACAGCGGCAGAGGCTCAGTCATTGGGTATGTTGAAGGCAGTGCAATGAACCAATTTCTAAATATTAACTGCGCCCAGAGATATGAGATAGTACAAGGGAATGACATGAAGGCATGATTACAGCCATAATATAGTTGAATAGTGGAGCAAGCGCGAGCGGCCACCTTTCTAACTTCTGCTCCCATTGCCTATGAATCTATGTCCTTTTGTCACTTAGCAATGCGAGATTCACAAAGAGACAGGGGAGTCCGAAAATCGTTTAAACCAACTCAATTCAATTCTTCCTGTAAATCAGTTAGATTTGGAAGTTTCATCTAGACCAGCAGGTAGTGGAGGGCGAGAAACTAAATGGGGCAGAATAATAAGAACCAGAAACTATTCGGGGTTCGTAGGTGTTTCAAAATCAGACCACTTATGGCTCAGTCAGTTGAAATCTCCGTGCTGAGATAGATGTTTAACGATTTACTTCCGGCACCAGAAATTCAGAACAAAGTTCTCAGCTCATGGTCCAATCTCTTAGTGAAGTAATTCTGCACTATCGCAAGTAGAACCTTTAAGAACAGATTCACGATTGACGAGGAAAATGTAGAAGATTCAATTCCACTTATTCGAGGAACAAGATTGTTATAGCCAGTTATGTCCTGACCGATATTTCTACCTCTGCTAAAATCACCAAATGAAAAATCCGGTCATTGTCAACATGTTGTCAATGGAAGCTTCCCGAGCACAAATCGACGATCACGCTTACTTTAAGTAAATCCATCAATGTGGTCATGGACAAAGGCTGTTCAAATTCATGTCTATCAATATACAAGTGAGTCAGACATCGGAATGTCTTAAGCGCAGACAGCATTGTGTTTCAGCCAAGCTTACAGATATCATCATTTCACACTGATTTGCAAAACTATCGCTATGAAAAATTAGGTGATTTGAAAGGGAATTTGTTGCTTGCGATATTGGAAAACAGGTGAAAACCGTGAGCAAACACTTTCAATAAGTGCAACCGAATTCTGCAGAATGCGAATTTGCCCCTGCAATGATTTCCATACCTCCAATTACCTCCAATTTTAAACACGGTCTGAACTTGGTTATGACAATTATTGCAGAACCCCACCCAAATTCAAGAAATTCCCCAAAGAATGAAGATGGTCAACACTGTAGAAAGCTGCGTGACACATAAAGCAACCTTAAGAAGTCATGTAACGTGACACCTAATCTTTGATAACTCTCCAACAGAAAACGAACTATTTCACGTTACCAGAAACGCCTTTTGAGTACAAAGTCAATATCCAGTTATACGTCCACTGATTGTATTTAGGCTCTTACCTGGTACACCAACAGCTGCGAGAATAGGGTAGTAAATGGCCTTTATCTTGTGAATTATCAGGTCTCCCATCTTTATGAGAATCTGTCTTTCCTCCTGAGATGGGTAAACAGGATGGAATGGAACGATGTGAGCTGGAAACTACAAACCCCCGTCACCTTTGAATTAATTTCAGAAACATAAAATAAATAAAGTAAAATCACTGTCGATACTCAGAAGGAGATACCACATTAATTAAACCCAAAATATCAAGGTAAAACTGGCAGCAAAGCATTTGTAACATGGAAGAGAGATAAGCTGCTATATTTTACAGACATGAAGTCCTGTACATAAACTTCCAAACCCACTTCCGCTACTCCCTAGAAAGACAAGAGTAACATAGACTTGGGAACGCCACCATCTAGTAGCTGCTCTCCAAACCACTCACCGCCCTGATTTGGAAAGATATCTCCATTTCTTCACTGCTTCTGCGTCAATGTACTGGACCTCCCCGTTATAACACAGACTACAGCAGCTCAAAAATGCATCTCACTACCATCTTTTCAAGGGCAATTAGGGAAGGCAATAAATGCTGTCCTCGCCAGCGTCGCCCACATTCAATGAATGGATAGAATAAGAGAGATTATCATTTTTAGCCTGAGAGTATGTAAATAAACATACATTAGACAACGATAACTTCGAGAATGGGTTTGTAAGTGTCCCGTATCTGACAAAGTGAAACAAACGCTATTCGCTGTGAGAAGCGCTAACTGAAGCAGAAACACTGAGTCTTTTGGAGAAGATGAAATGATCCGTTCAGAGAAACTCTTATTTATACAACAGATAAATCCTCATTAGCTCATTCATGTTCCCTGAAGAAATAAATCAGTTTCAGTCATTGAACAAACAGGTTATGTCAGTCACTCCCTTGTGAAAGCAACCACTACAAAGTGAAACATCAAATTTTGGACTGATGTCTGTGGTCAAACCAATTGAAGGGGCTGCATGATAGCGATCAATGGATAAATATTATCGGAGATGGTCAGAGCGGGAAATAATTAAGCCACTAGGGGTTGTTGCGGGATTACTCGTCACTAATTTACACAAAATGAATCTTAGCAACACAATGGTTCTGAACCTCCCTAAGTAGGGGGCACATTTCTGATGTTCCCCACTGTTTTGTGTTTCTGGATCCATTCTATGTTCCAACAAGGCACGTGTGTGATCCTTGTTTTTGACATTCAAGCTCCCAGAGGGAAGACATACGCTGCCCAGATTGTTCCTGGATTACACTG
Organism: Isurus oxyrinchus; assembly: GCA_026770705.1. NCBI lineage: Eukaryota > Metazoa > Chordata > Chondrichthyes > Lamniformes > Lamnidae > Isurus > Isurus oxyrinchus. The sequence goes on along the minus strand of JANJGN010000056.1, from coordinate 2,140,642 downwards.
GCACTGATACCTCCGTCGGTGACTGGGCCTACATTCTATGGCGTTGCCCAGAAATTTGCACCATTCCGCCTGCAAATTAAAAATGCAACCAGAGGACATGGAGGGTTCGTGCTGGTGATTATGAGAGGTGTAACATGATCTGTATGGAGAAGGCATTTGTTTTCTCAACCAGAAAATTTCAAAATAATTCTTTCCAGACGTTTCCAAACCTATAAATGGTCAATAACCATCCCCCCCACCCCCCCCCCCCGCCCCCCGACAGCAAATCAGTCTATTCCACCCACTCACATATTACGTCCAGAGAGTTGTTGGGGCTGATTGAAAAACAATGTTTTGAATAAAATAATAGGTTAATTCGAGTACAAAGCTGGGGGAATATTCCAAGCTAAACATTTAACTCCTGACCCTCAGATGTCTTCTGCCAACAATCATTGGCCGATGGAATCACTCATTATAATGAGGCAGAATCGCCATCACCTCCGGCTGTTGGTTTGCGCTGCATTTCATACAACACCAAAATCACAAGAATTAAGGGCAGGGGTAGCTCATTCGGCCTCTTGAGTCTCTTCTGCAACTCGAAAAGAAAATGGTTTACCTGATCGTGGCCTCAGCTCCATTTTCCTGCCTGTACTTCTCCAACCTGCGTCGCACACCCGCCCCTCCACACCCTCCACAAAACACACACATACGTCCTCATGACCTCAATACCCTTTATTGGTCAATGAACTATCCAAACGTGTCTGGAATATGAAGTCACGCTGAAAAAGATGAAGAAAATGATCAATGCCATTTGCTCTTTTGACGATGACCTGATAATCAGAGTGACGCAAGGCGGTTCGACAGTGTGGACCCCTTTCATGTGACTTGCGTTGCCAAGTAAGTCTCTGTCATGGCTTCAGCTCTATTTGTCATATACTTGCCGGCCATTATCCAGTTTACACTCAAAGAGTTTGGCACAGGCTTACATAACGATTTCAGGACAAACAGCAACGTTGCCAAACGGCCAAGAGTAAAACCTTGCACATAGGTCACTGAACAGCGACTGAGTGAAGCCTTATTCACGGACTACTGCGCTCGCATAGGGCAGAATCCGGAGAGATCCAGCTGCATGCTGAGCGCTTTGCTGTGGACTCAGAACACGTTCGATTAATAATATATCCACAGATGGAGAAGCTGTATCAATTCGCTGCTGGTCACCTGATCCAAGATGCCACAGCCACTCTGAACGAAAAACCCAACTGTTCAGTGCGGAAAGTTGCTAACTTGGCAGCATGTTCTCCAAGAGAACTAACTGAATGAGCAAATTAAACATCGCCTGACAAAAGCAAGTTCGGCATTTAGCAGGCTGCACTCACTGTCTTCTGAAAGAAAAACATGGAGCTCCTCTCAGATGGAAGATCAAAGCCTGTCAGGCCGTGTTTTTTTTTATCTAAATTCTTGTCAGTGCGAGATATGCAACATTGATCAGCCTCATTGAAACCTTGTGAAAACATTCCAATTTCACTGTCTGTAATCCATTTCCAACGGTAAGTGGCAGGACCGATTCCCACACACAAATATTCTTGCAAAGTGCAGCGTACTGAGCATCGATAACATGGTCATTAGAGCCCCGCTTCCCTAGGTCAGTCATGTGGTTCATATGGAGAATGCCGACATACCAAAGGCCGCATTAGGTGAACACAGGAAGCTGCACGACAGGATGTTTCAAATCTCAAAGCCAAACACAGAGATCGGAAGCTGGGTCCCAATGTATGGGCTCCTGATTCCCCCTTGCCAACACCCCTGTAGCGTACCAGAACCATATGAGGCCAACGCCAGGCGCAGATAAAGCTGCACAGGCTAATGGAAAAAATATAAATATAAATCGAGAGCAGAATTAGAGAATCCGGCTCCTCCAGCCAGCCCCACCATTCAATAACATTATGGCTCATCTGATTGTGGACGCAATTCAGCATTCCGCCCAACTCCAATAACATTTGACACCCTTGGTACCCAAGGATATATCTGTCTCTGCCTGAAACATATCCAATCAGCTTCCCTACGCAGCACTTGTGGGAAGAGAGTTCCAAAGCCCTTCAACCCTGTGACTGAAATAAATCGCTTCCACTTCCCCTTCAAACGGGAGACCCACAACTTGAAAACTTTTCTCCCTTTGGCCCAAACTCCACGACAAGGGAAACATTCTCATTGCAAATACTATGGTGATTCCCTCAGGATCCATCCTATTTCAATCAAAGCACCTCTCTTTTTCCAGACTCCAATTGAAAACGGTTATCCAATCTTTCCGAATTTGATAAAACCCAGACAACCACCAACCTCCACCAACTCAGCCTCCCAGGTGTCTGCAGAATGAACGCTACCTCAACTGATTCTAAGTAATTGATATCCTTTCTTAAAGTTGGAGACCAAAACTGTGCACCGTTCTTTATATGTGATATCGGCAACGTTCTGCTCAACTTTAATAAAACATCATTACTGCATAACTTTAGAGTTCCTGCTAAATTAGGGTAATAGCAAATAAACATGAAGAGAATGTAAAGATTGGCATGCACACTTTGTCAGATTTACTGCTAGTAGTTGAACTGTAATTGATAATTAAAGCTTAATTGTAACTCCTTTTTTGGTATTGATCGTCATGTGCAATTTAACAATTAAGCATAACCATATTTAACTTTTTAAGATTACAAGTGAATCTCCTAACCGCTTTGCATTACTTTCTTACAACTTCACATTAACAATGCCCTCCATCTGGTTTTGTAGCATTGCCATGAGCTTATTGACAGAGATGCTGAACAGACCTTGTAATTAAATCAGGAAATCTGGGAGAAGCTGCAGATCTCAGGTCGCAGCAGAATTATATTCAATTGCACTCCTTAAACTCATGCCGCGGCATATTCCTCATTCTACTGAAATGTCCACCGCGGGATTAACACAGATAAAATGAAGAGTGCAGGTAGCAGTAAAAGAGCAGCACCAAATATACCACACAGCGGAAGGTCGTGCATATTCAACACACCATTACCTGCATTTTAGACAACGGAATAAAACTGCAACAATGCTAACACCTCCCACAGACAGTGCACCGAATCAAACCTTGAGTCCCCGTCGCATCCAGCGGCTTTTGATAGTGCCAGAAAGACAACTTTCAGGAGGAGGAGGCTTCAAAAGTATTCCCACTGGCTATGTTGGGAGCCAAACGACCTCAGTACAATCGACAAGGCTGAAACATTTGCAGCTCGTGTGTGTCAGGATTGTTAATGCTTCATCCTCCTAATGTCCCTAACATCACAGACGTCAGACTGAATATAAAAAACAAAATATTGTTCATAATGGAAATCTGAAATAAACACAAGTTAGGCTGGAAAACCTCAAAAGTTTTGGCAGATTCTGCGGAGAGAATCCGCACTCAACATGTTAATTCTGTTTCCATCAGGTTGTAGAATATTTGATTTACTTGGTAAAATCGCAGGAAATGGCTGAAAAGACTGGAAACAGCATTAGCTGTAGGGGTGACACAATCCCGGCAATTTTATTGAACATTCGGGCTCTATAGCCAGACGAAACCGGAGGCCAAAAACATCAGCGCAGACATACCAAAAGCACATGCTACCCAACATGTGGAAAAAGTGCCCCAGTGTGTGCCCTACGCAAGTAGCATGAGAAATATAACCCTGGCAAATACCCGTCCATTAATCTGGCCTTGGTCATAAGCAATAAAATGGAAGTTGTCATTTTGGTATTAAGCGGCAGTTACATAACACCACCAGTTCATTGATAAACGGATGGAGGTCCGCCAGAGCCATTCGTCTAATGGCTTCATTACAGCTTTGCGTGTATCACATACAAAAAGGCTGAACTCAGGAGCTGCGATGATAATGACGTGTCTTGATGTCAAGGCAGCATTTGTCAGTGAGCGACATGAAGGGAGCTCCGGTGGTACGATGACCGTACAGAATATTTGGATATTCATGATAGCAAAATAAATAATCCGAACATCTTAAAAAAAAATAGTTGCATTGCTGCGATGGACCCAAACTCAACATAATTCAAACATTAATAGGTCACTGATACTTCAGGTGAGATGTAAATTTCAATGTTGGATAGTCACAAAAACACAAGAAATTGGAGAATGTGGTGGATCAAATGCTCCTTCGAGCCTGCGCCGCCGTTGCTTACTAGCGTGGCATATCTTGGGGTTGAATTCCATTCCCTGCAATTTCCAGGCACCCGTTTTGTGAACCTTCTCTCTACCACCTCCGAAGATTGCGTTTCTTCTCTTCAATGTTAAGACAAAAACTGCGGTCAAAAGTCGAAGTGTCGTGTCAACAAAACACTGTGCAGACCTTTCAAAGCTTCTTCATTCCTCTACTCCAATTCCCGTTGCAACAAGTACACTCTCTGCTCTCAGGGTGTAAGATAAAGTGCTTCACATCAATCCCTATTTCTGAGGTGTAGATGAAATAGCTTTACTCAGAACAGTTCGGCCCGAGGTCCCTTCAGAAAACAGACACACTGCATCCGATTTCCAGCAGCAATCCAAACGCGCAATCCTCTTCTCAATTGTCACTGTCCTACGCAGAATCCACCTAGCTTGTTCTCCCTATCTGATTCTGTTATGAATTCTCACCTTGAATTATTTTAATCCACCGATTCAAAGTCCCTGTAATGTTGTCACATAATTATACCCACGGTTTCATGCTGAGATACCTGTTTGCGTTCTGGAACTGTATCCTTCTTCCTGCAGCAGCACACGAGATGCAATTAAAATAATAATTCGTTTAATTTGCTGTTTTATCTTCCACCACATTGCAACTTGAACTTGAGCTTCACATCTCAGAGCTGTAATAACATCATAATGTTGACTTCAATTGTTCTTCCTTCCAAAATTCTTTCTTACTTTCACTTAGGAGTTAAAGTATTCTTTACAAACATAAAATGCAGGTTTTGCAACAAAGCATCAGATTTTATCTCCAAGTAGAGGCTTAGCCTGTGGGTGAGCCACTCTGTTGTTCAGTTGGATTAAGACCATGAACTCTCGGTTCTTTGGTGTATACTATTGTTGAGAAGTAAACAGAGGTAAAGTTGCATTTGCATGTACTTGAATGGAGCATTCAAGAGGGGAGTGAAATCTTTCACCTTGCCAGGAGACACCAGACAATATTTATATTACTAAAAGAGTTGGTGCAATGATATGGGTTTTATTGTTGGAAGAGGTCATGCCCAAAGGGCCTGGTAATTCACTGAGAATTTACATTCAAAGAAAGCTTAGAAGGGAGCTTGGGTGTGAAAAGCTGAAGCATCTAACATCAAACAGCTGTAAGCCTCAACAGTGTGCAAAGCAAAGAGATTGAAAGGAACCTTGTTTTGAATTTGTAAGGGGTAAATGCTTTGCCTGGTATCTGGCTAAGTCTATTAAATATTGTTGCCTTGGTGGAGAATTACTTGGCATTTTTTTCAAAAATGTTACGATGATAGTAAATTCTAGCCACGTGTACATGCTTAATTTATTGCAAACTAATAAATGTCTCATTTAGTCTGTTAGAGGACCTGTCGCGAACCAATGGTTTTACCCCTGAATTTAGAGCAAGAACACAAAGCATACGATTTGAAAAGACAGGTTATGACATTTGTTTAAATTTGCCCTCTGTGTCTTTAACCAGCTCAGCCTTTAATAATGTTGTGTCATAACACATGTTAAGTTACCAAGCCTGATGTTCTTATTCCGCTAATCTAAACTAAAAGGTTTGGTAGAATTGGGCAATGTTCTTGCTGTTGAAACTCTTTTAAAATTTGTTGCAGCTCGGGGAACAGGGAGACCATAAGACCATAAGACAAAGGAGCATAAATTAGGCCATTCGGCCCATCGAGTCTTGTCCGCCATTCAATCATGGCTGATTGGTTTCTCACCCGCATTCTCCGGCCTTCTCCCGGTAACCTTTGATCCCCTGAACAATCAAGAACTTATCTACCTCGACCTGAAATATTCCCAATGAGCTGGCCTCCACACCCTTCTGTGACAACGAATTCTTGGTTTGATATTACTGCAGACTATCCCCAGTATTTCGAGAAATTATTTAAGGACCTAAGTCTACTGTTGTTTGTTCTTTGTAACAATGAATTCCAAATAGCGCTGGCCCCCTGACAAATGAAGTTCCCCATATTCTCTGGTTTGGAAGGGAGCCTTTTTAACATGAAACATTTCCCCTAGTTATAGACTCCACCACTAGATAAGCATCCTCTCAACATCTAAACTGATAAAGTCGCCCCAGAACCATATAGGTTTCAAGAATATCTCTTCCCACCTTTCCAAATTCTCATGAGCAGTGGCCCAATGAACAGACCTTTCCTCATAAGACAAGCTTTTCATACCAGGAAGCAGTCGTGTGATCCATCTATGAAGTGTGCCTAACGCATTTGCAATGCCACTTAAATAAGGAGAGCTTAACCGCACAAGACACCACCAACATTTTGCAGCAGCAAGGAATCCCTACTTGTATACATCACCCACCATCCAGTGAAGGCTAATATTTTATATGCCTTACTTTTCGCTTCCTGTACCGGTATGCTAACTCTTCATGATTCATGTTCGAGAAAATCTGGAGAACTTCTGCTGCAAAAGACAGAATTCTATCCCTACCTTCAAATCTTCAGCCTCTATTATACCACCAAAATGACGATCAGACAATTTCCTATAGGTTCCTGCAACGTGTTTTTATTATTTTTGAACAAACACTTAACATTTATCTTTGCAGAGTCTTTGCAACGGTATCACAATTATTTTTCAATGCACATTAATATCGCCAGTAAAGTTGACCGCAGTGCACTCCATTTCTTTTTCCAAGTCAACATTATAAAACGGTTTGGGTAAACTTGAGGCCACAGTACTGAACCCAAGGTACCCTCACCCGTCTAGATATAGTTCGTCAACTTAAAAACGAGCCAGTTATATCGATTCTGTTTCCTGTTAAGCCGCCCGATAGTCATGATGTTAAGTTACCCTAAACCCATGACGATGTAACATGTGGATTCATTTTTTTTTAGGAGGAAACGTATCTGATATGTTTAGGTAATTTAAAATAAAACTGCATTTTATCGTCCTTATTTCCTCATCGTCCTTGTTACATCCTCAAATAACTAATAACTTGATACACGATTGTCATTTCAGAAAATCATGTGCACTGCCTGATTGGAACATGAATTCCTACATTTTCTGCTTTCAGTTCCTTAAAAAATACCTTCCTGCTGGAGTTTAGAGAAAGAGAATAAACCGAAAAAAAAGCTCATCAGCCTTGGAAACCTGCTCCATCCGGTCGCACAAGGATTTCTGTTGGTAGAATGAGAAGGCACATTGCACTGAGGGGAAGAGGTCAAACGAAAAAAGTCAAGATTAATAATAAATTAATTGTAAATATAACAAATAACATTTTATTTTAAAAGCACATGAACCCTTAAGACATTTAGAATTTCGTCGCTCTCAAAAGTCAGGAGTTCAGCAATTCTTTCGAATATGTGTTTTCGGCCGAGTAGACATCGGGGCCACTTTACCAGCGGACAGTGAAATGTTAATGGAATTGTTGCCGTCCCTGTGCTACATACCAGCTAGGCCTGTTAAATTCTTCCTTAATAATCGTCAGAGAACTAGATGCATTTATATAATTCATGATTATTTAAAAGTAAATAAACAACTTGCTACTTATTCCAGATATGTAACCTTAAAGGTAAAGGCAGGTTGACTTTTTGTATTCGTTTCCTCTGTATTTCAACGTTGGACCATCCAGGCCTGTGAAGGACAGAACTCCTTAACGTTCTTTGCATTGTTTATGTTACAATTTAGGCAGATTGAATATTTCGCTCTACCACGTTGGTAATTATTCATTAAGACTGTGAGCTTCCGCAAGCTGGAATAAAACAACGGTCAGCACTTTTGTTTTCGTGTTGGACCCCAGATGTGACTGAGGCTCGACTGCAGGGTTGGTTTAACTGCACTTTTCCCTCTTCGTTCATCGGCGGTGACCATCACAGCCAAGACCTGCTTTTGCTGCTGATCTATGATTGCACTAGAGAAGCTGGTGCCGAGCAGTCCCTCGGTTCAAGCTGGATAGGCAGTACGATTTCATCCTTATTCTTCTTTTCTGCAGCGTCTTTATAAAACTGATTATTTTCTCGCCCATTTCTAAGGGCAGTTAAGAGTCAAGCATGTTACCGTGGGACTGGAATAACTTGTAGGTCGGGCAGTGTGAGGCCGAAATATTTCCTCCACCATATGGCATTACAAATCCAGATTTTTAGAGACAATCCAATTGTTCCATTAACACAATTAGTGGGAATATTATGCCAGGATTTCCGTTCCGGATTTCCTTTAATTGGAAGTTTGCTGGACTTATGTAAACGTTAATGTTTCTGAGAGTGTCCAACTGTGCGAGTTCTCTCCGAATCAATTCCACCGCTTTATTTATGAATAGTTACATGCATTTCACTGCTTGGAGAACGGTAAGGCCACACACCATGCATCAGATCCCTGTGTCTGCATACCTTTCTGTGTTGCACACTCTAAACAGAGCCATAAATCCTCGCATGGTATATTCCTTCAGTGTATTTATAAACAGTTCAGTTCCCTGGATTACAGTTTGTTTTATCCCGTATTTTTGAACTGACTACCTGGTCCAGGCCACTTTCCCTTTAAGAAAGCTCCAGTCCCGAGAATACTGCGCAGGAAAGGTCGATGAGTTGGATTCGGGAACATGGAAAATCGTGAAGGCGATGTTATCACAGCGTAAACAAACGAGATAAGACGATGGAGAGAATTGAGAGAAAGAGAGAGAAATGAGAGATGTGCGTGTGTGAGAGCGAGAGAAAGAAAGGGAGGCCGAGTGAGACAGAAGCTGCTCATTTTTTTACCAGAATGCAATTAACCTGATTAAGTCTCTGCTAGGCAAACATCTGAAGAGTTATTGCGCCGCATTGTAACCAGAAGTTCAAACCCCTCTCCTGCCCTTTCCATTTCACCCTGCTTCAATGAAGATATGTGTTGGTGAGAGCAAAAATAATGATGGGACCAATGGTATCTGCCTAGATCAGTCCCTTCCTCGGGTTCTGACGCAGATTAATGTCCCCATGTGCGCTCCTCCTCTCTTTGATCAGAGCAGCAAGATTGAAATAATAACTAGGATTAAACAAAAATAAGCAGAGGGTAATAAGCATCTGTTGATATACAGCGCCTCCTGTCAGTTTTACTGGGGGAGTGGAAAGGGTGAAATAATCACTGTTACCACTGAAGGCTAAATAAAGATTCCACCCACAATGATGTTCACATGAAACAAGATGGTGGAATAACGCATTTTTTTTTACTTTTGAAGCAAAAACAAGCAAATTATGTTGGGAAAACTTTTTATTCTACGTGTTTAGTGAACCCTCTCATCTCTTTCTTTCTCTGAAAGGCGAGCATTCTGAAAAAAAAACATGGTGTTCTTATTCGGACTTTCTGTACTTTGCGCACTCATCTCGATCTGATAACCTGTGACACCCCCAATTCTTTTTGAATTAAAAGTGAATATTTGAGCTTAAAAACAGGAGGCGAGGGAAAGCAACTCATCTGTGGTTGGTTGGTCATTTGCGAATAAATGTCACTATGACGTCTGTGATGTCTCTTCGTTTTCCCTTCCTTATCTCTGTAATTTCCTCCTCCCCCCCTAAGACACCATGATAACTGTGGTAGTCTATTTCTGGCTGCATTATCCTCTGTGAATGTGATGTTTCCAACATTACTGAACTTGCCTTCAGTTGACTAGAGTTCATGCTCTGGAATCCCCGCCACGCACAGCAACACCCCCCCCCCCTTTACCCCCCCACCCCCAGCGCGGCTCCAAATCTCTGCCTCCCTTTTCTGCTTCAAGATAATTCTTAAGACCGACCCGTTTGACTACCCCTTTGATCAGTTGTCATGTTCTGTTATGTGGAGCTGATCTGAAGCAACTTGAGCCACGTGACTGTGTTAAATATGTCATATCAATATGATTTGTTGTTGTCACTTTGCCATATAATGCTCGGTGCAGCATCATTGGTTGTTTTACTATGTTTATATTCAATACTAATATGCGAGGGCTTCCACTGCTGCATTTCGGACTCTGTCTCATGTTACATCTGTAGTTGTCAGGATCACTGCATGAATCCCGTAATCCCCTGCTCCATCCGACAAGGGGACAGGAGGTCCTATGGCGATCTTGACAGAGGTAAAACAATGACGGGTCCTGAAATCTGACTGCTCCATGTACGGTGCTCAGTGAGATGTTTTTTGTCCGAGTTCCATGAACAGTGAAACAGTTGTTTCAGAGTCCTGACCACATAGTGATTAAATAATCATCAAGGAGGCTTATAAATAGTTTGTCAGTTGAGTTAGCCAAATGCTGAAATGCAGAAACAATAACCATTATTATAGGCATTAGACTTACTATTTAAGAGGTTGAACGTATATTTAAGAGAGAGAGAGAGAGAATGAGAGAGGGAGAGATAGAGAGAATTTACTCTGCCCATCACCAGCCATGGTCTTGCTCTCCCCCTTTCATACCGCTCCCTCCAGTGAGATAAAATTTAATTCCCGTTCATCCGGCGAAAATCTCATACTCCCCCACTGTGGCCGCGATATATTCCCCCCGTCGCTCCTTTCATTGTATACCACTTTAAGTTCATCTCATGGATCTTCTGCAGCTGCCCCTCCCCCGGTGTTCATGGTATATATCTTCTCCTCCCCGCTTTTCCTGTAATATATCCCCCAGGGCCCCAATTGTATCTGATATGCATCCTCTTCGCGGATTTGCTTGGTATATTTCACCTATTTCAGTGTCAAGCTGAACAAATCACTCCCCGTCTATTGGTCCTGGCATATCCCCACACTCCCCCGCCCCCAGCCCCCGCAGCGTACCTGGTATACACTCCTTCTGCCCTGGAAAATCCTGTTTCTCATTGCCTGCCCTGCAGCATGTAATATATATTTACCCCTCTGCCAGTTAACCTTTTATATCAACCATCTCTTCCATTGCATTACGTATTGCTTATTCACCCACTTTGTGCATGAATAAACACTATGCCCCATGCCTAGTTTATCTCTGGATCTGTTCTGCAACCAGACTTATCCCAATGTATAGGAATATATCCACATCCCATTGTGCCCATTATACGACTCCCGGTGTTCTTTTTTCTCCTCCCTAGCCATACCTCCAACAGTATCCTGGCAAACCATCCCCCTCTCCTGGTGCTGCTGATATATATCACGATCCAATGATTGTGCTTCATAACCTCCTTCATCTACGTCCATCTACCTGACATATCGCCCTATCTCACTAGTTTACGTGGCATATCAGTCCCTCCATCTGGAGAACCTCCTTATTGTGAGCATTCAACGCAGCATAACTTGTATCTCATTCACCCCTACATGCCTCGATATGTGCATCACCACAATTACACCAACGTTATTCTCTCCATCCTTTGCCCCTGGTAAATCATTCCCTAGTGAAACTGGTATGTCTCCCATGAACAAGCTTTGCGTCTGTTGTATCAACACTATTCCACTCTAAAATAGAAATCAAAAGCTTCATGTGGTCTATCAAGTTCATCAGCCATCAGCCAGGAAATCATGCTTTATCGCCCCAAGTTTGGTTGTCAGCCTTATGTATAACATCTGCCCCATTATATCATTAGCACATCGATGATCATCTCCTGCACCTGGTATATCAAAACCACCCCTGCCATCAATGTAAGTTTTTTACTTCCTGCAGTGTATTGGCGCAATACTCAAACACAACCATCCCACTGCGCCCGTTAGTCATGGAGGCAGCTTGTGGGTAGGCATCTGTTGTTGCAATAGATCAGCACGTTTGTGCCGGCCAGTGATATTCACAAATCAGACAGGATCCGCCACTGCTGTCGAAGCAAGAGGACAAGCTAAAGTTTGGTCACTGTAGTGGCCGCTTGCCCCACCTGAACTGTCATTATAGTTCCTAGCCCAGATCCTCATCTGGTCTCCAAAAAGTCAGTCCCGCTCCCCTGTATCACCATGGCGAGGCAACCAACACCCACTGCATCATCATTGTGACAGGTGCCTCCGAAGAACTTTTCCCAATGTGCAAGAGCAAATTCCGAGCTAGAAATGTGGAATAAACTCAGAAAACCCGGGAAACACGCAGGGAGTCTGTCCTGTGCAGTGTTCTGTTCTTTTCAATTGTTTAGCAAAAGAACAATTAGAGGAAAGGGATGGTGGAACACATTCGTGAACTGGGCTCTGAACCTAGCCTGGGTGATGGTAGGTGCCTGTGCAGGGAGTAAGATGCTGCAGCATTAAATCCAATTCCAGCACAAACACATCTGTCATTAGAGATCGATACCTCAAATATAACATCTGGTTCCTATAGAATAAAGCAATAGCACTGGCCATACAGGATGGAATTCGTTGAATGTACAATGAACATAATAATGGTTTTCTTTCAACTTTACATTCCTGGGTCTCTGGGTCTCTTCGTACTTTTGTGAGGCCTGAGTCTCTTCCTGGCTCAGCTGCTCACTAAAATGTGCCTGCCAGTGTAAACAATGAGCACCAGAATCAGGATAAATGGTACTCTACGGGGTTTAGAATTTCAGGTGTGAACTCAATTGCTGCTGGAACCGCGACAACCAAACACCCCCGCGTACCTAACAAAACCAGGGGACGTTGCCCAGCACAGTCCTGTTACCATAAAATGCCACAACATGTTCTTTGTGCAGATCAGCACAGTCACTGTTTCCAGGACGACAGTCGCAGTTTTTCCGGTGCAACATTTACATTTCAGTTTCGGACACTGGCTGCATAAATCAGAACGGTATGGATATTGAACACAGGAATCGACTTCAGGAAAAGAAGCTGCTTCTGGAAAACAATTGGAATGTGTGTTAATATCATGTCGAGGATGATGATGAGTCGATTCGCCCCTGTCATGGCCACCAGTTAACGAGTGATACATTCCGAGAGCCCAGACTTACCCTGCGACAGAATTCCCGTCGTCACCAAGTTAACTGCAAGGCAGAGAAACGGCAGAACAATTATAATCAGCCAGGAGGAAAGTCACCATTTTGCTTGATGACTTCATTATGATTTCCAATTGTGCTTCTGCATCCAGTAATACATTTGTAAATCACAAAGGGCTGTTCCAGTTCCAACTTTATGTGTCTTAGGCAGCGATAACCTTACTATGAAATCGATTGTCAAATGGTAAATAATATTGAGGTGCAATAAAACATGAGGAGTGACAGTTTTTTTGGGCGATTTGACAGATGCCAGCATTCTGTTGACAATTCATTTCTTAGCCACCTAGAAAGAGCAGCCTGGATGTTGGAGTATAGTCATGGCAGAGTGTGCCAAGCCCAGCAGTGAAAGAGCGGTATAATCTCCCCTTGATATCAAGGGCATTTACTCTTACCGCAGCTCTTGAGTTTACCGGATTTGCACATATGTGGCCCCGGTTTTAAAATTAGGTCAGGAGCTAAGGGATCCTTGCAGATTCCAAAGTGAGCATCATCCAACCATTTACTGCTGAAGGAATGTCAATTAGCATTGTCAACGCCCCCGACCCCCACACAATTTTATTCTGATGATCGTGAGTACATTAATGGGGTCGCATTGTATCTACTTGGATTGTTTCCTAAGTTTCTGGACAGAAAAGGCCATTGCACCTATCTACACTTCCAGGTAAATTCGCGTGTTTTAGCTGCTGGAAGCAGCTGGGCCAGCTCAGGAGCACACGAGCTCAATAATATGCCAGCGTTTTTTCAGCGTCCTGACACTTAGCAGTATCCAATGCCTTCAGCATTCTCTTGATAGCACATCGAGTGACTTTATTAGGCTAAAGATTGGCATTTGTGATACTGGGGACAAAAGGTATTTCCTATTTGAATCATCGACGCACCACTTATAGTTGAAATTGTTGCAAATATTTCTGCCTTGTCGTAAGCCCTCGTGTGTTCAGCTCCCCCATCAATGAGGTTGTGGATGTTTGCACAGCCTCCGCCTTCAGTTACTTGTGTTTTGTTCACAGTCACTCATGTCTGGATGTGGAAAAACTGAACATTTAACATCTGGTCCGTTTGTGGTGGGATCATTCTGATCTGCATACCGCATATTTCTTTGGATGTTTCTAATGGAAGTTTCCATTTGTTGCAGCTTTGCAACATGTATATGAAAGTATTTCATCTCACTTTTAGTAATGACTGGCAGTGTTCCCTCATGCCAGCATCCCACATCACACCCTCACCCCCCACCGCCAATGCTCTTCTGACAACCAAAGTTTAGCTACAATTTGATATTAATTGCCACGTGAGGTGTGTGCAGGCCCAAGGGGTTACAGATTGTGGTTATATACAATGCTGCTGCCGTTGTTCTCCCACGGCTCCTCATGGATGCCTATGTTCCAGTTGGTAGCATAGTACAAGTCTATTCCATTTAACACGCTCATAGAGCCACATTATATGATGGAGGATATCTTAATGTGAACACGGGAGTTAACCCATAATGCAGTTGTGAGTTGCTCACTCTTACTCATGCTTTCATGTTTACATGCACCTAAAACAGATAGAATGGTGAGGAGGAGGTAACGTAGAATTGTCGTCCTCCTGTATCCTGGAAATCCATCCCTATGAGCACTGTAGGTGTACAAGTACACGAGGGACTACTGCTGTACAAGAAGGCAACTCTCCACCATCTTCACAAGGGTAAGTACTGATTTCCAAGAAATGCTGTGCCAGCGATTAAAGCCAAAATCCCGTAATTGAATAACAGAATCGTGGGGGAGTTCTGATTCTTCAATAACCAGAGAACGTTTCAGTGTTTTCTCATTTTCTCGTGTTTTCCTGCCTTTTCTCCTCACCCGCGCAATATTTCATCCACTTGTTTCTCTCACTGCACGTGCTACTGATTGCATTCTAAATATGAATTTGGCCGCAGATTTATGTCAACTAATCAGACGCCCCCAATCTTACACAGAAAGGAAAGGTCACCCGCATTGAAAAGTCAGCACAGCGCACCCCACATCCTGCCCCCAAAGTGCGGTGCCAAGCGTGTTTGCCAAAATTATCCATAGCCTAGGCATGGCTGTGACAACCACATTCAAATATCGAAGAATCTGCAGCCTGGTCACTCTTTTCAGCCACATTCTTTACAACATTGACATTCTGCTTCCTTTGACCCTCTCTACCCCTTCTGCCAAAGTGTATCATTTTGCCCTGCAATGCATTAAATTGCATCTGCTAATTCCTTGCCAATTCTGCTCTTTTTTCCATGTCCGATTGCAATGGATTCGTATCATCCTGACTGATTATCATCCAACCACCATATGTGTATCATTAACACAGTTTGAGACGTTGTGCTATATTCCAAGATCCAGCTGGTTTATAGAGAGCAAAACCAACACCCGTCCAACACAGATTATTGGGGAAAGCTAATAGCTGCAATCATCCAGACTGTAACAAAACGATTACCAAAATTTTCTGGTTTTGGTGCGTTACCGAATTGTATCCAGTAGGATAGACACCCCCCGCTAATGCCTTCTATCATGAGCCTAAAGTTTCTTATCAGCGTTATCAGCGCTAAGTTGTCAATTAATACCTCAAATCTTTTTCAGCCAACAACCCCTGTATTGTCTTCTTTGATTTTCCCTGCTATGACATCAGAATGCAAACTTTGTTTTCCAAGTATGTTCTTAGTTTAAGGCATGCCTTTTACCAATCCGTTATCATTCTCAATTAAACTCAGCCGTGTCCAATTCCGGGTTGGATGTTCGGTGTAAGGTCAGATTTAGTTATATGTTTAGTACTGTAGCTGGACAGTGAGAGCATTGAATAGAGAGAGCTGGGGGGCTGAGCACCAAAAGGTGGTATTTTTTAAAAAAAGAGGAGAGAGTTGCGATGCCGGGACTTAAATTGAGCGGGAGCTGAGCTGCCAGAAGAGAGATTTAAAAATTGCTGGAGCTAGATAATCAAAACAGAGACTGAAAAAGTAACTGTGGCTGTTCCCCCAGAGCAGAGATTTAATAAAAGAGCGGGAGCTAAGTAGCTAGAGCAGAGGTTTATAAGAAGCTGGAACATTGATGTGACTGTGGTAGAGCATCGTTCTAGGAGTGGACAACTGGAAAGTGCAGTAGTTGTGCAGCAACATAGACAACATTTTCGTTATTCAATTACGGGATTTTGGCTTCAATCGCTGGCACAGAATTTCTTGCAAATCAGTACTTACCCTTGTGAAGATGTTGGAGAGCTGCCGTCTTGTACAGCAGTAGTCCCTCGTGTACTTGTACACCCACAGTGCTCTTAGGGATGGATTTCCAGTATTTAGACCCAGCGACAGAGAAGGAACAGCAATACATTTCGAAATCAGGGTTGCAAGTAGTTTGGGGGGGGGGGGGGTGTATGGTGGGAATCTTCGAGGTTTTTGTGCTCTCTGTCGCCTGCTGCCCCTTATCCTACTAGATGGTAGCGGTCGTGTGTTTGGAAAGTGTTGCCTAAGGAGTGTTGGGGAATTGCTGAAGTGCTTCTTGTAGATGGCACACACTGCTGCCATTGATCGTCAGCTGTGGAGGGACTCAATGTGTGTCGATGTGGTGTCAAACAACCAGTTTCTTTCTGCTTAATGCTGTCAAGCTTCTTGAGTTTTGTTGGAGCAGCAAGCATCTTGGCCTGTGGAGAGTAGAGCATCACAATCCTATATTTTGCCTTGAAGATGGTGGATAGGATTTGGGGAACCGGAAGGTGTGTTATTCTCCGCAGGATTCCTAGCCTCTGAAGTGGATTTGTAGACATCGTGTTTATATGCCTAATCCAATTCAGTTTCCAGTCAATGATAATCACTGCTCGTGGGAAATTCGTTAATGCCATTGAACGTCAACAGGCGTTGGTTAAATTATCTGTTTTGTAGACAGTGATTGCCTGGCACATGTATGGTGTGAATTATGTTTGCCAATTTTCAGCCAAAGCCTGTATATTGTCCAGGACATGCTGAGTTTGGCCTAGGCTGCCTCACTATATCAGGAGTTGGGAATGCTGTTGAGCATTGTGCATCATCAGCGAACATCTCCATTATTGACTTTGCAATGGAGGAAAGATGTTTGAAGAGAGAACTAAACACTGTTGTGCGTCAGTCACTACCCTGAGAAAATCAGGTTCCCTCAGGAACTAAAATGACTGGGAGCTCAGCAGCCGGGGTGTATATTTGGAAAGTGCAGGTGCCAAAAGGTCAGAGGAACTATTTAGAAAAGATTGCTAGCGTGGCCGACTTGTGGTTATTTAGTAATTCAGGCCAAAGGCATCGTCTGCGAAATATCACAATCACTGTAGCTGTTCGAAATGGTGGTTCACGTTCACTTTGCTGTAAGAACAATGGGCGTTTGGCAATAAATGCTTTTCTTGCCAGCTATAACCCTCATGCCATGACCGAATCTTTTTTTTTAAATGTTCATTTATTCCTTGACAGCAGGTGTAGGTTTCTATCTAACGGCACGTTCCATTTGCTATTTTAATTGGCCGTTCTTGTGGCCAAACATTTCCCTGGATGATTAGACTGGTCAACTAGGAAAGGTTAAGGCGATTTTGTGTTAGTATCTGAGAAAACTGAATGACCCAGACAGCATGGTCAAGGAGTAGGAGTGGATGATCGATGCATATCCTCTTCAGGGAGCCAATAAGGAAAGGGCAGGTCAAATTCTGTTTTCCGTGCTGTAACCTGTATATGGTTGCATCTACGATCTGTGTTTAAGTGAATGGGAATAAATGATGAGAATATGTGAAGAGAAGAATTACATTATGTTTGTTCATGCACAAAATACAAAGGAATAGAAAGGAAGATGATTATGGTTGGGCCATGAGCGAGTGGACGTTTCATAGCTGGGAATTGGTGCGGATATCTGGTGGAAGCTTCACTCGTTGTTTTGATGAGTGGACTTCAAATTAATAATTTTCAGACGCCACAGCATCTGTGAATTGTGATAACAAGCATTTGGTGGCCGTGTGTGTGAAAAGACCAGAAAACATGAAACATAGACTGTTGTGTATGAGCATGTGGGGAGGAGGCCGTCCCTGTCTTCGTGAATAATTAAGTTTGAGTTTTGCAAGCTTGCAAAGGAATTGTAGGGAAATTTGAAATCAAGATATGGAACCGTCTCTAAGTCCGATAGATCGTTGGAATGAGTCTTAAATTTACCATATGATCAATTGCGCCAATGCCCAGTCTTTCACAAAGCACGTGATCACCAGGCATTCTTTGTTTTAATCATGTGATTTATATGGAACTCTGAGTAGCAGCTCATTGTGCAACAGTCGGATATTTGGGGGGAGCCAGGTTTCATGAAACCTGTTCTGAAAACTGCCCCATATCTTATTCGGCCCAGAAGAGACATTGAAGGTTATCTGTGCTGTTTTTCTATGTTACGCTTGTTCGAGTTATTTTGATCCAGCCTGTGATGTATGGACTGTTGATCAGAGCATCTGCTCCAATGAGCTCTATGCGATCAGAGACTGGCATCACAATTCAAACTCTCAAACCTTGCAACTATAACCAGGGTTGTTCAGTAATTTTCTTTTTATTATTATCATCATGCCTCAAGTCCACCATTTATTATAGAATAAAGTGAAAAGGAGTTCAATTTGAGACTACACCATGAAAGAGTATTTTCACCTGGGATGTAATTTTATCCAGAGTCAGCATACATCACTTCAAGTATTTTGCTAATGTGACTCCCTTCAGGCACAGTTTTTAAGTCCTCCTGCATATGTCAATTCGTTTTCAGCTGTAATTTGACTAATTTTACGCACCGTTTCAAAGAGTATTGCATTCCGTTCTTCAGCTCCTCCCTAAACCTAGACTGTGTCAGCACATAAATGAATGTATTTGTGCAGCAGCTGAGGACCGCAAGCATGATTGCAACTGACCCAAGTTCATTAGTGCCAGAATATGAAATGATTGTTGTATGCAGAGAGAAAACATATGCGACTGGAGTTGTCCAAAGCAATATAAAGCTGCCGGTTATACTGAAGAGTAAAATTATGGACTTTCTTCGTCTTTCTATCTCTGGATCATTGTGATGCTCTCCATTGCAGCAACCGTTGAGACCACTGCGAACTCTACTGGTGGCTAAAATACGTCTCACCGTCAAAACATTTAGCAACAAAATTAAAATGAATGGAACAAGTGGGGTCAAAGTTAGCACAAAGAAATCAAATGCAGCCCATTCAGCAGAACTGAAAAATGTCTGTTTTAGTTTGCAACCGCGAGGTACATTGCCAATTATATATGCAGATTCATAAGCAAAATACCAGGGAATGTTTGTCAAACAACTCAAAACACTCACTACTGATATGACAGCTACACCTGTTTTCTCTGTGCAATATTTTTTTCTCAGTTCCAGACAACATATCGCCACAAAACGATCGAAGGTGAACACCAATGTCAACCAGACGGAGGCTGAAGTGACTACATAAATCAATGTCTCCATTAGATGGCATACCGTGCTCATGGTCAAGAATGAATCCGGAAAATAAATATTCAGCATTTCCTTCAGTATGACTTCAGTACAAATAAACAGGAGATCAGCCGCTGCCATTGCAATCATATAACATGTAATGCATTTGGAGAGACCACACTTTCTTCTGGAAAGGATGACAATCGCAACAACATTACCTGTAAGTGAGGAAGAGAGAGAAGGAGATAGACGTCACAGATGAACAAGGCAACTTCTCTTGCAGTTGCAGCAAAGACTCATGCATTTCACCCAAACATGCAGGACCTGCTTCCCGAGATGAGCATATACTAAATGTGGATTGGACTTAGTAAATGTGGACAGGGAAATGATCATTCCTCTTTTGATAGGAACATCATCAGTTTAAACTGGGCAACTAGTGTGCAATAACGATTGAGCTTCTTGAGCGAGAATGTGATGTGGACAATTTGAAGGTACAAAAACGGCTCGGCATGTTGAACTTTAGATAGTAAGTAGGAGGTGTAAAGAGACAACTAATGTGTGAAGGTGCAATATCATTTGGGAAATAAAGACGCAAAATGGAATCTTGGGAAAGCAGAGTTAGACTCTGGAAGAGGTAGTCGTGCAATGTGCGCTGCGTGCTTTATGGATGCGGTAAGTATTTGAAATGGTTGCTGTGACACAGGACTCACAGCTCGTACGTAAATTGTTGCCCAGCAGCATTGGCATACTCTAAACGCTTGGGAGTGTAAAGATGGAATATTAACTGCACAGGATATGTTAGAATGGTCACTGGGCTACAAAGAAACACTAGCATAGACGAGGCCGAACAAGGGTTTACCCAGGAAACTTCACAGATCCGGTCCAATGAGAATCAAAACATGGTGACATTTTTATGCAGATTCTCATTGAAACGTTGTGGTAGGAGATGAGGGCAGATGAGTCAGGTTTTTTTTTAAGGCAAACTCAGTAATGGAAGATTAATATGCAGGCTGGGCATTGTGAAGGTTTAGGTCAGGTGAATGCATCGCAAATTCATTGCAGAAAAAAAGTGAAGCAATATTTCTTTGCCGACTGTGTATATTTGGTGCTGATCAAGCGGGTAGTTTAATGGCCGAATGGGAACAGTGACATAGGTATCAGATTAAGTGTGAAATATTTATTGGCCAACGGGAAGGCAGAGTGGGAATTGTGCAGGACCACGCTTCTTTCTGGACGGACTAGTTTAAATTGCAGTGAATGGATATCGCAAAAAACAGGGACAATAGGACTCGCAGCGATACAAGACACATTGTTAAAGTGTAGTAAGCAATTCGAAGATGGGATTCCAGTGTGTTTAAAATCAACTATCTATTCTGGGGAGACAGGGGTACGTTCCCATTGATTGATGAGCTGTATATCAAAGCACTTTTTTTTCCGAAAGGGCATAAGGGAGTCACTTGCATGTCATTCACAATATCTGTGAGAAATGATTTGAAATGTGAAGCTGAACACTGACACTTGCAGGACACCAAGGGCAAAAGTTCCAAGTCGACATGGACCGTGACGGGCCCATCGATTTGAGTAGATAGATTTTTTTAGGTCTAATATATGATTAGAAGAGCAAAACAATGAAGTGTCGAAAAATTGATGATAATGATCTAACTCCTAACATATGCATGGTTAAATTATCATACGTTGCAGCTATTTTCATTTTAGATTGTTTCGGATCATACCATCCTTCAATTTTAGCAATATTTGGTAAAATGCATATTTATTTTTCAAAATGCAAGAACATTTTTGTGAATTAGCTATCTAAATCAACGATCTGTTACTATACAGAAGACTAAACTGAAAGATTTCTACTAATTACTGATTAAATCCAATAAGCTTTATAAATCAAGCGAAATTGACGTGAGCCTCAGATACTAGTGCCTGCATCAACGTTTCTGTTGTTTAACTAATAAAACTCCGTAGAATTTTTGAAGAATGGAGTTTCTCACTGAATCTCAATGAACCTATTTATTGCTGCCATACATTTACTAAGTTCATGCACATGTTCATTTATTTATTATCTGCATTTCAAAGCAAGTTAAATAACTCTAATAATTAATATCCAAAGTAAGTAATTGTTCGCTTCCTAAATTGTGTTTGTGGTTCGGATGCCTATGGTGTAGGATAGGATTTCATGGCTCTTGCAAGGGTACAGAATAGATTTTCGTATGAAATCTCTGGTTAGACTCAGGATGCCCAAATTCAGGAATATAAAATGCACATTCTCACAAGGAAGGGATGAGTTCAATGAAGTACTAAGTGCTTTGAAGGCTTTGCAACCTGGAGCAGACAGAAAGTGTAGCTTCCGCAAACTTGTATTTGGGAAAACATCAATGCAATGGAGCAATGTCTATAAACGGGGTGTTGAATTAACATTTTGGATCATATTAATTCCTGAGGATGTTCATTAATTTTTTACATGAGCTTTGGAAAAAGAAAGTGGTATTAGTCAGATAAAGATAAACAGAATTTTACATTTCTGTATCAGCTTGTAAGTTAGATTTATGTTCATTTATCATAAACAAATTATTCCCTGAACAAATCTAGTATTGATATCCTTACAATGGCATGAATTTTCACTCAGAGTCATAAATATCAATTCGCTTTTTTGAATTAAACAGAGATGGTTAACCAGATTATTAGCACTTGAACCTGTACTTGACAGAACTGTAAATAAGGAAACAGTTAAAAATAGGAAAAAGACAGTAATTTTAACAATTATATACTGAAGCAGCAAATGTTGGAACAAATTAATTATCAAAACTAATATCCAATAAATTATCCACATGTTTCTAGAAGTTTCTTCTACATTAAACATTGAAATGCCCCAGGAATGAACCACAGAATTTTCTAACGAATTCAACGGTGAATTATCCAAACCATTATACATCATTTTATCTGTGAAATTAAGTGTACAGATATCAAGTATATTATCCACATAAGCCCCTGATCAAATAACTCGAGAATTGAACATTTATATAGGCTGCACAATTGCTATCTGAAAATGCAATCTGCTTCTCTTATTGATTTGCTATTTGTGAAAAGAAACATAGAGCAGGTTCAATGCACATTGACCTATATGCCTCTTGGAGTGGTTTCTGTAAATACCCCAGTCTGATGAACTACAGAGCGATTTAGTTTCTGCCACTTTCCTAAGTCTATGTCACTTCAAGAGCGTTGTTTGCTTCGTAATGTAAGCACAAATTAACATTTATCTGTGGCATCATTTGTATGCAATGCAGATCCTAAAGTTCAAATTCATTTTAGGGACGTTGTGAATGCTCTGGCTAAAGCAAAACAGAGTGAGATCCACTGAACAGTGTTTTTGGTTATGACACATTGCTGCAGACTCGGTAGCAACACTAACAGTAGAAAGACAGGCCAAGACACCCGGTGCAGGTTAAAAACGCTGAACGTGATTTACGTTCATAAAGCAACGTTACATCAAGCAGGCATCAGACTGGATTTCACGTTTTTCGGCATTGTGATATTGGGTAAATGCAAAATGAGTGGCCTACTCCCTCTTGTCCCACTCATCCTCCCTTAGGCGGCCTCCACCTCGTCAATCCATCCAATTCCGGGGAAGAGGCAATGAAAGATGCAAAATGGTGTCCGCATCCAATCGGCAGTGAACGCCTGGACCTCATGCAGCAGAGTGTAATGCTGCGAACAGAGAGTTGCTATGGCTACAAGCTCAAAACAACCTATACTCAGACATTTTTTTGAAAAATACTTTTCATTCAATGCTCAGGCAAGAAACGAAAAAGTGAGAAATAAAGCTTGAAGATGCAGCCATCTTCTCCAGCACAATCTGCTGCTACATTCGATCATGCTCCTGGAGGCAGGAGTTCCCCACCGATCTTTGCCCGTCTCACAATAGCTGCACAAAAACACTTATTTTTCTCATCCGAGCCACAGCAAATGCAATGCACCAAACAGGACAACATACGATTGGTTCGCTGACAAGCTCAATAACCTGTTAATAAGTAACTTGAGAATGGTTGACCCACCCATTCTCCATCTGCAATTGGGGAGAACTAAGTACACGACACCATTATACTCGATGCAGGTATCTGATATTTGTGCCGATTCAACATTTTCGATGGGGGTGGGTGATGCTGGGGAGTGGGGGTGGTAAGCGGGGTGGGTGCGAGGGGTGATGGGGAGTGTGAGTGTGTAGGTTTGAGCTGCAATTTGAGGAGAAATGTCCAGCCCATCGTTTCGGCTACAGATTTAGGTATTCAGGAACGAATTGAAGATATACATCCTCAGTTGGGAACCAGACTACTGCGAAAGGATTTGAATTAAAACATGCATGTTGCAGTCTGTCTTAGTTTAGTGCTACAAAGTAAACATACAGGAACGTCCTTTCGTATCAAGTGACAAACACATTCATAGATCCGGCATTATGCAGCACTTTCTTTTTGGGGAATCATTGGTAGGATCAGCATTTTTCCGAGAGCAGATATTATTCTTCTTGCTGTCCATGTGATGCGGTTGCACACACAGTGTTACGAGTGATGGATTTACAGGTGTTTGATCCAGTGGCATTCAGGGAATGCTGATGTGTCTCGGAGTCAGTATGGGGTGTGACTTGGAAACGATTCTGCAATAAGAGTGTTCCCATGCCGCTTCTGCTCGTATCCTTCCAGGCTTTCGAAGTGAAGTGCTCGAAAGGATTACTTTTGCCGACACCTGTCATATATCAGGAGTTGCTGCAATCATACCTAACAACGGGGCTTTGACCTGGTGAATTGTGAGACAGGACGACTTGCATGCAGAGCAGTGGATGCAGAATGTGATTGACAGGGTTAATTGATCCAACCAGCAAATAACGTTAACTTAGCTCTGAAGCTCTGCTCATGCCATCTTGAATGATGTTGGACAGAGCAGCGAATCAAGGGTGGTGGACACCCCAGCAACATCCACATCGACAATGATTGTGGGGCGCAGCACATCAGTGCATACACATGGCTCAAGAACTTGCTGCCATATTCAGACTGACATGAAGGGAGGGTGAATCATCCCGTCCCCCTTCTGAGGATGAGAGCGTCACAGATGCCAATTTTGAGCTAATGTGATTCACTGCCCTTCATCTAAAGGAATGACTGAAGGAACGGGATGATGCAGAGACTATGGGTCCTGTCAGATACCGGCAATCGTCCGGGTGATCAGTGCTCCCGAATAAATCTTCCTAGATAACCTGGTATAGGACAGCTAAAACACTGGCATCTAAGCGAAAATGTAAGCAGTCACACAGCTGGGTCTATCCACAAAAACAAAACTCGTCAAATCGGACCAATAATTACCCCCTTATCCCCTATTCTTCATCATGAACATATTGATGGAATCGGTCACGGGCATTGCTTTCAAACGCCACGTACTAGCGAGCAACATGCTCACTGACGACCATTTTCTGCTTCGTATGAGCTCCAACTCTCGGTTCGGCCTTAAACCAAACATGGTCAAAAGTGCTGAATTCACGAGGGGAGTGGAGAGCGGATGTTATTTACATCAAGACAACATTTGACATTCTGTGGTAAGAAGGAGATATATCAGGATTCAGGTCAATAAACATAATGGGGAAGCATCTCCATTGATTGCTGTCATACCTATCACAAAGAAGACTTTTTTTGTTTTGTTTCTCAGGTGAATCATCTCATCCCGATGAAAGCACTGCACGAGATCCTATGGGCAGTGTCCTGAGTCAAACCACCTTAATCTGCTTCATCAATTAACTTCTTTGCAACATATGCCCAGAGGAAGTCTTATGGTAGCAGAGTGAGTGGCAGGAGTGTCCGCTGATGATTGTTTAAATTTCAAAACCATTCGCGACTCAACAGATGCTGAAGAAATCTTGCCCGTGTCCACCAAGACCTGGGCAATATCGAGGATTCTGCTGAAAACTGACAAGTCATATTAGACACACAACCGACAGGAAATGACCACCTACGAAAAAAAAGTGTCCAACAATTTCTCACAGATATTTAATGGTATCACCATCGTTTAATTCTCCATTTTGAAGATCCACGGAAAAACCATTGACTAGAAACTGTGACTAGAAGCGCAGGTCAGGACTGGGAATTCCGTGGCGAGGACATACCCGCCTGACTCTGCAAAACCTTCACTCCATCTATAATGCACAATTCAGGAAACTACTGGAATAAACAACAGTTTTCTGGATGAGTTCTGCTTCAATAATATTCAACAATATTGAACTAATCCACGGCAAATCAGGCTGCTTGTTTGACAACTAATGCTTAGCTTTAATGATTCAAGCTGTTTATCTCTAGCGAATAGCTATTCTTACTGGTTTTAAAGTTCATCTAAACCATCAGCCAACACCTGAGGAAAATAACTTCATCGAAAACGGGAATTTAGGCTTCTCCCAATTCCATTGTTGCTTTCCTAAATATCATTTGGCCACGCCTCTCCGTTCAGTGAGCACCATTTTTCAGAGCACTAAGAGCACGGGAAACTTATATTCAACCTCATGGCGTTATGTAAAACACGGGCACTGAATATTCCCTTATGTTGACCACCTCCCGTTCCCCTCAGATGATGAATGAATGAGCATCCATGGACGAATCATAGAATCACAGAATCACAGTGCACAAGAGGCACTTCAGCCCTTCGAGTCTGCACTGGCATGTGCAAAACACCTGTCCTGACTACTTAATTACATTTACCAGAAATTGACACATAGCTTTGAAGGTATTGATGTGCCAAGTGCTCATCCAGTTACTTTTTAAAGGATGTGTGGCAATCTGTCTCTACCACCCTGCCAGGCAGCGCATTAGAGACATTCAACAAACTCAGGGGAAAAAGGTTTTTCCTCCGATCCCTCCTAAATTACCTGCACCTCACGCTTAACCTATGCACTCTTGTGGGGCATAAAACGAAGTTTTGGTGAGTGGCAAGAAACAAAAACTATTGTATGCAGGTGCTGTCATCGTCTATGACCAAGACAGGTTCGGTAGCACCACTAACGGCCGATCAGGCCGAGTCAGATATATAACCGCTGGATTGGGTCTTTGGAAGGTGATCAGGGAACCAACAAGGTGCAAAGACCGAAATGAACACGCCTCACCAAACGTCAAGCAACATATGCACCTGCCCATTACAGGAATGATAGGATAGGCCACCGCATGCTCCTTGTGCAGACGTAGTCGGCCTTCACATTGGAAAGTTCCTCCATCGTATAATGTGACACCACCTTTGTGCGATATGGGGTAGTTTTCAATCTGATCAGCAACATAAAAGTGGGCATTCATTAGGCAATTTGTGCCATATGCTAGACCAGGGATGTGCACAACCATAATTTGCAATTCCAAACCCAATCTATCTCCAACTCCTCAATTTTCATGTGGCATTATTATGGTGATGGTTGTGGTGCAGGACAGGCATTCCAAATTCTCCTTTTGGCGTGAGATTTTGCGCTGTTGTTATAGCTGTGCTACAATGATTGTTAACCAGATAAGTCCTTGAATTACTGGGAGTTAGCTGGGATATTCCAATGTGGTGACATTGACGAGACTGAACCTATACTTTCTGGAGCTTTGCCAAATGAGAAATGATCTCACTGAATCATAGACCGTTCTTACAGGGTTCGATGTTATAGATGTTGGAGGGATGTGCCCCTGGCTGATGTGTCTAATATCATGAGAATCAGTATCAGAATAACAGGTGTGCATTTAGGGCCGATATGAGGGGGAATTTCTTCACTCAGAGAGCAGCGAATGTTTGAAATTATCTCTCCCAACAGCGGCAGAGGCTCAGTCATTGGGAATGTTGAAGGCAGAGCGATGAACCATTTTCTAAATGTTAAGTGCGTCCAGAGATATGCGATAGTGCAAGGAAATGAATTGAATGCATGTTTACAGCCATGATATAATTGAGTAGTTGAACAAGCTCAAGTGGCCAAATTGTTAACTTGTGCTCCCACTGCCTCTGCCTCTATGCTCTTTTGTCAGAACCTGCATGTCACTTAGCAATGCGAGATTCAAAAAGAGACAGGGGAGTCCGAAAATGCTTTAATCCAACTAATTTCAATCCTCAATACAAATCAATTGTACTTGCAAGTTTGATTTACATCAGCAGGTAGTGGAGGGCGAGAAATTGAATGGAGCAGAATATGCAGAACCAAATTACTACTTGGGGTGCGTAGGTGTTTCAAAATCGGGCCACTTATGGCTCAGTCAGTTGAAATCTCCGTGCTGAGATAGATGTTTAACGATTTGCTTCCGGCGCCAGGACTTCAGAACAAAGTTCTCGGCTAATGTTCCAATGTCTTAGTAAATTAATTCTGCACTTCCACAAGCAGAACCTTTAAGAAAAGATGTCAAATTGATTCACGAGGAAAATGTAAAAAGATTCAATTCCACTTTTTCCAGGAGCAACATTGTTGTAGCCCCCTGTGTCCTGAACGAAATTTATACCTCAGCTAAAATCCACAAAATAATACAATCCGGTCATTGTTAACATTATGTCTATGGAAGCTTAAAGAGCACAAATCACGCTTACTTTAAGTAATTCCATCAACGTGGTCGTGAACAAAGGCTGTTGAAAATCATTTGTATCAATATACAAGTGAGTAAGACTTCGGAATGTCTTAATCACACACAGCATTGTGATTCAGCCAAGTTTCCAGATTTCGTAACTTCACACTGATTTGTAAAAATATCGCTGTTAAAAAGTACGTGATTTGACAGGGATCCTGTTGCTTGCGATATTGGAAAACAGGGGAAAACCGTGAGCAAACACTTTCAAATAGTTCAAGCTGAATTCTGGAGAATGCGAATTTGCCCTTGCATTGATTTTCATAGACACGTCTTATCTCCAAGTTTAAAGACGGTCTGCACTTGGTCATGACAATTATTGCAGAGCGCACCCAAATTCAAGAAATTCCCCAAAGAATAAATACGGTGTCAACACTCTAGAATGATGCATGAAAGATGAAGCAACAGTAAGACATCAGTTAACGTGACACCTAAACTTTGATAACTCTCCAACAGAAAAGGAACAGTTTCACGTTACCAGCAACACCATTTGAGAAGAAAGTCAATATTCATTTATACGTCCACTGATTGTGTTTAGGCTCTTACCAGGTACACCAACAGCTGCGAGAATCGGGTAGTAAATGGCTTCTATCTGGAGAAGTATCAGTTCTCCCATCTTTATGAGAAGCTGTCTTTCCTCCTGAGATGGGTAAAGAAGGATGGAATGGAACGATGTGAGCTGGAACTTACAAACATACCCTTCTCCTTTGAATTAATATCAGAAACTTAAAATAAACAAAGTAAAATCACTGTCGAGACTCGGAAGGAGATACCACATTAATTAACCCCAGAATATAAGGGGAAAACTCTCACCAAAGCATTCGTAACAGGGAAGAGAGAAAACCTGCTACATTTTACAGACATGAAGCCCTGTACATAAACATCCAAACCCACGTCCGCTTCCACCTAGAAAGACAAAGGTAACATAGACATGAGAAAGCCACCACCAGTAGCTCCTCTCCAAACTCCTCACCGACGGATTTGGAAATATATCACCGTTCCTTCACTGCCTCTGTGTCAAAGTACTGGAGCTCCCCCTTATAACACACACTACAGCAGCTCAAAAAAGCATCTCACTACCATCTTTTCAAGGACAAATAGGGATGGACAATAAATGCTGGCCTCGCCAGCTTCGCTCACATTCAATGAATGGATAGAATAAGAGAAATTCCTATTGTTAGCCTGAGTTTGTGAAAATAAACGTACATTAGACAACGAGAACTTCGACAATTGGTTTGTAAATGCCCCGTATCTGACAAATTGCAACAAAGGCTATTTACTGTGAGAAGCGCTAATTGAAGCAGAAACAGTGATTCTTTCGGAGAACATGAAATGATCCGTTCAGAGAACCTCTTATTTATACAACAGTTAAATCCCCATTAGCTCATTCATGTTCCCTGAAGAAATAAATCAACTTCAGTCATTGAACAAACAGGTTACGTCAGTCTCTCTCCTTGTGAAAGCAACCACTTCAAAGTGAAACGTCCAATATTGGACTGATGTCTGTGGTCAAACCAGTGGAAGGGGCTGCACGTTTTGATGAACGGGTAAATATTATCGGAGGTGGTCAGGGCAGGAAAAGATTAAACCACAAGTCGCTGTTGCGGGGAAAATCATCACTAATTTACATCAAAATGAAGCTTAGCAACTCAATGTTCCTGATCGTCCAGACCAAATGGGGAAATTTCAGATGTTCCCCATTGTTTTGAGTTTCTGGTCTCATTCTATGTTCCAACAAGGCACTGTGTGATCCTTGTCATTGACTTTCAAGCTCCCAGATGGAAGACATATGCTGCACTGATCGTTCCATGGATTACGCTGGCACTGACAACTCCATTGGTTACTAGGCCTACAATCCATGGCGTTGCATTGAAATTTGCGCCCTTCCACCTGGAAGTAATAAATACACGCAGAGGACGTGGAGGGTTTGTCTTGGTTAATTACGTGATGTGTAACACAAGCTGTATGGAGAAGGAGTTTCTTTTCTCAACCAGAATACTTCAAAATAAAGTGTTCAAGATGATTCCGGTCCCATAAACGCTCAATATCCATTCCTGCAGCAGCCAATCATCCTACAGCACCCACTCACATACTCCATCCAGAGAGATGTTTGGGCTGATTGAAAAACGATTTTTTCTATAAAATTGTATGATAACTAGAGTACAATGCTGGGAGAATATTCCACGTTGAACATTGAACCCTTGGCCCTCAAATGTCTTCTGCCGAATGTCATTGTCCTATTGAGTCACTCATTATAATGAACCCGAATTGTCGTCGCCTCCAGCTGTTGGTTCATGCTGCATTTCATACATGGCCAACATCACAAGAATTAAGGGCAGGAGTAGGGCATTCGCCCTCTTGAGTCTGTGCTGCAGCTCTGAAAGAAAATGGTTTTACCTGATCGTGGCCTCAGCTCCATTTTCCTGCCTGCACTCCTCCAACCGGTGTCACACACCCTACCCCTCCATTGCACCCTGAAAACACACACATACATCCTCATGACCCCAATATCGATTATTCGTCAATAAGCTATCCAAATCAATCTTGAATATGAGGCCTCCCTGAAAAGTTGAAAAAGAGGATCTGTGTCATTTGTGCTTTTGATGATGACCTGATAAACAGAGTGATGCAAAGTGGTTCGTCAGTGTGGACCCCTTTCAAGTGACCTGCAGCGCTAAGTAAGACGCTGTTCATGGCTTCAGCTCTGTTTGTCATATACTTGGAAGCCATTCTCCACTATGCACTCGAAGAGCTTGACATGGGTTTGCATTTTCATTTCAGGACAAACGCCAACGTTTGCAAAGAGCCAAGAGCAAAACCTTGTACATAGGTGACTGAACAGCGACTGAGTGAAGTCTTATTCGTGGACCACTGTGCTTTCATAGGGCAGAATACGGAGACATCCAGCTGCGTGCTGACTCAGAACACTTTCGATTAACAGTATATCTGCAGATAGAGAAGCTGTATCAAATCACCGCTGGTCACTTGATCCAAGAAGCCACAGCTGCTGTGAACAAAACACCCCTCTGTTCTGTGAGGAAGTTTGCTAACTCGGCAGCATGCTCTCCAAGAGAACTAACAATGAGCAAATAAAAAATGACCTGACATAAATGAGTTCGGCATTGGGCAGGCTGCACTCACTGACTTCTGGAAGAAAAACGTGGAGCTTCCCTCAGATGGAAGATCAAAGCCTATCAAACGGTGTTTTTTTTTATTGTGTTTTTTTATCTGCAACACCATTGGACTCATGTGGAGAATGCCAACATTCCACAGGACTCAATAGGTTAACACGGGAAGCTGCATGACAGATTGTCTCAAATCTAAAAGCGAAACCCAGAGATTGGAAGCTTCGTCACAGTGAATGGGGTCATAATGCTCCCTTGCTAACAGCCCTGTGGCTCACCTGCACCATATGAACCGTCCGCCCAGCACACTGGAATCCTGATGCTAAACTACACGGTGCACAGGCCTCCTTCAGGCGACAGGCACTGTGCGGATGGAGGATTATCGACAGGTGCAAGGCTGTGATATCTGGATACCTTTGATACCAGCTAAAATTCTGTATAAACGCGGCAGATGTATGGCGGTCGCCGGACACATGTTTCGGGAAAGGGGTAACTACCAGCAGCTGCATCTGCCACTGAGCAGTCCTTGACCAAAGGGCGAACAAATATAAAGTTAGCAGTGCACGCTCAATGTCGCCGTAAAGCACGGAGGCATTAACACCAGTGAGCAGGTTGAGAATGCTGCCGATCTCTCGGCCTGGCACCATCTGGTCCAGCAAGGCTAAAACCAGTTTGCAGCTCAGCGACTCGACAGAGAATTGGAAGGGCAGAGGCACAGGAAGCAGAAGAAACCCAAAATGGGCCAAAAGCGAGCCCTACGGCGGATGAACATATAGGTCCAGAATTGGGCTTCTCAGTCATCTGAATTCTCCATGAGCCTGAAGGAGCTGGATTACAAGGAACGGCCACTGACAACCTTCTCAAAGGCAACTTGGAAAGAGCAGTATCTTCTGGCCCATTTATACACAACCCCACCTCATGAAAATATGTATTTTAAAATATAATTGTGAACATAAAAAAAACCTTTGGCAACCCCAAATTGAAAATTCATTCAGTGATTTCTACATTTGTGGAGAACAGGTTCAAGTGTGTTAAAGACAAGGAAAGGCGGGCAAAGTTAATTTATCCCGCCTGAACGGACGTTGTAAACAAAACATGGTAATCGATTGTCCAGTTTAGACTTGGTATAACTTCACAAATGATATCACCTTGATTTGTTTTGAGTGCACACCTGTCGAAGCGCCGGGGGAATCAATCATCAAGATAGTTCAATAGACAAACTGATAGCCAGATAGACAGAGAGATAAGTGGACAGAGATTGACATGTGGAAAGAGTGGTAGGAAGAGAGAGATAACATGCGAGAGAGAGAGAACAAGACAATGTGTGCTAGAAAGAGAGTGAGTGTGTGAAAGAGCAAGATATATACATAGATTGATAGATATATAGATAGATAAAAAGCAATATTATTTGTAAGAATATACTTCTGTAGCTATGAACATGATGGGGTGTAAGACATTTGCTTCATGCAACAAATAGCCACTGAAGGATAGTAGGTAATTTCAACTGTGAGGCAGAAAGAGTTTTTTGTGATTATTTGAAAAAAAGAACAGTAACGAAATGAATTTCCACATGCGAGTATTGTGCTCGCATAGAACTGGAAATCTCTCCTGACAAATCCTCTTTAATATGGGATCAGAGATAACGGCCTAGAATTCGGACCCTGACATTCGCTCCAGGTAGCAAATGATACATTTGAGATGCAATAGTTTCCTCGCGACAGGAACAAAAACGTCACCAAGTTACCTGGAAGAGAGAATAAAGAGGAAGAAACAGAAGTGTTTCACCAGTCGTGGAGCCAAGGGAACAGTTTGCCTTGAAATGTCCTAAAACCCTCCGTTCTTTGCGGCATTTAACATATAAACTGATAATTGGCCTGGGCAACACATTCAGTCACAAAAATGTATCTAAATCCCATTATCAAAAACTGCTCGGACAATCACAAACATAAAGTGAACAATGTTTGCGCACAATCCACAGAAAGTTCTAAGTGAGGGAGCTGTGTTCAATAAACGCATTCAAGTGAAAGCGAATATATGGATGAAAATGAGACTTAGCTCCACACTCAGTATTTGTTTGTAACAAGGCAGTCGGAGGTGCAGGTCGTTTGTTCCTATGCGTCACAAGAATCAACAGTGTGCCTTAGAAAACGGGAACAGCCTGAGAGCCACGGCTGGGAGCTTCAGTTTCCGGAAGGAGTTCGATGTGGAAGCTGGAGGTCGAGCCTGTGAGAGATCGAAACTGGGGGAAGGCAATGAACACTGCTTTCAATACCTTGAGGCAGATGCACTGTTGGAACAGGAGGGCATGGTTTAGGGACGAGGGGAAACTGAAGTAATGGTGGATTGAAAGAGCAAGTGATTTCCTCTTTCAAAAGGAGATTAAGCTGCACAGGGTAATGGAAACATATAAATACGAATTTAGAGTAGAAGTAGAGAAACCGGCTCCTCGAGCCAGCCCTGCCATTCAATAACATTATGGTTCATATGATTGTGGACGCAATTCCACATTCCCTCCACCTCCAATAACATTTGATACCGTTGGGACGCAAGAGAATATCTGTCTCTGCCTGAATAGATATCCAATCAGCCTCCCTACACAGCACTTGCGGGAAGAGAGTTCCAAAGCCCTTGAACACTATGACTGAAAAAAATCGCTTCCACCTCCCTTTCAGCGGGAGACCCACAACTTGAAAACTGTTCTCCCTTTGCTCCAAACTCCACGACAAGGGAAACTTTCTCTTTGCATCAAATATGGACGATGTCTCAGAATCTAACCTATTTCAAAGCACCTCTCATTTTCCAGACTCCAATCAACAAATGTTGACAAAGTTTCTGAGTAAGTTAACACCCAAACCACCAAAACCCTCCACCAACCCAGCATCACAAGTATCTGCAGACTGAATGTTGTATCAACAGATTCTAATTAGTTGATATCCTTTCTTAAATTTGGAGACCAAAACTGTGCACAGTACCTTAGATGTGATATCGGCAACGTTCTACACAACTGCAGTAAGACATCACTACTTCAATAATCAATTTCCTTTGCAATTAACAAAGTACAGAATTCTATTTGCCTTGCTGTACCTGCATATTAACATCGTGTGTCATGAGAAATCTATGAATTGCAATAACACAACTGATGTGACTTTGAACTGTGAGCCTGTGTGGCTCTTGTCCAGAGAGAGAGAGAACAACTTCTGAATAAGTAGTTTCCTATAAATATATACATAGTATTTTGACAACATATCGATTAATGAAGATGACTGAAAAACACATTGTCCTTCATTGAATTTTGCAGGCACATATTGCTAAGCCATTGTGCTAATAGTGAGACACCATCATTGAATATTGTTTCTATTTAATCCGTTCTAAAAAATAATGGCAAATGAGCATCCATTACAGCAGGTTTCGAATTCGAAAGTGATAAACACATATTGGGAATGATGAAACTCATCTGACCTGGAAAATCCGCACCATGTCTTCAAATCTCAATATTTCACAGTGTCTTCTTTTTCACTGGTGATGGTGCCGTCCCTGGAAATTTCGGAAGCGAGAGGCAGAATTTCATTTGTAGTTGATAGAAAGGCGAGACATGTAGTCTACAAACACGTTGAATTTATTTAATACGTTCGCAGATGGATGTGTTTTCGAGTATTTAGTGAAGTTAGGAATATGGTCACAGTACGGGATGATCGATTTGAGATAGAAGATCACTTGATTGGCGGAGGAGACTCGAAAGGCCAATGCCTTTCTCCGGCTCATGTTTTATATGTTCTCCCAATGTACATGCCGTACTGGTTCTTATACGTCGTGAAGATTGCTCGTTTGGAATGTTCTATCAAGCTTTTAGCCACCAGTGTATTGCATCCTGTTGATCGTAGAGACGAGCAGCTATGTGCCCCGATTTTGCAGAGGGTCGTTTTTATTGCTGGTGGTTTGGGTGCCAGATGAATCTCCTCTGGGGATCTCCCTCCCACAGCTTCCAACCTGATAGTCGCCCAACCTCGGATGGCCCGCTTCTATCTCCTACCCAAATTCCACCAACAGAACTGTCCAGGTAGACCGATCGTCTCAGCTTGCTCCTGCCCCACAGAACTCATTTCTCGTTATCTTGACTCCCTTCTCTCTCCCCTTGTCCAGTCCCTTCCCACCTACATCTGTGATTCCTCTGACACCTTACGTGACATCAACAATTTTCATTTCCCTGGCTCCAACCGCTTCCTCTTCACCATGGACATCCAATCCCTCTAAACCACCATCCCCCACCAGGATGGTCTGAGGGCTCTTAGCTTCTTCCTCGAACAGAGGCCCGAACAATCCCCATCCACCACTACTCTCCTCCGTCTGGCTGAACTTGTTCTCACGCTGAACAATTTCTCCTTCAACTCCGCCCACTTCCTCCAAATAAAAGGTGTGGCTATGGGTACCCGCATGGGCCCCAGCTATGCCTGTCTGTTTATGGGGTATGTGGAACATTCCTTGTCCCAGTCCTACTCCGGCCCCCTTCCACAATTCTTTCTCCGGTACATCGATGATTACTTCGGTGCCGCTTCATGCGCTTGTCGGGACTTGGAAAAATTTATTAATTTTGCTTCCAATCTCCACCCCTCCATCATTTTCACGTGGTCCATCTCTCACTTCCCTTCCCTTCCTTGACCTCACTGTCTCAATCTCTGGTGATAGACTGTCCATCAATATCCATTCCAAACCCACCGACTCCCACAGCTATCTCGACTACAGCTCCTCACACCCAGCTTCCTGTAAGGACTCCATCCCATTCTCTCAGTTCCTTCGCCTCCGTGGCATCTGTTCCGATGATGCTACCTTCAAACACAGTTCCTCTGACATGTCCTCCTTCTTCCTTAACCGAGGTTTTCCACCCACGGTCGTTGACAGGGCCCTCAACCGTGTCCAGCCCATCTCCCGTGCATCTGCCCTCACGCCTTCTCCTCCCTCCCAGAAACATGATAGGGTCCCCCTTGTCCTCACTTATCACCCCACCAGCCTCCGCATTCAAAAGATCATCCTCCGCCATTTCCACCAACTCCAGCATGATGACATCACCAAACACATCTTCCCTTCACCCCCCCTTTCGGCATTCCGTAGGGATCGCTCCCTCCGGGACACCCTGGTCCACTCCTCCATCACCCCCTACTCCTCAACCCCCTCCTATGGCACCACCACTTGCCCACGCAAAAGATGCAACACCTGCCCCTTCACTTCCTCTCTCTTCACTTTCCAAGGACCCAAACCCTCCTTTCAAGTGAAGCAGCATTTCACTTGCATTTCCCCCAACTTAGTCTACTGCATTCGTTGCTCCCAATGTGGTCTCCTCTACATTGGAGAGATCAAACATAAACTGGGCGACCGCTTTGCAGAACACCTGTGGTCTTTCCGCTAGAATGACTCAAACCTCCCTGTCGCTTGCCATTTTAACACTCCACCCTGCTCTCTTGCCCACATGTCTGTCCTTGGCTTACTGCATTGTTCCAGTGAAGCCCAACACAAACTGGAGGAACAACACCTCATCTTCCGACTAGGTACCTTACAGCCTTCCGGACTGAATATTGAATTCAACAACTTTAGGTCGTGCGCTCCCTCCCCCATCCCCACCCCCTTTCTGTTTCCCCCTTCCTCTTCTTTTTTTTTCCAATAAATTATATATATTTTCCTTTTCCCACCTGTTTCCATTATGAAAAAAAATATATATTTTTACATCTTTTATACTCTCCCCACCCCCACTAGAGCTATACCTTGAGTGTCCTAGCATCCATTCTTAATTAGCACATTCGTTTAGATAATGTCACCATCTTTAACTTTAACACCTATGTGTTCTTTTGTACCATTGTTTTTGACATCTTTTGATGATCTGCTTCTTTCACTGCTTGTTTGTCCATACAACCACACTCCCACTCCACCTCTCTCTCTCTCTCTCTCTCCGCCCCCCACACACACACCTTAAACCAGCTTATATTTCAACTCTTTCTTGGACTCGAGCTCAAGTTCTGTCGAAGGGTCATGAGGACTCGAAAAGTCAACTCTTTTCTTCTCCGCCGATGCTGCCAGACCTGCTGAGTTTTTCCAGGTAATTCTGTTTTTGTTTTTGTTTTGGATTCCCAGCATCCGCAATTTTTTTGTTTTTATATTTAAGTAGAATGCTTGACTGGCATCAGAAACATCACCATAAACAGTCCAGATGAAAATTGCAGATTTGGGGATAGACTGGGCTTGGGGTTACAAATTATGGTTCTGCACAAATCAGCTGCAGCTAATGGTCCACAATGCCTCGTGAATGCCCACTTTTGATTTGTTAATCATGGGGAATCCTACCCCATTTAGCACAATGGTTGTCTCACACAATACGATGGAGGAAAGCCCCAATTTGAATGCGGAATTCATCTGTACAAGGACGTGCAGTGGTCTATCCTATCAATTCTTAAATGGACAGCTGCACCTGTGGTGGTTAGGTTTGTGGAGCGAATTCACTTAGAGGTTTGCACCTGATTGGTTCCCTGACCACCTGCCAAAGACCTAATCTAGCATTTATCTTTATGACTCTGCCACTCAGACATTATTGATGCTATTGATCCGCTCTTGCTCACAGACTTCAAGGTATCCGATGGAAAGCATTTTTTTCTTCTCTCTCCCTAAAACTTCGGCCATTGATGATCATTGATTCATCTGCTGAGGTGAACGGGAGCTGGTCAGCAGAAGGGGACATTCATTGCCCATGTGTTACGTGATGTCATGAGATGTCACTTAAGTGCCACGTGTACTGAAGGATATGAAAAATGGTGCACGCTGGAAGTGTTGCAAAATGGTATTTAGGAAAGCAGTAATAGAATTGAGCATACCGACTAATTCGGTGGATATATTACATTTTGGATAAGATAATTTCACTCAGATGTTTGCTCATGATTCGTATGAACTTTCAAAGCAGGAAGATGAATTATTCAGTTAAGGGTAAACAGCTTGAATCATTAAATTTATGGAATGATTGCAAATCAAGCAATCAGCTTTGTCCTGGGTAAAGTCAATATCCTTGAATTCTACTGGAGCATACATCATCTAGACAGCTGTAGCGTATCTCATCACATTCCTGATTTGTGCATTTTAGATGGAGGTAAGGTTTTGGAGAGTCAGGGGATGTGTTGCTCACCACAACATTTTCAGATTCTGACCTGCCCTTCGAGTCACAGATTCCAGTCAATGGTTTGTCCAAGGATGTTGAAAACGGGGGCTTAAGCGATGGTAATGCCAGTAAATGTCAAGGCTAATTTGTTGGATGTTCATTTGGTGCAGATGGACATTTCTTGTCAATTTTGCGGGGCGAATATTACTGATCATTCTTCATGACAAGTCTGGCTGTTGCCCAGGACTTGATGCACATGGGCACGGGTTTCATCAGCATCTGTTGAGTCGTGAATGGTGTGGAACTTTTAACAATTCTCAGCGGATATAACCTCCCCCCACTTTCCCACACCCCCCCCCCCCCCGCCCCACCACACCAGCGTCCTACTGTATTTCAAATGGAGAGAGCATAATTGATTCAGAAGCTAAAGATGGGTGGGCTCAGGACACTGCCCTCAGTCTGTCGTCCAGTTATGTCATGGTGCTGAGATGATGCACCTGCAAAAGAAAATAAAAATGAAAAAATAAATTATTTTTGCTTTGTATGAGTTCACTCAGTAGGGAAGTTTCCCCTTATTCTTATTGACCACAATTCTTATACCCCTCCTTGATACCACATTGTGATAACTGATGCATTGATATAGTTCACATCCACTCTCCCCTCATCTTATAAGTACGGCACCTGTGTCCATGTTTGGAGGCAGTCCGAACCAGGAGTTCAGCTCGCACGAAGCAAAAAGTGAGGGTCAGTGAACAGTTTGCTGCCGAGTATTTGGCGATTGAAAGCATTTTCTATGATACTTTTCATCACATTGATCTTGATTAAATGTAGGCTGATGGGGCTGTACTTAGATTGGTTGGATTTGTCGTGATTATTTGTGGATAGGCATACCTGTGAAAATTCTCAAAGTTTCGCATAGTTGCCAAAGGTTTAGATGCACCATACCAGCATCGATAGGAAGGCTGATTCAGGAGCAGTGATCTCCCGTACTATTGGCATTATCTAAATGGACCCATAACCTCTTCATCATCCAGTTCCTTCAGTCATTCCTGAAATCCGAGTGCTGAGAATCACATTGTATGAAGACAGGCATCTGTGATGCTTGTCATCCATAGGTGGAGGCCGGATGGTTCATGTACTCGTCACTTCAGGGTGAATGTGGCTGCAAATTCTTCTGCCATGGATATGCACGGGTGTGCTGCGCTCCACATTCATTGCTGATGGGGATATTGCAGGAGAGCAAGTGAGGTGCAGAATTTGACATCACCATTAAAGGTGACTGTGACAGGACTTCAGAGCTGAGCTTTCGTTATTTGGTTGGGGGATCAATGAGCCCTGTGTTTCTCATGCTGAATACGCTTTTTTGCTTGCAAGTAGCCCCGGGCTTGAATTTCACCAGGTTAAGCCGTGTTGTTAGCTTTAATTGCTGCTGTATTGGACATGGGGCAGGTGTCAGCAACGTTCCTTCGTTTGTGCATTTGACCTCAAAATCGTGGAAGGGAAACAGCAGAAGATTGATGGGAACACTCTTAATTACAAAATCCTTTCTGAGTCACGCATCAAGCTGACTTGCAGATACATCAACGTTCATTTACTGTCACTGGATCAAAAACCTGGAAATCAATCGCTCCCAGCAAATAATGCTAAGAGTCATGGGTTTTACGAGTCTGGCCAATTTGTAGTGAATTAAGCTGTAGAGGATATTAATTTAAACATCGGTGTATTAGGAGTTAGATCTTTATCGTCAGGTAATTGGCAATTCGTAATTTTACTTTTCTGAACACAGATTAGTCTACAGACTCAAATCTTTTTGCCCAACATGGACAACCTTTATCGCAATTTTATGCACTTGGTACCCAGAAAAAAAATCAATTTTAAGCTTCACCTTCAAATCACAGATGTTGTCATTGAGACACAAGCGATTGTGTCCTAAAACATACATTTTTCATTTCTGCTGAGTGGGCCGCACTTGAATTTATTACCCTTACCTTGACCCCATGTGTTCCATTCATTCTAATCTTGTTGCTAAATGTTTTGACAGCTAGGCGTATTTTGGCAGCCAGTAAAGTTCGCAGGGGTCTCCATAGTTGCAGTAATGGAGAACATCACAAGGACTCTGAAATAAAAAGCCAAAGAAAGTCCATTATTTTACTCTTCAGTATTACCGGCAGCTATATATTGCTCTGGACAACACCTGTTATATATATTATCTCTCTGCATGTAACAATCACGTCAAATTCTGACGCAAATGAGCTTAAGTCAGTTGGATTCATGCTAGGGGACCTCAGTTGCTGCACAAATGCATTCATTTATGTGCTGACGCAGGCTAGGTTTAGGGAGGAGCTGAAGAGCGGAATGCAGTACCTTGTGAAACTGAGCGCAAAACTATGCAAATTACAGTGGATAACCCATTGACCTGTACAGGCGGACATAAACATTATGCCCTCATAACTCATTTTAGAATAACGCTTGTAACAACGTTTAATATCCTACTAAAAAAGGTTTCCTACTTAACATGCTCTGTTATAATATAGTGAACTATTATTCACAGTATACAGTAATCAGTGGTGAATTGTAAGTTGTGATAATAATAATAAATAAGAATAATAATAATACTGAACAGCTCCTGTTAGCGTTGCAGAGTTTGAAAAAATGAATTGTGATGCCAGGTTTTGACAGCCTTGTGTTCATTGGAACAGTTGTTCTGATCAGCAAGAGAAGACCCGAACATCACCAGCTGGATCATGACAACTCGACAAATGTAACATAGACAAACTTGGCAAATTTCCTACGACGTCTATTCTGGGGCAATTAGTACATAGGGGGAGTTTTCAGAACATGTTTCACGAAGTCTGGCACCTTTCAAATATCGAACAGTTGCGCAATGAGCTGCTTCTCAGATTTCCATTTTCCGCACATGATTAAAACAAGGAAGGCCTGGTCATCACGTGTTTTGTGAAAGGATGGGCAGTGGCGCAACTGATCACTCATTACCATGATTTATCGGACTGCGAGTCGACTCCATATATTGGATTCTGTACATTTAAATCCGATTTTCCTCCGATTCATTTGAATACGCAAATGGCTCATACTTGTTTTTTCACGATTAATGAGGCTACTTCCTCTCCACATGCTCATTCAGAACACTCTCTGTTTCATGTTATCTGCTCCTTTCACATACGCACAGACACCAAATGACTGTTATCATAATTCTCGAATATTTTCATATGTATGACTTGAAATCCACTCATCAACATAGCGAGTGACGCTTCTGCCAGGTATCTGCACGAATTCCCAGCCAAGAAACGTCTGATCACACATGGCCCTACCATTAATTTCCTTTCCTGTATACCTACGCATATTGAATGTGAAGAATTGTAATGTAATTCTTCTCGTCGCATATTCTTATCATTTACTTAACTTAAAAGCCGTTCGTAGAATGCAACCATAGAAGGTCTACAGCACAGAAGCAGATCATTTGGCCCCTCCTTTCCTTATTGTCTCACTTAAGGAAGATGCAGCCGGCAGTCACTCCGCCGGCTTCTCCCTGTTATGTGGGTCATTCGCTTTTCTCAGATATTAATCCAAAATTGTCTTGACGATTCCTGATTAACCACCCTAATCACCTGGGAAAATGATTGTCCAGAACAACTGCCAATTAACGTTGCATTAAATAGAAAACTAGAACCACTTTCCTTGAATAAATGAGCATTAAAAACACGACAAGTTCGGTCATGGCATGAGGCGCATAGTTGGCAAGAAAAACAATTATTGTCAATCTTTAACTGCTCTTACAGAAAAGCATACGTGATCCGTCTTTTCCAGCAGCTACAGTGTTTCTGATATCTTCACACTGGCTGCTTAGGGCCTGAATTACTAAATGCTCACACCGCCGGCTCAGCTACCACTCTTTTCTAAATGTTAGCTCTGGCTTTTCGCCATGTACACTTTCTAAATGTACATCTCGACTGCTCAGCTCCCAGTCCTTTTAGTTCCTGAGAGAACATCAGTTCTTCAGGGTAATGTCCAAGGCTCAATGATGTTTAGCTCCATCATCAATGACTTTCTCTCCATCTTAAGGTCGGAATTGGAGATGTTCGCTGATGATTACGCAATGCTCAACACAATACGTGACTCCTAAAATCATGAGGTTGTCCATGGCCAAATGCAGCATGTTCAGACTTTGGCTGAGGAGTGGCAAAGGACATTGAAGCCATACAAGTACCAGGCAATGAATATCTCCAAAGAGAAAATCAAACCATCGACAGCCAACATTCAATGGCATTACCATCGCTGAATGTCGCACTATCAGCATTGTGATGCTTATCATTGACCAGAAACAGAACTGGATTGGCCATATAAACAGAACGTCAAAAATTGCAGTTCAGAGACATGGAATCCTGCGGCGACTCCCCAATTCCATTCCACCATCTACAAGCCAGACGATAGTACTGTGATGATATACTCCCCACTTGCTTGGGTGTGTGCAGGTCCAAAACAGCCAAGAAGCACGACAGCATCTGGGACAAATCAGTCGTAGATTGACACCACATCAATAAACATTGACTCCCTCCACAACCGACGAAAAATAGCAGCAGTGTGTACTATCTGAAAGGTGCCACTGCCTGAATTTCCGAAGTCACCTTTGACATTACAGTCCAAACCCACGACCGGAGCATCTAGAAGAATAATGGGCAGCAGATTCATGGGAGCTCAACGATTTGGATGTTCCCCTCCAAGCTACTCACCAGTCTGTTTGAAAAGATATCCCTGTTCCATCATTGTAATTGGGTCAAATTCCAGGAACTCCCTCCCTAAGAGCACTATGGCTGCGATTCAAGAAGGGAGCTCACCACCATATTCTCAAGGGTACCTACGTCTGGGCAATAAATGCTGTGCGAGTGATTGACGCCAAAACCCCCTTAATCAATAATAAAAAAATATTATTGTCTCTGTGGCTGCACAGCTACTGCGCTTCCTGTTTCTCCAGTCTGACAGCTCTCTTCTACTATAGCAAAATCAATGTCCTAGACAATACATCCTGCTTCTTATAAAACTATGCTCTACCTTTTTAGCTTCCTTACTTTTATTAACTTCTGCTTTGGGAGAAAAGTGTCTTTTACTTTCCTATCTGTGTTTTGATTATCTAGCTCCAATTATTTTTAAATCTGTTTTTGGGGGGTGGGGCAGCCACTTTCTAATCCTTGCTTTGAATACCTCGCTGTAGCTTTTTTTAAAACTCTCCTCTGGCAGCTCAGCTACCGCTCTTTTAGCTTTCTGCCCTGGCAACTCATCTACTTCTCTTCTAAAAAAATGTCACCTGTTTGTGATCAGCTCCCCACTCTCTCTAAGTCACTGCTCTGACTGTTC
This sequence comes from Isurus oxyrinchus, assembly GCA_026770705.1. Taxonomy (NCBI): domain Eukaryota; kingdom Metazoa; phylum Chordata; class Chondrichthyes; order Lamniformes; family Lamnidae; genus Isurus; species Isurus oxyrinchus. The sequence goes on along the minus strand of JANJGN010000056.1, from coordinate 2,096,937 downwards.
AACTGCCGCATTAAACGAATAATTTAACCTGCCCTGACTGCCAAGAGTCTAGCCAGCAATTGGAGACGGTTGAGTTTAATTAAGAATGGCCATTGGTTTGTATCACCATGACTTAAAATAAGTATATGCTTGTATAACCTACTAGCATTTTGATATCACAACAGAGAAAATTAATGAATTAATACATGGCGAAGTGGATTTTGAGATATTAATTGACAACTAATCGCAGATAAGGCTGCTTAAGAACATTTACGCTCATTAAAAAGGACAGAGGCGCGGATTGTGGGAGGGGGAGGAGTCGCTTTCCAATTGCATCAATTGTGGTAATGCACAGAAAACATTGTGAAAATTGAGGAGATATGCAATTATAAATTAGAGGGTGAGAGTAAACAAGTGCGCAATTCCCGAATTGCAAATAATACATTAGAAAATGAGATGAAAGAGCAACCAAGTGTGCACATAAAGGAGGTAAGTGATCAGTAAATTAGGTCGAGGTAGATAGAGCATGCCTGTGCTCAAATAGTGAAGGAATGGAATTGCAAAACGAACGAGAGCAAGCCAGTTTGCAAATAGGGTGGGAATGTAATTAGCAAGCTAGCGAGAGCACCCCAGTGTGCAAATAGGTAGGGAATGTAATGAATATACTAGCGAGAGCAACCCATGCTGCAAATAGGCAACAAATAAACTAGCTAGTGAAATCTAGTGCGCAAATAGACAGGGAATGCGTTTAATAAAATAGTGAAAGCAACCCAATGCACAATAAGGCAGCTAATGTAATTAATAAACTAGCGAAAGCAACCCAGTGTACACATAAGCAGAGCATGTAATTAATTAACTAGCGAGTTCAACTCAGTGTACACATAGGCAGCAAATTTAATTAATAAATTATCGAGAGCAACCCATTGTGCAAATAGGGTGGGAATATAATTAATGAACTAGCGAGAGCAACACAGTGTGCAAATAGGCAGGGAATGTAAGTAATACATTGGCGAGAGAAACCCGGTGTGCAAATAGGTAGGGAATGTAAGAAATAAAGTAGCGAAAGCAAACCAGTGTCCACATAAACAGAGCATGCAATTAATAAACTAGCGAGTGCAACTCAGTGTGCAAACAGGCAGGGAATGTAATGAATAAAATAGCGAGAGGAACCCAGTGTGCAAATAGGACGAGTAAGTAATTAAATAAATGAGCGGGAGGCATCCAGTGTGCAAATAGGCAGGGCCTCTAATTAATAAACTGGCCAAAACAGCCCAGTGTGCACATAAAAGGGGAATTTAATTACTAAACTAGTGAGAGCAACCCAGTGTGCACGTAGGCCGAGAATGCAAATAATAAACTAACGAGAGTAACCCAGTGTGCAGCGAGGAATGGAATGTAATTCATAAACTAGGGAAAGCGGCCCATTGTGCCAATAGGCAGGGAACGTAATTAATAATCTAGCGAAAACAACGTACTGTGCAAATAGGCAGGGAATGTAATTACACAACTAGCGAGAGTAACCCGGTTTGCAAGTCGGCAGGGAAAGTAATTAATAAACTTGGGAAAGCAACACATTGTGTAATTGGGCAGGGACTGTAATTAATAAACGAGCGAGAGCAACACAGTATGCGAATAGTTAGGGAATATAATTAATTAATTGGTGAGAGCAACCCTGTGTTACTAAAGGGAGGGAATATAATTAATATGGTATCGAGAACAACCCAGTGTGGAAACAGGGTGGGATTGTAATAAATAAACTAGCGAAATTAACCCAGTGTGGAGATTTGGAGGGAATGTAATTAATAAACTAGCGATTGCAACCCAGTGTGCAAATAGGCAGGGAATATAACTAATAAACTAGCAAAAGCAACCCACTGTGCAAAAAAGGCAGGGATTATATTCATTAAATTAGCGAAAGCTATCCAGTGTGCAAATAGGAATGAAATATAATTAATAAACCAGCGAGAGCAACCCAGTGTGCAGATAGGCAGGGAATGCAATTAAGAAAGTAGCGAGAGCCACCCAGTGTGCAAATTGGGAAGGAATGTAATTAATAAATGAGCAAAAGTAACCCAGTGTGCAAATAGGGTTAACTATAATTAATAATCTAGCGAGAACAACCCAGTGTGTAAATAGGCAGGGAATGTATTTAATTAAACAGAGAGAGTAACCAATACTGCAAATTGGCATTGAATGCAATTAATTAACTAGCGAGAGGAATCCATGTTGCAAATAGGCAGTAAATGTAATTAATAAACTAGTGAGAGCAACCTATGCTGCAAATAGGCAGGGTATGTTATTAATAAACTAGCAAGAGCAACCCGGTGTGCAAGTATGCAGGGAATGTAATTAACAAACTAGCAAGAGTAACCCGTTTGGCTGGTAGGCAGGGAATGTAATTAATAAAGTAGCGACAGCAACCCAATATATAAATAGGCTGGGAATCTAAATCATAAACTAGCGAGAGCAACCTATGCTGCAAATAGGCAGGGAATGTAATTAATAAAGAAGCGGCAGCAGCCCAGTTTGCAAACAGGCAGTGATTTTAATTACCAAATTAGGGAGCGCTACACTTTGTGCAAATAGTCAGGGAATGTAATTAGTGAACTAGCGAGAGCAACCCAGTGTTCAAATGGAGGAGGAATGGAAATAATACATTGTGGAGGGAGAAACAAAGTGGGCAAAGCGAGACAGAATGCAATTAATACAGGCTAGAGTAGGAGAGAGCAATGTAATGTACAATAGCACTGAGCTTTTAAAATCCATGCACTGAAAACAAAAAATAATGCATCTCCTCTCACGTGACAGTGTCTCTTGAGCTGGGACATGTAAAACATTTTCAAGAAAATGTTTCACTGAATTTTTAAACACTTCAAGAATACTCTTCTCACAGGCGAATGAGGTTCCATTAAAAATGTGAAGATCGACCGGGCTCTTCACCTGATGCCAACTTTTAGTTTCAATGTGCAGCTCAGTTTATTACTTTAATTAGTTTTTAAAAGGCGTTAATAGGCCCCCGTCAGCTTGGCGGGCCCGCGCAACTGAAACTCTGAATGACGTGCGGTGACGTTGTGATTCACGCCTGAGATGGACCGAGAAAGCAACCCAGGGTGCAAATCGGGAAGGAAGGTAATTAATAAGTTCGAGGGAGAGTGAGTGAACTGCACAGCATGCTAATCGAGAGGGGATGCAATTATTAAATTAGAGAGAGAACAAACAAGTGATCAAAGGGAGGAGGAAATGAATGAATAAATTAGACGGGGCATCCCAATTTATAAATTGTGGAAGAATGTAATCAACAAAAGAGACAGAGGGAGAGAGAGAGAAAGCAACCCATTGTACAAGTAGAGGAGGAATACATTAGAGAGAGAGCAGCCCAGTGTGCAAATGGATGAGGAATGCAATTAATGAATTAGAGAGAGCAACCCGCTGTGAAAATAGATTTGGAATGTAATTAGTAAATTATGGAGACAGCGAGAGGAACCAAGTGTGCAAATAGAGGAGAAATGCATTCAATACATTAAAAAGAGATGGAGAGCAACACCACGTGCAAATCCAGGAGGAACACATGCATTAAACTCGACCGATAGCAAGCCAGTGCACAAATAGAAGAGGAACAGAATTAACAAATGAGACAGTGCAACCCAGTTTCTAAATTGTGGAGGAATACAATTAAGGAAAGAGAGAGAGACAGAGAAGCCCTGTGATAAATTAGAATGGGAACGTAATGAATAATCAAAATAGACACAGCTGTCCTAAGTACAAACTGAACGAAGATGATTAACAAATTGGAGTGAGGGAAAGCAAACCAATGGGCAACTACAGGAGTAATGTAATTTAGAAATTAGAGAGAGAGAGAGAGAGCAGCCCAGTGTACAAATCGTGACGGAATGCAATTATTAAATTTGACAGCGAATAAGCCAGGATGTAAATCGAGGAGGAATGCAACTAATACATTAGAGGGAAAGAGAATGTAGCCCAGTTTGAAAATAGAGGAGGAATGTAAATGATAAATTAGAGAGAGGGAGAGAGGGGGAGCAACCAGTCTGAAAACAGAGGAGGAATGTATTTATTAAATTGGTGAGACAGCAAAGCAGTCAGCAGATATAGGGGGAATGTAATTATTACATTAGAGAGAAAGAGAGAAAACAATCCAGTGCCCACGGAGAGTTGCAATGTAATTAATGAATTAGAGAGAGAGAAAGAGTTAGCAATCCAGTGTGCAAATAGAGGAAGAATGTAATTAATGAATAGGAGAGGGAGAGCGCAAGCCAATAAGCACATAGAGACGTAATGCAATTAATTAATTAGGGTGACGAAGAGCGAGAGAGCAACTGAGTGTGTAAAAGGAGGAGGTATGCAATTTTGAAATTAGAGAGAGCAACATAGTGTCCGAATGCCGGATGATTGTAATTAATAATTTGGACAGAAAGTAGCGCAGTCTGCAAATTGAGGAATGCAATTAATTAATTAGAGGGAGGGAGAGATAACAATCCAGTGTGCAAATAGAGAGGGAGCGTGTTTAATAAATTACAGCAAACTGAGACAGATAAACTACTCCCTCAACGTCACCTGCCACGTTCAATTACATATGTACATCTTCACCCAGGTATCTCTTCTGCAGCACTATCTTTAAATTGTCCCCTTTCTTTTATATTGCCACTCCATGTTCTTCACGCCTGAATGGATAATTTCACATTTAACCGCGTTGTCATTCATCTGTTCCTGTCCACCCTCTTCACCTCCTTGTCTATATTCTTTTCATTTTCTACACGATCCTCCTTACAATCCACGATGCTTCCAACGTTTGTATGTTCCACAGATCTTTGAAACTGTGCCCTGTACACACTTGCTCACTAATGTGTATCAGGAAGAGCACGGGTCACAACACTAGTTGTCAATCAGGGTAAATCACTGTTATTTATACAAAGCGTCTGATATAGGACACAGAGAAAAGAACTGAAATGTTCAGCACAGGGAGAGGCCCTTCGATACTCCAAGCCTGCGCTGATATTATTGCCCGTCAACTAAAATATTTTGCACTTCCGGAGTCCGTATCCCTCTATTTCCATCCTATTGATGTATTTGTCAAGCTGCCTTTTAAACACCACTATCGTACCTGCTTCAACCACCTCATCTGGCAGCGAATTCCAGACACTCACTGCCCTCTGCGTAAAATAACTTGCCCTGCACATCTCCTCTATAATTTTCTTCTCTCACCTTTAATCTATGTCCCCTAGCAATTGACTCTTTCACCTGTCTTGCCCTGTCCCCTCTCATACGGGGAGCTGACCACGTCCCCTCTCCCTTGTTGTCCAGTCCTTGTCCTCTGTCCCTCTAGTATCTGTGCTCATTCCCTTTCTCACGGGAACCTGTCCCGTCCCTCTCTTTCGGGTACATTCCCCTCGTCCCCTCTGCCTCTGCAACATTTCTCCTTCTCCACTCCATCGGGGCCCTGTCCCCATCCCCTCTCCCTCGGAGCCCTCTCCCTGCCCACTGCCCCTCCGCTAACTCTCCCCGAATGCTTTCCCTTGTGGACCTCTCCCTGATCGTTCTCACTCGGATATCCTTCCCTTCTCCCTGTCACTTTGGGAAATCAAAATGCTGCCACCCGCGTTGATACCAACCCCTGTGCTCAAACCAAGAGTCCCTGAATCTCCCGTGAATATCGCGCTCTGTCCTGTCTCCCGGTACACAATCCCTTGGGAACATCGGCCTGCCCCCTTCACACGGGGTCATCTCACCGTCCCCTCCCCCTCGCTGCCTTCTCCCAGCTTCCTCTCCCTCCGGGTCCTCAGCAAGCCCTCTCTCCCTTGGGGAAGTTCCTCCATCCACTGCCTCTTGGGGACCTGTTCCCTTCACCTCCCTCTCGGGCAACTCTTCCCATTGCCACTCCCTTCCAGTTCTCTCCCCATTCCCTGTCCCTCGGGAATCTCTCGGTGTTACCTTTCCCTCGGGGATCTCTCCCCATTCCCTGTGTATTGGGAATCTCTCCCCGTTCCCTGTCCCTCAGGGACCTCCCTCCATTCCCTCTCCCTCGCGGACCCATCATCATCACCCCTCACTCAAGGATCTCTCCAATGGCCCACTCTCGCTCTCGATACCGTCCCATCCCCTTTACATTGTGGTACTTCCTCCAGCCCAAATCCCCTGGTTCCTGCCCCTGAACCCTCTCCCTCGTGTTCCTGACTCTGTCCCCTCTCCAATGGTGATCTCTCCCTGTCAACTCTCACTCAGGGACCATACCCCATCCCCTCACACTCAGGGATCTCACCCCGACCCCTCGCCTTTGGGGACATCAAACCGGCCCCTCACTCACAGAGAACGCTCTCCACCATCTCTCTTGTGGATCTCTCCCTGTAACCTCTCCATCTGAGTTCCACCCATTCTCCCAGCCCCTTTGGGAACTTTCGCCACTCGAGCTCCCGTTGGGAACTTCCCCTGTGCCATTTCACCATCCCCTCAGCTCAAGGGGCCCCACACTCTCCCTTGAGGATAACTCACTGACGCCTTTCCCTGTGCCCTCTCCCAATCCCCTCACTCCATTTACATGTCGCTATCAAATGAGAACCAAACCCGGTTCCTTCTCCCTAGGGAGGAGCAGCATTATCCCCTACCTCGGATCATCGCCCTGCCTCCTCTCACTAGGAGACCAGTTCCCACCATACCCTTAAACGGGGAAAACACCCCTCCCCCTCCATGCTCGGTGACCTCTACCCGCTCTCTCTCCCTCTGGTTTCCACTAATATCCATTCTCTGTTGAGGGCCCCTCCCAGCACCCTGTCCCTCAGGGAACGGTCACAATCCCCCCTCATTTGGGGACCTGACCCATCCCCTCTCCCTCAGGGAGAAGATCCCTTCCATTCTCCCTCACAGACGTTAGCTCCACCCCTGTCCTACAGGAACCAGTCAAACTTCCCTGTCCGTCGATGCCACAAAACCTCCATTGTCCTTTGGTAACTGTCTCTATTCCCTCACACTCAGGGACATGTCCAGCCCGCACCCCCTCGTGGAACTGTCCCCATCCCCTCGCCCTTGTGGAACCGTTACCGTCCCCTCACCTTGGAGGGCTGTCTCTGTACCCCCTGCCTCGGGGACCTCTTCCCTTACCTTCTCCCTCGGGGTCACACCCGTCCCCTCTCCCATCGGGTGATCTCCCCCTCCCCTCTCCTTCGGTGATCAGTTCCCATCCCCTCGACCTCGCAGACCTCTCTGCATCCACTCACACTCGGTCAGCTCACACCATCCCATCACATTCTTCCCTCTCACCGTCCCTTCTCCCTCGAAGACCTATTCCATCCCCTCTCCAAGCAGTTCCTCTCTCCGTCACCTCACTCTCATGTGCAGTCACCATTCTCACTCCCGCGGGGTCCAGATCAGAATCCTGTCTCTCTCCAGGCCCAGTCCTCATGCCCTTTCTCTCCAGGACCTGCATTGCCCCTCTCTTTTGGCGAGCTGCACCGTTAAGATTTTTCAGAGACCACTCCTATCCCCCCCTCCCTCCGTGACCTCTCCCTAACTCCATTGCTCCGGAACTTTCCCCCATCCGCTCTCTCATGGAGTACTCTACCTGCTCCCTCTCTCTTCTGGAATTCTCCTCGACCACTCACCCTTGTGCACCTCTCCCAGTTATTTCTTCCTCCGAATTCCTTCTATTCTCCCCCTCCCTTTAGGAAATCACCACGTTACCTCTCGTGTTGAGACCTCCCCCTGTGACCCCTCACCATCCGCTGAGCCCAAGGGGCACCTGACGCACCCTTGACTGTCACTCTCTATACCCTCTCACTGTATCCTCTCCCCCGGAGTCATCGCTCTGCCTGGGTCACACGGGGACATCGTCTGCACCCTCTGCCTCAGGGTCCCTCACCAGGTCCCCTCCACATCAGTGTAATCTCCCAGACTCCCCAATCCTTGGGGACCTCTCCCCACGCACTCTCCCTCGGGGATCTGTCTTACTCACGTCACCCTCTGGGAAATTCCCCAATCCTTTCTTGCTCCAGGAACTGTCCCCATCACCTTTCCCTCTGAGACGTCTCCCTGCCCCCTCTCACTCAGGGAACTCACCATGTCCTCACACCCTCAGGGAACCCTCCCCAGGAACCCTTCCTGCCTCCTCTCCCTCAGGGATCTTTCCCCGCTCCCTCTACCTCAGGGAACTGTATCCATTCCCTCTCCCTTGTGAACCCTTCCCATAAATCTCAGGCAGTGAGATCCCACTCCCTTTGGATCCTGGTCCCATCCCCAGACCCTCGCGGTCATCACCCCGTCCCCTCTCCCTCCAGGTCCTGAGCCCATCACTCCATCTCGTGGTCTTCTACTTGTCCACTTTCTGCCAGATACCAGTCCTCGTTCCCGCACCCTTGGTGTCTTCTCCCCATCCCCTCGCCCTCGGAAACAAATGGCAGAGAATGTTCATGTCTCTCCTTGACATTGATCAACGCTGAATCCCCCATGATCAACATCCTTGGAGCCACCATTGACCAACAGCTGAAGAGGACCAGACATAGAAACACTGTGGCTAAATGAGGTCAAGCGGCAAGGAATCCTGCAGTGAATAAGAAAACTCCTGACTCCCCAAGTCCTATCCGTCATCAACAAGGCAAGAGTCAGGAGTGTGTTGGAATAATTCGCACTTGACTGGATGAGTGCAGGTCCCACAACACTGAAGAAACTCGACACCGTCCAGGACAAAGCAGCCCTGCTCGATTAGCACCATATCTAAAAACATTCTCCCCCTCCACCACCGAAACACAGTAGCAGCCGTGTGTACCATCGAAAAGATGCACTGCCTGCGCCAAGGCTCCTTCGACAACACCTTTTAACCCCGCGACCACTACCATCTAGAAGGAGAATTGCAGCAGACACAAGGGAACACCGCCCCCCATTTGTTACCCTCCAAGACACTCACCATCCTTACTTGGAAATATATTGGCCGTTCCTTCCCTGTCACCAGCTCAACACCCTGCACCTCCTCCAGCGCTGTAACCACCAACTTGTTAAATTGAAGTTGCCTCCGCTCCCTTTGTTGCTGATGTTACAGAAACAGATGAGCTGTAACTTCAGTCCCCATAACTTGAATATGGATGGAATCCAAATCGTCTGAACTCCGTGAAGATATACAGCAGCTCATAGCAATCCACAGCAAAGCACGCACCGCACCTCCAATAAATTTCTCATACCAGGAAGCAGTCCCCACCTGTCACAGGCCACGTGCGCACCTGTTCCTGAGAAATAAGCCCTGGGCTGGTTCCCTGCACAGATGAGCAATGGATCAGCCGCGAGTGACTAACACAAGAGGACGTCGGACGTGCACAGAACAAATTTCAAAGGCGCTGGGTTAAATCTGGTGGAATGGCTGATTGGCGTCATCATTAGACCCTCCCTCACCCTCTCGCCGCACGGACCGTCAATCCGGGCGAGAGTCATGTCCAGCAAGGAATTTGCCACCATTGTGAATCTCACTAGAGCCAACCTTCCAGGGGTGGGAATAAGTGAGGCTGGAGAGCCTGAAATTGTGGCCAATCATGTGTAAGGGACGGGAAAGTGAATTAATTCACTCTAAAGTGTCAGATTGATGAAGCACTTGAAGGCGAGTAAAAAGAGGAAAAGCAATCTTTGCAGCAAAATTGGAAACACCCACAGGGAGCGAAGTCACTGCAGGATAGAGGCCCCGATGTGTCTCTAACACAAGGATGAGAAAATTCAAACTCAGGAGCTCCCAGACCGAGAAGTGATGCTTATTCGTGAAAAAAAGCACTGATTGGCGAATGTGGTTTAGTCTGAATTCAGAGACGGGAGCAGAATTTCAAAAAGGCAGTGGATTATGAAGGGTTGTAACTTGGAGCGAGCATGAATACCATTCGATTGGTGAATTCTCAATGACCCCCGTACAGATGTGAGCTTATCCAGCTGATGTGCTGATGCCGATGTGGAGGCTGGTGAGATTACAGTGCTCACAGTGGGCAGGTTTGGTAAATGTGAGGATATGAGGTCGGAAGGTTGCCGAAGGTTAAAGGAATCAAAGAGGTTGGAAAGAATCCAGTTCAGCCTCAAATACTGGTCAGTGAGTTGTTCTGGAGTCAATAGATAGAGAATGAAGTTTGACTGAATTTAACTGAAGACAATGGAGTCTGTTATCCGAATATCACAATAGGATTAACATTGGCACAGCTAATTTTGGTTCTCAAAAATAATAGCCTGATAGAGATGCTTACCAGGGACACCAACGGCCGCGAGGTTGGGATAGTAATGCTTTTCAAAAATGACAAGTATCAAATAGATCCGATCAAGTAATGATAGCAAATGCTAATTTTTGGACAGAAGAAAAACTGCCACCAAGGAACTCCAGCCCATTCTTGCATCATTCCAGTCTATTGTTTTCAGATTCTGATCCATTGTTGTAACATTTCAATCTGTTGCTTTCAGATTCTGATCCATTGTTGTAACATTGGAATCGATTTCTGACAGTTTCTGACAAGGAAGGAACAATGGAAATAGCAGAGGCAATGGACAGAATTGTTCCATCTACCTTGCATATGGAAGTAGCACTAGAGTGCTAGAGGGTGGTAAATATGATATCCCATCTGGAAAATAAAATATAGAGAGAGGGGTCAACTCTGTGAATCGAGTCAGTCACTGGTTTCGAAATTCGCTGGAAAACATGAAGGAAGATAAATTGGTGAACGGTTGTTGTTCAGATTGGAGGGGGGAATGCAGTGGAACCCCATAGGGGGCCCCATTATCAGCATTGCACGTTATCATATAAAAGCCATGGCCTCATGCATTAAAGACATGGTATTGAGGCCTGCGGATGACACAGCAATGTGAATACTACTAAGTTGTGAGGAGGGTAGCAGAAGGCTTTTCGAGGGGGCAGAGAGGTCGCTGAAAGGATGAGGTGGAGAGAAGGTGAAACTTCAAATAAAGGAAGTGTGAAAGCGACAATTGGAGCAATTATAAAGGTGGTTGGTTAGGATAGGGAGAAAGTTTTTTCTAATGAGTGAAGCTGGCAGAGCACAGCTATTAGATGTTTAACAATAATAGATATTTCACTTGATAATGAAATGAAGAGATTGCACAAACCAGGAATTCATGCAGAACATTGACAAGTCAAAGGTCAGCTGGAGTATTGTCTCTAAATTTGGGCCCGAAAATTATGGAACGGTGTCAGGGCCTTGGGATGGATGCAGAGAAGATTCACTGGAATGATCACAGGGATGAGGGGTTGTAGTCACGTGAAGAGATTGGCGAATCAGGGATTGTTTTTCTCAGATCAGATCAGGCAAATTGCGTGTTCATCAGGAGAGTTTCTAAACACATTGCGTTTTGGTGAAACTTAATCAGGAAGGACCATTTCCACACGAACATTGGATAATGACCAGGAGAAACAGATTAAAGGTGTTTGACAAAGATCGCAAGAGGGAAAGGGGAGATGAGTCCTCACACAGCCAGTGTTTACACTGAAACCTGGAATTCAATGCCTGGAGCACTTCTGGAAACTGATACAACACTAACTTGTGAAATGGAATTGGATAAATGCTTGCCCTGGGGGAGGTGGGTTTGTAGGGGAGGTTATTCGGGGATAGAATTTCAGAGCCAATGGGTAAGGTTAGGAGGGATCATCCAATGGGATAGATGTTTCCAAGAACTCGGTTTGGTAATGTGTGGCAAATGGCCGAGTCTTGTACTGTATGAAACCAAAGAAAGTACACATCCTGGAAAGCTTCCAGGCCCTTTAACAAAAATCCACCCGAAGATAACCTGGACCCTAAAACGAATACAGGCCCTGTAGCAACTGCTGCACCTTGAAGTCCTACAGGCCTTCAAACAATGGGCAGGAGGGGAAGAGGTAGATAACCTCCACAGCAGAATGTCTCTCCCTTCCTGAGCATAGTTACATTAGTAACATCCCTGGGGCCAGTGCTAAGTTCCTGTCCCTTTCAATTAGGTAGCATGAGCACATGGGCGCTTGATGTGATAATCGGACACAGCTTTGAGGGCCTCAGCTGGAAGATGGTGGTAGCCAGAAGCTCCGCTGTTTCTCTTCCATTTGATTACTTGTTGCAGCTCTCCCACTGATGGTTGATCAAGAGATGCTGAAACTAATGCAGATACTGACAATAATGTAGAACCCTGAAACTAACATAGGGCCTGAAATAATACAGAGCCTGAAATTAACATGGAGTGTGAAATTAATACCAGCTCAGAAATGAATGCAGGCCCTGAAATTAATACTGACCCTTAAACTAATACAGACCTGGAACGAATACAGACCCGCAGACTAATATCGATCATGAAACTAACACAGATCTTTAAACTAATTTTAATCGTGAAACTGATACAGACCCTGAAAGTAATACATGTCCTGGAACGGATAGAGGCCCTGAATCTAATACAGATCGTGAAACTAATACAGACCCTGAAGCTAGTGCAGTCCTGAAACTAATAGAGACCCTGATACTATCACAGGCCCCGAAGATAATTCATATCCTTAAGCTAATACAGACCATTAAGCAAATGCAAATCCTGAAACTAATATAGGCCCTGAAACTAATTAGGGTCCTGATACAAATACCAATCATTAAACTAATAGAGACTCTTAATGTAGTACAGATCACAAAACTAATACAGCCTCTGAAGCTAATACAGCCCCTGAAAATGAAATAGATCATGTAACTTAGATAAATCCTGAAACTAATTCCAAATTCTGAAACATTTCAGATCATGAACATAATACAGATCTTGAAAGTAATACAGATTCTGAAGCTAAGACAGGCCTTAAAATAATGCCGAATACAAACCTAATACAGATCCTATTAAAAATGCAGGCTCTGACACTCATACAGATGCATGAACACTTACAGGTTCTGAAACTAACGCATATCTTGAAACTAATGCAGACCCTGAAAAATAATAAAGATCCTGAAACTAAAACTTACCCTGAAACTAATACAGACACTGAAACTAAAAGCAGACCCTGAAATAAATGCAGATCCTGAAACTAATATCGATACTGAAACTAATACTGAACCTGAAACTAATACATACCGTGAAACCAATACAGATCCTGAAACTAATACAGGCCCTGAAATTAATATAGACCCTGAAACAAATACAAACTCTGAAACTAATACTAACCCTGAATTTAATACAGACCGTGAATCCAAATCAGACCTGAAATTAATACAGACTCTGAAACTAATACAAACTCTGAAACTGATACAGATCCTGAAAATAATACAAACTCTGAAACTAATAAAGTCCCTGAAACTTAAACAGACCCTTAAAGTAGTAGAGTTCGTGAGAGTAAAGCACACCCTGAAACAAATTCAGACACTGAACCTAATACTGATCCTGAAACAAATACAGGCACTGAAACTATTACAGACATTGTAACTAATACAGATCCTGATTTTATGCAGTCCCCTAAACTAAAACCGACCTGAAGCTAATGCACACCCTGAAATTTAGACAGATTCTGAAACTAATACAGACCCTAGCATTAATGTAGACCCTGAAACTAATACATATCTTGAAACTATTACACATCCTGAACATAAACCTAATCATGTGACTAATAATGAGTCAGACAGAGAGTATTGGAGGGTACTTGCTGATGAAGAGAAAGAGGGACAATATCGCGGCAAATGTCAGGGGACCATAATCTGGGACAGACACTGGGACGTAGAAAGTGAGAGAGTGACAAACAAAATGTAATATATTCTGGCAGTTAATGGGAAACACAGTGACAATTACGTGAAAATAGACAGGGAGAGTGACAGATATGAATAGAAAGATGGTCTGAGAGAGAGAGAAGGAAACAGGGATTTACAGTGAGGGTGAAGGAATGGGAGTAAAAATGTTTTGAGAGAGAGTGACAACAGGGAGTGAGAGTGAGAGTGAAGGAATATGAGTGAAAGGGAGAACGTGTGTGAGAGATTGACAAACATGGTGCGAGAGTGAAAGAATGTGCAAGAAACAGAGATAGAGTCAGAGACAGTGACAATCAGGAGGTTGAAGTGAGAGTGAAGCAATGTGTGAGAAAGAGAGATGGTTTGAGGGAGAGTGACAAACAGGGAGTCAGAGTGAAACAATGTGAGAGAAAGAGAGATGGTTTGAGGGAGAGTGACAAACAGGGAGTCAGAGTGAAACAATGTGAGAGAAAGAGAGATGGTTTGAGGGAGAGTGACAAACAGGGAGTCAGAGTGAAACAATGTGAGAGAAAGTGACATGGTTCTATAGGGAGTGACAACAGGGAGTGCGGGTAAGATGTAAGGAGTGCGAAAATAGATGGTTTGAGAGAGTCACAAAGAGGGAGTGAGTGTGAGGGCTGAATGTTCCTGGTCCCAAACGTGCCCAAAGGAAGGGGCTACTATGTAAGAGTTTGTAGACAAATTGAGCGGCGGATTAGCTCCTCAGCAATATAGAAATGGATATTTGGTGATTGATGTAAAGAACAATGAAGGAGCCTCCATGTTGTGGCAGCTTCGTAGCCACTGACTACCAGGGCTGTGCAACTTTCCTGGTGGGGCTGCCCAAACACCAAAACTACCGGCACTCTTAATAATGAGGCTACATGGGGAGTTCCCACTATTCAGCATCTCACAGTGAGCTTCACAATGGACAATTAGCAGACAGCCTCCAAGAAAGATTGTTCCCTCATCTCACTATCCAACATCAGTTATCAGGATTCTGATTGGGTCCTAAATTCATGGTTCTGAAGCACGTGGGAATAGTCAGGTCACAGGGAGAAGCGGAGAGAGAGAGAGAGAGATAGAGACAGATTAAACTGAATGGATAAAAACAAGAAAACTGCAGATGCTGGAAATCCAAAACGAAAAAATAAAAAAAATACCTGGAAAAACTCAGCAGATCTGGCAGCATCGGAGGAGAAGAGTGAAGTTCATGTTTTGGGTCCTCGTGCCACTTCAACAGAACTAAAGAAAAATAGGAGTGGGATGAAATGTAAGCTGGTTAACGGAGGTGGGGTGGGGGGTGGGTGGGGCGTGGAGACAGGGGCAGGGAAGAGGGTGAAGTTGGGGGGGTGGTAGTTGTTGGGACAAGCATGCAGTGATAGAAGGAGATAACCAAAAGTTGTCACAGACAAAAGTACAAAGAGGTGTTGAAGTGGTGACATTATCGCAAAGAATGTGCTACTTAAGAATGGAGAGCTGGACAAGCAAGGTAATGATAGCTCAAGTGGGGGTGGGGTGAAATAAGACTAAAAGGGCATAAAAGTTATAGATAAATGATCAGTGGAATACTTTAAAAATAATGGAAATGGGTGCAAAAAGAAAAATCTATATAAATTATTAGAGAAAACAAGGAGGAGGGGGAAGACATGGAAAGGGGGTGTGGATGGAGGAGGGAGTTTAAAATCTAAAATTTTTGAACTCAGTATTCATTCCGGAAGGCTGTAAAGAGCCTCGTCGGAAGATGAGGTGCTGTTCCTCAAGTTTACGTTGAACTTCACTGGAAAAATGCAGCAAGCCAAGGACAGACATGTGAGCAAGAGAGCAGGTTGGAACATTCCTTGTTCCAGTCCTACTCCGGCCCCCTCCCACAACTCTTTCTCCGATTACTTCGGTGCTGCTTCATGCTCTCGTCGGAACCTCGAAAAAATTATTAATTTTTCTTCCAGTCTCCATCCCTCCATCATTTTCACATGGTCCATCTCTGAAACTTCCCTTCCCTTCCTTGCCCTCTTTGTCTCAATTTCTAGTGAAAGATTTTCCACCAATATATATTATAAGTCTACCGACTCCCACAGCTAACCTTGACTACAGCTCCTCACACCCGACTTCCTGTAAGGACTACATCCTATTCTCTCAGTTCCTTTGCTTCCCTCGCATCTTTTCTGATGATGCTCCCTTCAAGAACAGTTCCTCTGACATGTCCTCCTTCTTCCTAAACCAAGGTTTTCCACCTACAGTAGTTGACAGGGCGCTCAACCGTGCCCGGCCCATCCACCCTCATGCCTTCTCCTCCCTCCCAGAAACATTATAGGGCTCCCCTTGTCCTCTCTTATCACCCCATCAGCCTCCACATTCAAATGATCATCCTCCACCAATTCCGCCAACTCCAGCATGATGCCACCAACAAAACATTTTCCCTTCAAACCCCCGGTGGCATTCCATAGGGATCTTTCCCTTGGTGATACCCTGGTCAACTCCTCCATCACATCCTACTCCTCAACCCCTGCCTACGGCACCTCCCCATGCAAACGCAAGATATGAAACACCTGCCCCTTCGCTTCCTCTCTCTTAACCGTCCAAGGGCCCAAACACTCCTGTCAAGTGAAGCAGCATTTCACTTTCATTTCCTTCAACTTAGTCTACTGCATTTGTTGCTCCCAATGCGATTTCCTCTACATTGGAGAGACTAAACGCATTCTGGGTGAAGGCTTTGCAGAACACCTTCAGTCTGTTCGCACGCTTCACCCAAACCCCCCTGTCGCTTGCCATTTGAACACTCCACACTGCTCTCTTGACCACATGTCTGTCCTTGGCTTGCTGCATTGTTCCAGTGAAGCTCAACGCAAACTGGAGGAACAGCACATCATCTTCCGACTAGGCACTTTACAGCCTTCTGGACTGAATATTGAGTTCAACAATTTTAGATGTTAAATTCCCTCCTCCATCAGCCCCCACTTTCCGTCTCCTCCCCCTGCTCCTTGTTTTCTCAAATAATTTTTAAAGATTTTTCTTTCCCACATATTTTCATTTTTTAATGTATTCCATTGATCATTTATCTATACCTTTTATGCCATTTTAGACTTATTTCACGCCACCCCCACTAGAGCTATTTGTATCTTGCTTGTCCAGCTATCTATTCTTTATTAGTGCATTCTTTTAATCCAGATTACCACGTTCAAGACCTCTTTGTTCTTTTGTCTGTGACATATTTTGGTAATCTCCTTCTATCACTGCTTATTTGTCCAAACAACCACCCCTCCCCCTTCTCTCTCCCACCACCCTCCCCCATAAACCAGCTTATATTTCACCCCAATCCTATTTTTACTTAGTTCTGTTGAAGTGTCAGGAGGACTCTAAATGTCATGAAGACTCTTCTCCACCGATGCTACCAGACCTGTTGAGTTTTTTCCTGGTATTGTTTATGTTTTGTTTTAAACCAAAACGAATTCAGATGAAGTGTAAGCTGTGGATGGAAGTGAGCTCTTTCAGTGGGTCCTTTTCATTTTCCAGTCACTGTGTGTATCCTGAAAACCGGTTCACTTTGTTTCACATTGCATTCTAGTTCCATCCAATGTGTCTGTGTATGTGTGGTTGTGCATGTCTGTGTGTGCATGTGTGTGTGACTGCATGTATGTGTGTATGCATGTGTGCGAGTGTATGTATCTATGTGCGTCTGTGCCTGTGCCCCTTTGTGTGTCTCTGTCCATATTTGTGTGTCTGTGTATGTTTGTCTCTGTGTATTTGTGTCTGTGCATGTGTGTGTGCCTGTGTGTGTGTCTGCATGAGTGTGTCGAGGGGATGACAATTACTGCCTCTGCTAATGTGCATCATTTTTGTGCCTGTGGTTTCTATCCCGCTGCTGTCTGATGTTGGTGATTGTCAGTCGGTGAAATGACAAACGGATTTCAGAGACATTGTTGTGATTTTACTGGTGAACATGTAGATTTGCTTTAATCTCATTGCTCTTTATTATTTCTCCTCAGAATTATTAAAGTACTAAAGGGTGCAATTAAAGAGCCCAATGGAAGGTGGTGCCAGAGAAATATTTATCACAAAGTGTCAAACACCATTTTTATTCATATTGTTGCTGTTCCCTTGGATGTTCAGGAGAGCGCATGTGGAGCAGCTTGGCAGTGAACCTTTGTACTCTCACCTTTTCTCCATGCACCAATGGGTGAGCAGGATGTGCGGAGCCGGCGGGACCATTCGCTCCAACACCGATCATTGTGCCCGACAAATGAAGCAGGACGTGGCCCTTCACATTGTCCCATCTTCAATGGGCCAAGTCCAATCCCCCGTTCTTTGTGCATTCTCAGGGCCCTCCACTCTTCGTTATGACATCATCATGCGACTAGGTCCTGCCCCCAATTCCATTGTGCATTCGGAAGACCCATCCCACCAATTAAGCTGTCAACTATGAGAGCAGGCCCTGCTTGCAATGATGCCAAACGTCCACCCTTTCAATTATGTAGTTATTATGAAGAACCATCCCGCTCCCTGTCCATTGTGCCGGCACATACCCCACCTGTCATATTCTGCCATTGTCATGGGAAACAGAGGCGACCCCCTAGGCATTGTACAGTAATGGTTGCCGCACCTCCCATTATGCCATTGTCATGTTTTAAAAGTGAAACAACACCACCCCCCCAGCCCCATCCCCACCAGCAACCTGCTCCCCGGGAGCTGTGTGGATTAGGTGCCTCACTTCAATATTCTCACCATTGGTATCGAGCACCTTCCCCACACCCCATGCCCGTGGCAGAGCTATCCAACTCCTCCAGTCACTCTGTCGAACGTTACTGCACCCCCACCCATTTGGAATATGAATTAAACTGAGAAAATACAGGCCTTTCACTGATTCATTTCTTCTTTACTTTTTGAATGAACTCCAAAATTGGCGCGAAGAGACATTTCAGCCCCTGCTTCAATTGCTCCCTGAATTTTGTCAGGGTGATTGCATAAATACCAGAATTTGTGGAGCAGCTCAGGAGCTGCATCATGAAGCCCAGTTCCTGTACATAAGGATGCAGTAATATGGACTGATAACCCAAATTCTGCATCCGGATCCATACAGAATACACCGTATTCGTTGCCCACAACAGGAGGAAATTTGCCGAGATAGCAAACAGTAAAATGATAGATTTCCTTCGACTCTCCATCTCTGGATCTCTGATCCCCTCTCCACTGCTCTGAGCCCAGAGCCTCCTGCGGGCTCTGCTGCTCACTAAAATGTGTCTGACGGTGAAAACATTGAGCAGCAGAATCAGGACAAATGGGACACAGGGAGTAAGAATGTAATGGACAAACTCGATTGTTACCCAAACCGTAGACAAGTAAACATCTAGCGTTGCAATACAAAACCAGGGCTGGTTCGCCATTTGATATGTTCCAGTGAACATGAAATACCAGAAAATGTTCTTTAACAAGCTCAGCACAGACACTGTTCCAAGAACCACAGCTGCTATCTTTTCGGTACAATATCTACATTTCAGAGTTCGGCAAGAAATGGCTACAAATCGGTCAAAAGTGAAAGTGACGGTGAACCAGACTGAGCAATCAATGGCTGCATAAAGCAGCACGGCATGGATATTACAGATATGAAGGAACAACAGGAAATGAAAGTGCTCCCGATGAACAATTGGAATATGCCTCAATACCAGGTCGAGTATAATCACCAGTAGATCCGCCGATGCCATAGCCAACAGGTAATGCGTTACACATTTGGAGAGACCACACTTTCCCCGGGAAACAATTAGAATTGTCACCGATATAACTGTGAGCAAGGGAAATAAACATGAAAAGAATAAAATAGGTTAGCAGAAAAGCTTAGTAGATAACTTATGGTCATTTCCGATTGTCCTTCTGTAACCATTAATACATTTAATTCATTTTACCTGCAATAACAAATGGTGGAGTTTTAAAATATGTTATGTCTGGTCAGACTAAATGTTCAAAGTACAATACTGATATTGGAGAGCTCAATTTTATTGGAGGTGCAGGAGTACAGCAACTTTGGGTGCCTGTTGCCAATATTTGAACACATCAGGCGAGGTTAACAAAAGCAGTTAATAAAACAGCTCAGAACTTCAGCTTGATGAATGGATACAATCTCCAGAAAGATACTCTGCAAATATTCAAAACATTACTTTGGTCAATCGTATTGTATTGTCCCGAATAATGTGCAGCGCACTTTAGACAGAATGTGAATAATTTGTAGAGGGTGGAGAGGAGACAGGAAAGAATGGCACCGCAGGTGACTGATTACAATAACATGGATAGATTGGAGAAGGTTACTAATTATCATGAAAAGTGTATGCATAAAATAGGTGCAGCATGGAAAGAAGATAGTTAATACATCTTATCCACGCTGGTCCACTGATAGAGCAATTCGCTGTTGTCACTTCCATAGCAATCCTCTCCCTCCACCCACCTCCCCCCACCTTGTTCTATACCTGTCCCCTTTTCAGGTACTAATTTGATGCCCTTTTCCCTTGGTTAGGCCTGGCTCCACCACAATCTCTGCAAGCGCATTCCAGATTACATTTTGTAATAAAGGTTTTCCTCAGGGAGACAACGCTCCTTTTTCCAATTACCTAACATCCATGCCCTCTGATTCTCGATCCTTCCAAAAATGGAATGGTTTCTCCATGCCTACTTTTTCCAGACCCCGTATAATTTTAAATATCTGTTCAATACGCCCTTTGATCTTGTGTTCTCCAACGAGAACAGCCACAACTTTTCCAATTCATCAACACAACTGGGATTAATCATCTCAAAGCAAATTGTCGTCTATGTTTTCTGTACCAGCTTTGGTGCTTTAACATTCTTGTTAGAATGAGGTGTCCAGAGCTGGGCACAGTTCTCCAGTGGAGGACGAAACTGCATTTTATGGAGGTTTAACATCTCCATCTTCCTTTCGTACTCTATGCCCCTCCTCATAAATCCCAGGATGCGGGAAGTTTTATGAACCACTGTCTCAACCCAAACTCCCACCTTCACTGATTCACGTGCATGTACATACAGATCACTCAGCTCCTGCACCAATGTCAGAATTGTGTTGCTGAGAAGGTTACATTAAGGTGTTCAACATTTTGACCATTTGAGAGAAAGATGCAGTTATTTTTCCGTTTGCCAAATGGGTGAAAAACCAGATATAATCTAATTGGCAGTAGGATCAGAGGTCTCATTTGAAATGCACTGGCCACTAGTGCGGTGCTGCCAGATTTAATATTGCATTTCAAACGTGAACGTGTTAAACATTTGAAGGTGCAAAACTCTGTAAAGTGGTAATGGGTAACAATATAAGAATGACAATATTCGATTTCGGGCTGCAAGCCCATGTAACTCTCTGAGCACCAGAACAGTGGTTAAGCGGGATTTGATTCCAGTTAGGTTACAGGCAGCAGAACCCGGTATTTGTTGAGGTTTATAAAGGTTTCTAACCAGGAGGTGAAGTTTGAGCAAAGTGGTGTTCTTGGGCGGTGGGTGTGGTGGTGAGTGAGTGGAGGTGATTCTGGCTCGGATCATATTGAAATAGAAGAGCAGATGGAACTCAATCTGAAAAACAAAATACCCAGATTTTGTGTTTATGCAGTAGATGAGTCGAGGCAGGTTGGTGATATGTGATATTAGGACGGTGGCCGTGGGCAGTATTTCGGAAAGGGAGTCTATTGTGTAGGAACTCAGCTCAAAATATCAGCAAATGCTCTGGTTGAATATCAGGCATCAGGGTGAGTTAAGGGGTGGGGAGAGTGTGCGATGTGTGGCTGGTGCAGCGTGTGTGGATGCAGGGCAGGTTTTCGGAAGCAGTCAGGTGACACTGGTTTCGCTCCTTACAAGGATCAACTGAAAAAGAAGAAAACGTTGCAGCTAATCAGTGTAATGTGGCTTCCAGGTATAATAGCTAGATAGAGAGATATCCAGGGATATCAACTGAACCTAAGATACGACTGTGCATTTCAAACTCAGCATTGCAATTGAAAATTCTTTATGTACTTAAAAATATCGTGAGAGGAAGACATACGAAGCACACCAGCAATGGCGAGCATTGGATAGTAAAAACACTGAATAACCTGAAGAATCTTTGGGGCCCGATATTTGAATGTGGTTCCATAATAAAACGTCAACAGATAGTGAACATAATATTGTAGCCCCCTGCCTTTTGTATGACACCAATCGCCTGTTCTCAGCGCCTGATCCATTGTTGAAACATTCCAGCCTACTGTTTTCAGATTCTGAGCCTTTGTTGTAACATTCAAATCTGGTGTTCTCGGATTCTCTTCCATTGTTGTAAAGATCCAATCTATCATTCTCAGGTTCTGATCCATTTTTGTAATATTCCAAACTTGTTCTCAGATACTGATCCAGTATTGCGATATTCCAAACTATTGCTCTCAGATACTGATCCAGTATTATAATATTACAAATTATTGTTCTCAGATTCAGATCCAGTATTGTAATATTCCAATCTATTATTCTCAGATTGTGCTCCGTTGTTGTTACATTCTGAACTATTGTTCTGGGATCCTGATCCGTTGTGGAAAAATTCTAAGCTACTGCTCTCCGATTCGGACAGATCATTATAATAGTCCAAACTATTGTCCTCCGATTCTAATATATCTTCTCCCTCGCTTTGGAGCTACTGCTCCCTGACACTGCCGCATTGATTATCCGTGTTATAGGATGAGATGGCTTATTGGAAGGATTCGCATTTTAATTGAAGGGGTGTTAGCTCTATTGGCACAATTAAGGCCCCTGGAGATTGATACTCTTACGCCACAAAATAAAAGTTTCACTTAACTCCTTTCTATTGTACCCAAATGAAACAGTGTTTTTGCAGATTTTGTGGGTATGTCTGAGTTTACTAGAGAAGGAAAGGTGGAAATCGTGGATTTCCTTCACTATCCTTCAATCCTCCTTGGATATCGAACTCTTCCCAAAGTGTTGTCAATGTTGCTCCCCGTTTATCGAAGGGCAGATGGATAATCCTTGTATCTGACGATCAATCAAAGAATTGTTAGTGAAACGGTGTGTAAAAGCAGAGACTCAATAATTTGGGGCAAAATCAGTTTGTTGATTAGAAACCATGGGTTTAGAAATAACAGCCAGAAGAGACACATTAATGAAAAATAATCTGCCTCTGACAAACTCGAATGCCATCGTTACTGAAGTGTCAGGTAGGGTTGATGATGAAAGTGTGTTTTTTGTTAACTATACGGACTTGAATGACCACGTGCCAATTACCGTATTTGTTGGAAACTGTAACAGATGATTCAGCAACACAAACACAAATGCCTGAATGCCACAGTTTAGAATCCGCGATGCTACACGTTCAAATTTGTTCCTTCCTCCAGAGAAATATCTTAGAACATAAAAACTTTTGAATCTCTTGACTTCTTTAGGGATCACCCAGAATGCCAGTGCTCTGTCGCTTGCTTTATACCTTCTCAGTTCCAGTCATCCTCAGCGTTAAGACATTCAATTAACATGTACTTAGGTGACTTATTTCCTTGTTGCCTTTTCTCCTCAATATTTCCACGTTAATCCACGATTGGCTATATTTGGTCACAAGGCTCTGTGAGGACCACTGTCAATACTTTTTTCAGTTTCAAACCAGACAACGTTCCAGCTTATTTTTCTTCATGCAATCCAGACTGAGATTAACCTCATTTGCATTCCACGTGATGAATCTTGGGTTTAGAATTGTCGCAGCTCAGTGCAAAAAACTAAGTAAGTGTGAGCAACTGGTTATTTTCTCACAGTAAACTGTCGACGGCACCTGTCCCAGTTGCTGCTAAACAAACTCATAAAACAGGCGGATCAATAGAAATCAGAGATTCTCACAAAACTGCACACATCTCCGATGGGAATCTTCAGGTGTCTTCTCAAATAGACCTTTAGTTTATGTATCCTTCAATGGCAAATATTTCACCAATATGAAGCAATACATAGATCTGACAGACCTTCAGTCTTCATCGATTATGCTTGAACTAATTTAGCTCTAATTCTTTTTAAAAAAAAAAATCTCGACCTTCTGCCCTGAGTGAAATGACGGTAACCATAATTTCTACACAAAAAAGGCCAAAGAGAAGTCATCCACTGTTTAGTACCTGCTCCTTTATGGCTCTTACCTTTCTAATCCGGCCTGTAAATTTGGACTGAGGGGAAAGGAAGCCTCTTAAATATTGCAGCTTATTCTGGTCTGCAGAGGACTATCTGGAATTGTGGTGGGGGCATGTTTAATCGAGGCATTCAGAAGTGTGTTAGATGAATCTTTGAATAGAAAGAATAAGTGGGGTTATGTGGAAACGTCAGGAGGAGGGCATTGAGCAATGATGCTCGTTCGGACAGCCGGCGTGGTCACGATGGGCAGAATGGCCTCCTTCTGCACCATCACAACTCCGTCATTCTGTGATCCTGAATTTACATAAACCCGTTCAAACTTTTGACATTGAGAGCAATTTGTTGGATGCACCTCAAAGTTATGTGTTAAATCCGGCATGGTAGAGATGGCGTGAGGTTGGTAAATGCGGGGCATGGGATGTGGACATTCAGATCTTCATTTCTGAGGTGCTGCCACATTGTCAGAGGGTCAGCACATAAGGAACGCTGCACTGTCACAGGGGCAGTACAGAGGGAGCGCTGCACTGTCTGATTGTCAGTACTGAGGAATTGTTGCACTATCGAACTATCAGCACTGAGTTAGCACTGAGCTGTCAGAGATTCAGCATAGAGGGAATACCGCATTGTCGGAGGGTAAGTATTGAGGCAGCTGTGCATTGTCGGAGTATCAGTACTGACGGTGTGCTGCGCTCTCAGAGGGCCAGTGCTGAGTTAAAAGCCCGGTATATCACCTTTCCTCCCTCTGTCTACCTAGTATATCACATTGGCGCAGCCCCACTGCTGGTGTACGTGGTATAACAGCCTTCTGCAATCATGACCCTGGATCTCACCCACAATCGCACGTTGTACTTGTTATATTTTCCCATTTCCCCAGTGCACCAGGAACAGGCACCACCCCCACTGTAGCGGCTATATTTCCTTACTGCCCTGCTGTGCCTGGAATACCCCCAACCTCATGTACCTGTATTATCCCTCCCCCAGCCAGCGACAGACATCATCCCTCCTTGCTGTTGCTGATTTTGTTGATGGCCTGTTTGCTGTCACAACCAGCGATTTTCGGGACCACTGATGACGCTCCCCTTCCCTCTGTTCTCCAATCTGTATGTGTTTCTGTGCAGCACTGGCAATTAACAGCTTATGGGACAAACGTGGACTGTTTGCTCTGTCACCATAACGACTGCAGCCCCTCCCACTCTGCCCTCTGCCTGCTGTCAGCCCAGCAAACTTATCCTCTGCTGATGGAAAGAAAAAATAAAAATGGAAACGTAATGGACATTCTCATTCAGTCAATGTTCAAGTTCACGGGTGGATTAAAGAATTGGAGTAAAGGGATATTCCAGCACATTCTTCAACTGCTCCCTGAACTTAACCTTGGTCATGGTGTAAATCCCAGTGTTTGAGCAGCAACTCAGGAGCTGCAGCATGAAGCCCAATTCCATCACAACATAATCTAGATCAACTTGCACATTCCGCAAGAATGATATCTGGCCACATGGAAAACAATACTGACATTGCGCACAACAGGATGAAATTGGCTGAGATAATGCACCGTAAAATCGTGGATTTCCTCGGACTCTCCATCTCTGGGTATCTGAGACTCTCCCCACTGCTGTGAGCCTGGAGTCTCCTGCAGGCTTTACTGTTCACTAAAATGTGTCTGACGGTGAGAACATTGAGCAGCAGGATCAGGACAATGGGAGACAGAGGCTACAAATTAAGTGGATGTAGAGGGATTGTCGCTGGAGTAGTAACCCAGAAATCTGGCATCATGCTCTGGGAACAGGTGTTCGAATCCTGCCCTGGGAGATGGTAGAATTTGAATTAAATAGAAACCTGGAATAAACAGCACAATGATGACCATGAAACCATTGGCGTCTGTTGCAAAATCCCATCTGATTCACTAATTCCCTTTAAAGAAGGAAATCTGCTGGGAAACATGTGCCTCCAGACCCACAACAATGTGATTGACTCTTACCTGCCCTCCGAACAAGGGCAATTCGGGATGGGCACCAAATGCCAGCCTAGCCAGTGACGCCCACGTTCCGTGAATGAATAAAACAGGAATGTGTTGGAGGAACTCGACAGCTGTCCAGATTGGGGAGATGTTTTGGAAAGAGTATCCTACAGTCAGCATCACGGTGAAGCAGTCTGGAAAGAGTATCCTACAGTCAGCATCGCTGTGAAGCAGTCTGGCAAGATTGACCTGCAGTCAGCATCGCGGTGAAACAGTCTGGAAAGAGTAACCTGCAGTCAGCATCGCGGTGAAGCAGTCTGGAAAAAGTGACCTGCAGTCAGCATCGCGGTGAAACAGTCTTGAAAGAGTGACCTGTAGTCAGCATCGCGGTGTAACAGTCTGGAAAGAGTATCCTGCAGTCAGCATCGTGGTGAAACAGTCTGGAAAAAGTGACCTGCAGTCAGCATCGCGGTGAAACAGTCTTGAAAGAGTGACCTGCAGTCAGCATCGCGGTGTAACAGTCTGGAAAGAGTAACCTGCAGTCAGCATCGCGGTGAAACAGTCTGGAAAAAGTGACCTGCAGTCAGCATCGCGGTGAAACAGTCTTGAAAGAGTGACCTGCAGTCAGCATCGCGGTGTAACAGTCTGGAAAGAGTATCCTGCAGTCACCATCGCGGTGAAGCAGTCTGGAAAGAGAATCCTGCGGATATTTTTGTGAATAAGAACAGTGAGATCAAAAAACAGCGCGAGAGAGCGATGGAGAGGTCAGAACCAGCGCGAGTGCAGGGATGCTTGAAAAAGTGATGTCATCACAAAGGTGAGAGCTGATTGGTGAGTCACAGGGAAGTGTTGTCCCAAATTAAGCAAAGGAAAGGTAAGAATGATATTGTTTTATTTAAAATACATAAATAACTTTATGCTTATGTTTTACTTTATTTAACTTAAAGCAAATAACGGGTGTTTTTTTTTTCAAACTAGAGGCACAGCCGGGCAGCTCAGTCCCATGTTATGTACCATCTTCAACATGTGGGAAGTCTTAGACACTCTAGGAGCGACCACGTGTGCAGGAAGTGCCGTCAACTGAAGCGACATGAGCTCCGAGTTTCAGAGCTGGAGGCGCTGAAGCACATCAGCAAGGCTAAGAGTTTGGTGGCTGGAACGTTTTTAGGCATGGTGACCACAAAGCAGACAGATTTGGATTGGTAACCATCAGTCTGAAGGGATGTGTGAGACAGGTAGTCAGGAAATCCCGAGGGTGCACCTCGCTCGAGAACAGGTTTTCTGTGTTGGAAAACGGTGAGAGTGACGGTTCGACTGGGGAGTGCAGCCACGCTCATGGCACTGAATGGCTCAGCTGCACAACGGGGAAGGAAAAAGTGGGGAAGGACACTAGGTGCATGAGGGTCCATAATAATGCGAACAGACAGCCGTTTCTTAGGCCAGGATGGTATGTTGTCTCCCTGGTGCCAGGATCAAGGATGTCACCGTAGGTCTGAAGGGCATTCTAAAGTGGGAGGGCAAACGGATGGAGATTGTCGTACATATTTGTACCAAGGACATCGGTGCAAAGAGGGATGAGGTCCTACAAGCAGAATTTTGGGATCCAGGAAGCAAACTAAAAAACAGGACCTCAAAGGTGGTGATTACTGGACTTCTTCCAGTGGCACGCACTGGCGACTATAGAAGTAGGGGATTAGGCCAGATGAATGCGTGGCTGGATAGTTGGTGCAGGAGAAAGTGTTTTTTATTTCTCGCATATTGGGAGGTTTCTGGGGGATGTGGGACCTGTACAAGGCAGACAGCTAGCAGCTGAACTTCAATGGGACCAACATCTTGTGGGGAGGTTTGGTGGTGTTGTTGGTGCGGGTATAACCTAACTTTGCAGGGGGATGGGATCCTGAGAGGTGGCTCAGCAGGGGAAGTTGCACAGGCAAAATTAGTAGAGAGAGCAAGTGCGTCTTGAAGGCATAGAACTTATTGGCCAGTTAATGCAGAAACGAGTTTGGCAAGGTTGGATGGTATTTATTTTAATGCAAGGAGTCTGACAACTAAGGCAGATTTGAGGGCATAAGTTATCACATGGAAGTATGATGTCCTTGCTGCCGCAGAGACATGGCTGCGGGAGGGGCATGTTAGGCGGCTCAAAACCCCAGGGTATAGGGTCTTCAGGTGAGACAAGGAAGGAGGTAAAATAGGAGGGGGGTTCCCAATATTAGTCAAGGAATCAGCGACAGTAGTACGGAGGAATGACATCCTAAAAGGCTCCTCAAATGAAGCCATATGGATAGAATTGAAAGAAATACTAAACAATGAGCAATCACATTGCTGGGAGTTTACTACAGGCCGCCAAACATTCATAGAGAAATGGAAGAAAAGATATCTAGGCAAATTTCAGAGGAGTGAAAAAATGAAAGGGTAGTAATAGCGAGAGATTTCAATTTCCCAATATTTTCTTGGTTAGTCATAGTGTGGTAGTTTTAGAGGGAGATGAATTCTTACACTGCACCCAGGAGAGCTTTTTAAGCCAGTACTTAGAAGGTCCTACAAAAGACTTAATTTTAGGGAATGAAGCCGGGCATGCGGCAGAGGTATCAGTGGGGCAGTGTTTTGCAGATACTGATCATAAATCCGACAGATTAACGTTGTTATGGAAAAGGACAAAGTTTTGCCAGAAATTACAGTTCTAAATTGAAGGAAGGCCAAATTTAATGAGATCAGATATGATTTTACCAGAGTGGGCTGGGAGCCGCTTATTTTAGGTAAGACATGATTCAGAGCAGTGTGACTCATTCAAGAAGGAAATTGGGAGAGTGCACGATCAGCACATTCCAATAACAATAAAGGGCAGGACCTATAAATCCAGGGAAACCTGCATCTCGAGGGATATAAAGGATTCGAGAAAGAGAAAAAAAGTGGCTTCTGGCAGTTAACGAGAGCTCACAACAGCTATTGCCCTACAAGAGAGTAGAGTTTATAGAGGCCAACTTAATAAAGAAATTAGGAGAGCAAAGAGGGGGCATGAAAAATCATTGGCAGGTAAAATAAATAAAAATACAAAAAATAAAAATGAAGAGTAAGGGGATAACTAGGGAAAGAATAGAGCCCACTGAGGACCATGGTGGAAATGTGTGTATGGAGCCGGAAGACGTAGGTCAGGTTCTAAATGATTGCCTTGTTTTGGTGTTCACAAGTGAGAGGGACGATAGAAATCATGCAGAAGGGCTTTGAGATAATTAAATAAATTAGCACAGAAAAGGAAGCAGTTCTAAGCGGTCTGACAGGCTTAAAATAATATAAATCTTCAGGACCAGATGAAATTGATCCCAAGCTGTTGGTTGAGGCAAGAGAGGAGACAACAGGGGCGCTGGCAATAATTTTCTACACCTTTATGACCATAGGAGAGTTGCCAGAGGAGTCAATATGGCACCTTAATTTCGGAAGGGAGGAAGGGATTTACGAGGGAAATAGAGGCCA
The DNA here is from genome assembly GCA_026770705.1 of Isurus oxyrinchus. NCBI lineage: Eukaryota > Metazoa > Chordata > Chondrichthyes > Lamniformes > Lamnidae > Isurus > Isurus oxyrinchus. The sequence continues at coordinate 2,067,714 of JANJGN010000056.1, read as the reverse complement.
GTCAGTCTAACAACAGTAGGTAAATTATTGTAGGTAATTCTGAGGGCGACAGTTTATCTACACTTGGAGATGCAGGGAAATCAAGGACAGTCAACTGGGTTTGCTTAAGGGGATGTAATGCCCGACCAATCTGACTGAATTTTACAAAGTGTTCACCAGTTGTATACATTATGGCAATGCATTTGATGTAGTCTACCTGGACTTCAGCAAGGCTTTTGATATGGTCAGGAGACTGATAACGAAGGTAAGAGCCCGTGGGATCCAAGGCAATTTGGCGAATTCGGCCCAGATTTGGCTGAGTGGCAGGAAGTACATGGTGATGACCTTGGGGTTTTTTGTGACTGGATGCCTGTGTCCAGTTGGATTCCCAGTGTGTCGGTGTTGGGTCCGGTGCTGTTTGTGGTATATATAAATGATTTAGATTTGAATGCAGCGGATTTAATCAGTATGTTCGCGGACGGCACGAAAATTGGTGGGGTGGTAAACAGTTAGAAGGATAGCCTTTGATTACAGGAATATAGAGACATGGTGATCAGATGGGCTGATCATTGGCAAATGTACTGTAATCCAGATAAGGGTGAGGTGATGCACTTGGGCAGGACAAACAGGACACGGGAATATGATGAATGTTAGGCTCCCGGTAAGTCCCGCGGATCAGAGTGATCATGGTGTGCATTTCCAGCCGTCCCTTAATGTAGTGGGGCAGGTAGATAAGGTGATTCAGAAACCATATGGGATACGTGCCTTTATTAGACGAGGCATAGAATATAAGAGCAGGGAGGCTATGCTGAAATGTATGGATCGCTGGTTAGGCCAGATCTAGTGAATTGCCTGCAGTCTGCAATCCGCATTATAGGAAGGATGTGTTTGCATCAGAGTGCAGAGGAGATTTACCAGGATGTTGTTTGGCCTGGATATTTTCACTTATTAGGAGAGATTGAATAAACTGGGGTTAGTTTCGCTGGAGCAGAGGAGATTGATAGCGTCATTATTAACGTATATAAAATTGTGGGAGACATTGTTAGGGTAGACAGGATAGAACTGCTCCCGTTGTTGGAGGGACCAATAACCAGGGAGCATAGATTTAATGTAAGAGGAAGAAGGTTTAGAGGGAATGTGAGGAAGAAGTATTTCACCCAGAGGGTGGTGAGCATTTGGAAGTCACTGAATGAAAGGGTGTGCGGGGCAGAATAGTTCATAACGTTTAAGAAGTATTTGGAAGTGCACTTGTGATGCTCTGGCATACAAGGCTATGGACCTAATGCTTCAAAATCGGATTAGAATTGTTAGCTACTTATTTTTCCGGCGCAGACTCGATGGACTGACTTTTCTGTCTTGCAGACCACTTTGTCTCTACTACTCTATGTGTGAAATTCTAATATTACAAAACAAAATAATGGGTTGTTCATCAGCAAATAAGAATCTGGTAATATTAAATACCAGATTTTTTTTAAACAGCTCAGCACAGTCATTCTTCTCAGAGCCATTTTCACGGTGCAATATTTACTTCTCAGTTTCTGGAAACACATTTCCACAAACCGATCAAACGTGAAAGTCACTGAACCGCATCCAACGGTCAGTGGCTGCACTGAGCAGGACGTCATGGGTATGATACGGACGCATGACCCACAGGAAATGAAACCATTCCGTATAAACAATCAGAATGCTTGTAAATGTCAAGTATCATTTTGCCTGAAGGCAATGAAATTTTCCACCATGTTGCTGTGTCCAGTGCCGTATTGAAACTATTGTACATGCAATAATAGACTGAAATGTCTCTGATATGGTGAAAGAAAATAGAGATTAAATGGCAGTAAATATGTTACTGAAATTGTTGAACTCTCATGTTTATCATAATCCGGTCCCGCTGGATTCTTGAGCTGGTATAAAAACTTTGCCATCTCCAAAACACTTGTAATTTTGAAAAGCAGAAGAAATAATTCAGTTCAACAACCTTTATGGAATTAATAGTCTTATACAGTGAGACTTACCAGGGATGCCAATAATAGCGAGGATAGGATAGTAACCCGCCTGAATCACCTGGAGTGCCCGATAGATCCGGCTTTCCACTGACATCCTATCATAATATGTAGAAAATTCATAAACCGCATCCACTGAACTCCTACTCTTTGTTGTAACATTCCAGTCTATTGTTCTCAGATCCTGATCCATTGTTGTAACATTCCAATCTATTGTTCTCAGATTCTGATCCATTGTTGTAACATTCCAATGTTTTGTTTTCAGATTCTGATATCCTCTCTCCCTGAGTTATAATCGCGGGTATTTGTTCCTCACGGAGCTGATGCCCCCGCAGCAATATGAGGGAACAAAATGTAGCGACTCCCTTATTAACAACAGTGGGAAGCCCCCCAGTGAGTTATTTAGGATCCATGGAGACTGACATTAATTACAGCCACTGAACAAACAGGCTCATTTAACCCGTTCAGTACAATTGTACTTGCACCACACTAAATTGGAAAAGTTTGCTGATCCATCTCGGATGTAAGAGTTCTGAGGGACAGAATAGTGTAAAGAGAATAGTGTGAAGCAGAAATTCGGGCTAATGTTGGAGTTGTTTAGTAAAAATATCGGGTGGACATAAGCAAGTCTTTGAAGGTGGCAGCGCAAGCCTTTTAGAGTATTAAATAGCAATTTATTGTTTACTGATAAACAGAATCAGAGTTTATAAAACTAAGAAAGTCAGATAACATATGTGTAAATCTTGGTGAAGCCTCAGCTGAAATCCTTGTGTCTAATGCTGTCGAGGGTTTTTGAGGAAGGGTGTGAGGGCCTTGGAGAGGGTGCAGATTAATTTTACTCGAATTGGAACAGGGATTAGGGGCTTAAATTAGGTGGAGAGACTTGAGAAGCTGGGATTGTTTTCCTTCGAGCAAAGGGGAGGTTTAATAGAGACAATTAAAATTATGAATGTTTTTGATAGAGTAAATAACGAGAAACTGGTGATACTGGAAAATCAGTCATTAATCCGCACAGTGAGTTTTAAAGTGATTGGCAAAGAAGCATAGACCGGTTGTAATGTTCATAGTGCAAAAAAATCTGGAATGTTCTTCCTGAAAGGCTGCCGAATGCAAATAGACATTTAACAGTGAAAATAGATTTGGATGAGCACAGGCAGTGGAGATTTGCATAGCTAATGGAGGGGAGGAGAGGAGGGTTGATTAGACAGGTCTGGCAAAGAGTCGATACGGACACGATGGGTCACATGGCGTCTTTCACAAATGTATGATTCTATTGCCATGTTCCATCAGAGGCCATAGGGTTTGAACATCATGTTTACAGATGATGTTTAACAGAATCATTGAGATGGAGGCTCATGATACTTGTATGCTGATGGATGCAACAGTGGAAACAGACAAATTCACACCCTGTCAATAAATCGTCTCAGGAGCTCCTCACAGAAACTCCTCTCCGTAACCACTGACAGGAACTTCCTCGTGCCATGCTGTTCATTGAATACTTCCTTGTCAAATTACCCCTTCCAAAGTGCATCACTTCGCATTGTTCAGGGTTAAATTCCATCTGCCTATTCTCTGCTGATTAGACCATCCCGTCTATATCTTCCTGTAACCCGACCCACTCCACCTCACTGTTGAATACCCGGCCAATCTTTGTTTCATCCGGAAATTTACTATTCCTAGTCATCTTTGCAGGCAGCTGTCATCACAGGAATTCCTCTAAGGAACTACTCACAGGAGCTCGCCCCAGGAACCACTCTCCGGAACTCCACTCAGGAATTCCTCTCAGGGACCCATTTCCGGAACCAGTCTCGGTAACAGCTTTGAGGAACGGCTCTCAGGAAATCCTCTCAGGAACTGCTCTCAGTAACTCATTTCAGGATCCCCTCTCAGGCGCTCCTCTCAGGAACTCCTCTCAGGAACTCCTCTCAGGAACTCCATTCAGGAACCACTCTCAGGAACCCCTTTCAGTATCTCGTCCGAGGAACCCCTCTCTGGAATCATCCCCAGGATCCTGTCTAAGAATTCCCTACCAGGAACTCATCTCAGTCACTTTTCCCAGGGAATTCTCTGTTAAACACGTCTCATGAATCGCTCTCAGGACCTCCTCTCAGGAATTCCATTCAGTAACACAACTCATGAACCCTCATCAGGAACTCGTCTCAGGAAAGCCTCTCAGGAACCCTTCTCAGGATTTCCTCTGAGGAACTCCTCTCAGGAACCCGTCTCAAGAACTCATCTCAGTAACTTCTCTCTGGAACACGTCTCAGGAACTCCTCTCAGTTGCCCCTCTCAGCAACCCCTCTCAGGAACCACTCTCAGGAACCCCTCAGATAACTCCTCTCAAACACCTCCCACGAAATCCTCACAGGATTTCCTCTCAGGATCTTCTCTCAGGAACCTCCTTCAATAATTCAACTCAGGATCCGCATTCAGGATCTCCTCTCAGGGATCCCTCCCAGGAATGTCTCTCACAATCACCTCTCAGGAAATGCTCTCTGCAACCCTCACAGGCACTCCTCTCATAACTCCCCTCAGGAACACATATCGGGAACTCCTCTCAAGAAACCCTCTCAGGAACTCCTCTCAGACTCACCTCTCAGTAAACTCCCTCAGCAACTCTCATGCGGAACTCCTCTCAGGATCCCCTCTCAGAAACTGCTCTCAGGCACCCCTTTCAAGATCCCCTCGCAGGAATCCCTCTCAGGAACCCCTCTCAGGAACCCCTCTCAGGTATTCCTCTCAGGACCTCCTCTCAGTAATCCCGTTCACTGATATATCTAAGCACATCTTTCGGGAACTACTCACAGGAACTCATCTCAGTAATATTTCTCAGGATTTCCGCTCACTAATCCTTCTCAGTTATATCTCTCAAGCACCCCTCTCAGGAACTACTTTCAGGAGCCCCGCTCAGTATCTCCTCTCAGGAACTCCTCTCAGTAACACCTCTCTGGAATGCCTCACAGGAACCATCTCGGTAACTCCCCTCAGTAACTCTTCTCAGGAACTCTCTCAGGCACCCATCTCAGGAACTCTTCTCAGGCATCACTCAGGAACTCCTCTCAAAAACATCTCTCAGGAACCCCTGTCAGCAACACCTCTCAGGAACCTCAGTACTGACCCACGGACAGTCCGGCTTTCTCTCAGTACGGATGCTCAATCACTGCAGTGCTCGCTCATTAATGACCCTCCGTCAGAGCTGCGCTTCCTCAGTACTGACCCACGGACATTCCGGCTCCCTCTCGGTACTGACGCTCAGTCACTGCAGCGCTCACTCATTACTGACCCTCCGACAGAGCTTTGCTTCCTTGGTACTGACCATCGGACAGTCCAGCTCTCTCTCAGTACTGACGCTTGGTCACTGTGGCAGTCGATCATTACTGACCCTCTGACAGAGCTGTACTTCCTCAGTACTGAGCCTCGGACAGTCCGGCTCTCAGTACTGACCCTCGGACAGTCCGGCTCTCTCTCTGTACTGACACTCGGTCACTGTGGCGGTCGATCATTACTGACCCTCCGACAGAGCTTTGCTTCCTCGGTACTGACCATCGGACAGTCCGCCTCTCTCTCATTACTGACGCGCAGTCACTGCAGCGCTGCCTCATTACTGACCCTCCGACAGAGCTGCGCTTCCTCAGTGCTGACCATCAGACAGTCCAGCTCTCTCTCAGTACTGACGCTCAGTCACTGCAGCGCTCGCCCATTACTGACCCGCCAACAGAGCTGCGCTCGCTCAGTACTGACCCTTGGACAGTCCGGCTCTCTCTCAGTACTGACGCTGGGTCACTGCAGCGCTCGCTCATTACTGACTCTCCGACAGAGCTGTGCTTCCTCAGTACTGACCCTCGGACAGTCCGGTTCTCTCTCAGTACTGACGCTCGGTCACTGCAGCGGTTGATCGTCACTGACCCTCCGACAGAGCTGTGCTTCCTCAGTACTGACCATCGGACAGTCCGGCTCTCTCTCGTTACTGACGTTCAGTCACTGCAGCCATCGCTCATTACTGACTCTCCGACAGAGCTGTACTTCCTCAGTACTGACCAACGGACAGTCCGGCTCTCTCTCAGTACTGACGCTCGGTCACTGCAGTGCTCGATCGTTAATGACCCTCCGACAGTGCTGCGCTTCCTCAGTACTGACCCTCGGACAGTCCGGCTCTCTCTCAGTACTGACGCTCGGTCACTGCGGCGCTCGATCATTACTGACCCTACGACAGTCCGGCTCTCTCTCAGTACTGACGCTCGGTAGTCAATCAGTACTGTCTTTCCGACAGTGTTTCAGGCAGGAAGGATCCGTAAGACACTTAGATGGAATGAAGGGCGACTACTTATTCAGACCAAGTGACACATAAATAAAATGGCGGCAATCTCTACAGCTCCAAACCATTAAAACCTAATGACACGATCAATCCAAGATCAGGAATGCAAAAGCCGGAAACCTCACCCGAGTGGAGCTGAGAATTCAAACTACGTGATGCAGTCCAAAACAGAAACAGAATTACCTGGAAAATCTCAGCCGGTCTGGCAGCATCGGCGAAGAAAAAAAGAGTTGACGTTTCGAGTCCTCATGACCCTTCGACAGAACTTGAGTTCGAGTCCAAGAAAGAGTTGAAATATAAGCTGGTTTAAGGTGTGTGGGTGGTGGAGAGAGAGAGAGAGAGAGAGAGAAGTGGAGGGGGTTGGCGTGGTTGTAGGGACAAACAAGCAGTGATAGAAGCACATCATCAAAAGATGTCACCAACAATAGAACAAAAGAACACATAGGTGTTAAAGTTGGTGATATTATCTAAACGAATGTGCTAATTAAGAATGGATGGTAGGGCACTCAAGGTACAGCTCTAGTGGGGGTGGGGAGATCATAAAAGTTTTAAAAATATTTAAAAATAATGGAAATAGGTGGGAAAAGAAAAATCTATAAAATTTATTCGAAAAAAAAACAAAAGGAAGGGGGAAGCAGAAAGGGTGTGGGGATGGGGGAGGGAGCTCAAGACCTAAAGTTCTTGAATTCACTATTCAGTCCGGAAGGCTGTAAAGTGCCTAGTCGGAAGATGAGGTGTTGTTCCTCCAGTTGCGTTGGGCTTCACTGGAACAATGCAGTAAGCCAAGGACAGACATGTGGGCAAGAGAGCAGGGGAGTGTTAAAATGGCAAGCGACAGGGAGGTTTGGATCATTCTTGTGGACAGACCGCAGGTGTTCTGAAACGCAGTCGCCCAGTTTACGTTTGGTCTCTCCAATGTAGAGGAGACCACATTGGGAGCAACGAATGCAGTAGACTAAGTTGGGGGAAATGCAAGTGAAATGCTGCTTCACTTGAAAGGAGTGTTTGGGCCACTGGACGGTGAAAAGAGAGGAAGTGAAGGGGCATGGAGTGGTGCCATAGGAGGGGGTTGAGGAATAGGGGGTGATGGAGAAGTGGACCTGGGTGTCCCGGAGGGAGCGATCCCTACGGAGTGCCGATAGGGGGGGTGAAGGGAAGATGTGTTTGGTAGTGGCATCATGATGGAGTTGGCATAAATGGCGCGGAGGATGATCCTTTGAATGCGGAGGCTGGTGGGGTGATACTTGAGGACAAGGGGGACTCTATCATGTTTCTGGGAGGGAGGAGAAGGCATGAGGGCGGATGCACAGGAGATGGGCCGGACAGTTGAGGGCCCTGTCAACGACCATGGGTGGAAAACGTCGGTTGAGGGAGAAGGAGGAGATGTCAGAGGAACTGTATTAGAAGGTAGCATCATCAGAGCAGATGCGATGGAGGTGAAGGAACTGAGAGAATGGGATGGAGTCCTTACAGGAAGCAGGGTGTGAGGAACTGTCGTCGAGGTAGCTGTGGGAGTTGGTGGGTTTGTAATGGATATTGGTGGACAGTCTATTACCAAAGATTGAGACAGAGAGGTCAAGGGAGAGAAGGGAAGTGTCAGAGATGGACAACGTGAAAATGATGGAGGACTGGAGATTGGAAGCAAAATTAATAATAATCTCGTCCCGACGAGAGCATGAAGGAGCACCGAAGTAATCATCGATGTACCGGAGAAAGAGTTGTGGAAGGGGGCCGGAGTAGGACTGGAACAAAGAATGTTCCACATACCCCTTAAAGAGACAGGCATAGCTGGGGCCCATGTGGGTACCCATAGCCACACCTTTTATTTGGAGGAAGTGAGAGGAGTTGAAGGAGAAATTGGTCAGCGTGAGAACAAGTTCAGCCAAACGGAGGAGAGTAGTGGTGGATGGGGATTGTTCGGGCCTCTGTTCGAGGAGGAAGCTAAGGGCCCTCAGACCATCCTGAGGGGGGTGGAGGTCCAGTCCATATGTGTTGGAGGCCGGTGGCGTCTATTGGGTTGGTGGTGGTGTAGCAGATGGGGGTGAGGAGGTGGTTGGTGGGGGGAGGGCTGCTTGTAAATTCCCTTCGCCTCATGGACAGGACATTGTGACTGTTCCTCAGGGAATGATGGACAGTGTGTGCCCTTCTTTCATACCCATGAGGTTGTACTTTAAGAGCGAAAGATCAGGTCTGAAAGCGTCGACAAAGTGGGTTGTGGGAGGCTCGGGTTCCAGACAAATGATTCCAATCAGCTGTCAATATCTAGTCAATTATATTATTAAACATTGTTAATATCATGTCAATTACATCGTTAATGGCAAGACAAACAGGTGGTGGTTCTTATTTTTCATTGGGAAAACATCATTTCAATTTCATTAGATAAGTTCTCTTTAAAGTCATGTATCTTATTTCTGTGCCCCTTGCAGAGGTTGTCAATTCGTTAATTAGTTTGGAGTTAGCCAATCAAATAAGACTGTGTATGAATCGGGGATAGTTGGGGCACTGGTTGTGTGGGAAGAGATCTGAGAGACTGAGCAAGTCAACAGACTTCCTCAATGAAGAAAATGTCTGTTCTCGGTTTCTGATTCACAAACCAGATTGGATCCGGTCAACTACCCGCGGCCATGAACAGTCACCGGGCCCTGTAGAGACGGACGCCTTCCGACACTTTTCAGCATTTCGGGAAGCCCCACCACCCCGGCCCATTCTATAAAACACAAACTAATGAAACAACGGGTGCAGAATGATTGGCCATTATTTTGTCCCCCCATCCCCCACACAGATGAAGGACAACAGTAGGAATGATGGAACAGATGCCAGCCCAGCGCTCCCTCCGCGGCTCTGCATCATTCGCTGGAAGATCAGGTGGAGGCGGATGGCGTTCTTCTCACAGATGGCAGGGAACTTCTCCCCACAGGCCTCGTCGTACCAGCGCCGCAGCCTCATCAGGCCGCAGTTTTCCCTCATCCTGTATGTCCTGCTGAAAGCGTTGTCCGGCTGTCCCAGCCCCCAGAACATTCCGAGGTCAAAGCAAAAGCACAAAATTAAATCAGAAAGGGATCAGTGCTCACCTGGCGGGATTGAGATCCTTTATCTCATCCGAGCAGAAACAGCCGCACAACCACCCAGTCCCATTCAAATTAAACTATCTGACCCCTGACCCTGTGTCCAACCCAGTCTGACCCCTGACCCTCATGTAACCTGTGAACTTCAAGTGTCCTCTTTTCTCTTGACCAAGACTGACCTCTGCCCCATTGATCCAGTGCCTAACCCTGATTCCGCCTGAACCTCTGTCCAACCTCTGTCTCCGTACATAACCCTTCACTCTCTGCCTAAACACTCTTATGTCTGCCACTCCCTGACCTTCAGCCTAAACCCTGACCCTCCCTCAACTTCTGTTTCACTCAGACCCTTTAACTAACCTCAACCCTTTGCCTAACCCCTGACCCCCTGCCCAACCCATCACCCAGTCTGACACCTAATCCTCTCACCCTCATTTAACCTGTGGCCTTCAAGCTGGCCTTTGTTCACCTGACAATGTTTGAGCTCTGCTCCGTCGAACGTGCATCTCACGTTGATTCTCAGGACCCTCTGACTCATCCTCTACTAGGCCTTTCTGCTCCGACCCACGCAGTAGCCCCAGAGCAACAACCTATCTCCACCTCAGCAACCCCTCGGTCAATGCCATTGCCACCAACTCCCCTGCCCACCATACCACAAACCTGGGGCAGATCCTTTGCCAACTCGACCCCTGACACACTCTGTTACTTAGGTTTTCCCATCCATGACCTTCGTCCCGTCCACCCACATCCAGATCCCTTCAGTCACCGAGTCTGTCATTCCGATCCAATAGGAGGCTGCTTTAGCTTGCTCAAAGAGGAAATTCTGTAGTAGTGGAACAGCATCGTTAGTGGGCAGCTGGGTAAACAGGAAATGTGGGAAAGGGAGTAATATTTTGAAGGTGAAACTGGGAAAGATGGGAATTGGGCAAAAGGGTGTGGGCAACACATTGAAGAGCTTTGGAGAGAAACGGATCTTGGAGACGGGATAGTGAATAGGAAGGACCGAGTGGGAAGGAGAAGTCAAGGTTGTTATTAAGGACAGGGCTGATGACGGCAGGTTTGAAGGAGAGTTGAACAGTGGCTGAGGAGAGAGGGATGTTTGCACTTGGCTAGAACCAGTGGCCTGGGAGGGGAACTTCAGTCTGGTGACCGTTCACGTGATTTTGTGGGGTAGGCACTCCATTTTATATGGACGGTTCCTTCAGGAACTTGGATCTGATTCCTGGTATGAATGAGAAAACTGCTGGACCCTAGTAAATGATCACGTGACCAGGTTACCTGTGAGATGAACAATGGGGAAATAAATGGTCAACACGGGTGTAAGGGGCGATAAGTGGTGGTTTTCAGTTCAAGCAGTTGGGTTTGAGAGTTTGGGACAAGCTGGAGTGGAGGAAATATCTCTCCACCACAAATCAATTGAAGTTCTGGCTGCATGAAAAGAGAGTTTGAAATGAAGTTAATTGAAGGACTATTATTGACGGTGAGTTGAACTTCTGACATAGCCAAGCTGACGAGTGTGTTTGAATGTGAAAGAGATAGATTGACAGAGAGAGAGAGCGAGATAGGTTAACATAAAAACCTCAAGAGTGAAATAACATTAGGACCAAGGATGTCCTAAAGCACGCTCGCTCCGCTTAAAGCCCCAGAAGCGTCCATGTTGAATGTGGTGTTTGCAAACTTGGGGCAGTGGTGGAGATTTGAAAGGACCACCCTGCTGGACGTAGTTGGAAGGTCTCAGCCTATGTACAAATCTGTAGCTCAGAGAGGGCATGAGGGGAGATAAGTGAGAAAGATGAGTGTTCAGCGCTTGGGCGGTGTTGGGAGTGGGGAGGTGGTCTTAGAGAAAGTTTGGCCAGGTGGGCTCATGGATTGGAAGAGGGACTCAGCAGATGCTGCAACTGATGGGATAATCTCAATCTTAGTGACAAGGGAGTGTGAGAGGCCCTGGCACTTCTGGTTGGACGTAAGGGCATTAGGGAGACATGTTTCCTGCACCTGGTCGTTGCTGGCGATGGCCAAGAGTCCCTGCTTGCTTGAGCACAGTTCCCTGCTCTGCTCCCAGCTAAGACTGGTATCCGTTAACAGGAAGCAACCTCTTGAGTATTTGAGCCAGCCAGGATCACAAGTCCTGGAGGGACATTCTGCACTGACAGAGGGAAAAGTGGAGACGTTCAGGAATCTATGCTCAGCTAGCCATTCCCCACCAACACACCATAGGACTCCTCACCTATTACCCCCATAACCCTGGGACTCCTACCCCATCCCCCCACTATGTGTATTCTCACCCCTTCTGCCAATCTGTCGGACTCATCACCTCACCCTCCTACACAAACTTTGGGACTCTTCACTCTCCCCTCAAAGTGTGGGACTCTACTGCACCTCAACCACCACCCAACCCCCCCCCCCAAACTGTTGGACACATCAATCCTTCCTGAGCAAAGCTGTGGGACACCTGACCCCTCCCCCCTCACCAAACTGTGGCCGGACCCCTCACCCCCCACCAAACTGTGGAGCTACCCAGCACCTTATTATACCATCGCCCGCCTAAAACTGATTGAGGCTCCACCTGTTCCTGTGTTACATGCTCGAGGAGGGGGCTGAATGGACCTCTTACTTTTCATGCCTAACAGGCTCGAGAGTGCGGTGGCGATGCGCTGAATGAGCCTGATTCCCTCTCTCACCACCCTCCTCGTCAGAGGTGACAGGGTCACATGCTCACCATACTTCTCGCAGAACAGGTGTAGCCAGTGCTCGGTAGTGTTTTGGAAGCGCATACAATCCTGGTGGTCTTTCTGCTGGGCCCTGTCTTGGAGTTTGAGGAAGCTCTCAGTGGCGTTCTGCAGTCTGTCCCATGCGATATGCAAACCCTCCGAGGCATGCATGTCTTGTGTGGGTAAACTGAGAGAAAAAGAGAGAAATGTGTCAGTGGTCAGTCGTCACCGCACTGCGATCTGGCCATCCCCACACATACTGGGCCGCGTACCAGGGATTGACAACATCCTTTCCCCGAAGTACATGCTTCTCCATTTCTGAACTATTCCCAGATTGTCAAGTGTCTCTTGTCGACAGGGGATATTTTATGACACAGATGGGGGTAAAGGCTGAATTTCTCAAATCCCAGAGGGAAACCTAAAGCAACTGTCATAACCCAATTTGGTAATTTGTATGTTTCGAGGGGCAGGCTTTGAATTCAGCAGTAATAAGACCACTGAGTCTCAAGGGCCTTTTTATAAAGCTAAATTAAACATTTATTAATACAAGGAGGATTGTAAACACATATATACTTCCAAAGATTACTACAATAATAACAACAAAAATCCCCTAATTAATCTGACTGAGTTAGCTCCCCGCCCCGGCAAAGCAACAGTAAATCGCACAGGTTTAAACTTTAAACAGATACCTGACATAGCACACTCTGGACAATGAAAATCAAAGTGAGAGTTTTTCACCTCTGGATCCTTGCAGGCAGCAGCTTGAGGATTCTCATACTTGTTGGATAATACAAAGCCTCTACCTTACAGACAATCTCCTTTCTCATTTATACACATCTTTCTCGTTGAATGTAAATTTCTCTTTCTATCACTGGGCTTTTAACGTTACCTCTTCTAACAATAACATCCTTTCATGCCACCAATTTTATCAGTACGCAGGAAAAAAACACCTTAACTGGCATCATGTGGCTAAGTGCAAGATTTCACTCATTACTTTCAGATGGATGTTAAAAATACAAACTGCCCCCTTGACAAAACTTCCCCATGTTTACCAAATTACCACATTCAAACCAACGTCTTTATGTTCATCAAAGCTTCCAGAGCAACTGGTGTTAATCCAATTTACACACACACACACACACACACACACACACACACAGACACATACACACACACACACATACACACACACAGACACATACACCAGTAAGCTCGGTTTAAGAAATATTTTCCAAATGCAGTATAGACCTTAATCTCAGCGTGACGGATGATGGTGTCGTGGTAAAGCCACTCAACTAGCATCCAGTCTACTGCTCTGGGGACACGGTTTCAATTCGCACCACGCCAGCCGTTGGAATTTAAATTCAATTAATAAAACCTGGAATTGAAAGTTCCTCTCAGTCCTGGTGACCATGAAACGACAATCGATTGGAGTAAAATCCCACCTGGTTCAGTATTTTCCCTTTAGGGGACTTAGTTAATCTGCTGTTCTTACCCTCAGTCGGGCCTACATGTGAATCCAGACCCACATCAATACGCTTGATTGATAACTACCTCTCAAGGGTAATTAGGGCTGGGCAATAAATCGATGTGTCAATAAGAAAGAACACTGCAATTTCAAGTCGGCCTCGCTGCATTGTCATGCTGTTTTCCGATATTTTTAGCTAATATTCTGTCAGCAAAATCATATTTGAAAGCAAAATTAAAGTAATAACAAATTAATTAGGAGCAGGAATCGGCCATTCAGCCACTCGAATCTGCTCCACCATTCAGTAAGATCACAGCTGATCTGATTGTGGTCTCAACTCCACTTTCCTGTCTCATCCCCGACCCCCCTCCACCCCGGGGAACCGCTAACCCTCGACTTCCTCAACCTTGAATATATTCAGTGAGCCGGACGACACTGCTCAGTGGGAGAGAGAATTCCAAAGGCTGACGACCCTCTGAGAGAAGAAATACCTCTTCATCTCCGTCTTCACTGGAGGCTCCTTATTCTGAAAGCGTGACCACCCCCATCATTTTGCAGATTCCTCCACGAGAGGGAAACATCCTCTCAGCATCCACCCTGTCGAGGCCCCTTCAGGATCTGATATGTTTCAATAAGATCGCCTCTCATTCTTCTCCACCCTGAGATGGGACGTGACAGAGTCGGTGCTGAAAGGGTGTTTCCCCACGTGGGGGAGACCAGAACGAAGGAGACGGGAGAGGCACAGTTTAAAAATAAGGGGTCTCCCATTGAAATTGGAGATTAGGACGAATTTCTTCTCTCAGAGGGTCATGAGGCTTTGCAACTCTGTTCCCCAGTGAGCGGTGGAGGCTGGGTCACTGAATATTTTTTTGAGGCAGAGGTAGATAGATTCCTGACTATCAAGGGATTCAAAGGTTATCGCAGGGCGGTTCAGCCGAATGTGGAGTTGAGGCCACAAACAGATCACGACCTCATTCAGAAATGGAGCAGGCTCAAGGGGCCGAATTGCCTCCTCCTGCTCCTCATTCATATTTTCATTGGACGCTCCAATGAATACAGGCACAACCTGTCCAAGGTTTCCTCATCAGGCAAACGCCTTCAACCCAGGAATCATAGGGATAAACCATCTGTACAAGGCACAAGTCAGGAGTGAGGTGGAAAACTCCCCACTTGCCTGAATGAGGGCAGCTCCCACAACACTCAAGAAGCTCGACACCATCCAGGACGAAGCAGCCCCGCTGGGTTGGCAGCCCATCCACAAACATTCACTCCCTCCCCCACCCAGGGCACAGTGGAGTCAGTGTGTACCCTCTACAAGATGCACTGCAGCTCACCACCACCTTCTCAAGCGGCAATCAGGGATGGGCATTAAATGCTGGCCCAGCTAGTGACTCCCGCATCCCATGAATAAATAAAGGAAACTCGGCTTCCTGTCTTCTCTCCAGCAGCAACTTGTGCACAGAAAGCTCCCACGAAGCAGGGATGTTAGGATCATCAAATCATACAAATTAGCAGGAGTAGGCCACTCGGCCCCTCGACCTTGCTCCGCCATTCAGTCAGATAATTCAATAACAATTCAATAGGTCAATATTTATAATAACACTAATAAATAATCAATAGTATTCAATAAAACCCTTAGACAAAAAGGCAGGGGGACAAAAAACAGGTAACTATCGTCCAGTTAGCTTAACATCTGCCATTGAGAAAATATTAGTGTTTATTTTAAAGGATGTAATAGCAGAATGTTTGGAAATTCATAATTTAATCAAATAGTGTCAGCATGGCTTCAACAAAGGGGAAACATGCCTGACAAATTTATTAGAAATATTTGAGGACGTAACAAGCAGGATAGATAAAGCGGAACCAGTAGATGTGATATATTTGCATTTCCAAAAGACGTTCAGTAAGTTACCGGTCATAAGGCTCCTTAAAATGAAAAGAGCCCATGGTGTAGGAGGTTGCATATGAGTATGGATAGAGGATTGGCTAACTAATAGAAGACAGAGAGTTGGGATAATGGGGGCATTTTCAGGATGGCAACCTGTAACAAGTGGAGTGCCACAAGGATCAGTGCTGGGGCCAAAATTATTTTCAATATGCATTCATAACTCGGATGGTAGAAGGGAATGTACTATCACCAAGTTTGTGGATGACACAATGATAAGTGGGAAGGCAAGTGGTGGGGATAACAAAATAAGTCTGCAGAGGGGCATTGGCAGATTAAGTGAATGGCAGATACTTGGCAAATGGAACATAATGAGGGAAAATGTGCAAGTTAAGTCCTTTGACAGGATGAGTAGAGGAACGGAATGTTATTTACATGCAGAAAGACTTCAAAAAGCTATGGCACAGAGGGATTTAGGAGCCTTTGTGCATGGATCACAGAAAGCTAATATAATATTCAGCAGGTAATCGGGAAGGCAAAAAGAGTGTTGGACTTTATATCAGATGGAATAGAGTATGAAGACAGGGAAGTCTTGCTAAAACTATTCAAGGCACCAGTTGGACCACACCGAGGATACTGTGAACCGTTTTAGTCCTCGTTAGTTTAGTTAGGAGATAACTGGCATTGGAGGCAGCCCAGAGAATGTTCACGAGATTGATCCCAGGGATGGAGGGATTTTTTATGAGGTGAGATTGAGTTGGTTGGGCCTGTAGTCATTGGAGTGTAGAAGAATGAGAGGTGACCTTAATAAAACATAAAATATTCCTAGGGGGCTTGGCAAGATAGATGCTGAGAGGCTGATTCCCTTTGTGGGAGAGTCTAGGACCAGAGGGCATAATATCACAGTAAGGGGTGCCCATTTAACGCAGAGATGAGGAGGAATTTCCTCTCTCACAGCGTTGGGGATCTGTGGAATGCTGGATTTGTATCTGCTGAATCGTTAAGTATATTCAAGATTGGTGTAGACAGGTCTTTAATCAGGAACCGAAACAAGGGGCATGGGGAAAAGGCATCTTAGCTGAGTTGAGCAGTATCAAATCATCCATGATCTCACTGTATGGTGGAGCAGACTCAATGCGCTGAATGGCCTCCTTCTACTCCTGCGCTTTACGGTCTTGTAAGATCGTGGCTGACCTGATTGTAGACTCAGCTCCACTTTCCTGCCTGCCCCTCCCCACTCTCTCCTCTCCCCCACCCGCCCAAATAACCCTTGACTCCATAACTGATCAAAAATAGGTCTAACAAAGCCTTGAATATGTTCACTAACACGGACTCAACTGCTCTCTGGGGTGAGAAATCCACAGACTAACACAGGAAACACAGGAAAAAAAGAATGCCTTATGTCAATTGGGAATTGGTGGTGGTGAGAGGTAATGTCACTGGATTAATAATGCAGCAGACCCAGGCTGGTACTCTGGGGTTCAAATTCTACCTCAGTAACAAGAAGAATTTAAATTCAAGTAATAAAATCTGGAATTAAAATCTAGTCTCTATAACAGTCACCATAAATCTTTTGCACTCCTTAAACTCATGCCGTGGCATATTCCTCATTCCACCGTAATGTCCGCCGCGGGATTAACACAGATAAAATGACGAGTGCAGGTAGCAGTAAAAGATCAGCACCAAATATACCACACAGCGGAAGGTGGTGCATCTTCAACACACCATTACCTGCACTTTAAACAACGGAAGAATACTGCAACAATGCTAACACCTCCCACAAACAGTGCACCGAATCAAACCTTGAGTTCCCGTCGCATCCAGCGGCTTTTGATAGTGCCAGAAAGACAGCTTTCAGGAGGAGGAGGCTTCAAAAGTATTCCCACTGGCTATGTTGGGAGTCAAATGACCTCAGTACAGTCGACAAGTCTGAAATATTTGCAGCTCGTGTGTGTCAGAATTGTTAGTGCATCATCCTCCTAATGTCCCTGACATCACAGACGTCAGACTGAATATAAAAAACAAAATATTGTTCATAATGGAATTCTGAAATAAACACAAGTTAGGCTGGAAAACCTCAAAAGGTTTGGCAGATTCTGCGGAGAGAGTCCACACTCAAAATGTTAATTCTGTTTCCATCAGGTTGTAGAATATTTGATTTACTTGACATGATCACAGGAAATGGCTGAAAGGTCTGGAAACAGCATAAGCTGTAGGTGTAACAAAATCCCGGCAATTTTACTGAACATTCGGGCTCTATAGCCAGACGAAACCGGAGGCCAAAAACATCAGCGCAGACATACCAAAAGCACATGCTACCGAACATGTGGAAAAAGTGCCCCAGTGTGTGCCCTACGCAAGTAGCATGAGAAATATAACCCTGGCAAATACCCGTCCATCAATCTGGCCTTGGACATAAGCAATAAAATGGAACTTGTCATTTTGGTATTAAGCGGCAGTTACATAAAACCACCAGTTCATTGTTACACGGATGGAGGCCTGCCAGAACCATTCGGCTAATGGCTTCATTACAGCTTTGCGTGTATCACATACAAAATGGCTGAACTCAGGAGCTGCGATGATAATGACGTGTCTTGATGTCAAGGCAGCATTTGTCCATGAGCGACATGAAGGGAGCACATGTGTTACGATGACCGTACAGAATATTTGGATATTCATGATAGCAAAATAAATAATCCGAACATCTTAAAAAAATAGTTGCATTGCTGCGATGGACCCAAACTCAACAGAAATCAAAAATTAACAGGTCAATGATACTTCAGGTGAGATGTAAATTTCAATGTTGGGTAGTCACAAAAACACAAGAAATTGGAAAAGATGGTCGATCAAATGCCCCTTCTAGCCTGCGCTGCCATTTCTTAACGGCGTGGCATATCTTGGGGTTGAATTCCATTCCCTGCAATTTCCAGGCAACCGTTTTGTGAACCTTCTCTCTACCCCCTCCAAAGATAGCGTATCTTCTCTTCAATGTCAAGACAAAAACTGCGGTCAAAAGTCGAAGTGTCGGTCAACAAAACATTGTGCAGACCTGTCAAGGTTTATTCATCCCTCTACTCCAATTCCGGATGCAACAAGTACACTCTCTGCTCTCAGTGTGTAAGATAAAGTGTT
Source organism: Isurus oxyrinchus (assembly GCA_026770705.1). Lineage (NCBI taxonomy): Eukaryota > Metazoa > Chordata > Chondrichthyes > Lamniformes > Lamnidae > Isurus > Isurus oxyrinchus. Next base: position 2,049,162 of record JANJGN010000056.1, on the reverse strand, counting down.
TCACATCAATCCCTAATTCTGAGGTGTAGATGAAATAGCTTTACTCAGAAGAGTTCGGCCCGAGGTCCCTTCAGAAAACAGACACACTGCATCCGATTTCCAGCAGCAATCCAAATGCGCAATCCTCTTCTCAACTGTCACTGTCCTACGCAGAATCCACGTAGCCTGTTCTCCCTATCTGGTTCTGTTATGAATTCGCACCTTGAATTATTTTAATCTACCGATTCAAAGTCCCTGTCATGTTTTCAAATAATTATACCCACGTTTTCACGCTGAGCTACCTTTATATGCGTTCTGGAACTGTGTCCTTCTTGCAGCAGCAGCACACGAGCTGCAATAAAAATAATAATTCGTTTAATTTGCCGTTTTATGTTCCACCACATTGCAACATGAGCTTGAGTTTCACATCTCAGAGCTGTAATAACATCATCATGTTGACTTCAGTTGTTCTTCCTTCCTAAATTCGTTGTTGCTTTCAATTAGGATTTAAAGTACTCTTTACAAACATAAAATGCAGGCTTTGCAACTAAGCACCAAGTTTTATTTCCAAATAGAGGCTTAGCCTGTGGGTATGCCGGTCTTTGTGTTCAGTTGGATTAAGACCAAGAACTCTCGGTTCTTTGGTGTATACTATTGTTGAGAAGTAAACAGAGGTAAAGTTGAATTTGCATGTTCTTGAATGGAGCATTCAAGAGGGTAGTGAAATCTTTCACCTAACTAGGAGACACCAAACAATATTTATATTAAATAAAGAGTTTGTGCAATGAAATGGGTTTTATTGTTGGAGAGGTCATGCCCAAAGGGTCTTGTAATTCACTGAGAATTTACATTAAAAGAGAACTGTTGTGTATATTAGAAGGGACCTTGGGTGTGAAAGGCAGCAACATCTAACATCAAACAGCTGTAAGCCTCCAACAGTCTGCAAAGGAAAGAGATTCAAAGGAACCATGTTTTGAATTTGTAAGGAGAAAATGCTTTGCCTGGTGTCTGGCTAAGTCTATTAGATATTGTTGTCTTGGTGGAGAATTACTTGGGATTTTTCAAAAATGTTACGATGATAGTAAATTCTAGCCACTTGTATGTGCTTAATTTATTGAAAACTAATAAATGTCTCGTTTAATTTGATAGAGCACCTGTCGTGAACTAATGGTTTTACCCCTGCATTTAGAGCAAGAACTCAAAACAGACGAATTGAAAATACAGGTTATGACATTTGTTTAAGTTTCCCCTCTGGGACTTTAACTAGTTCAGCCTTTAATAATGTTGTGTCATAACACATGTTAAGTTTCCAAGCCTGATGTTTGTATCCCGCTAATCTAAACTAAAAGGTTTGGTTGAATTGGGCAAACTCTTGTAAAATTTGTCGCAGCTCGGGGAACAGGGAGACAATAAGACCATAAGTTATAGGAGCAGAAATTAGGCCTTTCGGCCCATCGAGTGTGCTCTGCCATTCAATCATGGCTGATAGGTTTCTCAACCCTATTCTCTCGCCTTCCCCCCGTAACCTTTGATCCCCTGAACAATCAAGAACTTATCTATCTCGATCTTAAATATACCTAATGAGCTGGCCTCCACACTCTTCTGTGGCAATGCATTCTTGGCTTGATATTTCTGCACACTATCCCCAGTATTTCGAGAAAATATTTAACGACCTAGAGTCTACTGTTGTTTGTTCTTTGTAACACTGAATTCCAAATACCGACGGCCCCCTGACAAATGCAATGCCCATATTTCCTTGTTTGGAAGGGAGCCCCGTAACATCAAACATTTCCCCTACTTATAGATCCCCCCACTCGATAAGCATCTTCTCAACATCTCCCCTGAAAAACCCGCTCCAGAACCATATAGGTTTCAAGAATATCTCTTCCCACAATTCTAAATTCTAATGAGCAGCGGCCCAACGAACTGACCTTTCCTCATAAGACAAGCTTTTCATACCAGGAAGCAGTCGTGTGATCCATCTATAAACTGTGCCTAACGCATTTGCAATGGCACTTAAATAAGAAGAGCTTAACTGCACAAGACACCACCAACGATTTTCAGCAGCAAGGTGTCCCCACTTGCATACATCACCCACCATCCAGTGAAGGCTAGTATTTTATATGCCTTACTTTTCACTTCCTTTACCGGTATGCTAACTCTTCATGATTCATGTTCGAGAAAATCTAGAGAACTTCTGCTGTAACAGACAGAATTCTATCTCTACCTTCAAATCTTCAGACTCTACTATACCTACCAAAGTGGCGATCAGACAATTTCCTATATGTTCCTGCAACGTGTTTTTATTATTTTTCAACAAAAACGTAGCATTTTTCTTTGCAGAGTCTTCGCAATGTTATCAAAATTATTGTTCAACGCATACTAATATCCCCAGTAAAGTTGACCTCAGTGCACTTCATTTCTTTATCCCAGTGAATATTGTAAAACGGTTTGGTTAAACTTGAGGCCTCAGTACTGAACCCTACCCGTCCAGATATAGTTTTCAACTTAAAAACGGGCCAGTTATGTCGACTCTGTTTCCTGTTAAGCCAGCCGATAGACATGATGTAATGTTATCCTAAAACCATGACGATGTAACATGTGTAATCACTTTTTTAAGTGGACACTTATCTGATATATTTAGGTAATTTAAAATAAAACTGCATCTAATGGTGCTTATGTCCTCATCGTGCTTGTTACATCCTCAAATAACTAACAACATTATGGACGATTCTTATTTCCGCAAATCATGTTCACTGCATGATTGGATCATGAATTCCTACTTTTTCTGCTTTCAGTTCCTTAAAAATGCCTTCCTGCTGGAGTTTAAAGGAAGAGAATAAACAGGAAAAAAACTCATCAGCCTTGGTAACCTGCTCCAACTGGTCGCACAAGGATGTCTGTTGGTAGAATGAGAAGGCACCTTGCACGGAGGGAAAAAATCAAACGAAAAAAATCAAGAATAATAATAAATTAATTGTAAATACAACAAATAATATTTTATTTTAAAAACACATTAACCCTTAAGACATTTAGAAATTCGTCGCTCTCAAAAGTCAAGAGTTCAGCAATTTTTTCGAATATGTCTTTTCGACCGAGCACACATCGGGGCCACTTTACCAGCGGACAGTTAAATGTTAATGGCATTGTTCTGGGCCTTGTGTTACATACCAACCAGGCCTGTGAATTTCTCCCAGAACAATCGTCAGAGAACTAGATGGATTTATATAATTCATGATTATTTTAAGGTAAATAAACAACTTGCTACTTATTCCAGATATGTAACTTTAAAGGTAAAGGCAGGTCGACTTTTTGTATTCGTTTCCTCTTTATTTCAACGTTGGACCACCCAGGTCTGTGAAGGACAGAACTCCTTAACGTTCTTTGCAATGTTTATGGTCAGTGTTACAATTTAGGCAGATTGAATGTTTCGCTCGACCAGGTTGGTAATTAATTATTAAGACTGTGAGTTTCTGCAAGCTGGTAATAAAACAACGGTCAGCATTTCTGTTTTACTGTTGGACCCCAGATGTGACTGGGGCTCGATTACGCAGGGTTGGTTTAACTGTACTTTTCCCTCCTCGTTCATTGGCGGTGACCATCACAGCCAAGACCTGCTTTTGTTGCTGATCTATAATTCCACTAGAGAAGCTGGTGCTGAGCAGTCCCTCGGTTCAAGCTGGGTAGGCAGGTCGATTTCATCATTATTCGTCTTTCCTGCAGCGTCTTTATAAAAGTGATTATTTTCTCGCCCATTTCTTCGGGCAGGTAAGAGTCAACCAGGTTACCGTGGGACTGGAGTAACGTGTAGGTCGGGCAGTGTGAGGCCGAAATATTTCCTCCACCATGTGGCATTACAAAACCAGATTATTAGAGACAATCCGATTGTTCCATTGACACAATTAGTGGGAATATAATGCCAGGATGCTCGTTCCGGATTTCGTTTAATTGGAAGTTTGCTGGACTTGTGAAAACTTTAATGTTTCTTAGAGTGTCCAAATGTGCGAATTCTCTCCGAATCAACTCCACCGCTTCATTTATGAATAGTTACATGCATTTCACTGCCTTGAGAATGGTAAGGCCTCACACAGTGCATCAGCTCCCTGTGTCTGCAGACCTTTCTGTGTTATGCACTCTAACCAGAGCCATAAATCCTCCCATGGTGTATCCCTCCAGTGTATCTATAAACACTTCATTTCCCTGGATTTGAGTTCGTTTTAGCCCGTATTTTTGAACTGACTACCGGGTCCAGGCCACTTTCCCTTTTTGAAAGCTGCAGTCCCTAGAATGCTGCGTAGGGAAGGTCGATGAGTTGGATTGGGGAACATGGAAAATCGTGAAGGCGATGTTATTACCTCGTAAACAAATGAGATAAAACGAAGGAGAGGAAGAGAGAGAGAGAGGGAGAGAGCGAGACATGAGAAATGTGTGTGTGAGAGAGCGAGAGAGTGAGAAAGAAAGGAAGGCTGAGTGAGAAAGAAGTTGCTGGTTATTTACCAGAATATACGTAACCTGATTAAGTCTCTGCTCGGCAAACATCTGAAGAGTTATTGTGCCGCATTGTAACCACAAGCTCAATTCCCTCTCCTGCCCTCTCCATTTCTCTCTACTTCACTGAAGATATGTGTTGGTGAAAGCAAATATAATGATGGGACCAATGCTATCTGCCTAGATCAGTCCCTTCCTCGGGTTCTGACCCACATTAATGTCCCCATGTGCGCTCCCCCTCTCTTTGATCAGAGCAGCAAGATTGAAATAATAACTAGGATTAAACAAAAATAAGCAGAGGGTAATAAGCGTCTGTTGATATACAGCGCCTCCTGTCAGTTTCACTGGGGGAGGGGAAAGGGTGAAATAATCAATGTTACCACGAAAGGCTAACTAAAGATTCTTCCCACAAAGGTGCTCACATTAAACAAGGTGGATGGAATAACGCACTTTTTTTTACTTTTGAAGCAAAAACAAACAAATTATGTTGGGAAAGCTTTTTATTCTGCGTGTTTAGTGATCCCTCCCATCTCTTTCTTTCTCTGAAAGGCGAGCATTCTTTTTAGAAAAAAAAACATGGTGTTCTTATTCGGACTTTCTGTACTTTGTGCCCTCACCTCGATCTGATAACCTGTGACAGCCACAATTCTTGCTTCACTAAAAGTGCATATTTGAGCTTAAATACAGGAGTCGAGGGAAAGCAACTCATGTTTGTTTGGTTCGTCATTTGCGATTTAATGTCACAATGACGTCTGTGATGTCTCTTGGTTTTCCCTGAATTATCTCTGTAATTTCCTCTTCCCCCATAAGACACCATAATAACTGTGGTAGTCTAATTCCGGCTGCATAATTCTCCCCGAATGTGATTTTTCCAACATTACTGAACTTGCCTTCAGTTGCCTGGAGTTCATGCTCTTGAATCCCCCCCCCACCCCGCCTCCCAAACCCCACCACCTCCCCCTCCCCCACCGCCAGCGCGGCTCCAAATCTCTGCCTCCCTTTTCTGCTTCAAGATAATTTTTAAGACTGACCCGTTTGACTACACCTGTGATGAGTTGTCATGTTCTGTTGTGTGGAGCTGATCTGAAGCAACTTAAGCCAGGTGATTCTGTTAAATATGTTATATCAATATGAGTTTATCTTGTCACTTTGCAATATAATGCTCGGTGCAACATATTTGGTTGTTTTACTGTGGTTATATTCAGTAATACTACGCGAGGGCTTCCATTGCTGCCTTTTGGACTCTGTGTCATGTTACATGTGTAGTTGTCAGGATCTCTGCATGAATCCGGTAATCCCCTGCCCCCAGCCGACAATGCGACAGGAGGTCCTATGGCGATCTTGACAGAGGTAAAACCATGATGGGTCCTGAGATCTGACTGCTCCATGTATGGTGCACAGTGAGATTTTTTTTTGTCTGATTTCCCTGAACAGTGAAACAGATGTTGCAGAGTCCATACCACTTAGAGATTACTTAATCATCAAGGAGGCTTATAAAGTAATTTGTCAGTTGAAGTTAGCAAAATGCTGAAATGCAGAAACAATAACCATTATTATAGGCATTGGACTGACTATTTAAAAGTTTGAAAGTATATTTAGGAGAGAGAGAGATAGAATGAGAGAGGGAGAGAGAGAGAGAGAGAAGTTACTATGTCCGTCACCTGCCATGGCCTTGCCCTCCCCTGAGAACCGGTTCATAGCGCGCCCTCCAGATAGAAAACTTTTAATTCCCGATCATCCGGCGAAAATCTCATACTCCCCCACTGTGGCCGCCATATATTCCCCCCGTCGCTGCCTCCATTGGATACCGCTTTAAGTTCATGTAATAGAACTTCTGCAGCTGCCCCTCCCCCGGTGTTCATGGTACATATCTTCTCCTCCCAGCTTTTCCTGTAATATATCCCACAGGGCCCCAGTTGTATCTGACATACATCCTCTTCGCGGATTTGCTTGGTATATTTCAGCCATTCCAGTGTCAAACCAAACAAATCACTCTCTGTCTATTGGTCGTGGCATATCCCCACACTCACCCACGCCCAGCCCCCTCACCTCGATGCGCATCCCTTGTACCTGGTATATCAAAACAAGCCCTGTCTTCAGTGTAATTACTTTACTTCCTGCAGTGTACTAGGCGCAATACTCAAACACCACCATCCAGGTGCGCCCGTTAGTCATGGAGGCAGCTTGTGGGCAGGCCTCTGTTGTTGCAATGGATCAGCACGTTTATGGCGCCCAGTGATATTCACGAATCAGTCAGGATCCACCACCGAGAGGACAAGTTAAAGTTTGGTAACTGTAGTGGCCGCTTGTCCCACCTGAACTGTCATTATAGTTCCTAGCCCAGATCCTCATCTGGTCTCTAAAAAGTCAGGCCCACTCCACTGTATCACCATTGCGAGGCAACCAACACCCACTCTATCATCATTGTGACAGTTACCTCCGAAGTCCTTTTCCAAAAGTGCAAGAGAAAATTCCAAGCTACAATGTGGAATAAACTCGGCAAATCCGGGAAACACACAGGGAACATGTTCTGTGCAGTGCTCTGTTCTGCTTAATTGTTTAGCGAACAGAACAATTAGATTAAAGGAATGTTGGAACACATTCTTTTACTAGGATCTGAACCTAGCCTGGGTGATGGTAGGTGTCTGTGCAGGGAGTAAGATGCTGCAGCATTAAACCCAGTTCCACCACAAGCACTTCTGTCATTAGAGATCAATACCCCAAATATACCATACGGTTCGTATAGAATAAAGCATTAGCACTGACCATTCAGATTGGAATTCGCTGAAAGTGCCATGAGTATAATAATGGTTTTCTTCCGACTTTACATTCCTAGGTCTCTGGGGGTCTTCCCACTCTTGTGAGGCCTGAGTCTCTTCCTAGCTCAGCTGCTCAATAAAATGTGCCTGACAGTGCAAACAATAAGCACCAGAATCAGGATAAATGGTACTACGGTGTTTACAATTTCAGGTATGAACTCAACTGCTGCCCAGAAACGCGGCAACCAAACACGTCCGTGTACCCAATAAAACCAGGGGACGTTCCTCAGCACAGGCCTGTTACCATAAAATACCACCACATGTTCTTTCTGCAGCGCAGACCAGTCACTGTTCCCAGGGCGACAGTCGCAGTTTCTCCGGTGCGATATTTACATTTCAGTTTCGGACAACAGATGACTGCAAATGGATTTAAAAGTGAACGATAGAGTGAACCAGACACAACATTTAGTAGCCGCATGAATCAGAACGGTATGTATATTACACACAGGAATGGACTTCAGGAAAAAGAAGCTGCTTCTGGAAAACAATTGGAATGAGTCGTAATGCCATGTCGAGGATAATGACGAGTCGATGCGCCCCTGTCATGGCCACCAGGTAGCGACTGATACATTTCGAGAGCCCAGACTTACCACGCGGCAGAACTCCCGGCGCCACCAAGTTAACTGCAAGGCAGAGAAACGGCAGAACAATTATAATCAGACAGGAGGAAAGTCACCAGTTTGCTTGATGACTTCCAATTGTGCTACTGCTTCCAGTAATACATTTGTAAATCACGAATGGTTTTGCCAGTTCCATCTCAATGTGTGTTAGGCAGCGATAACCTTACTATGACATCGATTGTCAAATATTAAATAACATTGTGATGCAATAAATCATGAGGATTACAGTTTTTTGGGCGATTTGATAAATGCCAGCATTCTGCTGACAATTCCTTTCTTGGCCACCGAAAAGCAGCAGCCTGGATGTGGGAATATAGTCATGGCAGAGTGGGCCAAGGCCAGCAGTGAAAGAACGGTAAATTCATGCCTTGATACCTTCAGCGGTCACTCTCACCTCAGCTCTTGAGTGTACCTCATTTGCGCAAATTTGCCCCCAGGTTTGAAATTAGGTCAGGAGCTGAGGGATCCTGGCAGACTCCAAACTGCACATCAGTGGACAATTTATTGCTGAATAAATGTCAGTTAGTAGCATTGTCGACCTCCACCACCATTTTACTCTCATGATCGAGGGTAGATTAATGGGGTCGGATTTTGTCGACGTGGATTCCTTCCTATATTAGAGGACAGAACAGACCTAGGCACTTGTCTATATTTCCAGGTAAATTCACGTGTTTCAGCTCCTGGGAAGCAGCTTGGCCAGCTCAGGAGCACATGTCCTCGGTACGAATGCCAGCGTTTTTTCAGGGTACATGCACTTAGCAGATTTTAAAACCTTTACCATTCTCTTGATAGCACGTGCAGTTATTTTATCTGGCTAAAGACTTGCACTTATGATACTGGGGACAATACCTGTTGCCTGTTTGGATCACCCACCCGCCACTAATTGCAGAAATTGTTGCAAGTAGTTCTGCCTTGTCCTGTGTTCTCGTGTGTTCTGCTGTCCCATCAATCAAGTTGGGGATGTTTGCATAGCCTCCGCCTTCAGTTAATTGTGCTTTTGTTCATAATCACGCATGTCTGGGTGTGGAAAAACTGTCGATTTAACATCTGCTCCGTTTGTTGTGGAATTATTAATGTAAATTAGTAGCTTTATCAACGGCCTCCACGACAATTTTATTCTGATGATCGACAGTAGATTAATGGAGACACATTTTGTCGACTTGCATTGTTTCTTAAATTAGTGGACAGAACAGACCTGGGCACTTGTCTATATTTCCAGGTAAACTCACGTGTTTGTTTCTCTCTGTCCGTGCTTGCCATTACATTCTAAATACAAGAAAGGACCGCTCATTTACATCAATTAAACCGACGCCTCCAATGTTACCCAGAAATGAAAGGTCATCCACATTAAAAAGTCATCACAGCGCACCCCACATCCCATCCCCATAGCTCGGTGCCAGGCTCGTCCAACGCAATTATCCATACCCAAGCCATGACTGCGTCCAACACATTCAAGCATCGAAGCATATGCACCCTGGTCCCTCTATTCAGCCACATTGTTTAGAATAATGACATTCTGCATCCATTAACCCCTCTACACATTGTGCCAAAGTGCATTATGATACTCTGCAATGCATTAAATAGCACCTGCCAATTCATTGCCAATTCTACTCATTTATCTGTGTCCGACTGCAACGGATTCGTATCATCCTGACTGGTTAACACCCACTCCACCATGTGTGTATAATAAACACGTTATGAGACGTTGTGCTGTATTCCATTATCCAGCTGGTTTATAGACAGTTTAAGGAACACGAGCCCAACTCAGATTCTTGTAGAAAACCAGTGGCTAACATCACCCAGACTCGAACAAAATAATTACCAACAGTTTCTGTTTTTGGTGAGTTACCGACATGTATCCAATTTGATAGAGATCCCCCGCTTCTGCCTTCTTTCATGAGACTAAATTTTATTATCAGCCTTTTCTGCGCTAAGTTGTCAATGAATACCTCAAAATCTAATTAGCCAATAACCCCTGTATTATCTTCTTTAATTTTCCCTGTTGTGATATCAGATTGCAAACTACGTTGCTCAAATATGTACTTATTCAAAGGCATGCCTTTTACAAAATCGTGATCATTCGCAATTAATCTCTACTGTCTCAAATTCCGGGCTGAACGCTTGGCTGTACATTCAGATTTGGTATAGTTTTAATACTGCAGATGATGAGTGAGAACATTTTTAAAAAGAGTGGAGAGATGAGACGTCAGAGCAGGGACTTAAATTGAGCGGGAACTGAGCTGTTAGAGGAGAGATTTAGAAATAACGGGAGCTGAGCTGGCAGAAGAGAGAGTTAAAAAGAGTGGAGATAGATAATCAAAGCCCAGATTCAAATAGTAACAGGGGCTGTTTCCCCACAGCAGAGATTTATTAAAAGAACAGGAGCTAAGTAGCTAGAGCAGACTTTCATAAGAAAATGGAGGATTGATTTGACTATGCTAGAGCGTGGAACTCTGAATGGAGAATTGGAAAAAAGAAGCAGTTGTGCAGCCACGTAAACAACTTTTATGTTATTCATTTAAGGGATTTTGGCCTCAATCGCTGGCACAGCATTTCTTGCAAATCAGTAGTGAACCTTGTGAACATGCTGGAGAGCTGCATGCTTGAACTGCAGCAGTCCCTGCTGTGCCCGTACACCCACAGTGCTGAAAGGGACCGATTTCCAAGATTTAGACCGAGAAGGAACAGCAATGTACTTCCAAAGCAGGTTTGTGAGTATTTTGGTAAGGGGTGGAGCTGAAGTGGGGGGAGGGGTGGGTGGCGTGTGGGCTGAAGGGGTGTTCATGGTTTTTGTGTTTTCGGTAACCTGCTGCTGGAAAGTGAGGCCTAAGGAGCCTTGGTGAATTGCTGAAGTGTTTGTTGTAGAAGGCACAAATTGCTACCATTGTTCATCAGCTGTGGAGGGACTCATTGTGTCTCGACGTGGCGTCAATCAATCGGCTGCTTTCTGCTTGATGCTGTAAAGCTTCTTGAGTTTTGTTGGGGCTGCATGCATCTGGGCCTGTGGAGAGAATAGCATCACAATCCTATGTTTTGCCTTGAAGGTGGTGGATAGGACTTATGCAGCCAGGAAGTGTGTTAGTCTCCGCAGGATTCCTGGCCTCTGAAGTGGATTATTGGACATGGTGTTTATATGCCTAATCCAGTTCAGTTTCCGGTGAGTGAAAACTGCTGATAGAGGGAAATTCGTTAATGCCATTGAACGTTAGCAGTCGTTGGTAGATTATCTCTTTTGGAGACGGTCATTGGCTGGCATTTGTATGGTGTGAAATGTTTGCCAGTTGTCAGCCAAAGCCTGAATATTGTCTAGAACATGCTGCATTTGGCCAAGGGATGCCTCACTATCTCAGGAATCCGGAGTGGTGTTGAACATCGTGCAACATCAGCGAACATCCCCAATCCTGACTTTGCAATGGAGGGAAGATCTTTGAAGAGGGAGCTAAACATGGTTGAGCCTCGTTCATTTCCCTGAGGAACTCAGGTTTCCTCAGGAACTGAAAGGAAAGGGAGCTCAGCAGCGAGGGTGGATATTTAAAAAGTGAAGGTACCAAGAAGTCACTGGAACTATTTAGAAAAGAGTTCTAGGCTAGCGGTCAGTGTGTTTTTTAAGTAATTCAGGCCCTAGGCATCGTCTGCGAATATATCACATTCACTGTAGCTGCTCGGAAAGGCGGTTCACGTTCACGTTGCTGTAAGAGATATTAGCGTTTGGCAATAAATTCTTTTCTTGCCAGCTATGCCCCTCATGCCATGATCGAATCAATTTTTTAATGTTAATTCATTCCTTGACAGCGGGTGTAGGTTTGTATCTAACGCCAGTGTATATTTGACATTTTAATTGGCCGTTTTTCTGGCCAACCATTTTCCCAGATGATCAAACTGCTCAACTAGGAAAGGTCAACGTGATTTTGTGTTAGTATGTGAGAAAACCGAATGACCCAGACAGCTTGCCTAAGGGGGAGGAGTGGTTGCCGTCTGCATCTTCGCCTTCAGAGAGCCAATAAGGAAAGGGCGGGTCAAATTATCTGCTCCATGCTGTAACCTGTATATGGTTGCATCTACGAACTGTGCTTAGTAACATAAATGAGAATAAATGATAAGAATATGCGAAGACAAGTATAACATTATGTTAGTTCACATTCAAACTGCGTAGAAATACAAAGGAAGATGTTTATGGTAGGGCCATGAGCGAGTGGACATTTCATAGCTGGGAATTGGTGCGGATATCTGGCTGAAACTTCACTCGTTATTCTGAAGAGTGGACGTCAAGTTAATAATTGTCAGACGCCACAACATCTGTGAATTGTGATAACAAGCACTTGGTGGCCGTGTGTTTGAAAGGACCAGAAAACATGAACCAGAGAGTGTTATGAATAAGCATGTTGGGAGGAGGCAGAACCTGTGATAGTGAATGATTAAGTTTGCGCTATGCAAGCTATCAAATAAATCGTAGGGAAATCCGAAGTTAAGATCTGGAACCGTCTCTAAGTCCGAAAGATCGTGGGAATATGTGATAAAATGTACCATGTGATCAATTGCGTCATTGCTCGGTCATTTACAAAACACGTGATTGCCAGGCGTTCCTTGTTTTAATCATGTGAGTTATAGGGAACTCTGAGTAGCAACTCATTATGCAGCAGTCGGACATTTGGGGGGAGCCAGGTTTCATGAAACCTGTTTTCAAAACCCCCCTATATGGTATTTGACCCAGAGAGACATTGAAGGGTATTTGTGATGTTTTTCTATGTTACTCTTGTTGGAGTTATTACGTTCCAGCTGGTGATGTTTGTGGTGTTCTCTTGTTGATCAGAACGACTGTATAATGAGCTCAATGTTTTCAGAATCTGGAATCACATTCGCTCCTGTCAAACCCTGCCATTATAACACGGGCAGTTCAGTATTATTTTTATTATTAATATCATCACGCCTCAAATCCACCATTTATTACAGTGTACAGTGAAAAGGAGTTCAATTTGGGCTAATAATGTAAAGGAATAATTTTAGCAGGGATATAACTTTATACAGAGTGGCCATACATTGCTTCACGTATTTTGCTAATGTGAGTCCCTTCAGGCACATTTTTTATGTCCTCTTGCATATGTTAATTGGCTTTCAGCTGTAATATGACTAATTGTACGCACCATTTCAAAAGGTACTGCATTCCATTCCTCAGCTCCTCCCTAAACCTAGACAGTGTCAGCACATAAATGAACGTATTTGTGCAGCAACTGAGGGCCCCAAGCATGAATCCCAATGACTCAATTTCATTTTTGCCAGAAGATGAAATGATTGTTATACGCAGAGAGAAAATATATGCAACTGGAGTTGCCCAGAACAATAAAAAACTGCCGGTTATACTGAAGAGTAAAATTATGGACTTTCTTCGGCTTTCAATCTCTGGATCATTGTGATGCTCTCCATTGCAGCAACCGCGGAGACCCCTGCGAACTCTACTGGCGGCTAAAATACGTCTCACCGTCAAAACATTTAGCAACAAAATTGAAATGAATGGAACAAATGGGGTCAAAGTGAGCATAAACCAATCAAATGCAGCCCATTCAGCATAATTGAAAAATGCTTGTTTTAGGATGCAACCGTGAGGTACATTGTCAAATATATATGCAGGTTCATAAGCAAAATACCATGGAATGTTTGTCAAACAACTCAAAACACCCACTACTGATATGACAACTATGCCTGTTGCCACTGTGCAATATTTTTTTCTCAGTTCCTGACAACATATCGCCACAAAACGATCGAAGGTGAACACCAATGTCAACCAGACAGAGGCTGATGTGGCTACATAAATCCATGTCTCAGTTAGCTGGCATACCGTGCTCATGGTCAAGAATGAACCCGGAAAATAAATATTCAGCATCTCCTTCAGTATAACTGCAGTACAAATAAACAGGACATCAGCCGCTGCCATTGCAATCATGTAGTGTGTAATGCATTTGGAGAGACCACACTTTCTTCTGGAAAGGATCACAATCGCAAGAACATTCCCTGTAATAGAGGGATAGAGAGAGAAGGAGATAGAAGTCAGAGATGAACAAGGCAACTTCTCTTGCAGTTATCGAAAAGGCACATGCATTTGACCCAAACATGCACAGCCTGTTCCCGAGAGTAGCATGTACTAAATGTGGAGAGGGAACCGTTCATTCCTCTTTTGATAGGAACATCGTCAATTTAAACTAGGCAACTACTGTGCAAGAATGATTGAGCTTTTTGAGGGAGAATGTGATCCGGACAATTTGAACGTACAAAAACGGCAGTGCATGTCGAACTTTAAATAGCAAATGGGAGGTATAAAGCGACAATTCATGTGTGAAGGTGCAATATCAATTGGGAAATGAAGACGCAAAATGGAATGTGGGCTAAGTAGGGTTATACTCTGAAAGAGGTAGTGGTGCAATGTGTGCTGCGTGGTTTATGGATGTGATAAGTATTTGAAAGGGTTGCTGTGACACAGGACTGACAGCTCGAAGGTAAAGTACTGCCCAGCAGCATGGGCATACTCCTAACGCTTGGGAGTGCAAAGATGGAATAGTAGTTGCACAGATCACGTTAGAATGGTCACTGAGCTGCAAAGAAACACTAGCATAGACGAGGCCGAATAAAGGTTTACTCAAGGGTCTTCACAGATCCGGTCCAGTGAGAATCAAAACATGGTGAAATTTTTATGCAGATTCGCAGTGAAACGTTGTGGTAGGGAATGAGGGCTGATAAGTCAGGTGTTTTAAGGCAGGCTCAGTAATGTAAGATTAATATGCAGACGGGGCATTGTGAAGGCGCAGGTCAGGTGAATGCATCGCTAATTCATTGCGGAAAAAACTGAAGCAACATTACTTTGCCGACTGGGTATATTTGGTGCTGATCAAGGGGGCGGTTTAATGGCCGAATGGGAACGGCGCCATTGCTATCAGATTAAGTGAACAATATTTATTGGCCAATGGGAATGCAGAGCGGGTATTGTGCAGGACCACGCTTCTTTTTGGACGGACTAGATGTAAAGTGCATTGAATGCATGTCGCAAAATGCAGGGACAATAGGAATCACAGTGATGCAAGGCACATTGGTATTAAAGTGGAGCGAGTCAGCAATTCGAAGATGTGATTCCAATGAGGTTAAAATCAACTATCGATTCTGAGGTGACAGGAGAGCGTTCCCATTGATTGATCGGCTGTAGATCAAAGAACCTTGTTTCCGAAAAGGCTTCAAGGAGTCACTTGCGTGTCATTCACAGTATCCGTGAGAAATGATTTGAAATGTGAAGCTGAACACTGACCCTTGCAGCACACCAAGTGCAAAAGTTTCAGGTCGACATGGACCATGAGGGGCCCACCGATTTGCCTAGGTAGATTGTTGTAGGTCTAATATATGATTAGAGGAGGAAAACAATGAAGTGTCGATTACTTCATGATAATGATCTATCTCCTAACACATGCATGGTTACATTATAATACCTTGCAGCAAATTTTATTTTAAATTGTTTCGGATCATCATATCCTTGATTATTAGCAATATTTAGTAAAATGATTACTTCTTTTTCAAAATGCAAGAACATTTTTTGTGAATTCGCTAACTAATTCAATGTTGTGTTAATATATTGAAGATTAAATTGAATCATTTCTAGTAAATACTGGTTAAATTCAATCATCTTTATAAATCAAGCGAAATCGGCGTGAGCCTCAGATAATTGTGCCTGCATCAATGTTTCGGTTGTTTACATAATAGAACTCCGTTGAATTTTGAAGAATGGAGTTTCTCAGTGATTCCCAATGAACCAATTTGTTGCTACCATACATTTACTAATTGAATGCACAAGTTAATTTATTTTTATCAGCATTTCAAAGCAATTTAAATAACTCAAGTCGTAATTAATACCCAAAATAAGTAATTGTTTTGCTTCTGAAATTGGTGGTGCTGATGCCTATGGTGCGGGAGAGGATTTCTTGGCTCTTGCAAGGGTACAGAATAGCTTTTCGGTTGAAATATCCAGTCAGACTCTGGATGCCCAGATTAAGGAATAGAACATGCATATCCTCGCAATCAAGGGATGAGTGAAAAGAGATTTCATGGAAGTACCAACTGCTTTCAACGCTTTGCAACCTGGAGCAGAATGAAAGTGTAGATTTTGCAATCTTGTTTGTAGGAACATATCAATGCAATGGAGCAATGAATATAAATGGGGTGCTGAATGAACATTTTGGATCATATTAATTCCTGAAGATGTAGGTTAATTATATACATGAACTTTCAGAAACGTAAGTGGTATTATTCGGATACAGATAAACAGAATTTTACATTTTTGTATCAACTCGTAAGTTGGCAAGCTCTGAACACACATAAAAAAATTGATGTTTATAAGGTGACATACACAGCCCAGTTGGCAACTGCTGCCACCGATTCACAAAGTTCTAACTGGATGAAAGCGAAAAACATTGATTGACTTGATGGGAACTGTCAAAGAGCCTTGAAGACGCCAGGGAATGTATATAAGGTGAAGTTTGATTTTCTGTTGACTATGTAGGCTGCACTGGAAAATGGGGGAGACATGAAGAAATTAAAGCCATTTTGACTAAATTAAAGCCCAAAAGATACGTCAAAAATTAAGGTTTACCTTCATTTATCCTATACCTATTATTCCCTGAGCAACTCTAGCATTTATATCCCTACAATGTCAGTAAGTTCACTCTGAGTCATAAATATCAAAAATATTTCTAGGAGTAGGTTGTTTTGAGCTTGTGGCCATTCCGACTCTCTGTTCACAGCATTACACTCTGCTGCATGAGGTCCAGGCGTTCACTGCCGATTGGACGCGGACACCATTTTTTGAATTATACAAAGATGGTTAACCAGACTTTCAGCACCTGAACCTGTACTGGCCAGAGCTGTAAGGAAACAGTTAAAAATAGGAAAAAGGCAGTAATTTACACAATTATACATTGAGGCAGTCAACCGTTGAACAAATTAATTATTAAAACTGATATCCAATACATTATCAATATGTTTCCAGAATTTTCCTGCAAATTAAACATTGAAATGCTCCAGGAATGAACCACACAATGTTCTAACTAATTTAATCGTGCATTATCCAAACCATTATGCAGTATTTTATTTGTCAAACTAACTGTACAGATATCAGGTATACTTTCCACAAAAGCCCCTGATAAATTTACTAGAGAAATAAGCATGTAAATATGCTGTGGAATTGCTCTCTGCAAATGCAATCTGCTTCTCACCTGTAACTGATATGCTGTTTTTGAAAAGAAACCAAGAGCAGGGGCAGTGCACTTTGATTAATGTGCCTCTTGGTGTAATTTCCGTAAATACCCCAGTCTGATGAACCACAGAGCGATGGAGGTTCTGCCACTTTCCTAACTCCATATCTGTTCAAGAGCGATATTTCATTCGTAATGTAAGCACACAATAACAATTTTCTGCGGCATCGTTTGTATGCAAAGCAGATCCTAAAGCTCCAGTTCATTTCAGGGACGTTGATAATGTTCTGGCTATTACAATACAGAGTGAGATCCACTGAAGGGTGTTTTTGGTTATCACACATTGCTGCAGACTCGTTAGCAACAGAAACAGTAGAAAGGCCGGACTAGTCCCCCTGCTGCAGGTTAGAAACGCTAAAAGTGATTTAGGTTCATAAAGCAACGTTACATTAAGTAGGTTTCACACTGGATTTTACGTTTTTCGGCATTGTGAGCTTGGGTAAAAGCAAAATGAGTGGTCTGCTCCCTCTTGTCTCACTCACCCTCCCTTAGACGGCCTCCACCTCGTCAATCCATAGAATTCCGGGCAAGAGGCAATGAAAAATGCAAAAGGTGTACGCATCCAATCGGCAGTGAACGCCTGGACCTCATGCAGCAGAGTGTAATGCTGTGAAGAGAGAGTCGCTATGGCTACAAGCTCAAAACAACCTAAAACCTAGAAATATTTTTGAAAAATACTTTTCAGTGAATGCTCAGGCAAGAAACGAAAAAATGAGAAATAAAGCTTGAAGATGCAGCCATCTTCTCCGGCACAATCTGCTGCTACATTCGATCATGCTCCCGGAGGCAGGAGTTACCTACCGGGCTTTGCCCGTCTCACAATAGCTGCACAAAAACACTTACTTTTCTCATCTGAGCCACAGCAAATGCAATGCACCAAACAGGAGGACATACCATTGGTTCGCTGACAAGCTCAATACCCTGTTAATAAGTAACTTGAGAAATGTTGACCCGCCCGTTCTCCATCTGCAACTGGGGATACTTAAGAACGTGATGTCATTATACCCGATGCAGGTATTTGATATTCGTGCAGATTTGACGTTTTTGATGGGTGTGGGTGATGTGGGGGAGTGGGGATAGTGGGTGGTGTGGGTGTGAGGAGTGATGGGGAGTGTGAGTGTGTAGGTTTGAGGTGCGACTTGGGGAGAAATTTCCAGCCCATCGTTTTGGCTACAGATTTAGGTATTGAGGAACGAATTGAAGATATACATCCTCAGTTAGGGACCAGCGTACTGTGAAAGGATTTGAATTAAAACATGCATGTTGTAGTTAGCCTTAGTGTAGTCCTACAAAGTAAACAAACAGGAACGTCCTTTCATATCAAATGACAAAAACATTCATAGATTCTGCATTATGCAGCAATTCTTTTTTTGTGGGAATCATTGGTAGGATGAGCCTTTTTTCCGAGCGCAGATATTGTTCTTCTTGCTGTCCATGTGATGTGGTTGCACACACAGTGTTACGAGTGATGGATTTACAGGCGTTTGATCCAGTGGCATTCAGGGAACACTAATGTATCTCGGAGTCAGTATGGGGTGTGACTTGGAAAGGATTTTGCAATAAGAGTGTTCCCATGCCACTTCTGCACTTATTGTTCCAGGCTTTCGAAGTGAAGTGCTCGAACGAGTCACCTTTGTCGACACCTGTCATATATCAGGAGTTGCTGCAATCATACCTAACAACGGGGCTTTGACCTGGTGAATTGCGAGACAGGACGACTTGCATGCAGAGCAGTGGATGCAGAATGTGATTGACAGGGTTAATTGATCCAACCAGCAAATAACGTTAACTTAGCTCTGAAGTTCTGCTCATGCCATCTTGAATGATGTTGGACAAATCAACGAATCAAGGGTGGTGGACACCCCACCAATATCCATATCGGTAATGATTGTGGGGCGCAGCACATCAGTGCATACACATGGCTCAAGAACTTTCTGCCATATTCAGACTGACGTGAAGGGTGGGTGAATTATCCTGTCCCCGTTCTGAGGATGAGAGCATCACAGATGCCAGTTTTGAGCTAATGTGATTTAGAACACGTGATCTAAAGGAATGCCAGAAGGAACTGGATGATGCAGAGACCATGGGTCCTGTCAGATACCGGCAATTGTATGGGAGACCTAGACAACCTGGTATATGACAGCTAAAACACTGGCATCCACGCGAAAATGTGAGCAGTCACACAGCTGGGACTATCCACAAAAACAAAACTTGTCAAATCCAACCAATATTTATCCCCTCATCCCCTACTCTTCATCATGAACAAAGTGATGGAATCGGTCATGGGCATTGCTTTCAATCACCACGTAGTAGTGAGTAACCTCCTCACGGGCGACCATTTTCTGCTTCGTACGAGCTCCAGCTCTTGGTTCGGCCTTAAACCAAACATGGTCAAAAGTGCTGAACTCACGATGTGATTGGAGAGCGGCTGTCATTTAAATCAAGACAACATTTGACATGCAGTGGCATCATGGAGATATATCAGTATTGGGGTCAATAAAAATAATGGGAAGCATCTCCATTGATTGCTGTCATACCTATCACAAAGAATATTTTTTTTTGTTTTGTTTCTCAGGTGAATCACCTCATCCCGATGAAAGCACTGCACGAGATCCTACGGGCAGTGTCCTGAACCAAACTACCTTGAGATGCTTCATCAATTAACTTCTTGCAACATATACCCAGAGGAAGTTTTGTGGTGGACGAAGGGTTGGCGGTAGTGTCCGCTGAAGATTTTTCAAAGTTCAAAACCATTCGTGATGCTGAAGAAATCTTGCCCATGTACACCAAGACCTGGCAATATCCAGGCTTCTGTTGAAAACTAACAAGTCATATTGGCCCCACACAACTGAGAGGTAATGACCACCTACGAAAAAAGAGTGTCCAACAAATTATATTTAATTTTATCAGCATCGTTTTATTCTCCATTTTGAACATCCACAGAAAAACCATTGACTAGAAACTGTGACTAGAAGCGCAGGTCAGGAGCTGGGAATTCTGTGGCGTGGACATACCCGCCTGACTCTGCAAAACATTCACTCCATCTTCAATGCGCAATTCACGAATATAATGGAATAACAACTGTTTTCTGGATGAGTTCTGCTTCCATAACATTCAACAACATTGAACATATCCACGGCAAAGCAGACTGCTTGATTGATAACCAGTGCTTAGCTTTAATGATTCAAGCTGTTTATCTTCACTGAATAATTATTCTTACTGATTTTAACGTTCATCAAAACCATCAACCACCACCTGAGGAAAATAAATTGATCTAAAACGGGCAATTCCTTTGTTGCTTTCCTAAATACCATTTTGCTCTGCGTCTCCGTTCAGTGAGCACCATTTTTCAGAGCACTAAGAGCACGTGAAACTTATATTCCACCTCATGGCATTAGGTAAAACATGGGCACTGAATATTCCCTTATGTTGACCACCTGCTGTTCCCCTCAGATGATGAATGAATGAACATTCATGGACGAATCACAGAATCACAGTGCAGAAGAGAAACTTCGGCCCTTCTAATCTGCACCGGTATGTGGGAAACACCTGTTCTGACTACGTAATCGCATTTACCAGAACTTGACCCATAGGCTTGAATGTATTGACGTGCCAAATGCTCATCCAGTTAATTTTTAAAGGTTGTGAGGCAATCCACCTCTACCACACTGGCAGGCAGCGCATTAGAGACAGTCACCAAACTCTGGGGAAAAAGTTTTTCCTCCCATCCCTCCTGAAACACCTGCACCTCACCCTTAATTTCTGCTCTGTTGTTTGGCATAAAACGATTTTTTTGGTGAGTGGCAAGAAACAAAAATTATTGTACGCAGGGGCCATTATCATCTATGACCAAGAAAGGATCGGTAGCACCACTAATGGCCAATCAGGCTGAGTTAGAATAATAATTGTTTGATTCGGTCTTTGGAAGGTGATCAGGGAACCAACAAGGTGCAAAGACCGAAATGAACACGCCTCAACAACCGTCAAGCAAATTATGCATCTGGCCATTACAGGAATGATAGGATAGAACACCGCATGGTCCTTGTGCAGACATAGTCGGCCTTCACATTGGAAAGTTCCTTCGTTGTATAGTGTGACACTACCGTTGTGCGATATCAGGTACTTTTCAATCTGATCAGCAACATAAAAGTGGGCATTCACCAGGTACTTTGGGCCATCAGCTGGAGCAGGGATGTGCACAACTATAATTTGTAATTCCAAGCCCAAACTATCTCCAACTCCTCAATTTCCATGTGGCATTATTATGGTGATGGTTGTGGTGCAGGACAAGCATTGCAATTTCTCTTTTTGGCGTGAGTTTTTGCGCTGTTGTTATAGCTGTGCTACAATGACTGTTAACCAGATAAGTCCTTGAATTACTGGGAATTAGCTGGGATTTTCCAATGTGGTGACATTTACGAGACTGACCCTATGCTTTCTGGAGCTTTGCCAAATGAGAAATGATCTCACTGAATCGTACACTGTTCTTACAGGGTTCGATGTTACAGATGTTGGAGGGATGTGCCCCTGGCTGATGTGTCTAATATCATGAGAAACAGTATCAGAGTAACAGGTATGCATTTAGGGCAGACATGAGGGAGAATTTCTTCACTCAGAGAGCAGCGAATGTTTGAAATTATCTCTCCCAACAGCAGCAGAGGCTCAGTCATTGGGAATGTTGAAGGCAGCGCGATGAACCATTTTCTAAATGTTAAATGCGTCCAGAGATAAGAGATAGTGCAAGGGAATGACGTGAAGGCATGATTACAGCTATGATATACTTGTGTAGTGGAACAAGCTCGAACGGCCAAATTGTTAACTTCTGCTCTCATTGCCTCTGCCTCTATGTCGTTTTGTCAGAACCTGCATGTCACTTAGCAATGCGAAATTCAAAAAGAGACAGGGGAGTCCGAAAATGCTTTAAACCAATTAATTTCAATCCTCAATACAAATTAATTATATTTGGATGTTTGATTTAGATCAGCAAGTAGTGGAGGGCGAGAAATTGAATGGAGCAGAATAATGAGAACCAGATAACTACTCGGGGTGCGTAGGTGTTTCAAAATCGGACTTATGGCTCAGTCAGTTGAAATCTCCGTGCTGAGATAGACGTTTAACGATTTACTTCCGGCGCCAGGACTTCAGAACAAAGTTCTCGGCTAATGTTCCAATGTCTTAGTGAAGTAATTCTGCACTACCACAAGTAGAAGCTTTAAGAACAGATGTCAAATTGATTGACGAGGAAAACGTAAAAAGATTCAATTCCACTTATTCGAGGAGCAACATTGTTATAGTCCCCTTTGTCCTGAACGATATTTATACCTCTGCTAAAATCCACAAACGAAAAAAATCCGGCCATTGTTAACATTATGTCTATGGAAGCTTCCCGGGCACAAATCACGCTTACTTTAAGTAATTCCATCAATGTGGTCGTGAACAAAGGCTGTTGAAAATCATTTGTATCAATATGCAAGTGAGTAAGACGTCGGAGTGTCTTAATCTCAAACAGCATTGTGATTCAGGCAAGCTTCCAGATTTCGTAACTTCACACTGATCTGTAAAAATATCTCTGCTAAAAAGCACGTGATTTGAAAGGGATTCTGTTGCTTGCCATATTGGAAAACAGTTGAAATCCGTGAGCAAACACTTTCCATTAGTTCAAGCTGAATTCTGTAGAATGCGAATTTGCCCCTGCATTGATTTTCATAGACACGTTTTATCTCCAATTTTAAAGATGGTCTGCAATTGGTTAAGACAATTATTGCAGAACCCACACAAATTGAAGAAATTCCCCAAAGAATAAATACAGTGTCAACTCTAGAACGCGGTGTGAAAGATAAAGCAACAGTAAGAAAGCAGGTAACGTGACACCTCAACTTTGATAACTCTCCAACAGAAAAGGAACGATTGCACGTTAACAGAAACGCCGTTTGAGAAGAAAGTCAATATCCATTTATATGTCTACTGATTGTGTTTAGGCTCTTACCTGGTACACCGACAGCTGCGAGAATCGGGTAGTAAATGGCTTCTATCTTGAGAAGTATCAGTTCTCCCATTTTTATGAGCAGCTGTCTTTCCTCTTGAGATGGGTAAACAGGATGGAATGGAACGATGTGAGCTGAAACTTACAAACCCCCGTCTCCTTTGAATAAATATCTGAAAAATAAAATAAACAAAGTTAAATCACTGTCGAGACGCGGAAGGAGCTATCACATTAATTCGACGCAGAATATCAGGGTAAAACTCTCACCAAAGCATTCGTAACAGGGAAGAGAGAAAAGCTGCTACATTTTACAGACATAAAGCCCTGATCTTAAACTTCCAAACTCACGTCGGCTACCACCTAGAGAGACAAGGACATCATAGACATGAGAACGCCACCACCAGTTGCTCCTCTCCAAACCACTCGCCGCCCTTATTTGGAAATATATCGCCGTTCCTTCACTGCCTCTGCGTCAAAGTACTGGACCTCCCCTTCATAACACAGACGACAGCAGCTCGAAAATGCATCTCACTACCATGTTTTCAAGGGCAATTAGGGAAGGACAATAAATGCTGGCCTCGCCAGCCTCGCTCGCATTCAGTGAATGGATAGAAAAAGAGAAATTCATATTGTTAGCCTGAGAGTTTGAAAATAAACGTACATTAGACAACGAGAACTTCGAGAATGGGTTCGGAAATGTCCCGAATCTGACTAAGTGAAACAAACGCTATTCGCTGTGAGAAGCGCTAATTGAAGCAGAAACACTGAGTCTTTTGGAGAACATGAAATGATCCGTTCAGAGAAACTTTTATTTATACAACAGATAAATCCTCATTAGCACATTCATGTTCCCTGAAGAAATAAATCAGTTTCAGTCATTGAACAAACAGGTTACGTCAGTAACTCTCTTTCTGAAAGCAACCACTTCAAAGTGAAACGTCGAATATTGGACTGATGTCTGCGGTCAAACCAATGGAAGGGACTGTATGTTAGCGATCAACAAGTAAATATTATCGGAGACGGTCAGGGCAGGAAATAATTAAACCACAAGGCGTTGTTGCGGGAAAAATCGTCACTAATTTACATCAAAATGAACCTTAGCAGCTCAATGTTCCTGATCCTCCAGACCTAATGGGGAAGTTTCACATGTTCCCCACTGTTTTGTATTTCAGGACACATTCTAAGTTCCAACATGGCACGTGTGTGATCCTTGTCATTGACATTCAAGCTCCCAGAGGGAAGACATACGCTGCCCTGATCGTTCCGAGGATTACGCTGGCACTGCCGCCTCCGACGGTGACTAGGCCTACAATCCATGGTCTTGCACAGAAATTTGCGCCCTTCCACCGGGAAATTATACATACAACCAGAGGACCTGGAGGGTTCGTGTTGGTCAATTACATTATGTCTAATACAAGACATTTATGGAGAAGGCGTTTGTTTTCTCAACCAGAATACTTCACAATACAGCGTTCAAGACGATTCCGATCCCATAAACGTTCAATAACCATTCCCCTCGACAGCCAATCATCCTACAACACCCACTCATATACTCCATCCAGAGAGATGTTTGGGCTGATTGAAAAACAATGTTTTCAATAAAACAATATGATAACGAGAGTACAACGCTGGGAGAATATTCCACGTTGAACATTGAACTCTTGGCCCTAAAATGTCTTGGGCCGACAATCATTGTCCTATTGAGTTACTCATTATTATGAACCCGATTTGTCGTCGCCTTCAGCTGTTGGTTAGCGCTGCAGTTCATACATGACCAACAAGACAAGAATTAAGTGCAGGAGTAGGGCACTCGCCCCCTTGAGCATGTTCTGCAGCTCGGAATGAAAATGCTTTACCTGATTATGGCCTCAGCTCCATTTTCCTGCCTGCACTCCTCCAACTAGCGTCACACACCCGCCCCCTCCACTGCGGCTTGAAAACACACACATATATCCTCATGACCCCAATAACCATTATTCGTCAATAAACTATCCAAATCACTCTTGAATATGAGGCCCCCTGAAAAGATGAAAAAGAGGATCAGTGTCATTTGCGCTTTTGACAATGACCTGATAGTCAGAGTGATGCAAAGTGGTTCATCAGTGTGGACCCCTTTCATGTGATTGCGGCGCCAAGTAAGACTCTGTCCATGGCTTCAGCTCTGTTTGTCATATACTTGCCGGCCATTCTCCAGTATGCACTCAAAGAGCTTGACATAGGTTTGCATTTTCATTTCAGGACAAAAGCCAACCTTTGCAAAGAGCCAGGAGTAAAACCATACACATTGGACAATGAACAGCGACAGAGTGAAGGCTTATTAGTGGACCATCGCGATTTCATAGGGCAGAATCCGGAGACATTCAGCTGCGTGCTGACGTAGAACACTTTCGATTAACAGTATATCTGCAGATAGAGAAGCTGTATCATATCGCTGTTTGTCACTTGATCCAAGCTGCCACAGCCGCTCTGAACAAATCCCCCCTCTGTTCAGTGCGGACGTTTGCTAACTCGGCAGCATGCTCTCCAAGATAACTAACTGAATGAGCAAATTAAACGTCGCCTGACATAAACGAGTTTGGCATTGGGCAGGGTGCACTCATTGACTTCTGGAAGCAGAACATTGACCTTCCCTCAGATAGAAGATGAAAGCCTGTGAGGCCGCGTTTTTTTATTCTCTCAATTCTATATCAGTGCGAGATTTGTAAAAATGATCGGACTCATATGGAGAACGCCGACATTCCACAGGCCGCAACAGGGCAACACGCGAAGCTGCACGACAGGTTTTCTGAAATCTACAAGCTAAACCCACAGATTTGAAGCTGGGTCCCAGTGCATGGGGTCATGATGCTCCTTTGCTAACAGTCCTGTGGCATACCTGCACCTTATGAAGCCTACACCCGGCGCACCGGAATCTTGCTGCTGAACTACACGGTGCACAGGCCTCCTTCAGGCGACAAGCACTGTGCGGATGGAGGATTGTTGAAACATGCAAGGCTGTGATACTTGGATACCTTTGATACGAGCCAAAATTCTGCATAAAGGCGGCCGAAGTGTGGCGGTCGCCGGACACATATTATAGAAAAGGGTGTGCCTATCACCAGCTGCATCTGCCACTGAGCAGTCCTTGTCCAAAGGGCGGACAAATAAAAAATTATCAGTGCACGCTCAATGTGGGCCTAGAGGATGGAGGCATTAACACCAGTGAGCAGGAGTAGAATGCTGCCAATCTCTCGGCCTGGCACCACCTCGCCCATCAAGTCTAAAACCAGTTTGCGGCTCAGCGATTCGACAGGGAATTGGAAGGGCAGAGGCACAGAAAGCAGAAGAAACCCAAAACGGGCCAAAATTCAGCCTCACGGCGAATGCAAATATAGGTCCAGAATTGCGCTTCTCAGTCATCTGAATTCTCCCTGAGCCTGAAAGACTTGGATTGCCAGGAATGGCCACTGACAACAATCACATGAAATCCATCATTTCAGGAATGTGGGGACCACCACCATCTCAAAGGCAATTTGGAAAGAACAGTATCTTCTGGCCCATTTATACACATCCCCGCCTCATGAAAGGATGTATTTTAAGATATAATTGTGAATATTAATACAAACCTTTGGCAACCCCAAATTGGAAATTTATTTCGTGATTTCTACAATTGTGGAGAACAGGTTCAAGTGCGTTAAAGACAAGGAAAGGCGAGCAAAGTTAATTTAGCCCGCTTGAACAGACTTTGTAAACAGAACATGGCAATCGATTGTGCAATTTAGACTTGGTCTGACTTCACACATGATATCAGGCAGATTTTGTTGAATGCTCACCTGTCAATGGGCCGAGAGAATCAATCATCAAGATAGTTCGAAAGACAAACTGATAGCCAAATAGAATGACAGATAAATGGACAGAGATTAATATGAGGAGAGAGTGATAGGGAGAGATAACATGCGAGAGAGAGAGGGAGAGAAAAAAACAGTGCAAACAAGAAAGAGAGCGAGTGAGTGAAAGAGCAAGATAGATAGATAGATTGATAGATAGCTATATAGATAGATAAAAAGCAATATTGATAGATAGGAATATAGTTTTGGAGCTATGAACATGAAAGGATGCAAGACATTTGCTTCATGCAACAAATATCCTCTAAAGGATAGTAGGTAATGTCAACTGTGAGGCAGAAAGAGGTTTTTGTGATAATTGAAAAAAACAACAGAAACAAAATGAATATCCACATGGGAGTACTGTGCTCGCATAAAACTGGAAATTTCTCCTGACAAATCCTCTTTAATATGGGATCAGAGATAACGACCTCGAATTTGGTCCCTGCCATTTGCACCAAGTAGCAAATAATACACTTTGAAATGCAATAGTTTCCTCGCGACAGGAACAAAAACGTCACCAAGTTACCTGGAAGAGAGAATAAACAGGAAAAAAAAAACAGAAGTGTTTCACCAGACCTGGAGCCTCGAACGGTCCTAAATTCCTCCGTTCTTTGCGGCATTTAACATGTAAACTGATAATTGGCCTGGAAAACACATTCAGTCACAAAAATGTATCTAAATCCCATTACCAAAAACTGCTCGGACAATCACAAACATGAAGTGAACAATGTCTGCGCACAATCCACAGAAAGTTCTAAGTGAGGGAGCTGTGTTCAATAAATGCATTCAAGTGAAAGCGAATATACGGATGAAAATGAGACTGAGCTCCACACTCAGTATTGGATTGTAACAAGGCAGTCGGAGCTGCAGGTCGTTTGTTCCTATGCATCACAAGGATCAACAGTGGGCTTTAGAAAACGGGAACAGCCTGAGAGCCACGGCTGGGAGCTTCAGTTTCCAGAAGGAGTTCGATGTGGAAGCTGGAGGTCGAGCCATTGAGAGCTCGAAATTGGGGAAAGGCCTTGATCACTGCTTTCAAGACCTTGAGGCAGATGCAGTGTTGGGACAGGAGGACCTGGTTTAGGGACGAGGCGAACCTGAAGTCACAGGGTCATAGAAACATATAAATATGAATCTAGAGCAGAGTTATAGAATCCGGCTCCTCGAGCCAGCCCCGCCATTCAATAACATTATGGCTCATATGATTGTGGACGCAAATTCCACATTCAGTCCTCCTCCAATAACATTTGACACCCTTGGTACTCAAGAGAGTATCTGTCTCTTCTTGAAAAGATATCCAATCAGCCTCCCTCCACATCACTTGCGGGAAGAGAGTTCAAAAGCCCTTGAACCTTATGAATGAAACAAAGCGCTTCCACATCCCTTTTAGCGGGAGACCGACAACTTGAAAACTGTTCTCCCTGTGCTGCAAACTCCACGACAAGGGAGACATTCTCTTTGCATCAAATATGTACGATTCCTCAGGATTTAACCTAATTCAATCAAAGCACCTCTCATTTTCCAGACTCCAATCGACATATGTTGACAAACTTTCCGAATAAGTTAACAACCAAACCACCAAAACCCTCAACCAACTCAGCATCGCAAGTATCTGCAGAGTGAATGTTATATCAACTGATTCTAATTAATTCATATCCTTTCTTAAATTTGGAGTCCAAAACTGTGCACAGTATCTTAGATGTGATATCGGCAACGTTCTACACAACTGCAGTAAGATATCATTACTTCAATAATCCATTTCCTTTGCAGTTAACAAAATACAGAATTCTATTTGCCTTGCTGTACTTGCATATTAACCTCGTGTGTCACGAGAAATCTATAAACTGCAATAACACAACTGATGTGACTTTGAACTGTGAGCCTATGTGGCTCTTGTACAGAGAGAGAGAAAAAGAACTTATGAATAAACAGTTTCCTATAAATATATACATAGTATTTTGACAACATATCGATTAATGAAGATGACTGAAAAACACATTGTCCTTCAGTGAATTTTGCAGGCACATATTGCTAAGCCATTGTGTTAATAGTTAGACACCATCATTGAATATTATTTCTATTTAATCCGTTCTAAAAAAAATAATGGCAAATGAGCTTCCACTACAGCAGGTTTAGAATTCGACAGTGATAAACACACATCGTGAACTCTGAAACTCATCTAACCTGGAAAATCCGCACCATGTCTTCAAATCCCGATATTTCACGGTGTTTTCTTTTTCACTGGTGATATTGCCGTCCCTGGAAATTTCGGAAGCGAGTTGCAGAATTTCATTTGTAGTTGAGAGAACTGCGAGACTTGTATTCTACAAACACGTTGAATTTATCTAATATGTTCGCAGATGGATGTGTTTTTGGGTTAACAGTGAATTTAGGAATATGGTCACAGTACGGGAAGATCGATCTGAGATAGAAGATCACTTGATTGGTGGAGGAGGCTCGAAAGGCCGATGCCTGCTTCCAGCTCATTTTTTATATGTTCTCCCAATGTACATGCCGTCCTTGTTCTTATACGTCGTGAAGATTGCTCGTTTGGAATGTTCTATCAAGCTTTTAGCCACCAGTGTAGTGCATCCTGTTGATAGTAAAGACGAGCAGCTATGTGCCCCGATTTTGCAGAGGGTCATTGTTATTGCTAACGGTTTGGGTGCCATCAATAGAATGCTTTGTTATTTGTCGTGTCCTTCCTCTTACTGAGTGTATTCCAAAATAATTGCCCTGCATGCCGCTGATATTTGAGAGGGTTAGGGAGCATCCAAAGCAAGGAAGCATTGATAGCTGTTGCCTGAACGCAGTTCGGCTACAACTAGTGTATATGTCCACTTCAGACCAAAATTATGCAGGAAGTATGCGAAGGCACGAAGGCTGCTGTAGACATTTACACGGCAATGGTCCATGGATGACAATCTCTTTCATGTGGATTGAATGCGAATTTGGGACTGTTTTCCTTGGAGAAGAAAAGCCAAACATGAGATCAAGAGGCTGTCAAGATAATGATCGGTCTGGACAGAGAAAAAAGACAGGACTTACCCCTTATTGTGGAGCTATGGAGAACCAATTTAAGGTCATTGGGCAAAGAAGCAAAAGTGACATGAAGCACGCCTTCATTACGCAGCAATGGCTCAGGAACACGGATGGTCAGCAGAGAATCTCGTGGAAGCAAATTCAACAGAGAAGACGATGTTCAAAAAGACAAATGGATCATCGTTTGAAGAGGAAATGGTTGAAGGGTTACAGGGGGAAAGATGGATAGTGGCACGGTATGTGCTGTTCTTGCAGAGGGCTGACACAGGCATGCTGGGCCGAATGCACTCCCTTGTTTTAAGCGATATAAGTTTCTATGATTTTTGAACTTTCAGAACTTCATCCTGATCTCGTATTAACACAGAGACTGCTCAACGTTTTGCTTTCCTTTGCACTTCACCCTCTCTTGCTCTCTCTCTTTCTCTCTGTCTCTCTCTTGGTCTCTACATTTATATTTCCCTCTCCGATCCTCCCTGTTCCTTCTTGCTTTCTCTCCACAAATCAAAATCACTAATCCCCCTTTTTCCCTAGTCTCAATCGCTTTCTGAATTCCGATTGTAACACCTGATTAATTGCTCTCACCCGGGCGCCGCCTCTTGAACCATCCCCTTGGTGCTGCCATCCAATTTCCTGTGTTACTTTGTTGAATGATGAGATGCTTTGAAAAAAAAAACATCATGTCTCTAAACAATGCCTGCTTCCGTTTGGCAAAATGCAGCCTTTAATTATTCCATTTCAAGTACCAAAGTACAAGAAAATCGAGTGTAACGTAACGATAAAAAAAGCATTTTTTTATTGAACATTACACATCATTCCGGTTTTTTAAGCTATAGCTTTCTCGGTTTGCACAGTTTAAGGGGATTACATGAGATGCTGGAGGCAGGGCAATGCTGAAGTCCCTTTGGAAGGTCTAATATTGGCAAGAATTATAGAGTAAATGACAGAACCCTTAATTACATCGACGGGCAGAGGGATCTGTGTGTAAAGGTCCACATGTCACTGAAAGTGGCAACGCAGCTGGATAAGGTAGTCAGGAAGGCATATGACATGCTTGCCTTCATCGGCAGGGGTATTGAGTATAAAAGCTCGGATGTCATCTTGCTGCTGTATAGAACCTTGTTTAGGCCACACGTGGAATATCGCGTGCAATTCTGGTCACAACGTTACCAGAAGTATATGGAGGTGTTGGACAGGGTGCAGAGAGGTTTACTAGGCTTCTCCCTGGTCTAGCGATTACTAGCTATGACGGGAATGTCGAGAACCTAGGATTGTTGTCACTACAGCGACGGAGTTTGAGGGGTGGCTTGATATGAGTGTACAAAATTATGACTGGCTTGGACAAAGTAGATAGTCAGAAGCTTTTTCCCGGGGTGGAAGAGTCAATTACTAGGGGACAGAGATTCAAGGTGTGAAGAGAATACTACAAATGAGATGGGCGGGGCAAGTTTTTTTACACAGAGGGTAGTGAGTGTCTGGAATTTGCTGCCAGAGGAGGTGGTGGAAGTAGGTACGATAGTGGTGTTAAAGAGGCAGCTTGACAAATACATGAATAGGATGGAAATAGAGATATTCGGACCCTGGAAGTGCAAAATATTTTAGTTGACGGGCAATATGATCGGTGCAGGCTTGGATGGCCGAAGTGCCTGTTGCTGTGCTGTACTTTTCTTTGTTCTTTGTTCTTTGTCCTTTGAGTGTGCAGCATTGATCCATTGTCTCTGATATCTCATGACAGGTGGGAAAACAAGGGAAGGGAAACTCCAGCTGACTCCCACATACCACTGTCCAGAATTTGACCAGTGTTTAGTTCTCCATGTTAAGCACCACATGGAAGAAATACTGTGCTTTTCAACGGCACATAATGTTCTCTGCTTTGGGTCTGCATGTTCTTCACCTACAGTGGCTCAGGGCCACTGTTACAGACCAAGGAGACCGAGCCTTGAAACCCAGAATAGGCCTGAGGCAGATGAACCAACACGAAGGAACTTACTACTCAACATCATCCTCACTAATATACCTGCTGCTGATGCATCTGTCCCTGACGTTTTGTGACCTTGTGACGACGGGATACTGTCTTCGCAATGAAGACACGCTCCGTTGTGTTCTCTTGCACTCATTTATTTCAATGGGGTGGATTCAGAACAGACCACACAGCTCAAATCTCAACTTGCACAAGGAACTCTGGGTCATCTGCAGCAGTAACATTAAATTCAAACGCAACCTGCAAGGACTTGGCCTGGCATATTCCTGACAACACCATAACCTTGAAGGCAAGGGATCAAGCCTGACTCACTGAAGAATGCAGGAGAGAGTTTCAAGAGCAAAACCAGGCTTATCGAAAAGTAAATAATGTTCTAACCTTTTTAGGAAACACCGCATTGATACATTTGTGTAATTTTTGTTGCTTAAGATGGCATTTCTACTTTACATAATGTTAGTGATGAAATTTCTTGATAGATATGTATTATTGGAATATTGATAAGATGCTTTTGAATTGGCTTCTCTTTAAAAGTAAAACAGTTTTCATGTATCTTAAAGGAAATGACAAAGAGGAGGTATGAACTGAGATCGCATTTGGCCACACTTTTCTGCTGGGCTCCAATGGGTCCAGCATCAGCATTAGGCAGGAGCCAGAAAGTGAATGCTGACCGGATGGAAGAATAGCCTGAGGAATCCATTTGTAAGGATTGGGCCCATGTGATCGGGAATTCGTTGCAGGACAGTCGGGAACACTCTGCACCTGGAGAAGAATGAAAATACCAGGTACAAGCTAAACTTAGTTTGCAGAAGGGAAGCCAGATGCATTGTTCCCATTGCTTAAGAATCTTAAGTATTCGGGTAGAATAGAATGAAGTTGGATATGCATAGGATATTCTCGCTGCTTAGTGGGACTCGCAAAGTGACACACAAACCCTCAAAGGGTGGCAGAGTGTATGCTTCATATGGTGCAGGCACACCAGGTTGCTTTTAACAAGGTGGTGTCAGGACCTCATGTACTGGGATCCAGCTTGCAATCTCTGAGTTTGGCTTTGAGATTTCAGACATTCTGTAGTGGAGCTTCCTGTGCTCACTGAGTGTGGCGTATTATTATGTAGGCATTTTCCAGATGAACCGCATGACCAACGCAGGCAACCAGGGCTCTAATGAACATATTTTCAATGTCAGGCATGCAGCACTTTACAAGATTATCGGTTTTGTCGATTTGGTCCTGCCAGCAACCGTTGGAAATGGTTCATGGACAGCGAAGTTGGAAAGTTTTCATTAGCTTTCTAAGAGGCCAAAAGTTTATGCAAGTTTCGCACTGATATGAAAGTGATATAAAAAAACATTGCCTGGAACGACTTGATCTTCCATCTGAAGGAAATTCCTTGTTTTCTTTGCAGAAGTCAGTGAGTGAAGCCTGCCAAGTGCCGAGCTTGTTTATGTCAGGCGATGGGTAATTTGCCCATCCAGTTAGTGCCCTTGGAGTGCACTGTAAAGAACAGAGGAGTGCATTGTTCAAAGCGGCTGTGGCATCTTGGAGCACGTGAACAGCAACGGTTTGATACTGCATCTCTATCCTCAGATATATTGTCAATGGAAAACATTCTGAGTTTGCAGCAAAGCGCTCAGCATTCAGCTGAATGTCTCCTGATCCTGAGCTATGAGTGCGCATTGGTCCGCGAATAAGGCATCCGCTTGTAGCTTTCCACTAACCTCTGTGCAAGGATTTAATTTTGGTTCTTTGAAAAGGCTGCCTGTGGTCCTGAGATGTATGTGCAATCCTTTGTCAAGCTCTTTGAATGCATGCCTGGAGAATGACCGACAAATGTATGAAAACCAGAGCTGGAGCTGTTAAACAGTCTTATTTGGTGCCGCAAGTGACATGAAACGAGTTCACACTTATCAGTGACTTTGCATCGCTCTGATTATGACGCCATCATCAAAGAGCGAATGACACTGATCATCTGTTCAGGGCTGTCACATATTCATGGCTGTGTTGGATAGTTTATTGACCAATACTGGAGACTAGGGTCATGAGGATATAAGTGTGTGATGTGACGGAGGTGGCGGACGGGGGCGGTGTACGGCGTTGGTTGGGGGAGAGCAGGCACGAGAGCGGGACTGAGGCCACCATCAGATAAACCATGAGCTTTCCGACTTGCAGAACAGGCTCAATGGGCCAAATGACCTACTGATCTTAACTATTATGTTTTTGGTGCGTGCTTGAAATGCGCCCCACACCAAAGATGGAGGCGCCCTCGATTCTGGGACATTATAATCACTGCATCCATCTGCTAATGATTATCTGCTGAAGACATTTGAGGGCCAGGAGTTAAATGTTAAGCATGGAATACACTCACAACGATGTACTCTCGACATGCCATTGTTTTATTCAAAACATTGTTTTTCATTCATTTCAAGCTGGATGGAGTATGTGATTGGGTGAGCATGGCGTGGGGAATCGTTACTGAGGATGTGTGGCTTCGGATTGACTTGAACGCATTATTTTTACATATTTTGGTTGAGGAAACAAAAGCCTTCTCCATACACTTTCTATTGCGCATCAGGTTACCACCAACACAAACGTTCCTGGTCCTATGGTTGCGTTTATATTTTCCAGGCAGAATGGTGCAAAATTACGTGCAACGACACAGAATGTAGTTCAAGTCACTGATGGGACTGTCATTGCCAGAGCACTCTACGGGAAGATCTGTGCAGCGTATGAGTGCCCCCTGGAAGATTAAATGACAAAGACCTCCATCAGACATGTGCTCGGTTGGAATATAGAATGGGTTCCGAATCACCAAACGGTGGTTAACATACGGAACTTTCCCACTACTTCTCCTGGCAGTTCAGGCCGATTGAGTTTCCACGAATCATATTGATCTAAATTAGTAACGATTTGATTACCAACAATGCTTTGTGGGTCAATCGTTTCCCGCTGTGACTATCCACTATGGGATCTACCTGTTGCTCTTTAAAATATAGCCCCTTCAATTGTATTGACCGAACATTTCAATGTTTGACGTTTCACTTCGAAATGGTTCCTTTCAGAAAGTGAGCGACTGACGAAACATGTTTGTTCAAGATTGAAACTAAATAATTTCTTTAGGGGAATACGCTCATGGGGATTTATCTCTTGTGAACATAATAGTTTCTCTGATTGCCACATTTCATGTTTCCCAACAGGCTCAGTGCATCTGTTTCAACAGGAGTTCGCGCTTCTCACTGAGAATATAATTGGCTGTACTTCATCAGATACGGGCCATTTACAAACCCATTCTCGAAGCTCTCATTTACCGATGTACGTTTAAAATACTCTCCGACTAAGTGTATAAATTTCTATCCTTCTTTCCATTCATGGATTAGGGTAACGCTGGCATTTATTGCCCATCTCTAACTCCCCTTGTGAAGTAGGTGGTGAGCTGCTGCAGTCTTCATGGTGTAGTTACATCCACGGTATTTTTTTTGTGGAGGCGGTGGATGTGGCGGGGTGGGGGGGGGGGGTGCGGGGAGGGGGGTGGTGTGGGCGGTGGGGGATCGGGTTCCATTGATTTGATACGGAGACATTGAAGGAACGGCGATATTTTTCTGCACCAGGACGATGAGTGGCGTGGAGAGGGACGTTCAGCTAATTTCGTTCCCATGTTCTTGTTGCCTTTGTCTTTCTGGATCGTAGCGGCCGTGGGTTGGATTAGTTAACTAAAGGGCTTAATGTTAGCGAAAGGTAACAGCTTTTGTCTGTTCCCTGCTACGAATGCTGTCCTGCTAGTTTTACCCTGGTGGACTAGATTAATTGATGTGACATCTCCTTCCAAATCTCCTGCGATTTTAACACTTTTCTCTTATTTCCCTCAATTGAATTTAAAGAGGAAGAGGATTTCTACGTTTCAGCTCACACCTTTATTCCACCTTGTGCATCCATCTCTGCAGGGAAGACATCTCCACATAAAGATGGGAGAACTGATACTTCGGCAGATAGAAGCCATTTACTATCCTATTCTCGCGGCCATTGGTGTTCCTGGTAAAAGCCTAAATGCAATCTTTAGCCGAATAAATGGATGTTCACGTTCTTCTCAAACGCCTGTTCGATTTCATCGATTTGTTTCTGTACTGTTGGGGAGTCATCAAAGGAGGGATGTATGTTTAACCACAACGTTAACAGATTTCTTCCTGTTGCTCTATCTTAAGCTCCGTGGTCTCCACTGCTGACACCTTATTCTTGCTTTACGGAATGTCATGTAACAGGGTGGGGTCTGCAATAATTATCATTATCAAGTGCAAACAGAGTATGAACTTGTAGAAAACATAATCTGTGAAAATCTGTGCAGAAGCAAATTCGCATTCTGCAAAATTCTGCTTGAAATTCTTGAAGCCGTTGCCAATGGTTTTCATGCATTTACCGATATTTAAAGGAACTGAATCCCTGTCAAATCACATACTTATTACGACAGCGATACTTTTACAAATCTGTATACAGAGAGAATATCTGGAAGTCTGGCTGAAACAGATTACTCTGTGTGCTGAAGACATTCCGATGTCTTAGTCACTTGTCTATTGAAATACATGCATTTCTACATCCTCATTTATCGACCACCTTAATGAATTCCCATGTAGTGTAGTCACTGAAGGGGACAGGCAATTTGTGGTCGGGAAGCTTCCACAAGCAGCAAGATGACAATGACCAATTTTTCCGTATTGTGGGCTTTAATAGAGGTGTAAATAGTGGTCGGGACACAAGGGGTCACGACAGTCTCGATCTTCGACATAGGGGTATGGAATCTTTGACGTTTACCCTGTGAAACGGTTTGACATCTGTTCTGAAAGTTATTACATCCGATAGTACAGAACAACTTGACTATGGCAAAGGCACATTAGCTGAGACTTTTGTCCTCAAGTACTGAAGCCGGACATAAGTATTGAAACAAATATCTCAGCACGTAGATTGTTAACTGAGCCATAAGTGATCCGATTTTGGAACCGCTATGCTCCCTGGGTAGCTATATGGTTCTCATTATTCTGCTGATTTCAATTTTCAGCCCTACACTTCCTGGTGCTGTAAACCCTGCTTCTGAACCTTACTTACTAACATTGAGAATTGGAGTGGATTGATACTAAATAATGTCCGAATCCCCCGTGGCTTTGGAAAACTCAAATTGCCACGTTACATGGTGGCGCTGACAGAAGGACATAAGAGCGCAGGAAATACCAGTAGAAATTGATCATTTGGCCGCACGATTGTGCTCCACTACTCAAGTCTATCATGGCTGAAATTATGTCTCCACGATATTACATGCACTATCTCATATTTTTGGATGCACTTAATACTGAGAAATTGGTTCATCGGCACCTTCAACATACTCAATGACTGCCCATTCGCCGCGGTTGCAGTACATAATTTCGAACATTTACCCCTCCCTCAGTGATGAGATTATTTCTCATCATAATCTCAAATGCAGTCCCCTTATTCTGATATTGCTTTTCCTACTTTTAGACACACCAGCCAGCGGAATGATCCATCCAATATCGACAATACCGAAACTTTTAAAAAGGGTGAATGCTTCAGTGAAATCACTTTTCATTTGCCAATGCACCAGAAAGGCGAAGATTATTCTCGTCACTGTCACCAAAGAGGACAATCCCAGCTAAATCCCCGTAATGTGATAAGTAATTTGTTGAACATTCCTTCTCGCAGAGCTCCCCTAAAGGAGCAAAGTAGAATGATTGACTGGCATCAGAAACATCACCATAAACAGTCCAGATGAAAATTGCAGAGTTGGGGGATAGACTGGGCTTAGTGTTACAAATTACGGTTGTGCCCATATCAGCTGCAGCCATTGGACCACTGTGCCTCGTGAATGCCCACTTTTGAGTTGTTAATCCAGTTGAAATCTACCCAATTTAGCACAATGGTTGTCTCACACAATACGATGGAGGGAAGCCCCATTGTGAAGGCGGAATTCCTCTGTACAAGGACGTGTGGTGGTCCTTCATATCAATTCCTAAGAGGACTGATGCAGCTGTGGTGGTAGGTTTGTGGAGCGAATTCACTTAGAATTTTGCACCTGGTTGGTTCCCTGACCACCTGCAAAGACCTAGTGTAGCATTTATCTTTATGACTCTGCCAGGTCGGACAATATTGATGCTACCGATCCTCTCTTGCTCACAGTCTTCCAGGTCTCCGATGGAAAGTATTTTTTTCTTATCTCTCCCTAAAACGTCGGCCATTGATGATCATTGATTCATCTGCTGAGGTGAACGGAAGCTGGTCAGCAGAAGGGGACATTCATTGCCCATGTGTTACATAATGTCATGAGATGTCACTTAAGTACCAGGTGTACTGAAGGATATAAAAAATGGTGCATTCTGAAAGTGGTGCAAAGTGATATTTAGGAAAGCAGTAATAGAATTGAGCGTACTGAGAAATTGGGTGGATATATTACGTTTTAGATAAGATAATTTCACTCAGATGTTTGCTGATGATTCGTATGAACTTTAAAAGCAGGGAGATGAGTTATTCAGATAAGGATAAAAAGCTGAAATAATTAAATTTATGGAATAATTGCAAGTCAAGCACTCTGCTTTGTCCTGGGTTAAGTCAATATCCTTGAATTCTACTGGAGCGTAAATCATCTAGACAGGTGTAGTATATCTCATCACATTCCTGATTTGTGCATTTTAGATGGAGGAAAGGTTTTGGAGAGCCAGGAGTTGCATTGCTAACCACTGCATTTTCAGATTTTGACCTGCCCTTCGAGTCACAGATTCTTGTCAATGGCTGGTCAAAGGGGGCTTAAGCGATGGTAAGGCGAGTAAATGTCAAGGTTATTTTGTTGGATGTTCGTTTGGTGCAGATGGTCATTTCCTGTCAATTTTGCGGCGCAAATATTACTTGTCATTTGTCAGCACAAGTCTGGCTGTTGCCCAGGACTTGATGCACATGGGCACGGATTTCATCAGCATCTGTTGAGTCGTGAACGATGCAGAACTTTGAACAATTTTCAGCGGATATAACTTCCCCTCACTTTCCCACACCCTCCCCACTACACCAGCCTCCTACTGTGTTTCAAATGGAGAGAACATAATTGATGCAGCAGCTTAAGTTGGGTGGGCTCGGGACACTGCCCTCAGTCTGCCATCCTGTTATGTCATGGGGCTGAGATGATGCACCTGCAAAAGAAAATAAAAATGAAAAAATAATCCTTTTTGCTTGGTATGAGTTCAGGCAGTTGGGAAGTTGCCCCTTATTCTTATTGACCACAATTCTCATACCCATCCTTGATACCAGAGTGTGATAACTGATGTACTGTAATAATTCACAGCCACTCTCTCCTCATTTCATAAGTGAAGCACCTGTGTACATGTTTGGAGGAAGGCCGAACCGAGAGTTGGAGCTCGCACGAAGCAAAAAGTGAGCGTCAGTGAACAGTTTGCTGCTGAGTATTTGGCGATTGAACGCATTTTCTATGATGCTTTTCATCACATTGATCCTGATGAAATGTAGGCTGATGGGGCTGTTCTTAGATTGGTTGGATTTGTAGTGATTATTTGTGGATAGGCATACCTGTGAAAATTCTCAAAGTTCAGCATAGATGCCAAAGGTTTAGATGCACCATACCAACATCGATAGGAAGGCTTATTCAGGGGCAGTGATCCACCGTACTATTGGCATTATCTAAACGGACCCATAGCCTCTTCATCATCCAGTTCCTTCAGTCATTCCTTAAATCCGAGTGCTGAGAATCACATCGTATGAAGACTGGCATCTGTGATGCTTGTCATCCGTAAGAGGAGGCCGGATAGTCCATCTACCCGTCACTTCAGGGTGAATGTGGCTGCAAATTCTTAAGCCATGTATATGCACTGGTGTGCTGCGCTCCACATTCATTGTCGATGGGGATATTGGTGGAGAACAAGTGAGGTGCAGAATTTTCCACAACCATTAAAGGTGATTGTGACAGGACTACAGAGCTGAGCTATCGTTATTTGGTAGTGGATCAATGAGCCCTGTCTTTCTCATGCTGAATACGCTGTTTTGCTTGCAAGTAGCCCCGGCTTGAAATTCACCAGGTTAAGCCATGTTGTTAGCTTTGCTTGCTGCTGTTTTGGACACAGGGCAGATGTCAGCAACGTTCCTTCATTTGTGCAATTGACCTCAAAATCGTGGAAGGGCAACAGCAGAAGAGGCATGGGAACACTATTAATTACAAAATCCTTTCCGAGTCAAGCACCAAGCTGACTTACAGTTCCTTTATTGTCACTGGATCAAAAACCTGGAAATGAATCGCTCGCAGCGTTTTGTCTGCACCTGCTTCACATGGACTGCAGCACTAGAAAACCCTTATTTTCAGGAAGAGTTAGAGAAAACGGAAATAAAAGTGCTAATCTTGACAAATGATCAAAGGAAATAAAATTTGCATGATGACGAATCTATGAATATTGATGTCCTTTTGCTATTGAAATCGTGGCTTTGGCTATTTCTATTTTCCGTATCAACAAAGATTAACTACAAAATGCATGTTTAAATGTAGATTATTTCGGAGAACACTGGCCCCTAACTGAGAACGCATATTTCGAATTCACTCCTGAATATTACATATTTAACCAAAAAGATTGGCTGGAATTTTCGTCTGAAAATCGCACCCCCTTCACCTCACCGTCCAAAACCCCCACTCCCCAACTTACACCCACTTCAAAAATGCCGAATACGCACGACGATCAATGACATGCATCGGGTATAATGACGTCAGGTACAAGACTCTCCCAGTTGCAGATGTAGAACGGGTGGGCCCACGTTTTAAAACTTCCTAATTAGCAAGTTATTGAGTTTGTGAACGACACAATGGTATGATTTCTTGATTCGTGCTTTGCAATAACCGTGGCCCAGACGGGAGAAAAAAAAATGTTCCTGAGCACCTACCATCAGACAACCATCCTGCGGAACAGAGGCCCCGGGACCATGATTAAATGTGGCTACAGATTGTGCTGGGGAACGTGCCAGCGCGTTCATGTTTACTTTTCACTTTTTTGTTTCTTGCCTGAACTTACAATGAAAAATATTTTTGGAAAAACAGTTTCTGAGAGCAGGTGGTCTTGAGCTTTCAGTTATAACGACTTTCTGTTCACAGCATTGCATTCTGCCGCACGATGTTCAGGCTTTCACTGCCGATTGGATGCGGAGCCCATTTCGCATCACTCCATGCCTCCTCCCCTTGGGAATTTAAAGGAATTGTGGAAGGGGAGGTGGTCTAAGGGAGGGTGAATAGGAAAACGGCTAATTTTACATTTCTCCATCTCACGCTGCCGATAATTGAATAATCCAGGCCGCTGTCTACTTAATGTAATATTTCTTTATGATTTTAAATCACGATTTGCGTTTTGAAAATGCACCAACGGATTTGTCTCACTTTTCTAATGTAACTGCTGCTATGGAGCCTGCAGCAATGTGCCATAACCACGAACACAATTCAGTGGATCACACTCTCTGGTGCGTTCGCCACAACATTCACAAATTCACTGAAATGAATTAGGCCTTCAGGAACTGTTTTGCATGCAAAAGATGCGATAGAAAATTGTTATCTTGTAATTACTTTGCGATTTGATGTTAAAGTTGGGACGGTGGAGGAAACTCCGCAGTTCCTGAGACTCGGGTGTTTGTAGTAACGACATCAAGAGGCACATTTTTCAAAGTGCACTGCACCTGCTGCATGTTCCTTTTCCCAAACAGCAAATCATTAACAGGTCAGAAGAGGATTGCAGTTCCAGAGAGCAATGGGTAATTCTGTCGCATATATACATGTTCATTTCTCCAATTTATTTAGCAGGAAATAATGTTGATAATATATTTGATGACTGTATACTTAATTTGTTAGCTAAGTAGTGGATAATGGTTTGGACACGTCACTATTTCATTGGGCAGATATTTGGGTGGGTTCATTCCTGGGGCATTTCAACGTTTAATTCGGAGGAAAATTCTGCAAGTATACTGATTATTTATTGGATAGTAGTTTTGATAATTAATGAGTTCAAATATTGGCTGCTTCATTATATAATTGTTTCAGTTACAATGTTTTTAAGCTGTTTCCTTATTTACAGTGCTGGCCGGTACTGTTTCAAGTGCTGATAAATTGGCTAACAGTCTTTGTATAATTCACAATAGCACACGGATAATTATGTCTCCCAGTTTAATTTCATGTCGTTGTAGGAATATATATATATATATTAGATTTGCTCAAATCATAATAGTTATCGGGTAAATGAAGGTCAATTTTCATTTTTGACATTTATTTTAAGATGCAATTGTGTGAAATTAGCTTTGATTAATAATGCTTCCAGCTTTTCCAGTGAATCCTACATGGTTCACGGAAAATCAAACTTTAATTTTTATCCATTGCCTGGCGTTTTCACGGCTGATTGTGATTAGCTTTGACAGCTCCATTAAGACGTTCAATGCTTGACGCTTGCATTCGAGTTAGAGACTTGCGAATCGGAGGCTGCCAACTGGGCTGTGTATGTAACGCAAATAGATATTTTCTTTGTTTGTGTGGTCAAAGCTTGCCAGCTTTTAATCAGATCCAAAAATTTTAAAAAAGCTTTATCCGACTCATTGGCCTTACTTCATTCAAAGTTCATCTGAAACATAAAGCGACAACTTACTGAAATAATATGATGCAAAATGTTACTTCACCACCCCGTTTATAGATGTTCAATGCATTGTTGTTTCCCTAAGTTCAAGTTCGCGAAAAATCTACTTTCCGACTACACCATGTTGCATAGCCATGAAACCAGTTGGTACTTGAAATAACTCTCTATCTACTCATCCCCTAATTTTGAGAATGTGCATTTTCCATTCCCTAATCTGTGCCTGCCGAATCTGACTGGAGATTTCAGTCGGAAAGCTGTTCTGCACCGTTGCCGGAGCCATGACATCCTGTCCTTTTGCATCACCATCAGAACTACAAACAAAATTTCAGCAGCGAGCCGATTATTTACTTCTGATAATAATTCAGGCTAGAGATATTTAACTTGCTTTGAAATTCAGGAAATAATTTAATAAAAGTGCACATCACGTTATTACATACCTGGCAGTTACACATTAGTTCAGTGATATTCACTTAGAAAGCCTCTTCTTCAAAATGCAAATGGGACTTTAGTAAGTAAACAACAGAAATCATAATGCAACCGTGATTACCTGAGGCTCACGTCAATTTCGCTTGACTTATATAGATCCTTTAACTTGATCAGCAATCGGTATAAATGACTGAAGTTAATCTTCTGTATAACAATGCAGCATTGAATAACTTCGCTAATTCTCGGAAAAGGTTCCTGCATTTTGAAAAAAAAAGAAATATGCATTTTAACAAATAATGCAAAGGTTCATGCGTTTTACGAGCCTGGCCAATTTGAAGTGAATCAAGCTGTAGACGATATTAATTTAAACATGAGTGTATTAGGAGTTAGATCTTTATTGGCAGGTAATCGACAATTCGTAATTTCACTTTTTGGAACATATGTTAGTCTACAGGCTCAAATCCTTGTGCCCATCATAGTCAATCATTATTGCAATTTTATGCACTTGGTGCCCCCCAAAAAAATCAATTTTAAGCTTCACCTTTCAAATCACGGATGTTGTCATTGAGACACAATCGACTCCCTACTGCCCTTACGGCAACAAAGTGATTAGTTCTGCAACCGATCAAATAATGGGAACTCTGTCCTGTCTACTCGGTAGTTATAACCTCACTAGAATCGCATCTTTGAATTGCTCATTCACTTTGATTTGCAAGATATGTACCCCTATGGCCAATAGATATTGCCCACTCAATCTCATTGTAATATCTCCGTTCCCAGTCCGCTAATAAACTGGCCTCTTGATCAGCACTGACTGCACCCATTCTGCATACCAATGTTGCTTCATTCTTTCTGCAATACATTAGCGATGCATTCACCTGAAATAATCGTGCACAATGCCCAGCCAGCAAATCAATCTCACGTTACATAATGTGACTTAAAACACATGACTGATCAGCTCTTATCTCCGAATAAAACTTCTCCCTGGGAATCTATGCTGGTCTTTTTTTGTAGCTCAGTGACCATTGCGTGTTCCTGTGTGTTTATCATTCCATCTTTACCGTCGCAAGCGTTCAGAGTATGTTCGTGCCACTGGGCAATGTTTTACCTTCAAGCTGTAAGTCCTGCAGCACAGTAATCCTTCCAATTACGTATTCACATTTATAGACCACCCAACACGCATTGCACCACTACCTCTTGCAGAGTATAACTCTACATGGCCCAGATTCTATTTTGCCCATTCACTTCTCACTTCACATTGTGCCAACACAAGTTAATTGACTCTTTACACCTCTCATTTACCTTTTAATATTCACGATGCCCAGCTGTTTGTTTGCATTCAAATTGTCCAGGTCACATTCGGCCTCAACAATCTCAATCGTTATTGATCATTAGTTGTCCAGTTTACGTTGAAGAGGTTCCTTTCAAAAGACGAATCATAAATTGATGTTTCCCTATTCTATCTACTTTCACTAGGTCCAGATAACATTTAG
The DNA here is from genome assembly GCA_026770705.1 of Isurus oxyrinchus. Classification (NCBI taxonomy): domain Eukaryota; kingdom Metazoa; phylum Chordata; class Chondrichthyes; order Lamniformes; family Lamnidae; genus Isurus; species Isurus oxyrinchus. Next base: position 2,004,538 of record JANJGN010000056.1, on the reverse strand, counting down.
AACATGCTAACCTCGGAAAGCAGTCTGTGCATATTTTGGTCAAGTGCAATGTCCTGTGCTGCAACGGGAAGAAATTAATCATGTTCATCTGTGTCGTCTATCTCTTGCTCTCTCTATCCCTCTCTTACAGTTAATGTTGTTGTGATTGTGATCCTTTCCAGAAGAAAGTGTGGCCTCTCCAAATGTATTACCCACTTTATGATTGCCATTGCTGCGTCAGATCTCCTGGTTGTTTTTGCTGAAGTCATACTGAAGAATACGCTAGATATGTATTTTCCTATTTTATTCTTGACCATGGGCACAGTGTGCCATCTATCGGTAACACTGATTTATGTAGTCACATCAGCCTCTGTGTGGTTAACAGTGGTGTTCACCTTCGATCATTTTGTGGCGATATGTTGTAAGAAGCTGCGAAAAAAATATTGCACCGAAACAACAGCGGTAGCTGTCATAACCGTGGTGAGTGTTTTGAGATTTTTGATAAACATTCCATGGTACTTTGCATATGAACCTGTGTATATAATGGACAATGTAAATCGTGGTTGTGTCCCAAAATATACATTTTTCATTTCTGCTGAGTGGGCCGCATTTGAATTATTTACCCTTACCTTGACCCCATGTGTTCCATTCATTCTAATCTTGTTGCTAAATGTTTTGACGGTGAGACGTATTTTGGCAGCCAGTAAAGTTCGCAGAGGTCTCCACGGTTGCAGTAATGGAGAACATCTCAAGGACTCTGAAATTGAAAGCCGAAGAAAGTCCATTATTTTACTCTTCAGTATAACTGGCAGCTATATATTGCTCTGGACAACTCCTGTTATATATATTATCTCTCTGCATGTAACACTCACGTCACATTCTGAGGCAAATGAGCTTAAGTCAGTTGGATTCATGCTAGGGGACCTCAGTTGCTGCACAAATGCATTCATTTGTGTGCTGACACAGGCTAGGTTTAGGGAGGAGCTGAAGAGCGGAATGCAGTAACTTGTGAAACTGAGCGCAAAACTATGCAAATTACAGCTGAAAACCATTGACCTTTACAGGCGGACATAAACATCGTGCCCTGAAATAATTCATTTCAGAATAACACTTGTAACAACGTTTACTATCTTACTAAAAAAGGTATCCTACTTAAAATGCTCTGTTGTAGTATAATGAACTCTTTTTCACAGTATACAGTAATCAATGGTGAATTGTAAGTTGTGATAATAGTAATAAATAAGAATAATAATACTGAACAGCTCCTGTTAGCGTTGCAGAGTTTGAAAGGATGAATTGTGACGCCAGGTTTTGACAGCCTTGTGTTCATTGGAACAGTGGTTCTGATCAACAAGAGAAGACCCAAACATCAGCAGCTGGATCATGACAACTCGACAGATGTAACATAGACAAACTTGGCAAATTTCCTACGACGTCTATTCTGGGGCAATTAGTACATAGGGGGAATTTTTAGAACATGTTTCACGAAGTCTGGCACCCTCCAAATATCAAACAGTTGCGCAATGAGCTGCTTCTCAGATTTCCATTTACCTCACATGATTAAAACAAGGAAGGCCTGGTCATCACGTGGTTTGGGAAAGGACGGGCAGTGGCGCAATTGATCACTCATTACCATGATCCGTTTAACTGAGAGACGACTCCATATATTGGATACTGAACTTTTAAATCCGATTTCCCTCCGATTCATTTGAAAGCGCAAATAGCTCATACTTGTTTTTTTCCATGATTAATGAGGTTACTTCCACCCCACATGCTCATTCACAACACTCTCTGTTTCATGTTATCCGGTCTTTTCACACACACACAGCCACCAAATGGCTGGTATCATAATTCTCGAATATTTTCATATGTATGACTTGATACCCACTCATCAATATAGCGAGTGAAGCTTCAACCAGGTATCTGCACGAATTCCCAGTCAAGAAACGTCTGATCACACATGGCCCTACCATTAATTTCCTTTCCTGTATACCTACGCATATTGAATGAGAAAAATTGTAATGTAATTCTTCTCGTCGAATATTCTTATCATTTACTTAACTTAAATGCCGTTAGTAGAATACAACCATAGAAAGTCTACAGCACAGAAGCAGATCATTTGGCCCCTCCTTTCCTTACTGTCTCTCTTAAGGAAGATGCAGCCGGCAGTCACTCCGCCGGCTTCTCCCTGTTATGTGGGTCATTCACTTTTCAATGATATTAATCCAAAATCTTCTTGACGATTCCTAATTAACCACCCTACTCACCCGGTAAAATGATTGTCCAGACCAACTGCCAATTAACGTGGCAATAAATAGAAAACTACAACCGCTTTCCTTGAATAAATGAACATTAAAAGCACGACAAGTTCGGTCATGGCATGGGAGGCATAGTTGGGAAGAAAAACAATTATTGCCAATCTTTAATTGCTCTTAGAGAAAAGCATACGTGATCCGTCTTTTCGAGCAGCTACAGTGTTTCTGACATCTTCACACTGGCTGCTTAGGGCCTGAATTACTAAATGCCCACACCGCCGGCTCAGCTACCACTCTTTTCTAAATGTTAGCTCTGGCTTTTCGCCACGTGCACTTTCTAAATATATATCTCCACTGCTCAGCTCCCAGTCCTTTTAGTTCCTGAGGGAACATCAGTTCCTCAGGGTAATGTCCGAAGCTCAACGATGTTTAGCTCCATCATCAATGAGCTTCTCACCATCTTAAGGTCAGAATTGGGAATGTTCGCTGATGATTACGCAATGCTGAACACAATACGTGACTCCTGAAATCATGAGGTTGTCCATGGCCAAATGCAGCATGTTCAGACTTTCGCTGAGGAGTGGCAAAGGACATTGACACCAGGCAATGAATATCTCCAAAAGAGAAAATCAAACCACGGAACGCCAACATTCAATGGCATTATCATCGCCGAAGTTCGCACTATCAGCTTTGTAATGTTTATCATTAACCAGAAACAGAACTGGATTGGCCATATAAACAGAACGTCTACAATTGCAGATCAGAGGCTAGGAATCCTGCGGTGACTCCCTAATTCCATTCCACTATCTACAAGCCAGATGATAGGATGGTGATGATACACTCCCCACTTGCTTGGGTGTGTGCAGCTCCAAAGCAGCCTAGAAGCGTGACAACATCTGGGATAAATCAGTCTTAGATTGACATCACATCAATAAACGTTGACTCCCTCCACAACCGACGAACAATAGCAGCAGTGTGTACTATCTGAAAGGTGCCACTGCCTGAATTTCCAAAGTCACCTTTGACATTACAGTCCAAACCGACGACCGAAACCATCTAGAAGAATAATGGGCAGCAGATTCATGGGAGCACAACGATTTGGATGTTCCGCTCCAAGCTACTCTCCAGTCTGTTTGAAACGATATCCCTGTTCCAGCATTGTAGTTGGGTCAAATTCCAGGAACTCCTTCCCTAAGAGCAGTATGGTTGTAGCCTTACCTGCTGCGATTCAAGAAGGGAGCTGACCACTATATTCTCAAGGGTACCTACGTCTGGGCAATAAATGCTGTGCGAGTGATTGACACCAAAACCCCCTTAATCAATAATAATAAATTATCATTGTCTCTGTGGCCGCACAGATACTGCGCTTCCTGTTTCTCCAGTCTGACAGCTCTCTTCTACTATAGCAAAATCATGTCCTAGACAATACTTCCTGCTTCTTATAAAACTATGCTCTACCTATTTAGCTTCCTTACTTTTATTAATCTCTGCTTTGGGAGAAGAGCGCCTTTTACTTTCCTCTCTGTGTTTTGATTATCTAGCTCCCACTATTTTAAAATCTGTTATGGGGGAGCAGCCACTTTCTAATCCATGCTTTGAATATCTCGCTGTAGCTCTTTTTAAATCTCTCCTCTGGCACCTCAGACCCCGCTCTTTTACCTTTCTGCCCTGGCAACTCAACTACTCCTCTTTAAAAAAAAAATCACCTGTTCGTGATCAGCTCCTCATTCTCTCTAAATCTCTGCTCTCACTGTTCAACTGCAGCATTAAACGAATACTTTAACCTGCCCTGACTGCCAAGAGTCTATTCGGGAATTAGAGACGGTTGAATTGAATTAAGAATGGTCACTGGTTTGTAACACCATGCCTTAAAATAAGAATATGCTTGTACAAACTACTTGTATTTTGATATCACAACAGAGAAAATTAATGAATTAATAGATGTCAAAGTGGATTTTGAGATATTAATTGACAGCTAATCGCAGATAAGGCTGCTTATGCTCATTAAAATAGACAGAGGCGCTGGTTGTGGGAGGGGGAGGAGTCGCTTTCCAATTGCATCAATTGTGGTAATGCACAGAAAACAGAATCTGTTTGTTAGCATTTTCATTCAGTCTGGATGATGGTAGCCAGTGGCGTTCCCCAAGAATCAGTGCTTGTTTTATTTTTGGTCAACATAGATCAGTGGAATCTAGGATTACAGCACAACGTCTCAAAAAGTGTTAGTGATGCAGACATGGTGGGAGTTTTCCAGTGAGGATGATACGAATCCTTTGCAATCGGAAATGGAGAGATGAGCAGAATATGCAGGGGATTAGCAGATGCCATTTAATGTGTTGCAATGTAAAATAATGCAATTTGGCAGAAGAGGTAGTGAGGGGAAATAGAGACAGAATATCACTGTCCTAAATAATGAGATAGGATGGAGGGATTAAGGTGCATGTGCTTCGATGTTAGAGTAAGGCAGACAGAGCCGTGCCTCGGGTATGGAATATTATGGCGACCGGGCCTGGCACCGCACAATGAGGGCAGATATGGACAGTGCTGCAGTGACCTGTAAATGCGGGCGACTATTCCTAACTGGGTAAGTTTGAAGGTGACTGTTTAAGTGACACAAATGAGCGGCCCTATTCGTATTTAGGATTCAATGGCTAGCACGAGCAGAGACAAAGAAAATGGGGATAATATTGCTTGGATGCAAAGAAAAGACAGAAAAAATAACGAGAGAATGATAAGACCTTAAAATGTTCTCTTGAAAGCATCCGACATGTCCTGCGATTACTGCTCTGGGTATCACGTGACAAAAGTAATAATCCTGAGATCAATCCTTTGAGATCCTACTTTTTTAACGTACTGCCTAACTCCCTGCATCCTGCTTTTAGAAGATAATCCCCTTTTAGACCAATGTAGTTTGTAAGAACGTGTACCACTGCCATTGGATGTTCACCCTCTCCCTTCAGGATGTCTTTTAGGCACTCTGAGACATCCTTCACCCCAGCATCAGGGAGGCCACATAGCATACTAGAGCCTCTTTTGCAACCGCATAAAGGTCTATCTATTCCCCTTACAATTGAATCACCTTTTACAAGTGTATCCCAACAATTTCCACTCACCCCCTGTGCAACAAAACCAACCGTGGGGCAACGAATTTGGCTGCTGCTGCTTTCCCCTGAGAGGCACCTACCTCCAAATGTTTCCATAGCAGCATATCTGTTTTGCAGTGGAATCGCCACAAGAGATTCCTACAATCTCTGTCTAGTCTTCTTGCTCTGACTGGTTGTTACCCCTTCCCTTCCTGTCTGAGGACTCTAAGCCTGTGGTGTAACCACGTGCCTTCTAAGATACTCTGCGCCTCATGGATGCAACACAGTGTCCCTATACGCCACTCCAGCTCCGAAACCCGGGCTTCTAGTATATGCACCTGGCTACACTTTGTGCACACATGCTGGACCCGGGCTTTGGAAGTTTTCCAGGCTTCCCACAGAGAGCAGGAGGAACACACCATGGCTTTGAGCCCTGCTGCTGGGCATACCCATTTAATTTAAATGAAAACTTTAGGAATATATTTAACATCACATAATATCAATTAATCTGAGGCTCCTCATTGTTACAGAATAAAACCCTGACAAACGTTGAGCCACAAAATGAAACTTTAATTAGTATATGCGATTAAAGTAGCAAATCGTTGCCTTACTGTACTCACAGGAAGATCTCGTTCCCTCGTCACTGAACTCCATTAGTCGCTCCTGCTCTCCCAACTCTTTTACAACCCACCACGCCTCTCGCACATCTCTTCAACTCCGGACTCCTCTCACGCATCTCATAAACTCTGGAATAATCCCGCGCTTCTCTCCTCTTAGTTAAGCCCTTGGTTAAACACTTTTTAGTAGCGGAGCACGCACACAAACCACACTTAACGTAAGAAAATCAGCTTTCAAACCACTTTTTAAAATCAGCTTCTCTGGATGTGCCAGACGGCGACAGTGATATTAGTTCCAAAATGATTTTGCAATTAATCAGGAGGATTTTGACTGATTATGCTTAACGTCCCCCTCAGATCTGCCTCCATGCCTAACCGACCATCACTCCCAAATGTGATCTTTCATTAATTCATCTGCTGGCTGGATAATTGAGAACTTGTAGGCGCAGAAACACTGACAGCAATTTAGGTCAAAATATATTCCAATTTCTTCAAATAAAAGTTAGAGAATCTTTGACATTCTCAACCGCAGAGAGCTGCTGATGCTCGGACTTTACAATAAAAAAAACATAGATGTTTTTGGTACAAATTGGTTAAAGGTGTTGGGATTTTTTTTACAGGTGGAGCGAATTTAAAAGATCAGGCATGTTGAATGTGAATGGGAAAGTAAGCTGCAAGGAACAAGTCGCCTTCGCAGCTCCTACAATTGAAGTTCCTATGACCACATGTCCGCAGTGAGATTCAGCCTTTAACCTTTTTCATTCTTTTTACCTCATTCTATCAAAGCCTGTCGTTCTCGACATGAAGCTGTCTGGACTGTGTAGTGACACGGGAAATCCTAACAGGCAAGAGCAGAGTTGAAGTAGTCAGGATATTATTGATGGAGAAATGGTAATAGGGAAGCAGCAGGGAGATGGAACAGGTGGGGTATTTTCAACTTGTCAGGCTGGAACTCGCGAGGCCAGAGGGATTACTGCTTGAGACTCTGCCATTCCCAACCGGTATTAACAATCAGCTGTTGGAGACTAATGTATTTACATCTGGAAAGCGTCAATAGATGAAAAGAAATGTCAACTATAAGGAGAAAAAAATAGACTCCAAATAGATACGCACATTTTAAATAATGGGGGAAACAATGAGTCAGATGCTGTCTGATATTATAAAGTAAGATTTTTTACATATTTTAAGTAAAGTCAATAAACAGAAGAATGTTCAAGTTTTGAAACGCCTGAATATAGATATGCACAGGGGCTTTGGTTCACCCAAACAGGAATAAGGAACGAGGACGCTTGCATGAAACCGCGCGAAACTAAATTGGAAGCCAATTGCCTGTAGTCAGTAAAATAACAATAAAGGAGAAAATGATGCAAATAAAATATATCTATTCCTTTATCTGACATTTTTTTGTCTTTTTGTTGGTAAAAAAAAAAACTTCCTTTTGCTTTTAACCTCTGCCAGCAACCCACTTCAGCACCTCACCCACTTCAAATCCTGACCTCGATATGCATCTGTCGCTGATTATTGAACGTAAATGGATAATCTAAACCCTGGAAAATCGCGGCAAGGGTCAGCCATTTATCAGTAAGATGTGAGCAAATTTCATCACTGAAAAGCGTTGGGAATCAGTGGAATTTTCTCCACAGAAAGCAGCAGGTTGCTCGGTCGTTGAATATAATCAGAAATCTTTTAATCAAATATGTTGATGCTGGTGGAATGAACATTTACATGGAGAGTTCAACGTTTGACAAAAAATGACGATATACAAGTAAATTGAACGGGGCTTCAAACTATGTTAACAAAATAACCTAATTCTGCATCATTAGCACATGTCCTGATGAGTACATGTGTTCAATGTGTTTCGCTCTGGTCATCTTCTCTGCTTCCCCTCCCCCTCGACCCAACCTTAATTTCCACAGCCTGTCTTTGTGACTGAGGCGATTTCGTCAGTTTCTAAATGTTCCTTCAGCATTAAAATAATTGGCAGCAAACGGTTCTTGCCAGAAACGGTATTTCCATCTGTCAAACAGGCTGCTCGACGAAGGGAGGAACACAGACCGTTTAACTAACGCGATGTGCGTTCTACAGCCCAACTAACATTGGAGAAAATGGGAGCAAAATATGTGACCAAAGTCATGAAATGTTTAAATGCCCCGCGTTAGGAAAGCGTTCAGTTGTATTTTCAAGCAATATGAGCCAGATTTAGAAATATGAATGTAATTATAATATTAATATGTATAAAAATAATTACTGCAAGTTCTACGAATAGATTGGAGAACCTGATATTAGTGATTATGGTTGATTGAATTAATAATTTGTTGGAACAAGTTTATTTGACGAAATCCCACATGGCTGATTGTTTACAATATATGGAAGCCCATGTGTTCCAGGACAATATAAAAAGCTGGATATGAAACTAATTCATTGAAAACAAAGTATAATTGATGACGGGTGCTTTTGTGACTCGAGGGCTGTTCCCATTGAACTTCATCTGGACTTAGCAGTTGTGACTCTGCTTTGTATGGCGTTTATTAATAGTTTTAGTTACAAATGTAGCGGGACAGATAAAGAAGTTGTAGGCCTCAAAAAATTGACCGAGCGATTGATAGCGAGATTGAATTCTGTAGATTGCAGCCACGTATTCACGGACTGGTCAGGTGGACAGAAACGTTTCAAGTGGAATTCAACCCGCAGAACTGTGAGGAGATGCATTTAATAAGGCCAAACAAAGGAAATCATTGCGCAATAAATGGAATGATAACACGAGGTCTTGAGGATTCTGGATCTTGAAGGGATAGCCCACTTATGCCTGAAGGCAGCCGGAAAAGTTGGTGAGGCGGCTGAGAAGCCATCTGGAATGCTTCTATGTTTTTGAACCGAGACGCATAATATAAGAGTACGGAGGTTATGCTGGAACTATCTAAAACATTACTTGGAAGTAAACCTTAATGCTGTGCGCTGGACAGGTCGCCGTATTACAGAAAGGATGCAATTGCATTAAAGAGGGTAGAGAAAATATTTCGAAGGATGTTGCTAGGACTGGAAAATTAAAGCTTTGAGGAAAGATTGGATCGGCTAGGGCTTCTTGCTGATAGCAGTTTTAATGTTCATTCTGCCCAGTGCCATTGCTGGAGAGATGTCCCCACTGAGCCAGAGAGGTATATACTTCTACATTTCTCCAATGACTCAGCAGCCAGTTTTCGTACAGTTTGATTTGTTTTTTTCTTAAATGTTCATAATTGAAAATCATGTTTTAATCTGCTGAATTAAGATGACTGTTCGTGAGGCTGAAAGAATTCACATTAAACAGTTCCACAGGGTAATTCACTGAATGTTTAGCCACTAGTTGAGCAGCTAGAGGCAACGGCGGTTGTTGCGAGCTGATCAGAACCGAGCACCAAGAAAGTGGCAGCGCAGGGCTGGTGGAGCACAAGCGTCTGAATGACCTGCATGCGAGACTCTTGAGTTGATCTTGCACACACACACCACATGGTGGTAGCCCTGAGTAGCCGGTTCCGTTCACTGCTACTGGCTCTGAATTGTGAGAGTGCGGACTATGTGTGCAGAAAGGAACAGATGCCCACTCAGCCCCTTTGACACACTCTCACTGTCCCGCCTCCTAGGTGATGAATGAGGAATTCGGAGAGACACATGATGAATGTGAAACAAATCCCCAGACATCGGTCAGCTTCCCATAATGACGGCAGGAAGGGAGGGTAAAAAGTTTTAAGACTGGCTCGTTAAATTACGTAAAACCGCTTCCTTCACAGTGATCGGAGCGTGAGAGCACAGATTATGTCTGTAAGACAAGTGGTTAGCTAATCCGTTGTCACTCTGCCTCAGTCAGACTTTTGAGTGAACAAATTGGGTGTTGATGTCACACTCCAGTAGACCCACTGGAGCACAGGGAGAGTGCTGCACTGCTGGATGCGTCAGTGTTTGGATTAAATATTAAACAGAGATTCCGTCTACCTCTTCATCGGAAAAGAATATATCAGGTAAATAGTTTGAATATCTGGCAGTTCTCTGTGGTGTCCTGGAACAGCATCACTCTTTCAACATGGCCTGAGATTCCTCAGACTTTCAAATGTCAGTCTCTGTTCGTGGGAGTTTGCTGAAAGCTGGTTGGCTGCAGTGTTTTCCATTAAACAGTCTTAGCACTTCGGAAAATAATACTCATGGTCCGTTCAACTCTTTTGACCATTCGATGACAGGAAATTACACGATCTGGTCTCAGATTTTGAGTGCAATCGTGTACCCGCTGAGAAAAAAATCTTGGAATGACTTTCAAGCAAAGCGCATGTGTGTAGAGATCCAGGGGAGGGAGGAAGTGTGGGCTCTAATTAAATAGATGCCCGTTCACTCTTTATTTTGGTTTACAGGTTTCCCGGTGTTCTGCCATGTGGACAGAGGAAGTTATAGGATTTGGATTTATGGAAGCAACGTCCGTGTCACTGTCCGTGAAAGGAACAAGATAGTTTTCTACAGACCAAAATGGTAACATCCAATGCCAGATTCCGGCAGCTTGAGCGCTCCAAGATCTTAATGAATGATATCTTCGTTCATTGGAAACAAGCTCTGTTTCATTGTTTAAATCAGTGACCTTTGACCCAATATTACTGCTGAGTGGATAATGGGCTGCACTCTGAAATAAAACGTATTACATTAATCAAATCTTTTTGCCCGTGGCTTGTTTCACTTTGAGATTGGGGTGTCTCATGACAAGATGATTGAGGAACTAATCAGGCTGGACGAAGATATAGGAATTATACGGAATGGGGTGTGGAGTTCACTGTAAGGAACCTCTGAAACGTCAGAATAACAAACACAGAAGCGGACCGGGATAAAACAGGTGTCCCAGAGTGTCAACACTCGGAACGTTCACGGACCGAGATATCTCAAAAACATTAGGGTGCAGATAAGGCTCTCCGGGTGTTGAAGTGGATGGTGAAAGGAGCTGGGAATTTGGGAATTGCATCCAGGATGGGGAAGGGGCACGAAGGGAGGTTCAGCATTTGAGCGGACGGGGAAGTGTCTAAGCCTTAGTAAACTGGTGCAATAGTAGGCCATTCAGACCATTTGCCTGCTCCTTCATTTAATAAAAACACAGTTGATATGATTGTGCCCTCATGTTCTCACCCTACCAATCCTAGCACACTTTCACTCACTTGTTATTCAAGACCAAAACGATTGTAGCTGCTGAAATGTTGATAGAATGGACATTTTTGCAGGTTCAAGGAGAATGTCCCTAACTCCCACTGAGGGAGCAGCATAATTGAATGGCAATTTCTCACTTTGCCTGTTTTCATGGGATTTTACGGAGTTTTGCCGGAAGCAGCATTCAGACAGGTTTAGGAAATCTTGGCCCTCAGTTTTCAAACCCGAGGCTCTACCAACTGATCCATGTTGCCACAGGGCAGACAATTGAACTTGCTTTGTTTCAAAGCAGAATTTATTAGCGTGTCAGGAAACATGAAATCCATTACAGTGTGGAAACACGTTAGCCATAAATGAAATAGTTTCCAGGATGTTGAATTTGGTCAGAGTGTGGTGAGTGAGTCAGAAGAATGGAAAAGTGATTCTTTTGTTGTGGAGTCATTTCAGTGGGTGGGGAAGCGATACCAGAGTTCTGGGAACAGTTTAACTGGGTGCCTAAGGGGGGTCAAAAGGATGCAAAGAGTTTCAACAGGTTTGGGGTTTGGGAAGAGGACGATAAGAGGACTGCTAAGAGTTTCAGTCGGCGGTGAAGGGAGATCGAGGGCTGAAAATAATTCCAGCGGGTGGGTCAGATATTTTGGGAAGAGTTTCAGTGGGTAGGGGAGTGCGATCACATGAATGGGAAGTGTTTCTGTGGATGGGGAACGGTGATTAGAATGTTAGGACGAGATTAACTGAGTGGGGAAAGTAGATGAGATGGCTGCAGAGAGTTTCTGTGCATGGGAAAGGGCGATCAATTGGCTGGAAGGAGTTTCAGTGGGTGGGGAACGGGAATTACGGGGATTGTAGAGCTTTTGTTGATGTGCAATGGTTGTCATAAGGCTGGAAGAAACGTCAGCAGTCATGGAAAGGTTCTGGTCTCGTTAGGTGGTGCAGGGCAGCAGAAAGGCTCCAATGAACATTTAAATCACATGCACAGTGTGTTGTCTGGCCTAATTCAGTGTTTCGGTTTATCCTTTATGTTTTTCTACGCAAGGAAATATAATGTGTGTCTCAAAGTCAAGAGCCAAGAACACTAAAAACAATGCCATCCTTTTAAAATGTAGTCCCTGCTGTCGGAAATACAGCAAATACATTTCACTGATGTGAACTAAAGCAGGGACAGGACTGCAGAAAGACAAATGTTGAGAGATGAGAAGCCTGGGAGCGGAAGGGGGGAAATTAAAGGAGGGAACAGGATGGAAGTGGGTGAATGGAGAAAACACGTTGGAGGCTGAGGGTTTTAGGGAGGTAGTTACAGAGCCAATATCCCAGGCACCTAAATGCACGACCACCATTGGTGGAGAGATTGAAGCCTGGTTTGTCCGACGATTAGAGGTGTGGAGATGCCTCAGAGCGTTATTGTGCCGGACGGTCTTCCAGAGATAGGGACAGGAAAGGCTGTACTGTGATTTGGCAAAAGGGAGGTGAATTTTAAATCCCAGACCAAGAATCCATGCTGGTCAACGAGGATGGGGATGATAGGCGATCGGTATTTGATGAAAATTCAGATATGGAAAACAATTTTCTTTAATGATCATCAGTTTCTGGAGGATGAAAAACCAGACTTTAGCCAGGTATCTGCATTGGGACACGCAGGTGCTTCTGCAACTCTGCATGTCACATCTGAGAGTTCAGCAATCTCTCAACATTTAGATAACATGTTTCTTTTTCAAAAAGTTATTTTCCTGCCACTGTGGACAATTTCACATTATCCACATTAGATTCAATTTTCCAGTTCTATCCCATTAACGTAACCTGTGTCGCTACTTTTATCGGCTGCTTATGTCATCTTAACAATTTACTTTCCTACCTGCCTCGGAGTCATCAACAAATTTAGCACTGACTGCACAAATATGTTATATATGGTGTAAATGTTCCTGAACGCTGGGTCAACATCTGTAAATGACCCCACCTAAGATGGAGGGAAGTTCGTTGATGTAGCAACGGAAAAATGTTTTGTAGGGGGAACTTGAAGTCCACGGGGACAAGTGCTATGGCCTGAAGCAACTGTGGCACAGATTGAAATTGGCAGGTATGATGTGGTGGGCATCACGGAGACATGGCTGCAAGGGGATCAGGACTGGGAGCTAAATATCCAAGGATATACATCATATCGAAAAGATAAGCAGTTTTACAGAGTGGGTGGGGATGCTTCTTCTGTAAGAAATGAAATGAAATCGATAGCTAGAAATGCCGTAGGGTCAGATGATATCGAATCTGTGTTGGTAGAGTTGAGGAACCGCAAAATTAAAAAAAAAACATAATGGCAGTTATGTACAGGCCTCCAAAAAGTAGTCCGGATGTGGGGCACAAGATACACTATGATATAGAAAACGGGTGTAAGAAACAAAAGGTTACAGTGATCATGGGAATTTCAAAACCAGGTAGACTGGGAAAATCAGGTTGGTAGTGAATCCCAAGAAAACGAATTCGTGGAATGTCTACGAGATGGCTTTTTGGAGCAGCTTGTGGTGGAGCCCACTAGGGGACAGGCAATTCTAGATTTAGTGATTTGTAATGAGACAAATTTTATCTGAGAACTTAAGGTGAAGGAACCCTAAGAAGGAAGTGACCTTATTATCTTAGAATCTACCCTGTAATTTGAGAGGAAAAAGCTGAAAACAGGTGTAGCGGTATTACTGATGAATAAAGGCAACTACAGAGGCATGAGGGAGGAGTTGGCCAGAATTGACTGGGAAATGACCCTAGCAGGAAAGACAGTGGAACAGCAATGGCAGGAGTTTCTGGGAGTAAATTGGGAGGCACAGTAAAAATTCATCCCTAGGAATAAGAAGCATACAAAAGGAAGGATGAGTGAACCATGGGTGACAAGAGAAGTCAGTGACAGCAGAAATGCTAAAGAGAAAGCAGAAAAAGGTGTGAATAGTAGTGGGATAGCAGGGGATTGGGAAGTCTACAAAGACCAACAGAGGACAACAAGAAAAGAAATAGGGATGGAGAAGTTTCAATATGGGGGTAAACTAACCAGTAATGTAAAAGAAGATTGCAAGAGTAATTTTTAGATATATAAAAGGTAAGAGAGAGGCAAAAGTGGCCACTGGAAAATGATGCTGGAGAAGTAATAGTGGGGAACAAAGAAATGGCCGAGGAATTGAATAGGTACTTTGTGCCAATCTTCATGGTGGAAGACATGAGTAATATCCCCAAAGTTCCAGAGAATCAGGGGGCAGATATGAGTATTGTGGCCATTACCAAGGAACAGGTGCTAGGAAAGGTGAAAGGTCTAAGTCACCTGGACCAGATGGACTACACCCCAGAGTTCTGAAGGAGATAGCTGAAGAGATAGTGTGTGTGTTTGTGTGTGTGTGTGTGTGTACGTGGGGTGGGGGGGGGGGGGGGGGGCGGGTGGGGGGGAGCGTGGGGGGTGGGGGGCGGTTATTGCTTATCTTTCAGGAATTACCGGTGTCAGGGAGGATCCCAGATTACTGGAAAATCGCTAATGTAACCCATTGTTTAAGAAGGGATTTATGAAAAAGATGGTTACTTGCAGGCCGATTAGCCTGACCTCGGGTCATCGGTAAGATTTTAGAGTCCATTAATAAGGATGAGATTTCAGAATACTTGAAAGTGCTTGGTAAAATTGGGCAAAGTCAGCATGGTTTCAACAAGGGGAGTTCATGCATGACACATCTGTTGGAACTCTTTGAGTAGAGAACGAGTAGATTAGACAAAGGAGAGCCAATTGTTGTTATGTACTTGTACTTCCAGAAGGCCTTTGACAAGGTGCCACACATGTGGCTGCTCAGTAAGATAAGAGCCCATGGTGTTAGAGGCAAGGTACTACCGTGGATAGAAGATCAGCTGTCTGGCAGGAGGCAGAGTTTGGGAATAAGTGCGTCCTTCTCAGGATGCGGCCAGTAACTCGTGGAGTTCCACGAGGGTCAGTGTTAGGACCACAGCTTTTCACTTTACACATGAATGATCTCGATGAAGGAACTGAGGGCATCCTGGCTAAGTTTGTAGATGATACAAAGATAGGTGGGGAGACAAGTAGTTTTGAGTGGGCGTGGAGGCTGCAGAAGATTTTGGACAGGTTAGGAGAATAGGCAATGAAGTGCCAGATGAGATACAACGTGGGAAAATGTGAGGCCTTGCAATTTGCCAGGAAGAATAGAGGCATAGACAGTTTTCTATATGTGGAGAGAATTCAGAAGTCTGGAGTGCAAGGGGCTTGGGAGTTTATGTCTAGGAGTCTTTTAAGGTTAACTTGCATGTTGAATCGGTAGTTAGGAAGGCAAAAGCGATAGTGGCAATTATTTCTAGAGGTATATTACATAAAACCAGGGATGTGCTGCTGAGGCTTTATAAGGCTCTGGGCAAACCACATTTAGAATATTGGGCCCCATATCTCAAGAATGATGTGCTGGCCCTGGAGAGGGTCCAGAGGAGGTTCATGAGAAAGATCCCAGGAATGAAAGTCTTAACTTATGAGGAAAGTTTGAGGACTCTGGGTGTATACTCGATGGAGTTTAGAAGGATGAGGGGGGATCTGATTGAAAGTTACAGAATACCGAAAGGCCTGGTTAGTGTGGACGTGGGGAGGTTGTTTCCAATCGTAGGAGAGAGTAGGAACCGAGGGCACAGAAACAGAGAATAGTGATGACATTTTAGAACAGAGATGAGCGGGAAATTCTTTAGCCAGAGAGTGGTGAATCTATGGAATTCATTGCCACAGAAGGCTGTGGAGGCCAGCTCACTGCTTACTTAAGAACGAAAAAGTTATGTTCTTGAATGATAACTGGATCAAAGTTACGGGGAGAAGGCGGGAAAATGGTGTTGACAAACATATCAGCCATGATTGAAAGCGGAGCAGACTCGACGGGCCTAATGGACTAATTTCTACTCCTATGTCTTATGGTTTTATGGTCTTAAGTGTGAAATTGAAACCGCAGGTTATGCCTCTTGGCCATAGTAACCAGGAAAGCCAGGAACTGGCTAAAGATATGATCCCTGAGCTGCCCTTACTTCTGCTGAAATCAGCTCGAAATAAAACAATATTAATAGTGACAAAAGGTCATTATAACCATGCGATTTTTCCAGACGAATTCCCAATGGAACCATCCAAGTGGACACTGTGTAAGGAGCCTTTTTTATATATATTTCTGCTGGTCTGTGCATTATAATTGCAATAGCTACAGTTTGAGAGGCAGGTTTACTTGAACAGTGTGAGGGAAATACACAATTCTGCTCTCCTGGAGCAGTCTGTGCCAGGTATGACAGAGTGCTACCGAGGAGGAGTCTGAACTAATTGGGAACTGCCTTGCCACATCATATTATTTGATCTCTGGTCAGGCGATCGGGGCTTGTTTGAGCGACATGCAGCAGACTAGCTGTTGCCAGAAAATAAATAGACCTAAAACATTTTTCTTCTGTGTGTACAATATTCCGATAATTCTATCATAATACGCAGTTGTTTTTCACCCTAACATCTCTATACCCTCCTCTTACTCTCTCTGGAAATCCCCTTCCAAGAGGAAAATGGGAAAAGCACCTTTCAAAGCACTGAAAGGCTAGTGTTCAACTAGTGAGTTAAAGACTGAAGACACTGGAAGGTCATGTCATGTCATTATCAGGAACAAAATTGATTTTGAAAGACATTAACCAATATAAACTAATCGAATCCTGCCTTCTGGAATTGGCGCTACTAATCTTTTTCATCTCATCCTTCCAATGTTTCTTGTGACTTTTGAGTATTGTGTCTGTGTAAATAGGAGATTAAGGAGGAATGGGGTTTAGGTCATAGAGTTAGTAGTGAGTGGTTCATATTTCTTCCTGTTGCCTCTGGTTAAAGGCAATTTTTTCAATGCGCAGTTATTTATTTATTTAGTTTACAACCCTGTTGCTTGTATTCTACTAACCTAAATTAAACAACATGGAGGTTGCATCAACCGTTTCACTGTGTCCTGGTTCGGGGAGCAGCGGGTTTTGATGTAGCAGCACATTATCTCCACTGAGTCATGGCGAAGTTCCTGGGCTCCACCGACATATTTTGGAGCAAAAGACAACGTTCGATTCTAGTGGAGATTTAGAAAATAATAAAGGCCAAAGGAAAACACCAAGTTTTTATTATAAAAAAATACGATGGCGCTGGAAACTGCTATTTCCAGAGCTTACGGGCCAGGCTGCTGCAGCCCTGGCCATCAATGTAGTTCGACTGAAATCAGGGACATACAAGATGCTGGAATGAGAGGAACCCAGATGTTGCGAAGTACTTTGGGGGCTGGAAGAGATGACAACAGTTGGGACAGGTAAGTGATTGATGGGATTTAAAAATAAAGATTAATACATTGAAGGCAACATGATGCTTGCCCGCTATCCCCTGCTGGCCTGAGAACATAGGATTGATAGAGAAATGAGGTTTGCAGTAAGCTAGGGCGCTGCAGCAGAGATTTAAATGACATCAAATTTATGCAAGTTAGAGTGTGGGAGGTTAGAATTGCTGCGTTGGAATTCTGAAGTCTAGAGGGAACGAAGTTTTAGATGTGACGCCGGCAGTAGATTAAGTGAGGCAGGATTAAAATTGAGAGATAGAAACGGCCTGTCTAAGTGATGGCGTCAATTGCATGGTAACACGTCTGTTAATAGCCTGGTTCAGACTGAGACGGGAGTTAGGCAGCGGAATGGCTTGGAGAGCTAATAAATGGAGTGTGAAGTATAATCACACGGACTGAAAACGCTACATTTTGTTTCCCTCCGCACACCCTGTTAGAAAGCGCGGTAGATCTGCAGTGACAGAGACGATTTTTATCATTATTATTCTTTTACGAGATTTGGGCGGGATTTGTTAGGCTTGCATTTATTGATTTGTTCCCTTGCGAAGCTGGTGGTGAGTTTCCTTTTGAACTGCTGGAGTATCTGTGCTGTCCTTACAGCCACAGCAATGATTAGAAGGGTGTTTTATGGTTTTGACACAGAGACAGTGAAGGGACAGCGATATACTTCCCATCAGAATGGTGGGTGTCTTGAAGCTAAACTTAAATTTGCAGGTTTTCCCGTGCACCTGCTGTTCCTCCACTACGGGATGTAAGCGGTGTTGGACTTGGAAGGATCTCTCTAAGGAGCTTTGGTGATTTTTTGCAGTGCAAGTTTTTAGGTGGCAGGCACTGCTGCTACAATTGCGTCGGTGGTGGAGGGAGTGAATATTTGTGAAAGTGGTGCTAATTAAGGAGGCTGCTTTGTCCTGGATGGCGCTGTGCTTCGTTCGTGTTGCTGGAGCTGCAAACTTCCAAGTAAGTGGAGAGCGATCTTGTGCCTTGTCCAGTTAGGACGGGTTTGGGGAGCCAAGAAAGAAGTTTCGCGCTGCATTATTAACCTCTGGCCTGCATGGGTATGCATAGTTTTTATATGATTATTCAAGGTCCAATGCTTGCCAGTGAGAATCGTAATAAAGTTGATAGTGTGCAATTCATCCGTGGTAACGACATTGAATTCCAAGGGGCAATAGATAGATTGTATCTTTTTATGATGGTCATTGCCTGGCTCGTGAAAGTTGTTTTCCACTTGTGAGCTACAGGGCGTGCATTGTCCAGTTCATTCTCAATTTGATCACGGACTGCTTCATTACCTCACGAGCCAAGAATGGCGTTGCACCTTGTGCAATCTTCAGCGAACAGCCCCAGTTCTGACCTTATGATTGGAGGAAGGTAATTGTTGAAGCAGCTGAAGATGGCTGGACCTAGCACACTGCCCTGACGAACGCAAGATCCCTTAGGAACTAAAAGGACGGAGAGCTGAGCATTCAATTTGGAGATTTAGAAAGTGCAGATGTCGAAATATCAGAGCAAATATTTTGAAAATATTGCTCGATGTGCGTACCGTAGCTATTCATATTTCCAGGCCCTATGCAGCCTGTACGAAGATTGCACATACACTGTAGCTGTTCGTAAAGTCTGCACATGATCACCTTGTGCTAAAAACAATTAGGGATAAAATAACTGTTTTTGTCCTTGACAGAAATGCCCCTCATGACATGAAGGAGTGCACATTTTAACAAGGCGAATGTTTGCCAGGGTGACAGGCATAGATTTCCATTTCACCCCAAATGTCATTCGCCATGTTAATTGGCAGCTCTTCTGGTAAACTATTTGGCGGGATGATTCGAAAACTCAACTAGCAATGGTCAAGACGATGTTGGATTATTTTCTGGAAAAGTCGAATGATCTGATCATCATAGAAAGCAGAAGGGTTTTTTTTGCCAGATTGCTTGTTCCTTGAGGGGGAGAAAGGGGACACGGCTGTCCAATGGTCTGCTTTGTGCTGTAACCAGCATCAGATTACATTCTTCGAGCTGCTTTTAAGTAAAGTAAATGAGAAGAATTGCTATGAATATTTAAATGAGAAGAAGTACATAGTATTTGTTCATATTCAATATGCACAGCAATAGAAAGGTGAAAGTTGATGCTCGGAAAACATGCAAGTGGAAGACTGATAGCTGGGAAATCGTGCAGATGTCTGGCTGAAGCATCACTCGGTAGATTGAGATTAGGTTTCAAATTAATAATTTTAAAAGGATAAAATGAGAATTATGATAACAATCATTTGCTGAGCGTTTGTGAAATAGCCAGAGAAAAGGAAGCAGAGAGTTTTGTGAATGAGCATTTGGGGAGGAGGGGCACCCTGTGATCATGAAAGAAATACATCAGCTTTACGCACTTTCAAATGATTCGCAAGAAAATCGGATCTGAACGTTTTTAATCCAATGCATCGAACAATCTCTCTGCCCTATGGATCATGGCGGGTGGGGGTGGGGGGTGTTGTGGGCGGGGGGTCAATGATTCATTTCACCTTGTGATCACCCCTGCCAAGGCGCATCCTTTCACAAAATAAATGTTGATCAGGCTTTCATTTTTTTAATCATGTGAGCTATAAGGAAAACTGAGAAGCAGCTCCTTGTGTAACTCTCCGAGATTTGGAGGGTGCCAGATGTCATAAAAATTGTTCTACAAATACACCCTAATTACTCTTTGGATTTGAAGAGATATTGCAGGAAACATGTGACGTTTCCTTTTCTTGTTAAATGTTTTCATGTCATGGGTGAAACAGCTGGTGATGTTTGATGTGGCGTCTGACAGAAATGAACAACTGTTCCAATTATACGGTCAGAGCCTGGAGCCTCAATTCACTCTTTCCAGCTCTGCAATAATATTCGGCACTCTTTAGAATGTTTGATTAATATTATTACACATCACGTTCATCTTTGACTACATAATATGGTGAAAAGGAGTACAATTTGAGCTTATATTATAAAACAGTAGGTATACAATTTTATCCAGAGAGTATAAGCATCATCTAAAGCACTTTGCTAATATGAGTAGCTTCAAGGTAGACGTGTGTGTTCTCTTGAGTATGTCAATGCATTTTCAGCTGTAATTATGATTTGAATAATTTTACGAACAATTTCTTAAGGTACCACATCCCATTCTTCAGCTCCTCCCTAAACTTAGCCTGTGTCAAAACGTAAATGAATGTATTTGTGCAGCAATTGAGAAGTACAAGCATATATGCAACTGATTCAAGCTTATAAAGACCAGAATATGAAATGATTGTTGTATGCAAAGAGATAAAATATACAACCAGAGTGGCCCACAACAATATAAAACTGCTGGATATACTGAAAAGTAAAATCATGGATTTTCTTCGGCTTTCTATCTCTGAATCCTTGTGATGCTCGCCATTGCTGCAAACATGGAGGCCCCTGCGGACTTTATTGGCCACTAAAATACGCCTAACCATCAATACATTTAGCAACAAAATTAGAATGAATGGAACACAGGGGGTTAAGGTAAGGGTAAACAAGTCAAATGCGGCCCATTCAGCAGAAATGATAAATGTCTGTTTTAGGACACAACCGTGATTAACATTGTCCACAATATTTTCAGGTTCATATGCAAAATACCAAGGAATGTTTATTAAACAGCTCAACACAGATACCACTGTTATGACAGCAGCTGCCGTTTTCTCTGTGCAATATTTTTTTTTACGCTTCTCACAACATATGGCCACAAAACGATCTAATGTGAACATCACTGTTAGCCAGACGGATGCTGATGTGAATACATAACTCAGTGTTAGTGTTAGACAGCACACAGGGGTCATTGTGAAGAATGAACCAGGGCAATAAATATCCAATGTACTCGTAAGTATTACGTCAGTACATACAACCAGGAGGTCAGTTGCTGCCATGGCCATCATGTAGCATGTAACACATTTCGAGAGACCACACTTTCCTCGGGAAAGAATCACAATTGCAACAGCATTCACTGTAAGAGAGGTAGAGACAAAACATGAAATATTCGACAAATGTGAAAAAGTATTTTCCTGATGGCAGCAAAGGGTGCTCAAAACAAATTTCGCTTACTTTTGCATCATTTCATGTATTTCATCCAAGCATGTGTTGCATGCTTCCAGAGAGAAACGTGTGTTAAACATGGACTGAAACTTATACAAGTGCACGTGGATGGGAAACGTTCACTGATTATTCGTTTTCTGGTAGAAAAATCCTCCATTAAGACTGGGCAGCAGTTGGGCCTGTTGAGCAAGAATGTGAAGAATTTGAAGTCACAAAAATGCCTTGGCATGGTAACTTTTAAGTGTGATATGGCAGGTGTTAAAGAGCCAATTGATGTGTGAAGGTGATCTGGGCAGAGGACGCAATGTAGAGTCTTGCAATAAGTTCTAGGAAGGGGTACTGTGCAACAAGGCTGACAGCTTGAATGCAAAAAGTTGCCGAGAGGCACGAATGTACTCGGAACACTTGGGAGGGCAACGTTGAGATTGAACAGGACAACGTATAATAGTGAATAGACTACAAAGAGGGAGGCTGAGTGAACGTTCGCCGGGACGTCCTCAAGGTGGTGGTGAATGGCAATCATAATAAGGTAAAATGCTTATGTAGATCGCAGGGTGAAGCATATCTGCGAGTTGAGGGCGATCAGTCAGGTAGTTTAAGACAATATGAGTGTTGCAAGATTGATATGCAGGCTGAGCATTGTAAAGTTCTGGTTCAGGCGGAATGTATCGCTCCTTCATAGCAGCAAGACTAAATCAAAGTTGCTACACAGGCTGGGCAGGCTCGGTGGGGGCAGTTTAATAGCCAACTAGGTTAAAGTTATATTGTTATACCGACTGTTCAGATTGAGTGGGGAACATATATTGACAAACATGAGGTGTTGTGCAGGGCCACGTTTCTTGCTGGGCAGGCTAGTTTTTAAGTACATTGCATAGACTTCGTAAAATGGAGAGGCAATGAGAATCAGAGTGATTCCCACAATATGGCAAATGAGCAATTCAAAATTGTTATTCAATCGAGATGTAAGTCCGCTTTTCGCAACTCAGGAGTCTGGAGAGATGTTCCCTTCTTTGATCGGATGAAGAACAAAGCACTTGGTTGCTGAAAAGTCAGAATATATTTCTATTCATCTCAGGAGCCGCATCATTGTGAATTGTTTTGATACATGAAGCTGAACACAGATTCCTGTTGGACACCAAGTGTAGAAGATCCACACAGATATTGACAGTGATGGACTAAGATATGATTAGAAGTGAGATTTTGTGAATTGTTGACGACACTATGTTATCGAAGTAACTCTTAACAAAACCATATTTATAATAAGACCCTGTAGCTACTTTAATTTAGGTTGGCCGTCTCAGAACAGCCACAGATTTTAAAATGATTTAGGAACATTCATATTTATTTTTCAAAATTCAGGAAACTTTTCATAAATTAGTGAATTAATTTAACGAATAGTTATTGCATAGGAGATTACAGTTAAAACACTTCTTATAATTACTGCTTACAATCAATAATGATATAAATCAAGCGAAATTGCCTTGAGCCTTGGCTAGTCAGGGCTGCATGATATAATTCATGTTGCTTACTTAATTAACCACCATATGCTTTTCGAAATATAACATGTTTTATTTAAACCGAATGAACTAACTTGTTGCTACTGGAAATGCTTTCTTTATTGCATACGTTCGTCAAATTATTATGTACTATTTTAAAAAAGCACAGAACTCGAGCTTTCATTAATATCCAAAGTAAGTAATTGAAATTGTCTGAATTTGAATTGAATTGAAATTTTGCGTGGAGCCCTGGTGGCTGTGTTGTAAGATCGGAAATCATGGATCTGGTAACCGTGCAGAATATCTTTTAGACTGAAATCTTTGGTCAATCACAGGGGCACAGTTTACAGAATGGAAAATTCACATTTTCACAATGGAGGGAAGAATAAATAGGGAGTTCACTGAAGTACCAAGTGCTTTTTAAGGCTATACAAAATGGTGCAGAATGATGTAAAGTTTTTGACATTTAGGATAGCAACAATGCAATGGAGCCAGACTGACCATGGGATGATGAAGCAACATTTTGAATAAGATTATTTAATTCAGTTGCTGATTAATGCTCTAAATTAATTTTTAAAGCAATAAGAAGAATTAGTCGGAAAAAGTAAACAGATTTTCAAATTTCTGTCTCAGCTTGAAGCTTGATAAGCTTCGACCACACAAATAAAAAGCGGTCTCTTCATGCAACATCCACAGCTCATGTGGAAGCTGCTGCCTCTCATTCAAAGTTTTCAAACTTGAAAGGAAGCATCAATCGTTCATTGACTTGATGAGTACTGCAACAGCTAATTATAAGCAGATTTGCAAAGACTGGGTGATGGGCATTAATTGAAAATTCATTTCCTGATGCCCTTGTAGGCTGTATTGGAAAGGAGGGAAGCATTGGAAAATCAAAGCCCATTTGGTTTAACTACAATCCGAGAGAAATGTTGACAAAAAAGAAGGCTAACATTAGTTGCCCTATCCCTATAAAGGTATCAGCTGAGCAAAACCAATATTCGTATCAGTACAACACCATGAATTTATACTGAGATAATTAAGTTGTATTTTGCATTCCAGGATTTCGCTGTTTTGATTGATATAAAGATGTTTAACCAATATATCATCACCCAAATTGTCTTGGCCAGCACTGTCAAGATGCAACCCCTTAAAAAAAACTCAGTAATGTACACAATTATGTATTTAAGGAGCCGATATTAGAATAAAATCAATTACAAAAAAACCCAATAAATTGTCAATGCACTTCCTGAATGTTTCTCCAGATAAAATGTTGAAATACACATTGAATGAAGCACTCAATTATCTGCCAAATTGAATAGTAAACTAGCAAAGAAATTATTCGTTATGTTAGCTATCAAATTAAGTGTACCAATAGCAAATAAATTATCACATAATTTCCTGCCGATATATATGTATATATATATATATATATATATATGTGTGTGTGTGTTGTTGGAATTATCCATTTTGGTATGCATCTGCAATTTTTTCTTGACCCGTTATTGATTTGTAATTTGGAAAAGAAACATAGATCAGGTGCACTGCACTTTGGTTTATGTTCCACTGGTGTCGTTACTGCAAAGACGCAATCGGATAAGCCAAAAACCGACTGAGTGTCTTCCTTTTGCCTTATCAGTTTAACAACAATATGCCCTTCGCAAGAGGGAGGAGGCAATGAGAGATGCAAAGTGGCGTCCACGTCCAATCGGCAGTTTGAACCAGGACCTGAGGCGGCAGATTATGAAGCTGTGAATACAGTTCGATAGGGGGCGGGGGGCGGCGGTTTGTGGTCACAAAATTCGGCCAATTTATTTGGTTACAGGCTTAGATTTTCACGAGCGATTGAACATACAGGTCCTCACTTAGGGACGAGAATACTGGAAAAAAATAAAGCAACATAAGAATGTTATTTTTAATCTTAGTCTACCCTACACGAAAGAAACAGAAAGGGCCGTCATTTTAATGCACAAGGGCGCAATAAGCATAGATTCGGCATGATGCATCATTTTCCTTTCAATCGATATATTGACAAGATCAGCGTTTATTCGTTTTCACTAATTCTCCTTGAAAGGGATTTTTTAAATAGTTTTGCAGTCCATATGATGCAGATGGAGACACTGTGCTACGAGGTAGGGAGTTCCAGCAGTTGATCCAGTGTGAGTCGGGAAAAGAAGCTAATGTATTTCCAAGTCATGTTGAAGTGTGACTTGGAAAGGAGCTTGCAAGTAATCCTGCTTCCATGCGGATTCTGCCCTTGTTCGTCCAATTGTTCAAGGCCACGTGCTCAGAGGTACTGAGGAAGGACCTTTGCCGACATATGTCATATGCCTAGAGTTGAACCTGAAGTAGCAGATAATGGAGGCTTACCCGAAGCAGCTCCAAGGCAGGACAACTTGCAAGTAAAATACGGGAATCGGGGCGCAATTGACAGGCAAACCAATAACCAAATCTCAGCTCTGAAGGGCTGTCACATACTGTTTTGAATGGTGATGGGCAATTGAACAAATCACTGCCTGAGGACTCTCCATCCATATCTTCATCAGCAATGATTGTTGAGCCCAGGTCATCACTGCAAAGATATGGCTAAAAAATTTGCAGCCACATTCAGCCTCAAGTAACCAGTGGATGAAACATTCCGGCCTCCTCTTGACGATGACAGCATCTGAGATACCAGCCTTCAGCCAATATGATGCACAGTATGTGACATTATGAAACGACTGATGGGATTAGATTATGCTGAGGCTACGGTTCCTGTAAGTTTCCACCAATAAGGCGGGAGAGCAGTGCCCCTCAACAAGCCATCCGAGCCAAGCTGGAGTAGTACAGCTAAAATACTGGCATTTTAGCGAACATGGGAAACAAAAAGCAGAGGTATGTAGTGCCCCAAAAGCAAGGCATACACAAAAATCCAATTTCTGGACCACCCACTTACTCTTGATCATTAGCAAAGCAATTGAAAGAGTAATGTACAGTGTTGAAATTGCCATTTACTCGACAGTAAGCAACCCAGTGAAGCTAATTTTGTGTTTTGTATGTTCCCCAGATATTAGTTCAGTCTTGAATCAAACACGGAGAACTCATGACGTGATGGGAGATCGCCTGTGCTGCATCTCAAGACAATTGACAGAATATGGTCTCAAAGACCCCAAACGAAATTGGAGTCAATAAGAATAAGTGGGAAAAGCCTCCGCTAAATGGAATAATACCTAGCACAATTAAATGTTCTTATTTGCCTCTCAGCCTCATTACATCATTGCACGAGATCCTCGGACTAGAGTCCTGTTCCGTACCATCTTCATCTTCTTTATCGTTGAAAGTCTATCCATCAATATCACAGAAGGGGGATTATTGTGGTGAAGGTGTGTTGGGAGGGGTAGACGTGGGTGGAGGTGCGGATGGATTGACGCCCGCTGATGAATGCTCAAACTTCAGCACCATTCTCGACTTAACAGAATTCCGTGCCCATGTGTAAAAAGGCCTCAGCAATGTCGAGGTCGGTGCTGAAAACTGACGAGTAATATTCACTCCACATAATTGACAGGCAATGGCCATCGACGCCATCAGAGTTTCATTGAAAATATCCTTAAAATTTAATGCCATTACGATTGCTTAATCCTCCATTTCCAGCATCCTCAGAAATATCATTGACCAGAAACTGTGACTAGAAGGGCACATCAGCACCTGAGAATCCCGCTGGGAGGAAATCACCCTCTCATTCCGCAAAGCCTTCATTTCAAGGGGCAAATCAGGAGTGTGATAGAATGCACTACATTGTCTGGATTAGTTCTGCTCCAACCACATTAACTAACATGGAATTAATCCAGGACAAAGCAGCCTGTGGTTCTGATACGCATTCTGTCACCAGAAGTATTCAACCTATTTATCTTTATTTGAATAATTTTTCTTACTGCTTTCAACGTTCATCTCCAATCATCAGACAAAATCTGAGTAAATAACGTGATGTAAAATGTGAATTTCCACCCAATTTCTGGGCATCGCCTATTAGACTTTTTGCTTCCCTGAATGCCATTGCTTCAAAGTATTTACGGTGAGTGTGAAAAAATTGTCTTAGCGTTAAAACGGCTTGGAAATTCAATGAAATCTCATGGCATCAGCTGAAACATTGGCATGGAATACCCCCTCCTTTATGTTACCTACCGTTCCCCTCAGCTGATGAATGAATGATCATCAATAGAGGGAGATGTGGGGTTCCATGGAAAAACTATGCTCTACATAGGGGATTTCAATGTTTATGACCAAGAGAGTTCCAGCAGCACAAATGATGCCGGGCTGGTCTTGTCGTAAATATAACTGCTAGGCCGGGGCTTTGGCAGGTGGTCAGGGAACATACAAGGCGGAAAACACTAACTGAACTCACTCCAACAACCCACACGCAGGTCCATGTGCCCATAACGTTAATGATAGGATTGACCACCGACAGTTCTTGTGCAGAGGAAGTACACCTTCGCATTGGCAATTCACTCCATCGCGTTTTATGGCACTATGATTGTGCTTAATGGCGTAAATTTCAGCCAGAGCTGCAACTTAAAAATGGGTTTTCATGAGGCACTGAGCAGAATTGCGCACAAACAGAATGTCTAACCTAAAGCCTGATGTATCCCCAACACTGCAATTCCCGCGTGGAATGTTTATGGTGACTGTTGTGGTGCTGATCAAGCAGTAAACGTTGTTCCATTGGTACAGAGTTTATTGGTTGTTCTCAAATCATCCTGGCAATCTCAATGTATCATACGAATCACCAGATGGTCAGTTGATGGTGGTTAGATTCTGAGGAGTTAAAAGTTGAGAGGCTCTCCGCAGATATTGAAAAATCTAACCTACACTTCTAGGCCTGTTTTAACATGGCTGGCACAGTTAATTTAACCACGATGCTGAGATGCCGATTGTAGGGGATTGTGCAATGGCACAGCCCTTCAAAAGCAATTCGAGATTTCCATTTTCGTTATGGATGGTTATTCACAAACGCTAATGCTGTGAACATGTTACTTTCTGTCCAATTTCTTCATTTAGGCAACGCCTCATTCAGGGAGTGAGGACGTGTGAATGTTAGTTCTGCAACTATCAACGAGGAACTCCACTACATTCCAATGTATCGATGAAACTACATTGATGAAGGAATTGAATATTGGCGACCAAACATTGGGCCTTATGGGCATTAGTGCAAATTAAGTATCATATAGACTATTTGTCTTTTTAACAAAGTGAAAAATAAAAACTTGCCACGGACTGTCACTGGGGAAGTGTGTGGGGAGTTAAGAGGTGACGTGCTGTAGCAAGGAGAGTTCACCAAACGAATGCCTTGAAATACTGGGATTTAATGAAATAGCCCCATGTGGAGATATTGACGAGAATGACCCTGCACTCTCAGGAGAAATGCTAAATTAGAAGTTATCTCACGGAAGCAAACAATGATATGATAGGGTTTTATTGGAACAGATGCAGGATGGATGTTCCCCTTTTGGGGGGCGTGCCTGAAAACAGGACACACACACGCAGAAGATGAGCTATGTCCTTTTCGATTGAGATGAAGAGGATCCAATTCGTTCAGAGGATGATGCATGTTCTGAATAACATGCTTCCCATTCTTCGGAGGCTCAGTCCTTGAGTCTGTTCAGGGAAGCGATGAACTGAATTCTAAGTATTTAATGGACCCAGAGATATGAAATTGTGTAAAAGAATAGATTGGAGCCATGGTTTCAGCCATGGTTTATTTGAGTAGTGGAGCAAAGTCGAGGACAGAAAAAACATACCAGGTGTTTTTGGAAACAAAGATTTTAGTGAGAGGGAGAAACTGAAAACAGAAACAAAATTAGTAGGGTGATTGTGCTGAATAAACTGATATAATTGAATTCCGATAAATCCCCCGGACCAGATCATCTACATCCCTGAACACCAAAGGAAGTGGCCCTAGAAATAGTGGATGCATTGATCTTCCGTGATTCAATAGACTCTGGAGCACTTCCAACAAATTGGAGGGTAGGTAATGTAACTCCACCAGTTAAGAAGGGAGTCAGAGGGTAAAAAATGATTTATAGACCAGTCAGCCTGACGTTGGTAGTTGGAAAAATTCTAGCGTCCAGTTTAAAAGATTTAACAGCTCAATACTTGGAAAACAGTGGCAGAATCGGACAGAGTCAGCATGGTTTTAAAGAAGGGAATCATGCTTGGCAAAGCTACAGGAATTTTTCGAGGAAGTAACGAGTAGAGTTGATGAGGGGGAACCAGTGGATCTGGTTTACTTCACATTTCAGGATGTTTTCGCCAAAGCCCTACATAGCCCTAAGGAGTAAAAACTAAAGCGCATGGGATTGGGGGTACTGTATTGAGATGGATAGAATAATGGTTGGAGGACAGGAAACAAGGAATAGAATAAATGGGTATGTTATCCGAATGGCAGGGTGTGACGATTTCGGTACCGCAGAGTTCGCTGCTGGCACCACGACAATTCAAAATATTGATGATTTAAATGGGGGAGTTAAATGTATCATCTCCAAATTTGTAGATGACACAATGCTGAGTGGGAGGGTGTGCAGTGAGAAAGTTGCCGAGATGCTTCATTGAGATTTGGACATGCTGAATGAGCGGGCAAATTCGTGGCAGTTGGAGTACGATGTGGATAAATGTGATGATATCCACTTGGGTAGAAGAAGCAGAATGGAAGATTATTATCTGAGTGTCTATAAATTGAGAGAGGGAAGTATACAACTAGACCTGGGTGTCTTTGTACACCAGTCGCAAATGGTAAGCATGCAGTTGCAGCAGCCAGTAAAGAAGGCAAATGTTGGTTTTCATAGTGACAGGATTCGTGTGTAGGAGCAGGAATATCATGCTGCAAATATACAGGGCCTTTGTGAACCACACCTCGAATATTATGCACAGATTTGACCTCCTTATCTGAGGAAGGATGTTCTTCCTGTAGAGGGAGTGCAGCAATGGTTTTCCAGACTGATTCTTGGGATGGTGGGGCTGACATATGAGGAGATATTTTGTCAGTTAGGATTATTTTCGCTGGAGTTCAAAAATTTGAGAGGGGATCTCCTTGAAACCTACAAGATTCTAACAGGACTAGACAGGGCAGGAAGGATGTTCCGAATGTGGGTCAGTCCAGAACCAGCGGTCATAGTTTGAGAGCACAGGATGTACCATTTAGTACTGAGATGAGCGCAAAGTTCTCACCCACAGAATGGTGAGCCTGAGGAATCAGCGACCACAGAAAGTAGTTGAGGCGAAAATATTGTATGTTTTCAAGAAGGAGTTAAATATAACATTTAGGCAGCAAGGGATCAAACTATTTTGGGAGTAAGCGGAGCAGGGTGTTGAACTGTATGATTAGTTATTGTTTTGATGAATACTGTTGAAGGCTCGAATGGCAGAATGGCCCACTCCTGCTTCTGTTGTCCATGTTTCCTTGATTCTATCTTTCCATTTAAAGCCAGTAAGGTGGTCTAAATAAATAAAGCCAGGAAGGTGGTCTAAATAAATAAAGCCAGGAAGTTGTTCTAAAGAAAGAAACGAGACTAAAGAAATAAATGTCTTTCGAGATACAAGTAAGTAAGATGTCGCAATGTTTTAACCACATCAAGCTTTGTGTTTTACCCCAACTTCCAGCTACCTTCACTGCACGCTGATCCGTTAAAGATCGCTGCGTTAAAATCTAAGTAGTTTGATGGGGTGCCCGTTGCTTGTAATAGTGAAAAGCAGATGAAAATCATTTGCAAGCGCTTTCAATTATGTCAAGATGAATGTTGCAGAATGCGAAGTTCCTCTTCATTGAATATCGCAGGTTGTGGCATCTATCATTTCAAACTCGGATTGAATTTGGTTATGATATTTATTGCAGAGCCCATACATTGAAATCATTCCCAAATTAATGAATAAGATATCACCGCGAGAGAACACGGTGTAAAAGATGAATCAGCATTAAGCAATCAGGTGATGTTAGGGTTAAATAAACACGCCAGACTCTCCAAACGTAAATTAGCACTTTTCAGAGATCAGAAACATCGTTTAGAAGCAACAAACAAACAATTTGAATGCTAATTGCCTTGCATGATCTCTTACCAGGAACACCGAAAGCCGCAAGTGTAGGATAGTAAATGGCTTCTATCTGGTGAAGGATCAGTTCCCCCATCTTTATGAGAAAATGTGTTTCCTGCCGAGATGGATAACCAAGATGGAATGGAAGATGAGCTGAAACATACAAATTTTCGTCTCCTTTAAATACATTTCAGAAAACAAAGAAACAGAATGAAATCACTAGAGGATCTGAAGTAGATTCCACCGTCAATAAAAGGTGAATATCAGAGTCGAACTGGCAGCAGAGCATTGATCGCAGAGAACAAATAAAAGCTGCAGCCTTTTGCAGCAATGAGTTCATGCAGATAACCTTCCAAAAGTATGTGGACATCATTGGGCCATACAGACATGTGAACGCCACCAGCTGGCGACTCCGATCCCCTCCAAACCATTCATCGTCCTGCTTTGGAAATGTATCGCCCTTCCTTCACACTGGCTTAAAGCTGTGAAACTCGCACCCAGCAGCAAACAGCACTGTGGCAGAACCTGAACCGCACAGCCTGCAGCAGTTCAAAAACAGCTCAAACAACATTCTCAAGGCCAATTAGTGATGGACAATAAATGCTGCCCTAGCTCATTTCGCCGACATCCAATGAATGAAAGGATACACAGAAATGCATGTTTAGTCTGGGAGTATAAACATGAACTTACATAGAATAACGAGAACTTCGAGAATAGGTTTGTAAATGACCAGTAACTGATGAAGCAAAGCAAATTCTATTCAGTGTGAGAAGAGTTGATTCCTGTTGAAGCAGATACAGTGTGTCCGTTGGAAACATGAGTTGATCTGTTCAGGGCAACTCTCACTTATACAGCAGGTTAATCCCCATTAGCAATTTCATGTTCCCTGAAGAAATATATTAGTTTCAGTTATTGAACAAACAGGTTACGTCAGCCTCTTTCCTCCCAGGTTAACAGTATGCAATGTCCCACTTCAATGTTAAATGTCAAATATTGGAATAACGTCTGCAGTCAAAACAGTGGAAGGAGCTGCATGTTACCGAACAAGAAGCAAATATTCAATGCGTTGATCAGGGCGGGAAATGATTGACCAACAAAGAAATGTTGGGAAAGGAACCGTTAATAATATAGATAAAAACAAATCTAGGAAACTCAATGGGCCTAAACCTCCAGGAGAAATAGTGTGGAAAGAGCAGTTGTTCACCAATGGTGTTTGCTCCTGGCCCATGCTATGTCGCAGCAGGACATATGTATGATGCTTGTCTGTGTCATTGAAACTTTCAGAGTGAAGACAAAACCTGCCGGGGTCCACCCATGGATTCTTCTGGCACTGACCCTTCCATAGTTGAATTCGCCTACATTCTATGTCGTAGCACAGAAACCTGCACCATTCCATGTGGAAAATATCATTGCAACCATATGACCTGGGCTTTGGTATTGCTGCTTACGTGAATTGCAACGGAAACTCTGCAGAGAAGTTTCCTGCTTCCTCAATAGAAACACTTCAAAATAAAATGTTCAGAAACATCCCAAAGCCATACACCCTCAGATACGATCCCCTGAGTCTCGCATTGGTCCAACTCACCCAATTCCATGGGAAATAATATTTTTGAATAAAATAATAAGCACAATTAATATTCGGCCGTCACATACATTCTTCAGCCAATCATTTGGAGATGGAGACCCTCATTGTAATGGGGTGTTAGCATCGTTGTAGTTTTGGATGACATTTCATATAATTACCAGCAACACAAGAAGGAAGGACAATGTTAGTTCATTCGGTCTCTTGAGCCTCCTCTGTCAATCCATAGGATCACGGTTTTTCTGAAGGGGGCCACAAATCCACTTTAACATTCCCACCTCGCCCACGCACACCACCCCACCCCCCCCACCAAAGCCGTCCCACACGGACAACCACATGAGGGAATTGTAGGCAGGGTGCTGTTCAAATGGGTGGTTATGTACAGCGCTGCTCACACGTATGCAGGGGAGGATTATACAATGGCTGTTCACTTGTGGACTGATTGATTAAAGGGGTTTTCATTTGCCTGAGTTTTAGATTAGGGGCTGTGCATACGAAGAAATAGGGGCACGACTCGTCACTGGGTGGTGATGGTTTAGTCAAGGGCTATTCAGATGGTAGTTTTTCGACGGAGCTGTTTAGGAGGATTTGATAAATGCCTATACGCATTGGCCATGAGACAAATGGAAGTGTTAGGTTGATCGTGGCACAAGCGCTATTCACATGGCAGTAAGTGTTAGGCCAGCGAATCTTGATATTTTAGTGCTTAACAAAGGGCAACACAGTTATTGATTAGGGACTGGAGACATGGGCGGAGAATTTTAGACCAGGAGATATTTACATGTTGCAGGGAACAGAGTATACAGTTAATGTTTATGTTAATGAAGGAATGCTTTTCAAGACGAATTAGCGATGGCACAAATACAAACAATGCTGGAAAATCTCAGCAGGTCTGACAGCATCTGTTGAGAAGAAGATAGAGTTAATGATTTAAGTCTGTAAGACCCTCGTTGAGGTCTCATGGGAAGCGGAAAAGTGGTGAAACATATACTGTTTATGAGTGGTGGAACAGGTGCAGTTCGATTGAAGGTCAGCGATAGGTGGAGGCACAGGAGAGATTGCAAAAATTGTCATGAAGGAAGGGTGAAAGGATCGTTGTGATACTGGCTAAAGGAGGTGCTAATGGCCCAATTTAGTTAGAAAGCAGAATACGATAATAGGCAGACCAGGGTAGGCAGTCTTCAAATAAGATCTGGGCAAGTGATACGTGTCACTCATGGGGGCGCCATCGAGTGAGGGGACGGTGGTGGGAAGAAAAATATCGTAAACAGGAAAAAGGCTGGGGATAAAACAATAAATAAAAAATAATACAAATTTTAAAAAAGCAATTATAAAAATAATTGGAATGAAATAAATAAAATATTAAAATGAATATTGAAGGAAGGAAATAAAAAAAAGGCGAGTTTGGACGAGACACTTCATGGTCCGATGTTGTTGAACTCAATTCTAATTCCAGAATGCTGTAAAGTGTCGATCCAGAATATGATGTGTTGTTCCCCAGTGTGCGTTGAGCTTCACTGGAACAATGCAGCAGGCCAAGGATGGACATGTGGGCATGAGAGCAGGTTGGAGTGTTGAAATGGCAAGCAACAGGGAGGTCTGAGTAATGCTTGCAGACAGTCAGTCTGCGTTTGCTCCCTCCAGTGTAGAGGAAACCGCATTGGGAGCAGCGAATGCAGTAGTCTAAATTGAGGGAAGCGCAAGTAAAATGCTGCTAGACTTGAAAGGAGTGTTTGGGCACTTGGACGTTGAGGGAGGAGGAAGTAAAGTGGCAGATATTGCACCTTTGGTGGTTGCATGGCAAGGTGCCATGGAAGAGGGTTGAGGTGTAGAGGGTGATGGAGGCGTGGGCCAGCGTGTACCAGAGGAAAGGAAATATCCTGAATTCCGCCAGGGGGAGAAGGGAAAATGTGCTTTTTGGTGGCACTGACCCGATGGGCAGAGTGGCCACCTCATATACTGTAAGTTCACTACTACTCTGCAAGTACTTCAGATGCGGCCTATTTGGAGCATCATACAGCGTTGTATCCTGCGCTTATTTTCTAACATATCCTTGGCGATGCTAAAATTGCTGTAAACAGAAACCAGCCAACACATTCCCTCCTATTTGCCTGTGCATTTTATCACCCAACTTTGTCCAGAGATGTCATCGCTGCCTCCGATCTGAAGCAAACATTGCTCTCACACTGTGAAACTGAAACATCCTCCTTATTTTAAACGCTGATATTTTATAACATGTGACAAAAGGTGTAACATCCAGCCATGTTAAGCACATGGAAAGCAAATATGAAGCGGTATACCAATCACGTGAAATTCATTTCAGTGTGGGTCAAGTGTTAACGCAAGTGAATTGAGGGAATGGATAAATCGGGGAAAACAGTGCCTTAAAACGCAGTGTCCTGGGCAGCTTGGTACTGAGATAGTAAGGCAGGTGGCCTTTTTCACACACAGTGAAATAACGTGCTGGTTAAAACACTGTGTTATTGAACTATTCTAGCAGACTATTTCTGTCACTGGACAGTTAGACAGCTAAAGATAATTAAAATGAATAAAAACATATATTTCTCTTTAGCACTGAAGAAGAGTAATAAGGATTCGAAACGTTAACTCTGTTGTTTCTCTCTCCACTGATGCTGTTGGACCTGCTGAGCTTCCCCATCACTTTCTGTTTTTGTTCCTCTTTTCATATGTCGGTAATCGTTCACCTTTTCCATTTAGTTGGCCTTAACGGTGCTCGATGATGGGGAGAATCAGTTCTTCCCAGTCTCTCGTAAAATGTCCCTCCTCCTTATAGGCTGTCTTTTTCTGAGTTGTGACATATGGTTTCACAACCGCTCCTCACAAGAATGCAAATAGGAGGTAGAATCAGACGCGACTCTTGATTCACTGTGGAACTCAGCAACATACGTGCGTTAACTCAGGGAGTTTTGGACCCGGCATCTTGGGGAGATAGAAAATTAATTAAATTATTCAGATTCTAATTAAATTATTTATTATGATGCACATTGTGAACATGGGAAAGCGCTGAAAAATTCAGTAGCCCTTTCAACACACAACACAACACAGCACAATGATGTTCCACAAAAAATAATTATTCAGTGCTATTTGCATAATAGCACTCTCACTGGTATATTAATTCAGAGAGGAAGGGAGGTTTTCAACTGTTTAAATCCTGCCGTGTAATTTCAATTGAATGACGGAAGGTGTGGTTGACAGCGCCATGAAGCGGCACTTAATCAGCAAAAATCTGCTCTCTCTCTCACTCAGCTTAGGCCAATCAGCTACTGACCTCATTAAAGGTTTGCAGCCTTGGACCCACCATGGAGCAAATTGCTACGCTTGGCCTAAATAGCCAAGTGGTTATGGTACTGGGTTTGTAACCCCAAAATCAAGAGTTCAAATCTCACACTGGCAAAACTATGAAACAATGTTACTTCATCTGAAACAGATGGAAACATTTTAGCTTGGCCTAAATGGTCAAGTGGTTATGGTACGGGGTTTGTAACCCCACGATCGAAAGTTCAAATCTCACAATGGCAAACTATGAAACCATGTCACTTCATCTGAAACAGATGGAAATGGGTTTGTGCTCGAAAGAATATCAAGAGTTCAAATCTCCCAATGGCAAGCTATGAAACAATGTAACATCATCTGAAAAAAAACAGATGGACCAAATTGCTAGGCTTGGCCTAAATAGCCAAGTGGTTATGGTACTGGGTTTGTAACCCCAAGATCACGAGTTCAAATCTCACAATGGCAAAACTATGAAACAATGTAACTTCATCTGAATAAAAACAGATAGAGCAAATTGCTAGGCTTGGCCTAAATTGCCAAGTGGCTATGGTACTGGGTTTGTAACCCCAAGACCAAGAGTTCAACTCTCACAATGGCAAACTATGAAATAATGTAACTTCACCTGAAACAGATGGAGCAAATTGCTGAACTGAAGGGCTCAAGCGCGAGTGTGTGTCATTGACATCAAAGCGCCACATGAACGAATGAGGCAGCAAGGAGCCCGAGCAAAACTCGTATTCATTGGGTAAAAGAATGGTTTGGGGATGGGGGGGCGGAATGTGGGTTGGGGTGGTGGTTGGGTATTTGGTGGTTGTGGGAGCGGATGGTGAGGTGGTCGGAAAGAACTTTGTATTTTTTGAGTGATTCCTAACAGAACGGATGGCCATTGTGTGAGATCGCTCATCTCAGTAACAGGATACTGCTTCAGGCGATCCTCAGAGTGGTTTCCAAGGCCCAACCGCCTTCAGCTGACTCATCAATAATCTTCCCTGCACCATAACCCTTAAATCGGAATATTCCTGGATGACTGCACAATGGTGCATACCTCCTCTCCTATTGCAGTATGTGTTCATATGGAATAATGTGGACGACTTTCAATCTTGGGTTGGTCGCTCGCAATTAGCATTGACACCACACAAGTGTCAGTCACTCAAAGTTACCAGGCACCGTGAGGTCTCCTAGCACTGTCCCATGAAGCTATCTCGCGATCAGATCTAATATATGTGAGCGCATAGACACTGTAATGTAGTTGAATGTCAACTTCCCTTTGGAATGGCTGGCACTGTGCTAAACTTCAGAGGACAAGTAATGTTAGTCTTGTCAAAGACGCCCTGATCCCCCGATATAATAAATAAATAATTACAAATTCCAGAGACTCAGATTAATGCTCCGTCAGAGTGTCAGGATCCATTGACGCTGCCCAATCAAATGTGACAGGAGAATGTGCTTTTCCCTAAACGCTGCACAATCAAAACTGTCGATGTGCAGGTCTCTAAACACAGCCAAATATGTCCTCCCGGTTCAGAGGGAAGAACTAATAAACGCTTTCTGATCAAACATTTCCTGCAATAAGATGGTAAAGGCCACAGCATATTCTCCAAGCAAACCCACTAAACTAAGATGACATACGTTTCATTTAACACAGATCAGCCATTCCCTACCGGAGACAACGTGTACAACCCATCTAAACCTGACCAATTAAACCACCTTGCGGTGAAGAACAATCTTACAAAATCAAACCGGGACAGGTGGGGTCACTGTAGGAGAGCTCAGTGAGAAACTGAAAACCACAGCAGAAAGATAAATTTATGGGTTAAATGGATCACAAGACAGAATTGAGCAAATGTGGCAGAAAGTTGTTGAAAACGACAGCAATGCAGCAGTGAGGAGAGAGGCAGGATGGTTGGTCAGGGAGGGGTGGAGTAAACTGTGTCCCAGTGCAAGAGGGGGCAAGGAGACAGGACTCCCAGAGACACAGACCAGGGGAGAGCTCACAGAGTAAAACATTAAGTGAAGTGTACCGAGGAGCGAATGAACAAAGTGAACTGAGAAACCGGCGGCACAATCATGGTTTTGGACACATGAGCGATGTGCACCGAAGCACTTACAATCGGAGAGAGCTCGTTGATACGCAAGATCTTTACGGTTGGACCGAATGAAATGCACTGGAATATTTGTAAAAACAGAAAGCTGACAAACCAAGAAGGGATTATACCAGGAAGCATGTGGTCAAAACTCATGCCAACGTGATCTTGAGGAATTTTTTTGTTGTGCTGCCTATCCTCAGTTCTCAAGGAGCCCGCATTGTCTTGGCACCAGCTCAGTAAAGACACTTGCAAGGTTAATTCACTGGTCTAAGAGCAGTGACCCGATCCCAGACTCCTTTTCTATTCCCAAGTGATTGACTCGAATAATACACAATTCTGTTCATGCCTCTTGCACTGCCTCATGACTCTTACACCCAGCCTTTTCCCTGTGTGTCGACTCCAAAGCTGTTTTAATCAGGGACCAGGAACGACAGGTGAATTTTCAAGTACAATTTTTAATGATTGCATTTTAGCAGAAGGATTAGAGTGTACTTCATCTGTGAGGGTGCGATTTTTAGTCAGCAGCTGTAAAACATCATGGATTGAGCTGAGCAGAAATGCCTGTGGAGCCAAATAAGGCACATAATTTAAACGAAAATAATCTGTTGGATAACTGCAACATAATTCTATAAACAGGTGGACCCTCTCCCATGGTCAATAATTCAGACCAAGAGTGCAATGCCCAAATCAGGTTGAATATTCCACATGTGGAGAATTCAGTGCTCAGTATTACCGAATCACAACGTTCATCTCTCCCACGTTCCAGCAATCTTTGCACAGACAGCAACAGGAAATTAGTACAGTTTGTTGCAGATATAACAGAGCCAATTCAGCGCGCTGTGTCGGTTTTGGCTTTCAGGACGAGATGCTAAGTTAATTGCAGCCCTTGCACGTCCACTCCACTCACCAGTTCCCTGCTGTCCCCCATCACCACCCCCACCCGCCTCCCCCCGATCAAAAAGAAGCATTCTGGTCATGAGGAATTCTCACTCAGAAGAAATTGCTGCTTGAAAAAAAAGCATCTCCTCATCTCAACACTGGCTGTTTGATCAATGAGCTCAAATGTATAAGAGCATAATAATTAAAATAATAATAATTGTAACAGTAATAATTATTATAATAATAGACACAGGAGCAGGGCCCGTAACCCCTGAAGTCTGCTCTGTGATTCATGGCTGATATTATTTTAATCTCAATTCCAATTACCTGCCTGTTCACCATTAGCCTTGACACTCCTGATTGTTTCAAATTCTGCCAATTCCAGCCATGAATGTCCTTGGGTACAGGGGCAAGGACACATTACTGCAGCCGGAAAGACCCCCAGTGAGACAACACCTGGGGTATTGTGTGCAGTTGTAGTCTCCTTCCCTAATAAAACACATACTTACCATAGGGGGACTACAGCGAAGGTTCATTGGAATGATTCCTTGCAATACAGGATTGTCATAAGAGGGCAGTATGGACCGAATAGGCCTGTACTCACTGGAATTCAGAAAACTGAGAGGGAATCTCATTGAAACATCAACAACTCTGACATGGCTGGACAGACTGGATGAACGTACAATGAATCTTATGGCTGGGACGATTTAGGTCAAGGGGTCACATTCTCACGATACAGGGTAGGCCATTTAGGACCTGTTCACTCTGATGTTGGTGAACGTGTGGGATTCTCTACTACAAATGGTTATGCAGGCCAAATTACTGAATATATTTATGGAGGAGATAGAAGATCTCTCGTCTCCAAAGACATCAAAGGTGTATGGCGACAGTGGCAGCACGGCGTTGAGGTATATGCTCATGCATGATCACATTGAATGTTGGAGCAGTCTTGAAGAGCCGAATGACCGTCTCCTGCTGTTATTCTCTATGTTTCTGAGCTGTTATGACGGTCTCAGCAGCTCCCTGGACTAGATAATGGAAACAAATCAGCACGATCTGAGAGGAGAAGATGCTCCTGGGTGTAATCAGTTATAGACGCCCTCTGATTCCCAATCGAAACTCCATTTCTTCTAGATTTCCCCACGAGGGAAACATTGAATCACTATCCATCTCCTTAACTCCCATCAAGATTACGAAACGATTTCAGAGTATTTCCCTGTATTCTTCCACACCCCAATGAGTATCGAGCTAAGCTAATCATTCTAAGAATAAAAAATATTGAAACTCTTATGGAGGGGTTCCAAATCATTTATATTATTCCTCACAGAATGTGATAATATTGCCTGCAATACGCTCATTTGCAGTCTGCGCCGTTGCCCCAACACATCCCTATGCTTAAGAGCCCACCGTTTTCAATACAGGTGAACATTCATTTTCCATCCTGTAGCTGTTTCAACTGCTTACGAATACTTTGTGTCTCATGTACAAGGACAACTGGATCTCTCCATGCTGCAGCATTAACTTATCACACTCCATTGAAACCCTATTCTTTTTAGAGCGAGTTGTTAACCACCCTTCGTGCAATGGAACTGTCGTGTTTTTATTTACACTCTCCGGTGAACAGCAATAACACCTCCACTTGACATGAGCCCTGATCCCTTGTAGAATAACTCCTAATGGGGCTCCTCAGTAACCCACCCACCGAACCACATCCCACTTCCATCCATGTGTAAAAATGAAGCTATACAAATACTCTTTAAAATTGGGTAAGCGTGGATGATTTCCTGTTTGTCACAGTGGGCCCAGAATCTTTGGAAGAATATGAATGCAAACGGATACTTACGGACACCGTGCTCCCACATTATCAAAAGATGTTGCAAGACAGCGCTGAGACTGGCGGCATCAAGCTTATCCAGAAGAGAGCTGATGATTTGACGAGGGTTCTCTTCCCTGCCATCTGCCGTTGCTGAAACCATACAGCAATGATTGTAGCTTAAACACTGGTTTTATATTTGGGCATCAACAGAATAAACTGATATTCACAAGGCGGCTTTCAACGTAGCGAAAGGAAACTAAAGATGCTAACGGGTGCCTGATCAGTCAGCCTGAGCTAAATAAACACCTGGGTCAGGTATACCTGAAATGTTCCTGTCATGGATTTACCTAAAAGTTGGAACAAATCAGGGTAGGCCAAGGGCAACAATGCCTGGGCTGCAAGAAAGATAAAAAGGGGAGGAGGGGGTGTGGGGTGTGGTGGGGTGTGGGTTGGGGGCATTTTGGGAGGCAGGGGATCAAGCAAATTGTATGGTATCCCTTGAATTTTGAAGATTCAGAAATAACCTCCTCGAAATTTCCATGATGTTAACTAGAGCTGAAACTGCGGATTGAGAAAAATTAATTGCATAAATAAATCGATCAGCTCGTTGGACATTTCAGCATGCTGGGGGGTGTTGTGGATGTTCGTTGCGTGGTGGGTACTAAAGGTAAATAAAAACCTAGGCCTGAGCTTGTCTGGTAGAAATAAAAGGAAATGTTATTTAAGTGTTAAGCGTTTGATAAGGTGAAGGTTGTTGATTTTGTCTATAAGGGTTTTCAAATGTTA
The DNA here is from genome assembly GCA_026770705.1 of Isurus oxyrinchus. Classification (NCBI taxonomy): domain Eukaryota; kingdom Metazoa; phylum Chordata; class Chondrichthyes; order Lamniformes; family Lamnidae; genus Isurus; species Isurus oxyrinchus. Next base: position 1,963,041 of record JANJGN010000056.1, on the reverse strand, counting down.
TTTTATACGGTGCCACACAACAGACCTGTGAGCGAAATTCAATGCCATGGAGTAAAAAGGAATGTACGCAATTGAATATGAAATTGGCTGATTGAAAGGAAACAGACAAGAGCGATAGATGGATGTTTTTCAGATTGGAGGAAGGTTTGGCGTTCCTCAGATATCAGTCCTGGGGCCCTTGCTCCTCCTGGTATATATTAATGACCCAGAGTCTGGTGTGCAGGGTATGATTTCAAAATTTACACATGATATGAAGATTGAACTTGTTGTGAACTGCGTTGGGGACAATCCTGAACTTGAAATGGACATAGAGGTGTTGGTGGATTCTGCACAGATGAGACAGATGAAGTTCATTGCAGTGAGAGTGTGGTGATTCGTTTCACCAGGAAAGTTATGGTGAGACGGTATGAAATGAATGGAGAGCTTCTAAAGGAGGTGCATGAACAGAGGAATCTCAGTGTATTCGTTCATAGGTCTTTGAAGGTGGCAGGCTGTGTTGAGAGCGCAGCTCGTAAATCATATAGTATCTTGGGCTTTATTAATAGGGGCATTGACTACAAGAGTAAGGCGATCATGTTGAACTTGTATAATACAATAGTTAGGCATCATGTGGAGTGCAGGTCCTGTTTTGGGCACTGTACTTAAGGAAGGATATGAAGACAATAGATCGAGTACGGAGGAGATTCACAAGAAATATACCTGGCATGTAGATTTGTAGCTATGAGGATAGATTGGAGAAGTTGGAAGCGCTTTCCTTTGAAGAAAATAAGGCTGAGAGCAGACTTGATTAAGGTATGCAAGATCCTGAGGAGTGTGAACAGGGTATGTAGTGTTGAAATATTCCCACATAAAGGAGCATCAAGATCTAGATGGCACATATTCAAAATGATTAGCAAACGTGCAGGAATGTAGGGAGGAAAATTGATTTTTTTTCGCCCAAATGGCATTTGACATCCTGACCAAACTTCTTGGAATTAGCTGGATGGAACTCCCATCGAGGTTTTCAAAAGGGATTAGGATTCTTACCTGAAAAGAGTGAATATGCAAGGTTACCTGGATAAGGCAATGGATAGTAGACTAGGTAGAATGCACATTCAGTGAGAACTTGATGTGCCAAATAGCCAACCTCTGCAATATAAAGATACTGTGATGTTGTGAAGAGAGATCTTCCAATAATGGGAATTTGCACTTGAACAATTATTAAAATTGAGGTGTAGATTAGCAGTTTTGTCAACCAGATGTCCAGAGGGTTAGGGGCCAAGAGGTGAGGGTTATGAACCACAGGAAAGTTAAAGCGCAGAAGGGGCCTAATCAGCCACCGTGTCTACACCAGCCAATGAAAGAGAAATCCAAATGAACCAGTCACTCATTTTAACCCCAGTTTCCCGCACCTCTTCCACAACAATGTGGGTTACAGCACTTCACGTCCAGACTCAGTACCATTTAATTCAGTTGAACGTTTCCGATTCAACCACCAGGTTAGGCAGTGATTCCCAGCATCCACTGGGTGAAAAGTATTTTCTTTATGTCACCCCCAATCTCTCTACCAATGGCATTAATCCAGCCACCCCCACCCCCCCCCCAACACCTCCCCCACCCCCACCACACCACCGACACAGCCCCCGCAACACCTCACTCCTCGTTTAATGACCTGGCAACATTCCTGTAAATCCATTCTGCACTGTCACAGTACACTTGTCCTTCCTGTAATATGGTGACCAGAACTCTACACAAAATTCCAGCTGAGGCTATATCAGTATTTTAGACAGTTCCAGCATTGCATCTCTGCCTTTGTATTCAATACCTCGCCAATAAAGGAAAATATTCCTTGTGCTTTCTTTACCAACTTATCCAGTGCACTGCAACATTCGGTGACCTGTTGACATGCACTCCCAAGTCTCTCACTTCCTCAACCCTTATCAATATGTTCCATTTTATTGAGCGTCCCCTTGCTTGGGTTGCCCTCCCCAAATGCATTAGCTCACGCTTCTTCTGGATTAATTTCTATTTGGCAACTTTCTGCCTACTCACCCAAAACATTGATGGCATCCTGAAGGCAGCACTTATCCAAATTACTGTTAAATACAGGGCAAATTTTTTGTTCGTTTGCAAATTTCCCGATCACACACTCAAGTGCAATTCAATGATGTATTCAACAAACAGCAAGTACACCAACACTGGGCCCTTTGGAATCCACTGGGAACCGCTTTGCACTGGCAAAAAACATCCATCGACCATTGCAGTTTGTCTTCTGTCAATGAGCCCAAGCCAATCTGAATATAATCATAGATTCACAGAGGTTTTGGGACAGTAAAAGATCATTCCGCCCATCGAGCCTGTGCCATTCAATCACCCAACAATTCTAATCCAGTTTCTTCTGCACTAGGCCCATAGCCTTGATGGGACAACGCAAGTGCAGCTATCAGTCTCAACATGTTTGTGATTGTACAGTGTTCTGTCGGCATCCATGAACTTTGATTGTATAATAATCAACTGTGGACATATAAAACTTTGATTGTATAATAATAACCTAGGGGCTTCCTTGAACTTCGCGTGTATAATAATGAACTGTGGACTTTATGAACTTTGATTGTTCAATAATAAACTGTTGGCACGCGTGGACTTTGAGAGATATTAGAAGATCAGAGCTGTGACTCACCTTGCTCAATGGAGACGTAGCTTGATATAATGTGCTCAAATTCAATCAGATCTCCTTCCTCTGCCTGGTCGAGGAGATAGTCGAGATTTTGTCGATGAGTCTTTGCATTGTCCCGGTCACCACTGGAGATAATTCCTGTAAGTGAAATGAAGAGCAGTCACAAATTCCAACACCAAATGTTTGCATTGTGGAGTTAGAATTTGTAAAGTGCTTGACATAGGAGACCGAGGACTTGGCACTTCATTGATTTGGGTGTGTGCCACGGGGGCGATGTGTAAGGTACATCAAGGCATGTCTGCCAATAGTTAAGTGATGATTATCAAGAATGTATAAGGGACTGGATCTGGAGAAATGCAAGGAGCTTGAATTCCTGGAGGGTGGAAATGACAGAGCGATTTGCCAATAGCATATATGAAAATGTTCAAGTTCTGTATCCCTATCCAGTGAAGGTCCGTGGATCCCAGGTTCACGATGTATTGTGGACATTATAGAGCAGGAAACCTTATCATCAACAGAACAGTTACAATCTATCTGCAGAACTCACGTTGAACGTCATTTCTGAAGACTAAGAATTGATTAAGGAAGAAGGCGAGCAGACTGTCATCACAGCAGTTGAGTAGATCACTGATCCTCTGCCGTGAATTCCTCAGACTTCCAGAGACATTAACTAGAAATAAGAGAGAAGCATTTATCAGAGTGCATGAGTTCACTCAATCTGGCAGAAAAGACGGAAATGATATGGGGCAGGAGGGAAGTTAGTTTGGAAGAAATTAATGATGTAAGGTAGTGAATGCCGGGAAGAGGGATGAAATTGAAGGGGGGAAGGAAGAATGGAAAGTGGTTGGAATTACATAGAATATTCTGCGCTGTAACTGATCACCTGGCCCTGTTAACCTGGGATGGTGTTGAGACTTAACCCAAGTCTCATCCCATTCTCGCTTCTCATCTCAGCCTCGCATCCCATGTTTCCAATCACGTTTATGCAAGTGCTCTCCCAGGGTCACTTTAAAATGCCTGCCAGAAACAATTCCTGTGCTCATGTGATACACAGTACACCCACTTACTCAATGAAGAAATGAGTCCTTCTCTAAGCATCAGTCAATACTTATTATGGATAGGGCGAGAATTCCTTTCCATGCCAATTGGGTGCATCTACGTGAACCCTGTCAAAACCAGTTGTAATCTTAAAGAATTCTTCCTCTTAAAAGTCAACGCAAAATAATCTCTAACCTAATTACAATAGTGACCTCCTGCTCAATACTATAGAATTTTGCATAGATTACTGTACAGAAAGAGGCCACTTGGGGCACGGTGTTTGCACCAGCTGGAAAAGGAGACGTCACACCTCATCCCACTGTCCAGCATTTGTTCCGTAACCCTGCAGCCAACAACACTTCATGTGCGCATCCACACACATTTTAAGTGAGATGAGCGTTTCTGCCTCGATTACACTTTCAGGCAATGAGTTCCAGAACCGTGCATCACACTGTCTGACACAAAGAATTCTCAACTCCCTTTCTATTTTTTTACAAATGTCAACTTAAATCTACGCCACCAAATCACTGTTCCCTCTGGTAAAGGAAATATCGCCTTCATATTTTCTCTAGCCAGGCCCCTAATAATTATGTACATGTCAACCGATTCACCCCTTGGCCTCCTCTGTTCCATGCAGAACAACCCCAGTGGATCCGTTCTCTCTGCACGGCTGCAGTTTTCCAGTCGGAAGTGGCGACATCCTCTAAAGCCTCCACCGTATCCTCTCCAATACAATCAGAGATTTGCTGTAATAGGGCGACCAGCACTACACACAGGAATCACGTGTTGTCTGATTAATGCTTTGTGCAGTTGCATTATTTCCGCCATGCTTATCTGTTCTCTACCTCAGTTAAGAAATAAAAGAATTCCATAGGCCCTCCTAAACACTTTCTAAACCTGTACTGTTATTCAGGAACATGTGGGGAATCACTGCAAGGATTTAGGAAGAAAGGAATGAGTTATGAGGGGATGGAATCATAATATCTATAAAAGAAGAGAGTACCATTAAAGTCTCCAAAATAGGAATCAAAGTTAAGCAAATATTTCAGCTCTCTTATTCCAATCATGCAACAAATAAATTCAAGGAAACCATGACTTAGAGCGACAGGGTCGGCCTTACAGAAGATGAAGTCTCTGAAGGTTAACATGTGCCTCAAGATGAACTGAAGATTCGGATTGTCGAACTTATTCAAAAGGTCCTCAATCTTCCCACGAGGGTTTTCATCAGTCATGGACGCCATTGCTGAAAATACAGATCAATATTTCTTGGTCCCTGATTGGTGAAACCAGAAATCAGATGCGACCTAAACAGTCATAACACGAGTGGGGCCATGAAACAATGGAGCTGCCAACAGCTGGGAGTCAGAATGATCAATAAAAAAAACTGCATTTATATAGCGCCCATCAGGATCTCAGGTCGTCTTAAAGGGTTTCACAGCCAGATAATTGTATTTTAGAAATATGCGCAATCTCTGCTGAAAGGTATATATTGTGGTTGCCAATCAGTGCACAGAAAATATCTTCATATTTCTGCAATCATCACCTAAGCGGAAAATATTCGTTCCAGGCCACTACGGGTATTCAAATGCATTACCAATTTTAAAACCCTGACCATCAAGATCTTGGGAGGCAACATTGAGCAGTAACTGAACTGGACCAGATATATAAATGATTTGGCTACAAGAGCAGGCCAGAGGCCGGGAATCTCGCTCCAATTATTCACCTCCTGATTCCCCAAGCCAGGCCCAACACCTACAAGTCACAAGTCAGGGATGTGAAGGAATTTTCTCCTCTTTTCTGGAAAGGCGCAGCTCCAACAACACACAAGAAGCCACCATCCAGGACAAAGCTGCCTCTTTGAATGTGACCCCACCTACAAGCATTAAGCCCCCACCATCGACACACAGTAGTAGCAGTTTGTACGAGCTACAACATGCACTGCAGGAACTCACCAAGGCTCCTGAAATGGTACCTTCTACATGTACCACTACAACCATCTAGGAGGAAAAGGGCAGCAGATATGTAGCAACTCCGCCAGTTGGAAGTTCCCCTACAAGCTATAGGTCATTCTGACTTGGAATTATATCATCATCTCTTCACTGTCGCTGAGTCAGAATCCTGGAACTACCACCCTAACAGCGCTGTGAGTGCACCTACACTAACAGGGTCTGCTGTAATTCAATACTACAGCTCAACAATACCTTCTCAAAGGATACTTAGGGTTTTCAACAAACGCTTGTCTAACCAGCTCCTACATCCTTTGAATGTATGATTAATAATAACAACATCCACTTGTGCTTGTGCTTGCATCTGAGCAATATTTTAAACCTTCAAACTGATGGGTGAGCAATGAGGTGAGTTGTGAGTGATTGACGGAGTGGGGGGCCAGGGGAGTGAAGGAATGAGGGAGAAAGGAATTGAGGTCAAGTCTAATGGAAACAGTGAGACTGAATCTGAATAAAATAAGGTCCAGTTCTGCGATTCGATGCTGTTGCAAATCATTAAGTGAATTGGCCTTACAGAATTCAAAGTCCAGTGCATACACGCTTTTTCAGTGACGTTTATACTTCGTGCTCTGTAATATTGGCTAAGGTTTTTCATTATATTAAAACTGTGTAACTAAAATGTCGACAACAGTCTGTACTCTGAGGTGGAATATCAAGGGATCAGTTCACACTCGAGAAACTTTAGCCCAATGCTCCTCGCCTGCAATTGTTGTTTAGCACCTCTAAAAGAGAGCTACATTGTCAGTGGGTGAGCAATCAGGGAGCGCTATACTAGCGGAGGGTCAGTACTGAGGGAGCGCTGCACTGTCGGAGGGTCAGTATTCAGGGAGATCTGCACTGTCAGAGTCAGTCCTGAGGGAGTGCTGCACTGTTGGAGGATCAATACTGAGGGAGCGCTGCTCTGTCTGGTTTCAGTATTGACAGAGTCATGCACTCTCAGAGGCTCAGCTTTGAGGCAGGGATGCAGTGCTGGTGATCAGTACAGACAGAATGCTGCACTTTCAGGGGCTTTGTACTGAGAGAGCCTTGCATTTTCGGAAATGGTCTATTAAGGGAGTGCTGCACTGTCAACCTTCTGTACTCAGTTCATGCTGCCTTGTTGGAGGGCCAGATCAAAATTAGCCATGCACTTTTGGACAGGCTGTTCTGACAGATGAAACATAGGTTCTTGTCAGTAATGAGGAGACATTCGTTCGCCCAAGGTTATGAATAAGCTCTGCGTAACTCCGGTTTTCGGTGTTGGGTGAGGGCTGCACTGTTCTATATCTCATCATTTGAATGGGAAAAGTTTTTTTTTAAAAAAAAGAGAATTCGTGTTCTTTCACGTTTTCCAAACTTTCTAACCTAAAGGCCAGGATAGACAAGAGCAGCAACACTTCAGCAACTCAAAGGGGCTTTTGAAATCGAGATATGCACTCACGCTGACAGAGCGAGAATGAATTAAACATACATCTGCAGAGAATTTCCAATAGACAGTCAATCGCACAGTACTTTGAACTGGGTAATATTGCACACATTAATTCTGTGAGAAAAAGGTGTAAGTTACCTTGGATCACTGCTTTCTGCTTGCACACCAGAAGCTTCTCAGATCTGTGCCCTGAAAGTTAATCCGCCAAGAAGTGTCAATACCAGCTGATCGAAGTTCAGATCTTATCGAGTGGAACAAAGCCAAAATCAAGAAGAGAAGTCCCGCCCCCTTTTATCTACAAAGGCTCGGAATGCAAATCTGGGGGTAGCACATTGCAGTTTACAGAGCCTGTGTCAGATCCTGCCAGCAGCGAACAGCAACTGGATCTTGGCAGCTGAGGGGGACACTGCCCAGGTGTATGCGAAAGTTGCCGTGGGATGAAAGAGTTTGATCGTGGACCGGTTGAATTAACAATGTTGAAAATGGATGATTAAGCAATATGGTTGTGTGCTTCACAGCAATAAATCCCTTTTAAGACGGTGTGGAGAACAAAGTAATACTACAGGTGTGTCATTCAGGAGGCACGGCAGGCAGCACGGGGAGATGGTGGCGCAAGGTAATCAGAGCTCTCCGCGTCATCCAGTGGAAGCTAAACTCAGCTGTTACATCTGGACATATAAAACTCATCTCACTTATGGTGACGAATTATATAAAAACCCATCTGGTTCAGTAATGTCCGTTAGGGAAAGAAATCTGCCGCCCTTACGCCTTGTGCGAGACATGTGAGCACAGGCTCACTGCAATGTGGTTGACTCTTAAATAGCCGAGCACAACATTCAGTTCAAGCGCAAGTGGGGATGGTAAACAAATTTTGCACTTGCCAATCCACCGGCATTCCAGGAAACAGCAAAAAACAAATTATTAAAACACTGTTCGTGGAAATTTGGATCTGACTCAAACAAAGGGGTCAACTTCGGTTTTCGAGACTGAGACTGAGGCATTTAGCAGAAGGAGAATGAAGGTATTTGGAGGTAAGCTGGTGGAACTGAGTTAGTGAGCACGTCATATATATATTATTACAATCTGCTGCAGGCTTCAGGTGTCCCTTGCCTCTCATCTGTTCCCAAATAAATGTTCAAATGAACTTATGGCCACTTTCTGTCCCAGTGCCAGAGGCCCAAGGGGCTGAATGGCCTTCTCCTGTTATTATGCCCAGGTTCGACGGGGTTTGGGACACCAGTGCGATTGCTTCACTGTCCTAGAACAAAGGACACGTTGCATCAAGTCTCCAATATGCAGAGCGTGTGGGCTAAATAAGCCCAGCGCACATTTTGCATTGTTTGACTGATTTAAATCTTCATTGATAGGGGCGCACGCCTCCGCCTGATAAAGCCGCCATTTTGGATTTCAACCCGCAATGAAACACCCTCACTTTGCCCCTCAGTGATGGACATGCGAACAAGAACGAGAATGACCCCCCGCCTCCATAGAGTTTCCTTTGTTGTTGTGTTGCTGATTGATTTCTACTGCCAGTTGTTAAGTGGATTAAAGTCATTGGTGTGTTTTGTACTGCTCGTTCAAGTTACTGCAGCTTACATGAAGTCTTCTTTCGCGTAGTGAAGGCCATGAACCTGAAAACAATATTTCTGTTCAGATCTCCCGCACCCAATCACGGGAGAAATGTTTCCGTGTACCTTGGTCTGTAGTCTGGCCGGTAGAATGGACAAAACGATACCTAGAGTGCGACAGTGCCCTGGAAGAAGGAGGAATGTATTTTCAGCTTTGGGTCTACAGACATAAATTCTCCAACTTATCCTCAATGAAGAGCGATATGAAATACATTTGCTTCCCTGTGCCATTTCCTATGAAATCTACCCTTTTTCCGGAATGGTGAACAGTGATTTTTATCGCTAATAAAGGTGATAGTGGCCATTTTATCCCGATATCTAACTGGTTACTACCCAGAATATTAGAGGGGAATTTAATTATTCTCGATATGCAAAGAATGCATACTATGTTTCCTTTTCACTCAGCAGGAAGCAGAGAAACCAAGGAGAAGCAGGAGGCAGATGAGGGAGATGGAGAGGAATGGATCTCACTAACCCACGCAGATCCTTTCTGACTGGACGGCCGATCTTGGCCTCATCTGACTTTGGTACCAGTGAATGCAATAACAAACTGTCAGTGAACATCAGAGCCACAATTTAATTTCTCTCGGTACTGTGCCCTCTCTGGCACAATGCAGAAACGGAAGGTACCACAGAAATAAATCTTGTAATTTTATAAATCAAACTGTTAATCAATTTCATTCAGAAATCAACAAATTATCTTCTGCTTTCGCTTTGTACCAGCCGTCTGACAAGAATCATGGCGCGAAAAGGACATATCATTTAATGATTGTAAAATACTCTTCTAAGGTTAGCAAAACAGCATCGATTATGTCTCTTCAGAATAAAACATTTTCTAACGAATGCCATTTCTAAGTAGGCAACAATTTTAATCAGCCTCCAGAATTGTCAGGGCCACTTGATTCAGGTTTCCATCTTGACATTCCTACGTGGATAGGATGGGGGCTTTTGCATCCGCTTATCTGTGGAAATCTTCACGATAGGCCAGGGCATGTTCATCAGCCAGGTGTAGGCTAATATTCCAAACTCGAGAAGGGGAGGTGTTAACGACACTGACAGCTTTGTTCCCCATCCCGTGAACATTGATCAGAAGAGTTTGAATAGGTAATAGGCGCTGTATAAGCTACCAGCCCCCGGGAAACATAGTTACATTAACAAGCACTCGAGAAGAGGGGGCAGTCCTGGGGAGGACTAGTTTTCTCGACACAGCTGATTTCTGAACATGGAAGATGGATAGGAGAGGGTGGAGTAGGATCGTGGTAAGAAGTTCCCTAACCCTTGGATTGGAGTGTAGGATGTTACTATCAGAAAATATTGAGCTTAGCAAGCTCTACGCCATCTGTATGTTCATCCCCTGGATCAATAAAGAGCTTTCAATTCTCACGAATCAAAGCCTTGTTCTGACTAATTAATTCATGCATCATAGATAAACTGTTGTTTCTTATTAAATTATCTTAAACCTAGTTAATGATAGTCGACTGGCCATCTAAGGTATCTGTGGCTCCCAAATCTATAGCCTTGTACTTCCATGTGCCCATGCCTGGCCTTGCGCCCTGACCCAGTAGAGCCCAGTTGCTGCAGCATGCTGGTTGGGACGATGATGACTTTCAGTTGGTCGGAGTGCAGGTCATCCTGATGCACTTCCTCGAGCAGCCCTGATCCTAAAGCAGAGGATTCAGATTGCACCACCTCACCTTGGCAGCAGCAGCGTACAACGGCCAGCAGAAAGGAACCGGGAAATAATGGAGTGCCTCTTCTGGGAGGATGAATGATGTGACCTTAAGAGCGGACAGCAATTGGTTGGTGCATGGAGACATTGCTGTTCCGACGGGGAGGTGCTTCAGCAGCCCTTCTAATGTGTTGGAGTGCGGCTTGCCTGACTGCTGCAAGACACTGCATTACTTTTTGAACAGTGACATCAGCATCTCTGATGGCAGCAGCCTGGACTGGCATTGCAATAACTTGTGCATGCATGGCAAAAATCTAAGACTGCATTACTGAACTCTTACTTTCCAACCAACACTGAGACGTGAGATGCCTTCAGCTTGCACTGCCATGGAAGCTGCTCCATTTGGTATCAGTTGCGACGCCATTAAATGAATAACTGCGGTAATGGCGCTGGTATCACATTTCCACTGAGGATGGCTCCCCAACTTTGCGTGAACTTATGAGGAAGTTATGCTGCTGGATTCCTTTGTACTCCTTGGCATAGAACATAGTGCACTAGTGGACCTGGCGATGGACGAAACATAGATGTGGACATACCCCTCGGCATTTTTCGAAATGCTGTCACAAGCGACCTTCATCTCTGAATCATCTGCAGCAGAACACATGAGCCGCCTCGCCATCCAAAGAGTTGAGGCCTGTGTCACACTTGCCTGCTGGCCATATACAGCATTCTATGCCCCTCTAAGCCATGCTCTAAAATGCACAAAGTGCCAGTATCTGAGCAAGTGGCTGTCATTGTCAGCATCACTTCTGTTGCTTCATCATGGGTATTCTCTTCAACAACAACCCCCCTCCTCTTCTTGCTGTTGCGCTACTGCTTGGTAAGTTTGCAGTTCTTGGCAGCTAAAATAACATCGGAACAGATGTGCAGGTGCGCTGGGAGATGAAAGAGTGTAAAGAGCATCCTAAGACAATATGTTGTTTGTCAATCAGGAGGGAATGAGTGAATGTGTAATGTTGAGCGAGCATGGCGATTTGGCATCATTGGGTCATGTGATGATCCATCCACGTCCTTGGGAAAACAAAGTATTATTTTTCTTATTTGTGCCATTCCCCCTCTGAGGGCAATGTGGGCTGAGGAGTATTCCAAAAGCTTGATATTTTTTTCCTTGTTGTCTGTGCGATATCTTGCTATGGGAAAGACATTTAGGAAGGAAAGGACTAATTGAATGCCATTTAGAGTGTTGTGGCTTATAGTATAATTATATTATTTGGCAGCTTAGAAGAAACTGAGAATTCATGTGGAACGAAACAGGCATGGTTCCCTCAAAATAGAGCATGTTTCTTTATATCATTTTTCAATTAGATCCTCGTGGAAAACCAGGTCTCTGAGAATAGATCAGATACTGTGCTGTTATCCGTGTTGTACCAGTGGAAAGGGAATAAAATTGACAGGAGGAAGGGGAAGTGATTATGAATTGGGCAAGATCCTTTGTTACTGCTTGAGTCTTGCCAGAGATCACCAGAACATTAAAGTCTATCAGAGAAACGGGTCCTGTGGCAACAGAACTGTCGTGAATGGAGTGAGGGTGGGGTAGTAGACGCGCAGCTTTTCGGTGGTAACCATGCCTGGGGATGTCTGACGTAATACATCAGCTGGTGAACACGATGGAATGGCAATTGAATGGAAAGTATGAGATCCGAGCAGGAGCCGAGCCAGAAACTGAATGATTGCACGTGCTGCCCCGTTTCTGGGAGAAGCAAAACGAATGTTGTTAACTCCATGAGCATACCTTCATTTCGTCGATTGTTGAAGTGAAATTTTCCTCTTAGTTTGCAATATCATCCAGATGTTAAACCTCAAGTAACGGCGACTTTAATTGTGAAGTTAAAAGTTTTTTTTTAATCCACTGCTTTTCATTCCGTTGTTGTTGGGGATTTACGTATTGCGAAAAAGTTATTTGCCTCTGCCGTGGGCCGGACCAAATTCCGGGGTATTAATGGATCTCGCACTGCTGAGAGGGGAAAGTGGTGCTGGAATTTTCAAGAATGTGAACCGACAAGATTTCAGGTTAAATTTTGCTATTTTCTTTGAAATCTCAACATGGCTATTTCCACTTTTCTGGAATTCCTGAAGAGAAGAACACAAATGTGTTTTAATAACCATAAGGGAGAAAAGAGCACTCCCATCTATTGCTGCTTACCAGAATTAACGAGATGAGACAATTCAAACTAGAGGGGATGGAGTTAGAATGAAAGAAATCGAGGAAGAAAGAGGTTTAGGAAGATAAACTTTGAATCACGAATTTGAAAGAGATGTACGAGCACTTGAACTAGAATTGGTTGAAGGAAATGCCCCAAGCTAGTGCATTGGAAATGGAATCCAGCGACTAGATCTCGTTCCTTTTTTTTTTAGGAGAGCAGATTTGCTTGGCACATAAACGTAATGACCGTAGGAGAAAACCGTTTACCTAAATGAAATGACCTGAGGAGCACAAGTATGACATGTTACAATAGTGTTCTTGTGGGATAAGATTTGAAGGTGTGTTCACAAATTGAGAAGATCCATCAAGTGATGTTGCCGGTGTAAACAGCAGCCACGTGGTTGTACAGAGCATGAGTATTGAATTAAGAATTTAAATGCTATTGACGCTATTTGTTAGGCACAGTCAGGAAAGGTTTGCAAGAATACCAAATCTCAAAGGGTGAAATTTATACTGCACAAAAAGAGGTTGGTGATTATTTGGACTCTGATTAGTGGGTCACTGTTATGCCGAATGCACCAGGGCAGAGTTAACTGCCAAGCTTATGTTTAAATTCGAACCAGGCAAGACGACCGTGATTGCTCAAGGCATTTATATGGGGAATTAACCACGGAATCACTGCCTCCAATGTTTTGTCTAGCCAAAAAGGCACAATGCATAGGCATAATCTTTCTGTTTGCACAGTACAGGACCCCCTTTTTGAATAAATTTATTACACATATGTAAGCCACTCCGTGAGTGCGACCAATACATTTAACTTGCTTGTCAGTGTAATTCTTAGCAAAATCGGGATTATTAAGTAAGTGCTGTCCAAACGCAGAAAGACATCTAATGTTGGACACTATGCTTTGTACTTTAAAAGTACGTGCTGGACGATTATGGTCATTGCTTTGTCTGTTGTGAGCAGCCGTAGGGACGAGGTGTTTGTTATGATCCACCAGGTTTTGGGCCTATGCCCTCAATATCGGGAATCACTCCTGTATTGAACTTCATAAACCATATTATTCGTTCCTGAGTCATGCCGACTTCACCAAAGGAATGGTACTACTGCAACTGTCCGCAACCAAACTGAGCTGCTTGCTTCGGTCAGCAAACACACATACACTCAAAGATGAATGAAACAAAATAGCTTGTTAACCGAGGCTCCACCCTGATCATTGTCTCTTTGGCAAGAAATTCACACACGCACACATGGACGCACAGACACTTTCCATGTAGAAATCCAAACAAAAGAGGTTTAATTCCCAAGTTCGCATTGATTCTGTCAAAACATTTGAATAACTGATATTTCCATCAAAGACAAGACAATGTTTCACGGACTTACTGGACTATAGCGAAGCTAATGAATCGCTCCCGGTTGCTTGTGATCCTGTCTTTATAGCTGTGACATGTTAACTGAAATTGGACCTATCCTTTAGATTGCTCATTTGCTTAGGTTTGTTTAGCATTTACCTTCAAAGAACCGTTATAAGACTCGAACTAAAAGGTATTTTCATAAAGCAAAGCAAGATCTACTCAGAAAGTGGGGTGAGGAATGCGTCAGACGGCAGACCTGGACTCCACACATTTTCTGTTCAGAAAGGTTCTGTCATGTGACATCATGGAGGACTGTCGAGGGTCGGAATTTCCCTTGGACTTCATTCGGATTGGCTGCCAATTCTGCGACCTCGCCCGAAGCTAAACTCAGTTTGAGCTATCAGTGCTGAGTATGAGGACAGTGTTATGGCACTATGCGGAGTTACATTTGGTTCTGGGCAGGCCAGTGCAAGTTCACCAGGTTTGATCCCGGGTACAGACTGATTTTCCGATGAGGAGGAGTAGTGCTGTTTTAGCCTGGACTCATTGGGTTAGAGAGAAATGAGGGGCGACCTTATTGAAACAGATATTAGTCTTAGGGGGCTTGACAGTCCAGATGCTGAGGGTTTTTTATTTCCTTTTGTGGCCGAATTTATTACCAAAGGGTATAATCTGAGGGTAAGGAGCCGCCCATTTAAAACGGGAATGAGGAGGAATTTCCTTTCTCAGAGGGTAGTGAATCAATGGAATTAACGACCGGAGAGTGCAGGAGAGGCGGCGTTTAAGTCTATTCAAGGCAGTGATAGGCAGGTTAATAATAAAGAAGGGATCAAGGGTGATGGGTTTAAGGCAGGCAAGTGGAGTTGACATTTATCGGAACAGCCATGACCACATTGAATCGTGGGGAAGTCTCGATGTTTCCAAAAGCCGACATCTGCTTCTACACATCGTACTCTAACGGGCGAGGCAATATTGATAATTTGTCCTTCTATCGATGGTGAATTTCTACACTCTAGCGCTACCGACCCATTCAGCTGTATAGATGATCAGTTTGAGAAGGCATCCATGTTTACTTAAGAAAACATCGCTTTTTAGGAATTTTTAAAATACAGAGCCAGGTTTCAGGGCACAATGGTTTGGGGAGTGGATTTCAGAACATATCACAGCAGCAATGGAAGACAGCCAAGTTAAAGGGACTCCTTCTCAGGCAACGGAATAAAATAGGAGAAACACTGATTTCGGAGATTTATAAGACCGGAAGATTTCTTTTCAAAGAAATTGACAGGGTGACGCCATTTTAGGATTTGCTAAGAAGATGGGAATAATTAAAACGAGGAGCTGCTATATTGCAATCCCAAATCAGTAGCAGGGCAGAGCGGTAATAATTGTTCAGCATTTCGCACTGTTTAAAATACATTCAGCAGACTGGTGATAAGTGGATTTGATGCAGTGCTGGGCAAAATACATTCAGCAGAGTGGTGATCAGTGAATGAGATTTCGTGCTGGTTGAAATACTTTCAGCAGAGTGGTGATAAGGGAATGGGATTTCGCTCGTGTTAAAAAAATTTTCAGCCTCCGTTTACTTGCCACCCCCCCTCCCCCCACCGCCCCCTCCCCCCAGCTTAATATTCAAGTTTCATTCGCTATGTGATTAACATTTAGTTCCTCCTTTCCTTCCATTGTGTTTGAAGATACTTTTCATGCATGTGATAGCATTTATTGCTAGCCATGTCCTAATGTCTAGAACTAACTTGTATTTGGGAACATTTTCTATTTGCAGAAAAGTTCTCATTCTCAGGCCGAAAGATAATTCCGGCTTCATTGTGCATTTTTCTTTCAATATATAACACGCTGCCTTCCAGAGTTAGCCATGGGGAGTGCACCATTCTCGTAGTTGATGACCATTCATGCAATAATGTAGCTTTTTATTTACGGTCTAATTGAATGGCCCCCTGCTCTCTCATAATTTGCCTCTATTCTCAGAGATTTGCGACTCCCTTGAATCGGTAAATGCACCTTCCAAATTTCACAAACACATCTACAGATTTTAGTCACTGTCTCACCAAACGCCATATTAAACTTTGATATAAAGCTCCATAATGCTGCATCAGTATTCTTTGTGCTTTTTACTGAACTGGCAGCTGAGGCTGCGTGCAGATCCTGAGCTGACACGTTCCGCCACATCCGAACGTTTAGAGGATACCACGTTCCTTCCTGCTGTCTGTCTCCCATATTATAATTATTTCCCAATCCTAGTCAACAGGGTGATCACAACTCCATTCAAACCTGAAATGTACCCCTTTTATCAGGGAAAATTGATATCAGTAAGCAGACGTTCACAGGGCAAAATACATACAGTTCCATTGATTTTCATTTATTGAAATTATTTAAACCACATTATATGTATCACTCCCAGATATTCCTCCCTACGACACTCAGAATGTGGTTTGCCTTATTGCTGCTGGGATACAGTTTGAACCATTCCAATACTGAGATTCGAAACATTAAATTTTAACTCACACTATTTGAACTATTTGAAAACTGATATTTCTTGTAGCAATTAATAACGGACTTGCATGAAACATCTAAACTCCAATATGTATAAAACATTCTATAACTGATATTTATGAAAAACTGTATAGGTGAATGGTTTTAAATATTCTGTAACTGACATTTCTTAAATGATGAGCAACTGAATGTTTTGAAAGACAATGTGACTGATGTTCCTGAAATATTTTATGAATGGCATTATCCGAAACATGCAATAATTGATTATTTTCTCCAAAGACTTATTGACTTATTTTTGAAAAGAAACATATAATTGTTTTTTATTGAAAAATTAATTAGCTGATATTCTTGAAACAATCTTTAAATGTTGCTTTCAGAAATGTCACATAATTGTTTTTTTTTCAAATAAAGTATAACTCAATTTTTGTTAAAAAAAATCGATTAGTATTTTTAAAACAATCTAAAACTGCCATTTTTGGAAATAATATGACCTCCTTGATGCATTAAACATCCGATATTTCTGAAACATTCCATGGCTGACATTCTCTAACTGAAATTTCTGAAACTTCTTAACACTGACCTTTATTCAAACATCCGGAAACTGATATTATTTACCAAAAAAACAAAAATAAAAATATATTATTAAAACAAAAACAAAAATAAAAATACCTGGAAAAACTCAGCAGGTCTGGAAGCATCTGCGGAGGGGGAAACCGTTAACGTTTCGAGTCCGTATGTCTCTTCAAAAAAACTAAGTAAAAATAGAAAAGAGTTGAAATATAAGCTGGTAATGGGGTGGGGGGGGGGGGGGTGGAGGTGGGGGGATGGTAGAGCTGGATAGAGGGCAAGTGATAAATGGAGATAGCCAAAAGATGGCATCGGCAAAAGGACAAAGCGGTGTTGAAGTTAGTGATAATTTCTCAGGAATGTGCAAATTAACGATAGAAAGCAGGAAAAGCAAGGTGCAGGTTGGTGTTGTGGGGTTGGGGTGGCGTGAAGGGAACGGAATCGTCAAAAAGGTATTGATAAAACAATGGATTGAAATACATTTAAAAGTAATGGAAAGCTGTGGGAAAATAAAATTCTATATAAATTATTGGGAAAAAAAGTGGGGATTAGAAAGGCGTTGTGTATTGGAGAAAAGAGTTCATGATCTAAAATTATTGAACTCAATATTCAGTATTGAAGGCTGTAAAGTGCCTAGTCGAAGATGAGCTGATGTTCCAACTGTTTCACTGGAACAATGCAGGAAGCCAAGGAGGGATATCTGGGCAGGAGAGCAGGGTGGAGTATTGAAATGTCCAGCGACAGGAAGGGCTGATTCACGCTTGCAGACAGACCGAAGATGTTCTGCAAAACGGTCACCCAGTCTGTGTTTGTCTCTGCAATGTAGAACAAGCCCGTACTTGAGCAACATTTGCAGTAGACTAATGCAATAGGCGGCATTCCACAGGAACTTTCCCTCTGGGAGATGGTGGTGCACTCCTCCATCGCCCTCTACACCACAACCCCCTCCAATGGCACCTTCGCATGCAACCGCAGAAGTTGCAACATCTGCCCCTTTAATTACTGTCTCCTCACCATGCAAGGGCCAAAACCATCCTTTCAAGTGAAGCAGCATTTCATTTGCATTTCCCTCATATTGGTGTCCGGAATTCCTTGCTCACAAGGCCATTTTGTTCGAGGCTTTGGTAAGAGGAAATGAAAAGCGGTGTGGGTTTGTGAGGAAATTGGGAAGTACTTCGGCCGGTCAAGAGCTACCAGTGTTGGGAGACAATTAGGGTGTTTGGGGGAGATTTTGCAGTGGAGGGGAGTGTACAAAGGTTCTCGTGGGTGGACGATGATGCATCTCTGCATGAAGTCAGAGAATGGGGAATAACTCACTGGGCCAATTTAAAGAGCCAGAGGCTCGATAAAAATAAAACAACTCCAGACGCTGAACATAGTGCCAGCAACTTCCACCAGGAAAACTTTATAGGTACCTGACTGCAACTTCTTCAAACACACGGCGTTTGTACCTAAATCAAATGGACTGCAGTGTTTCAGGAAGGCGGCTGGCCACGTGATTCTCAAGGGCAAATAGTGATTGTCAATCTAATAAGGGGCCTAGCCAGCTTCGCTAACGGACTATGACTGAGAAAACATCCATAGGCTCGGTGAAATGTTCACATATTTGATTTTATATATTTATCTGTGTGTATATATTCTGCTCTGATAACATCTGCATGTAATAAATGTGCTAAAACGAGGTGATTCTGACAGTCAGGAGATGACTACTTGTGCTTTGCTCCAACAGACAGGCAGTGAACCCCTGCTAGATATTCAGGAGCCGCTCA
Organism: Isurus oxyrinchus; assembly: GCA_026770705.1. NCBI lineage: Eukaryota > Metazoa > Chordata > Chondrichthyes > Lamniformes > Lamnidae > Isurus > Isurus oxyrinchus. Next base: position 1,944,233 of record JANJGN010000056.1, on the reverse strand, counting down.
TTCTCCAGACCCTGCTGAACGGTGCAAGACAGGAAAGTGACCGGTAACAGCACAGTTTCTTTTCAGAGGCAAATCTTTAACAAGAATAAGAGTTATTAAAATTAGAAATATTTACCTATCCGTGCTAATTTCTAATACGTGACAGAAGGAAACTGAAATGAAGGAGGATGAGATGCAGAAGAGGATTAAATAAATGGAACAGACGAAAGGAGCGAGACAGAGCAAGAGAAAATCATCGAGACATAGAGTGTGAGCGAAGGAAGAGGGAGAGACAGGGCAGAGGAGAAGATGCAGAGAGAGAGAGAGAGAGAGAGAGAGGACGTACTGATAGAGAGAATGGCAGGGAGTCTGGTCTAGAAACGGCTAGGGAGATAAATGGACAGGGAGAGAAGGAGGGAGAGAGATATGTTTGGAAATGTTAAAAATGAGCTACTGAAATGGGTAAATCCCTGCAGAGCCTCCCCCACCTCGGGCTGCCCCAAAGCTTGGAACAGACAATGATTTACTCCTGAGCGGACGTCAATGTTTACAAGCTCCAAAACTTCTCAGCGAGTTAATAACCAGGCAATCTGTTTTACTGATACTGTTCAACTGATCAACATCGCTCCCAGGGCTCCAGGGAGAAATCCACATTTATTTTGACATTAGAGACAGCCAAAGTGGGCTTTTGGGTAATCGGGAGAAACACATTGAACATAATAGGCAGAGGAACCCGATAGCAGATGTGGGAAAATGTATTTTTACACATCCTGTCCACATGACATGTAAGGTGCTTCCTGAAAGGGGAATGGAGGAAGGTACGATGGTGAATTACAAACGAGGAGTTGTGGACATAATTGACCGGGAAAAAAGAGCGATGGCAGAGCAATGGGAAAGTGAAAAGATCCAGTGGGCAGGATTCGTTAGCTATTGCAAACATCCAGCAGAGGCTCAAAGGGCCAAATGGTCCAAATGGCGCTTTTCCCTTTAGATTGTCTCTTACTTTAAACCCCGTTCAGAATTATTTTAAACCTTCACGAGATTAATCATTGCACAGCCATGTCTCTCTATTGATTAACAATTATCCGACTTGCGAGACTTCATCCTTAACATGCTCAAAGTGGAAAAAATCTTCTTAGTGCGCATGATATTTTTAAATAAAGAAAAGTCAGTCAGTTCCTATAAAGAGCATCGGTACTCCTGTTACCTCATTGTTACTCTGAGGAGATCAAATGTTGTGGAAAGCTTTGTTTTCCGTACTTGGTTTCATGGCCATGGCAGGGCCGCTTTATAGCCACAATCATTATACTACGGGAGGTGAGTCTATTTCACATTAGCCGCTCTAGATCAATATTGAATGGAACAGGAGGTGTCCATACAGCGCCCTAAGCCTGTATCTACACTCAAATGACAACTGACTGATGTGCGCTGACTAGCATTACACCAGTTTAATTCCATTACTATTAAAATCCTTTCCAAATGTAAACCTATCAATTTCAGTGTTGGTCCCTTTCAAAAATAAAATATTGATTGCATTTTATTTATCGTGGGCTTTTTCAGTAACCATCAATGTCATCAAGTCATCTGCCCGTAGCCCCCTCATGTGTTGTCATCCACATGCTGTCCCTCACTGACATATTACATTCACTCTACACAATGCTTTGAACACGCACTCTATTCACCATCGTATGATTTTCTCTAGTCTGACAAGTTTGCGAGATGAGTGGGAACCCCAATTCTGCCTGAATCTGTATGCTCTAATATCAGTCGATACCTCATTGCCGGCTGTGCCTTCTGCGGCTGGGCTCAGATTCTTCAGAGTTCCCGAAACAATCATTAGTGCGTCGCTCTGGGGAAATTATTTTTTTTATGCTCCTGCTGACTCTCGCGTGTATTTTCAAGACGTTGAAGTCACGATACAAGGTGTTTACATTCTCGCTGTGCTCCGTCACGGTATCTGTAACCCATGCTTAGACTTATCTTGCAGCACGGAGCCCAGAAGTAATCGACATATCCTTTGCGTTGTCCAAACTGAGATCACTGTTCACTGTCCTGGTTTCAACATTCCACGGTTAGTCCACAATTGGAACAATGATGGCCATCAATGATTGTTTTCTTTCACTTCGCCAGGCCTCACCATGGAATGTCATTTGATATTAGGGAGATGCAGTCTAGACGACTCTAAGTCAGGCTGGACCCGACTCAGAAAGTGATGTTTTCTTACATGTGTCTGCTGCAAGAGTAAGTGAGTTAGCACAACTAAATGATTATCATTTGTGAGTTGCCTGAGGCCTTGGCTGAAGCTCACTGTAATTTCTGCAATTCACAATCTGCCAAATTGCTTAGATCTGATGACCCATTGCTCCCTGATTCCCGCAAAATGTGAATAAAATGCATTGCCTTGCACGCTGCTTCTTGTACAGCAAAGATGCCTTAGTTCGATCGCTGTGTTGCCATATTGACAGTGTTGAACGGGAGGTTAGAAAATGGCAGGGCCAAATTGACAACTTGCAGTACAAATAAAATCATCGGCTGAGATCACACAACTTCCAACCAATGTTCAATGTTCATTTTCACCCATGCCTGAGATGTCCACTCATAGTAGCTGGACAGATACTCTAGGGCTGATGGTGATGTGTCTACCAGTTGAGAGGGGCTGACACTGTAAGACCCCAACACTGACTACAGGCGCTATGGTGTCTCACACGGCATCATGCCAAACACGGGAAAGGAAGATTATTGCTTCATCCCAACTCCCTGTCTCCCTAGGCAGATGAAACTTTATGACCCCGCCCCCACACCATCCTATACACCACTTGCAAGAACGAATGACTGCGAATAATGTACCCTGGATGTCTGTCTTGAATGCCAATTATCAAGTATGACAGCGAGGCCCAATATGGACGAGTTAGCCCAGCCTGAAAATAAATAGACTGTAATGGTTCAAAAAGGCGTATCATGAGCAACTAGTTAAGGGCAATTAAGGAAGAGCAACAAAAGCTATAATCACGCCTCTTGGAAACGTATGTAAATAACCTGTCAAAGTTGAACTATGTCAGGTGGTACTTGATCTCGCCCTCAATGATGTGCATGTCACTGATGCGTGTCCTTGACAGTATTAGTTGGAGTGACTACGGCACAGTTCATTGATACTGAGCTTTTGTCACAACACGGAGGACACACTCGACCTTATATGTTACCTTATCAGCACGTCATTGCCAGTGTTCTGTGATCCCACAATCAAAGGATCAGGGCAGAGATCTGGAGCCCGGCCACATCTGCTGGTTCCCTAATCAAAAAGAATCCAGTGGAGGGGTCTGCAGACCTATCTCCACCCTGGTTGAAGAGCGTGTCCAACTCAACAGCATTTGTTCCAAGGCTGATGCGTTTGAAATATGCCCAGAAAGATCTGTCAAGTTAATGATGTCCCTCGGCCTCCTCCTGAGGTTTTCAAAATCACAGGTACCAACATTTAGCCAATTTAATTCACTCTAGTGTTATCAAATGAGTTGATTTTAATGGATGCAACAGACAGACAGTCTAATCCTTTCTTCACTTTCAAGGGCAATCTGGTGCTGACATCGTGTTGAAGGATATCACATGGGATTGTTTGTTTCACACATTCTCAAAAACAGAGTCCACGCCCCAGCAACCTCACCAGCCTCTGCACTTGTCTCCCACCCAGCTTAGTGGTATCGCATGCAAGAATGGGAAGGATTGGCAGCTTAGGTATCAATGTTGGACAGTCGCCTTGTGCAATCCTTCCAAGTCATAGATGAGCTGGAGATGGGAATTAAACCGGGAGCTTCCAGCTCAGATGAAGGGAATTTATGAACAAAAAAGGAAAATTCTTCATAAAGAACGGCAACAGCACAGAAACAAATATGCAGCAGGTTTATCATCAGAAATATTTGGTCATCCTGGCAGATGGATATGGAAGGTTGAGAGAGAGAATAGGGAGATCACAAAAGAAAGATGGAGAAGGAGAGAGAAATGGGTAACGGAGCAGGGGGCTGAAATGTAATCAGGTTTTCAAAAGAGTCAATGGCGATTATAGGGAAGTAGTGGTTTTTACACAGTGAGCTTTTAGCATCTGGAATAAACTGGCTGATAGGCAGGAGTAGAAGATTCCAGCCTGGCTTACAGAAGGGGATTCAAGCAGTATCAGTAGGGGAAAGATATGCATGGCCATGGTGAAATGACGTGGATAGAGATTTGGTGAAAAACCCTCGCAGAGAGGCAGTTCAGGAACGAGGGACAATTGTTATCCTTCTGCTCGGGTACCAATCCATGGTTCTATGGGCGAGAGGGCGAGTGGGAAATGGAGCAAGATAAAATAATCAAGACACAGAATTGGTGAGATTGACTAGGGGTTGAGAGAGGTTAAAGGACCAATATAATTAGATAGAGATTAAGATAGAGAGAAACATGGAGAGGGGGGTAATAGAGTGAATGGAAAGAGCGAGTGAAAGAGAGAGAGAGAGAGAGAGAGAAAGTGAGAGAGAAAGAGAGAGAATTGCAATCCCCATAGAGATTGCTAACTGGTCAAGCAAAATGTGTGTTTTCATTTACTGGATCAATCATGAACACACAACACGATTTAAATGATGTCTTGAGAAAAGTACAAAAAAAGCAGGATTACCACACAATGTATGATAGAGCAAAATAAAATCATCGAGATGAAGAGAGCTAAGAAGTGAGAGAAGGAAGAGAGAGAGAGCAGATGGGGAGATGCAGAGGAAGAGACAGGAAGGACTGAGAGAAAGTCAGAGAGATTGGGCTAGGCTGTGATATGGAATAAAACGAACAGCAATAAAGAGAGAGAGAGAAGAGAGAGAGATTATGATAAGCAATCTAAATAATGTGCAATTGAAAAGGATAAAACCTTGCAGAGCCTTCCCCAGCTCGGGCTGCCCCAAAGCTTGGAATAGACAATGATATACACCTGGAAAAACTCAGCAGGTCTGGCAGCATCGGCGGAGAAGAAAAGAGTTGACGTTTCGAGTCCTCACAACCCTTCCACAGAACTGAGACAATATAAGGAGAGGGGTGAAATATAAGCTGGTTTAAGGTGGTGGGGGGTGGGGGGTGGGGGGTGGGGGGTAGAGAAGTGGGATTGGTGGTATGGTTGTAGGGAAAAGCCAGCAGTGATAGGAGCAGATAATCAAAAAATGCCACAGACAAAAGAACAAAGGAACACAGAGGTGTTGAAGTTGGTGATATCAACTAAAGGAATGTGCTAAATAAGAATTGGTGGTAGGGCACTCACGGTACCGCTCTAGTGGGGTCGGATGGAAAGACTAGCAGGGCATGAAATATTTAAAATTAATTGAAATATGTGGTAAAAGAAAAATCTAAATAAATTATTGGAGAAAACAAAAGGAAGGGGAGAGAAACAGAAAGGGGGTGGTGATGGAGGAGGGAGTTCAAGATCTAAAGTTCTTGAAATCAATATTCAGTCTGGAGGGCTGTAAAGTGCCTAGTCGGAAGATGAGTTGCTGTTCCTTCAGTTTGCCTTCGGCCTCACTGGAACAATGCAGCAAGCCAAGGACAGGCTTGTGGGCAGGAGAGCAGGGTGGAGTCTTAAAATGGCAAGCGACAGGGCGGTTTGGGTCCTTCTTGCAGAGAGACCACAGGTTTTATGCAAAACGATCGCCCAGTTTACGTTTGGTCTCTCCAATGTAGAGGAGACCGCATTGGGATGAACAAATGCAGTAGACTAAGTTGGGGGAAATGCAATTGAATTGCAGCCTCACTTTTAAGGAGTGTTTAACTCCTTGGACGGTGAGGAGAGAGGAACTGAAGGAGCAGCTGTTGCACCTTTTGCGTGGGCATGGGGAGGTGCCATAGGTGGAGGTTGAGTAATAGTGGGTGATGAAAGAGTGGACCAAGGTGTCCTGGAGGGAGCGATCCCTACGGAATGCCACCAGTGGGGGTGAAGGGAAGATGTGTTTGGTGGTGGCATCACACTGGAGTTGGCGGAAATGGCGGAGGATGATCCTTTGAATGCGGAGGCTGGTGGGGTGATAAGTGAGGACAAGGGGGACCCTATCATGTTTCTGGGAGGGAGGAGAATGTATGAGGGTGGATGCACAGGAGATTGGGTGGACTCGGTTGAGGGCCCTGTCAATGACGGTGGGAGGAAAACCTCGGTTAAGGAAGAAGAAGGGCATGTCATAGGAACTGTTTTTGAAGTTAACATCATCAGAACAGATGCAACGGAGGCCTAGGAACTGAGAGAATGGGATCGATTCCTTACACGAAACGGGGTGTGAGGTGTTGTGGGAGTCGGTAGGCTTCTAATGGATATTGCTGGACAGTCTATCACCAGAGATTGAGACAGAGAGGTTAAGGAAGGGAAAGGAAGTGTCAGAGATGGACCATGTGGAAACGATGGAGGGGTGGAGATTGGAAGCAAAATTAATAAAGTTTTCAAGTCCTAATGAGAGCATGAAGCAGCACTGAAGTAACCATCAATGTACCAGAGAAAAAGTTGTGGATGGGGGCCGGAGTAGGACTGGAACAACGACTGTTTCGCATACCCCATAAAGAGACAGGCATAGCTGGGGCCTATGCGGGTACCCATAGCCACACCTTTTATTTGGAGCAAGTGAGAGGAGTTGAAGGAGAAATGGTTCAGTGTGAGAACATGTTCAGCCAGACGGAGGAGAATAGAGGTGGATGTGGATTGTTCGGGCCTCTGTTCGAGGAAGAAGATAAGGGCCCTCAGACCCTCCTTGTGGGGAATGGAGGTGTAGAGGCATTGGACGTCCATGGTGAAGAGGAAGCGGTTGGGGCCAGGGAAGTGGAAATTGTTGATGTGACATAAGGTGTCAGAGGAACCACGGACATAGGTGGGAAGGGACTGGACAAGGGGAGAGAGAAGGGAGTCAAGATAACGAGAAATGAGTTCCGTGGGGCAGGAGCAGGCTGACACGATCGGTCTACCGGGACAGTTCTGCTGTGGATTTTGGGTGGGAGGTTGGGGGAAGTTGGGCGACTATTTGGTTGAAAGCTGTGGGAGGAAGATCTCCAGAGGAGATGAGGTCAGTGACAGTCCTGGAAACAGTCCTGGTCACTGACCTCGTCTCCTATGGATGACATAGATGATGCGACATGAATCACTCTTGCGATCATATATGACAGCAGGTGAGTGAACGGTTCCAACTTGGATATTAGCCAAGGGCTGGGCGATTTTGGTGATATTTAGTTGAAGCAAATACGTCCACATCCACTATTGAATGCTCAATAAGCAATTGTGTTATGGAGAGAAATTGTATGAGTTGACAGGTGTAGTCAGGAGGTAGGGCTTAGCGCCATACTTGTGTATAATAGCACTGCATTATCGGCTGATGTGTCCAAGGGTCTCCAGAAATTGAGGTGGGGGAAGTACCAACATGGAAGAGCAGGGAAAAGGGGCAGCTGGTCGGATAATTCAAATTAATGCACAGATCAATATTTTACAATTATACAGCAGAGAGATTGTGGGGCCTTTTTGATGAAAAGATGTTCAGTGTACAGAAACAAAGTGGGTAAAGTGAGGTGAGGTGCCGATCAAAAACAATCCAATACTATATTGAAGGTACCCCGAGCTGCAGAATGTCTCCGCCTGTTCCTTGAAATAGCGCCACGTGTTGGATCCGGAGTGGGATACTGAACTGCCAATTCTGAGAGTACGGTAACCATCCGACAGTAAAAGGCTCTATCAGCAGCAAGACACCAAAAACCAAAAGCCGTCTTTTCAAAATTTTGCTGAGTTCCTCAGAGTCAAAATGAGATGATCGGAATACGGAAGCTCTTTATATGGGCTCAGAAATCATCCTATGGTTTATTCTCTCTCTCACACACACACACACACACACACACACACACACACACACACACACACACACACACACACACACACACACACACACACACACACACACACACACACACACACACACACACACACACACACACACACACACACACACACACACACACACACACACACACACACACACACACACACAGGATTGGTTACATCTTGGACATGTTAAAAGAGCCCTGGAACGGAGATCAAGAGTTACTTAATCAATGATTTAATGTGTTTCCAAAGCTGGTTTTTAATTGAAATCCATGAATAAGTCTGAATAATGATTCACTTTGGGAGGATTTTTAACCGTCATTGGCTGCAGTTAAATAGACTAAAAACATGTAAAATTAAATCTTTGTCGTCTTCGACTTAGATCATTTTCCAATTATCGTTATTCAGTTTTTACTGGTTACCTAACCTCCCACTCTCTAAGATAACCCATAGTGTCTGTGGGCAGAATACTTGGCTGGGGCATTTGTTTGACCGTCTGACATTACTGAAGCAGTTGATCAGGTGATTACCTCTTCAGTGGGAGCTTTCTGTGCACCGATTGGCTATCACACTTTCTACATTACATCATTGATGACACCTTAACATTTCTTTGTGGAAATCTTCGCGCATTTCTGAAGCTGCAAATGATTGTATAGAAATGCAATATTTTATTTTCTAATTCTCTTTGAACCTCTCCATCCATCTGCATCCTATTACTCTGCACCCCGCAACCCCCCCCCCTCCCCCTCCCCCCCCCCCCCCCCCCCCCCCGCCTCTCTGGGTTTATGTTAATTTCCTCTTTCCCCATCTAGCTCTGCTACTCTAACTCATCATTTGTGTTTCCTTCTTCATCCATCCCATTCGCCAAGTCCCACTCTTTTTATCTCTCTGCCAAATATTTCCAAATCTAAGCCGTTGGTGAATCACTAAATATTTCATTCTGAAAGGGAACTGTCCTCTCACCAGTTGCCAACCTGTCTGACACCCCTTAACGAATAGAGAGGAATGAGCTGTACCTGAATATGAAGCAGCAGCTCACAGTCTTTCTGTTGAGACAGCAGACAGTCTCTTAACTAATGATTGTTCAAATTCAGTCACACTAATTTATTTAAATCTTTGCATTATTGTGGATTCGATGTTGTCTGGTTGATGTATTCATAGAAAGAAGAAGACAGGACAAGAAAGCTGATGGGAGAGAGATAAATTGAGAAAGAGAGAGATAGAGAGAGAGGGAGATGGCATGAAAGGTGGTGTGAGCGGGACAGAGAGAGAGACAGAGCAAGATAGCTGGTGTGATAGAGAGAGGTGAGGAAGAGGACGTGAAAATTGGTGAGAGAGTGAGAGAGCGAGAAAGAGCAAGAAAGCTGATGACAGAGATGAAGAGAGACAGGGCAAGATAGCAGGTGAGAGAGCGAGACAGAGCGAGAGAAAGAAAGGGCAAGAAGACTGGTGAGAGAAGGACAGAGATTGAGAGAGGGAGAGGGCAAGGAAGCTGTTGAGAGAGGGACAGAGTGAGAGACAGGGCAAGAAAGCTTGTGTGGGAGATAGAGAAAGAGCAAGATAGCTGGTGAGAGAGAGAGAGGGAGGGCAAGAAAGATGGTGAGAGAGAGAGAAGCGAAACAGAGAGTGAGAGACAGGGCAAGCAAGCTGGTGAGAGAGGCAGGGACAGAGTGAGAGACGACATGGAAGCTTGTGTGTGAGAGAGAGAGACAGAGCAAGAAAGCTGGTGTGTGAGAGAGAGAGCAGATAGTTAGAGAGAGAGACGAGCGGCTTGAAACCTGGTGTGTGTGACAGAGAGAGACAGAACAAGAAGGCTGATGAGACAGAGAGAGGGAGAGAGAGTGGGGCAAGAAAGCTGGTGTTAGAGAGGGAGAGAGACAGGTCATGAATGCTGGTTAGAGAGAGAGAGCGAGAGATGGAGACAACAGGCATGGCAATAGAAAATAGAGCTGGTGAGAGAGAGACAGAGGGAGAGAGACAGGTCAAGATAGCTGGTGAAAGAAGAGAGGGGCTGGGTAAAAAAGCTGGCGAGAGAGATAGAGAGATAAGGCAAGAAAGCTGGTGAGAAATATAGAGTGAGAGAGGGCAAGAAAGTTAGTTAGAGAGGGACAGAGAGACAGGGCAAGGAAGCTTGTGTGGAGAGAGATCGAGGTAGAGAGACTGGTCATGAAAGCTGGTGAGAGAGAAAGAGAGAAGAGGCATAAAGAGAGAGAGAGAGACAGAGGGCTTGAAACTTCGTGATAGAAAGATGGAGAGAGACATGTTAAATAGATGGTGTGTGTGTGATGAGAGGCAGTGCAAGAAAGCTGGAGAAAGAGTTTATGTGTGAGAGAGAGACAGTACAAGAATGCTGGTGAGAGAATGTGTGAGGGAGAGGCAGGGCAATAAAGCTGGAGAGAGAGTGCGTGAGAGAGAGACAGGACAAGAATGCTGGTGAGAGAGATAGGGCACGACAGCTGGAGAGAGAACGGCAGTGCAACAGAGCTGGTGAGAGTGGAACAGTGAGAGAGACAAGGCAAGAACTTTTGTGCAGAGAGGGGGACAGAGAAGTACGGGGCAAGAAACCTGGTGAGAGAGAGAGAGAGAAAAGAGGGCAAGAAAGCTCGTGAGAGAGCGAGTGAGACAGGGCAAGAAAGCTGGTGAGAGAGGGAGGGAGAGAGAGATAGAGAGAGAGAGGGCAAGAAAGGTGGAGAGAGAGAGAGAGAGGTTAAGAAAACTAATGAGGGTGAGAGAGAGAGAGAGTTGGAGACAGGGCAAGAAAGCCAGTGAGAGTGAGACATAGAGAAAGGGCAATAATTGTGTTCATCTATAGTCTATACCCACATGGGATCTCATATCCCTCAGATCAGTTAACATCAAGGTAAGTGATCAAGCCTGATTCAATCTGGAGTGTATTAGAGAACGTTAGGAAGAGCATCACCCACATTTGAACTCCGGTTCCAACCTTCTGATGCTGCAACACAGGATTACATGCAAGACAAACAGCGAAAGCTGCAAGCGATACTCAGCTAAGCACTCACAAAAGCAGCGGATCAGATCACATCTCTCCGGCCCTATCCCATCCATTTCCAAATGGTGATGGACAGTAGAACAACTAAATGGAGAAGGAGTTTCCTAAAATATCCCCATTCCCAATGATGAGGTAGTTAAGCATGTGAATACAACAGACAAGGCTTAAGTATTTGCAAACACGTTCTGACAGTCGTGCTGATTGGATGAGATGCATCGGCCTCCTCCTATGGCCAAGCAAAGCACACATGCCAGTCTTCAACCGTTTCTCTTCTCTCCACAGGATATTCAACATTTGTCTGAATGGAATTGATACCATCATGGACGATGGACTCTGAAAATGTGTTGGCAGTTTCTAAAGACTTTCACCAAGGTCATTTGAAGCAAACTGTTGCATTCAATTAGTTTCTCTGGTGATAATTAGACATTCAGCATTTGTGAGTTTGTGTTTTGTCCTCATAGAGGGACAGTGTTCCGCTGGCACATATTCAGGGACAGCTGATTCTTTAACTTGCTAAAGGCTGTCAGACAGGATGGCGACAGGGCAGTTCCGTGTAAGAGGACAAATATTATCAAAACGTCAACACTTAAAACTTAGAAATATTTAACCACTTGGGCAGCTGATTAAGGGTGGGTGAGAGAGATTCAGAGAGAGAGCAAGAACGACGGGAAGCTGGGGAAGGAGGTTGAGGAAGGGGCAGACGAAAATGCAGAAGGAGATAGCGTGATATAAACACAAGGGTTCCATTGTTAGCTTGACAGAAAGAGAGGAGAGAGGGAAATAAAGGAGATGTAGGAAGAGGTGGAAGCATGTTTTGTATGACAACAGCATTTGCATTCCTATAGCGCCCTTAATACGTAAGAGTGCCCCAAAGAGTTCCAACGTGAATATTCAAGTGCCTTCACTCATCTAACTTCGAGGAAAGAATTCGCCCTTGGCAAATTCCCCCTGATGAATACTAATTGGATGATCTGTGATTTTGTTCCAGAGAATTTTTTTTTTCCCACAGCCAAACTGCATCTAATGGTGGCCCCATACTATTTTCCAGACTGGGACATCTGGTGATCAGCAGAACAACATTGAATATAATTGTAGACAACAGCAAACTGAACTATATCAAAGCTGAGGAGACTGCCAATTAAAGCTGATGGCTGTTGTGATCTAGAATGCTCTGCCTGGCAACAGCTTCAACAAGAACTTTCAGAATATGAGGTGCTATAATAACTGAAAGGAATAAACTGTAGGACGATGTGGAGATAGCATCTTAAAAGTGCTGCAATTAGGTCGCTGGTTCAAAGAGAAAGCATCTACTCTATGACTTGAAGGCCGTATTCTGCTTCTGCTACTGACTATAAGGACAGCAAACACGTTCTTCCTCAGTGGGATCATTAACCAAATTGGACCATCTGAACTTAAGTAAATAAATTACTGTTGTGAGACAAGCTTCATCTTTGATTCCCAATATTGGTCATCTCATTTATTGGTTTAATTTTTAATTAAGATGGAGGTTGTCCGGTCAGTGCGAGTGTGATTATTAACTATTGAATCGTTTTTGAGCTTATATAAACAGCATCAGCCCTCCAGCCATCTCACTGCGTCTCTGAGGAGCTCAGCGGAAGATGAAGAAGGCGCTGTTCTTGCTATTTGGAGTCCTGATGGTGGCGCAGCCCATCTTTTCCAATGACCGCCAGTTCCCTTTTGATTTGATTGGTAAGTCTGTCTCTCCGTAATCTATATTGTGAAACATTGTCAGGTGCAGGAGGAGGTCATTCCGCTCCTCAAGGTAATTTCAAAATAAAAAGAGATTTTTTTTTTCTGATCAATATCGCAACTCCATTAGCGAACCTTGATTCCAGAATCTTTAATAAAGTTTCCTCGTACAAAATATATCAAGTTCATTTGAAAACGATTGCACACTATTAAAATATGCTAATATTTGGATGAATGGACGTTATCTTCAGCTTTTTGCCATCCTCCAATGATTCCTTCTTGGCCCTGTCCGATTTCCCATCTGCGCGCAGCCACAAGTAAAATCAACTAAAAACACCGCATAGGATTCCACACATCAACAGAAGAGCCTAACGCGCCAGCTGGTCTTGCAATCTCGCCGCTTCCTCGACATTATCAGATTGTTGATGCAATATCCGGATCCGCAAAATTTTACACCAAATGGAATATATTTATACAATGTTTAGGACAATGATTTCAAGTCCCACACCAAACTCCATGCCCTGGATAACAGCGCCGGCCCTGTTCCTCGAACCTGTCTCAGGTAAAGACACAATGATTTAAAAGAAAAACTGTTGTCCAGTTTCAAACACAGGCCTCTTTTATTGCGAAGGGCCCGTCAATCCACCTCAGTATTATCGCCCAACCTGTCCCCTGCCTCAGCTCATCTGCAGCTGAAATTCTCATGGATGCATTTGTAGCTTTTATACATGACTATCCGAGTGCATTCCTGGCTGTTCGATCGCATTCTAATCACCATAAACTGAGGCCATTCCGAAACTCTGCTGCCTGTGCGACCTAATTCACTTTGGCCCCCATTCATCAATCAAACCATGAGCTCACTGAAGTATTTTGGTTCCTCCTTACGCGATAACCAGGATTTAAAACTGTCTTTCCTATTGTCCAATACACCGCTGGCAATTCCCGTTCTTGCTCTGGAATCTCATCCAGGCACACAATTGCGAGAGACCTCTGTGCTGCTCCAATTCTGGACTCTGGTGAACACTTGATTAATATCGCTGCGACATTGGCGGCTGTTCCTTCAGGTGTCAGAGATCTGAAAACTGGAATTCCTCCCATTTCCTATCCCGAAGCCTCTTCCTCCTTAACCCTTTCTCTGCGACCAAGGGTTTTTGTCACCTGTCCAGGTCACTCCTTAGGCGGGTGGATGAATGACCGCGTTTGAGAACTCTGCTGTGAAGCACCTTGGGAGGAAATATTGGGTGCAAGGTTCTCTCAGTTCTTGTTGTTTTATAAGATAAGGAAGGATCTGCTTGGTAGAGGGAGGGAAGATATTGTCACTTCTGGTCGGCAGGAACAATCTACGAAACGCCAATTTAAAAGTCGACAATCAATGTAAGAAATATTGCAGCAGAAACCCGTTCAGTCAGGGGGCAATACAAATGTGGAACTGGCCAGCACAGGCAGTGTTTGGGGTAAATAGAGTGGATGTATTTAAATTCAAACTGGATTAGTGTATTTAAACTCAAACTGGATTAGTGTGTGAGAGGGAACGTATTTCTATGCATTATCACATTCATCAGGTTAGTGAAGCATCTTGTTGCCTCACTGTTCTCCCACACAGTCATACAGAGTGATTAATTTTCCGTTGCTACTTTTCAGCTCGTCTCTTGGGATGCACAAAACATGGTGGGACATGCGAAGTCTTGCCGTGCGGGACACGTGAGGTTCGAGTGCCGGGACTTTGTCTCTGGGGCCATCAATGCTGCAAGGGTAATTCATCCATAATAGAGCATTAAGATGTGAACCCGTCCGAGGCTGAGACAGAAGACAATATTTAATCAGAATTCACTTGATCGTGGAGGCCCCGCGATCCCTGACACACTGCTGTATGAAAATGTGAATAAATATTGCTGCATTCATCATCACCTTTATTCCCGGTGTCATTTCTCACTCGGATCAGCCGATGGTCATGTTGAAATGAAGGCGTTCGGGGAGCGCGGGTTGGGGGCCGTCAGAGAACGACAGGGCCACGTTGTCATTTCATAGCTCCATCATAGCCTCACACACACAGAATATCACCCCTTTGCCAATTCTACAATGTCCCAGGCCCCTCCATTAAGAGGCCTGTTTTGGCCGGTTTCACTGGGAGGGCAGGGGTCATTGAACACTGGCGTTCAGTCAGGCGGAGTGGGTTAGAGAGCCCTTAACAATTACTACAGATTCCACCATGCGTCATGTCATCAGGGCAAACACGAACATGGGAATTTCACGTCAGTTTTCACATTCTGCCCTCCTGATGCAGACTGGCACTCTCGTTAGGATAAGGGCTGAATGCTAGCTGTGTGATATGTTAATGAGGCACATTATACATCATCACAGGAAGTGAGGCAACGTCTAATGATCTCACATTTTCTTTTCGAATTCATGGCAGGCAGAAGCCACAGGAAAGATATTTCTCCATTAGAACTTAACGCTTTGGAGACATCAGCGGAAATTGTAAATATATTGTGAAGTAATTACCATGCCAACTATACTATATGTTGGCAGCGCGTGAACGAAGAAGCACAGGGAGTCCTAGTACGAGAAGAAAGCTTAGAGCAGGCGGGAGATCTGAGCCAGACATACACATGGCTGAGTTGGCACCTGGGTTTTGCAGCTGTTGTAATATGTGGAGTCTCGCTGAAAAAGATAGCAGTGGGAAGGTCAATACGATATTAAAGATTGTGGGTGGCTGTGCAGACAATATCGTACACTGGAAAGGGAACGAAGCTGAACAAACTTTGTACAATGAACTAATAAAAACACCCAATGCCTACTTCTGTCTTTGAAATATTACCATTGTCCTGCCAATTAGATTTAAGAAGCATTCACAGCAAAAAGGGAAAGGAAGGAATACACTTATCCACGGCCTGCATTGACTTGCAGAGAAATGTGAACATGACAGCTTAACGCTGAACAAAGCAAGAACAGAGTAGGCCCTCGGATTCTAGGATGAAGCATTGTCTCACCAATTGTAAAGTGTGGATGATTTAACCATAACACAGGCAATTTATCAACGGAGAAAAGGTGAGGTCAAGATTAAAATCAATATGTGATTCGAGCTGTCAGGGGCAAACATAACCCGAAAAAAACAAAGACTCAGTGGAGTATGTTAACTTTAAAAAGAGAGAGGAAGACCTGAAAGAAAAGAATGGCAGGCAGGAGGAGCGTACAGCAACTTCCCAGCAAACTGTTATCAGTGTGGTGGGAAGGAAGGGAGAGAGGATGAAGTTTGGAAATTATCCCTCCAAAGAAGTTGCAGGACATTTCTCCAGAAGGAGCGGTGACTTTCAGATGGCAAGTCACAGTCAGGTGCTTGGACAGAATAAATGAACACACAATAAATTAACTTTCTGGTAAACATATCTTGCATTCCCTCCACGCCTGACAAATCTCATTCAGGTAACTTGTCCGTAATTGCTTAAAGCAGATTGGCTTTTAGAATGACTGCGGGATATTAAAAACCAGACATCCCCAATTTCTCAGCTGTTTCCTTCAATCGCTGGGATGAAAACGATCAGAACTTGGGGATTTGCCATGTTAAAGTCCCCTTATTTTCTTCACTTCATTCATGTTGGTAATTCTAGGTCTTTTATGTGCATTATTTTTACAATTCTTTCAGGCAATATGTTATCTTTACTGGAAAGGCCAGAATTTGTTGCCTGCCCTTTGGAAATCCTTGTGATTCGCAAATAATGATAACAGTGCTTCCCTACGACATACCAACCATAGCTAGTATCCTAGTCTGCCCATTCTCGATCAATGGGGCGAGAACCTCTGACTTTCCTGCCACAATCGAGCCTTAACTTGTCCCGTTCTTTAGAATTCTAGCCCTCAGTCCACGATTCTAGACAATCGACATCCAGTTTTGGCTTTGGGCGAATGAGAACGCGAGACTATCTGAAGCCCATGTCAAAATATTTCCCAACTACAACCTCTGTTCCATTGTGTGCTGCCTTTTCTCCTTAACATTGCGTTACAACACATTGTCATTAATAGAATAACGAACTCTCGTTCAACTTAACAACATTTCAAATGTGCATAGGAATTATGCTGTTGCATTTCTCAGCTGCTATGAAGTGCCATTGGTAAATTAAGCCTGGCCAAATAGAGCAATGCGTCAATGGGGTGACGGCCCACAGGGTCAGATCCTCTGGTGTGCCTGATGCTGGTCTTTACATCGTTTCCTGCAGTCTGAAACTGAGTTTGTAATTGGGAAACATTTTGCTATGGGGCTCTGGAAAGTCTAATATTATTTAACAGATGCCAAAACTGAATGCCAATTGGCTAGAAGGGTAGACTGAGGGCTAGAATTGTAAGGAATAGGCAAAAATTAAGGCTAGATTGTTGTAGAAAATGTCAGAAGTTCTCATTCCACTGGCCAAGAACCACACTTGACCCTTTGTTTTAAAGGTCGGGGTAGGAGGAGGAGTATGCCGAGTCATGGTCTTGCAGATTGTGCCTGAATTTAATTCTGCTGCTGCTGATGGCCCACCGCGCCTCATGGATGTTGAGATTTGAGCTGTGTGATCTGCTCTGAACCTATCCCTTTGACAGCAATGCATGTCAAACAACAAAACGAAGTGTGTCCCTAGTTTGAAGGCAGAGGTCTGTTGTCACAAGGACTGTACTGTGGTCATTCCTGCCAACACCGTTAGGGACAGGTGCATCTGCAGCAGGTAGATTGGTGATGAAGAGGCCAAGTAGAATTTTCCTTCTTGTTGTTCCACCTGCCTCAGACCTATTCTGCCTTTCGGTGCTTAGTCACTTGTGACTGTAACGCTGAACCTGAGCCACTCTCGGTGATGGACATGCAGACCCCACAGCAGAGAACATTATGTGCCCTTGATACGCTTAGTGCTTCCTCCATAAGGTTTTTACAAATGATCGGTTTCGGGAGAGTTTAAGGTGGGAATAAGCATGAGGTTCTGTTTGATCTCATGCCTTGTGACATCACAGAGCCTGGATTCAATGCTGAGAACTCCCAGTGCAAGCCCATATCTATTGTATTCCCCTGTGCCATCAGGCCTGGTAACTTCCTCCCGTCAGTGGGGCATGACAGGCCCAAGAATATGGATGGTCAACCTTTGGCATTGGCTGTGAAATTCTGATTCTGATAACATGACAATTCAGGAGCTACAAGATGCCAATGAGGCCTGCCATCTTCTACCCATATGGGTAAATTGGAGTGTTAAGATGTCAACGTGTCCTTGTCATTTTCTGACATCTCCTCCTTCCCTGTCGATATGTTGACACAGTGATTTGAGTGTGAAATGATACACGGACAAGAGGCATCGATCGACCTAGCTGGTTTTCTTCACATGAGTCAGAAAGCAGTGAGCCATTTGTAATTGTATCCACACAAGGTATCAGTGCCGGAATTACACAAATTTAATCAGTCTCAGCCAAATCCTCAAGTTGACATGGCAGTGCGACATATACACCTTTCTCTACCTCATCAGGCTCACAACAAATAGAAATTAACCAGTAATTCCTGGGCATTAAAGCCTCCTCTTCATTGCATCCTCTATAGTACAGGCCCCTCCAGTATCCCAAAATCCCAACGTCATAACTGCTAAGGAATTGATTTATCCATGTAGTTGAGTGTAAGGCTTTTGATTCCTGATGCATACTGAGAGCTCAACTGTGAACAGTGATGATAGCATGGCGAAACATGGAGCCCAGAACTGTGCACAGTGCACCTAGTTTGGTCTAAACCAACGGTAGGAAGATCAGAGCTATGCACATTGCACCTAGTATGGTTTCACCCAGCAATAGGAAGACAAAGGCTGAGCACAGTGCTCCAAGAGCGGTCTACACAAGGGATATGAGGACCAGAATTGTGTATAGTGCTCTGAATGTGGCCTAACTGAGGGAAATGGACATCAGAAATCTGCACAGTGCTCCGGGTGTCGTCTATCCGAGGGGTATGGAGACCAGAGCTGTGCAGAATGCTGTAAGTATGGTCTAACCAAGGGATATGGAGGCCAGAACGGTGCACAATGTTCCGAATGTGGTCTAACTGAGTGATATGGAGAGAAGAACTCTGCAGAGTGTTTCGAGTGTGGACCAACAGTGGGATATGGCCATCGAAACTGTGCGCAGTGCTCTAAGTGTGCTCTAACCGAGGGATACAGACACCAGCACTGCACATAGTGCTCTAACTGCAGTTGTAGTGAGGAGCATGGGAACAGCCATATTCAGAGAGCCCCAATTGTTTCAAACCGAGAGGGACAGACACCTCTGCTCTGCCCATCTAGCACGGTGTAACCTTTGTCGCTGCTGTAGAGTGAGGTAATGTTCCAAGGCGCCAGACAGGAGCCTGAGACGGAGAAAAATGACAGAAAACCACATCAAAAGATATTAAGGACAGACGACAAAAACTTCACTCAAGAAAAGTTGATTTTATGGTTTATCTAGAACGGGGAGAGAGAGTGGGAGAGGAATACGGAGGGAACACCAGAGCTCGAGGCTCCAGCAGCCAAATGCATTGCTGCCAATGGCTGATCCCCCAGTGAAATTCTGGAAACCCAAAGGAGGCCTGAATTCGAGAGTCACCAATACCTGGATTAAATATTAGGCAGGATGTGATCACAGAGGTAGGGATCAGTTCAGCCGAGTCAGGGATCTGGAAACATGTATATAAATGATGCAAGATATCACCGAGTGACAACAGGGAGATGGGCAGTACGAGAGGAGACTGGGAACAACTACAGGGTGGATTGTAGTTAATTAAGAAAACAAATGAAACATTTTATAAACTAAGTTTGAAAGCTTTCGCTTTGATGATATTTTTCCTGTCACAGAGCCAACGTGCATTGACGGAGTTCCGACACATATCATCCACAATCCAAGTGAAATGCAGCACAGCTTTGATGGTTTGAATGGCCTCCTCCTATCTCTTTTAATGCTTTTTTGGGTTGTGTACTCTGAGATGTACTAACAACCCAATATACATCTTGCACTCATCAGCAGTGATGGGCTGCACCAGCACCAGGAACTCAAGCAGCAAAAAAAAGTGCTTTCCTCATTGTCTGCTGATCTCCTCCCAGGTCACAATGAGATACCCGGAGCACAGACACTCCTTATATGAACATGGTGCACGACTGTACTTAATAGTCTCACACGTGCTCCATGGCTAGACTCCACCTTGGGAAATTTGAAGGGAGATTCACTTCGTCCAAAATTAACTGGAAGCAAGTAAGCTTTCATTCATCAGCGGTTGGACAGATCAGAATAATGATTCAGCTCACAAAGGTTTATAGAAGTCCTAAAATAACCCTCAGCCGCTACGGGGAGAGAGTTGGGAGATCTCTGCCTGGTTTCCTGGGGCGAGTGTTCATCCATACACCAACAAAACGATCACAGGTTATCTAGTCAGTATCGACTTGCTGGAGGGACCTTCCTGTGCACCAATTGGCAGCCACTACTTGTGGATTCTAGCACTGACCACCCTTTAACAATGTGCTGGTGAAAGGTGTCGCAGAAACTAAATTTTCTCTTTATCAACATTTATTTTTCTCACTCCCTTTCATTACGTTGTCCTCCTGTCTGATTGTTCCCCCCTCTCTATTTCTCAGCCTCTTGGTCCAATAGTGTGGTTTACTTAATCATTAAGTTTTGGACTATTGATTTTGTCATATAAGACTGTTAGTGTCTGGATCAGCCTCTCTGATTGAAGTAATTGAAGGGACGTCATATATATCATGCTGCCTGACAGTAAATGTAGCTGTGTTAATTCTTAAAGAACAAGCAAAAACTCCAGATGTTCAGTGGGAAGGAGGGGCCAGATATTTACAATTGGGTACAGCGACATCTATTTCTACTCTCAAGTGAATAAACATTCAGTCTGCTAAGGCATCGAAAGGCTTTAACGAATACAATTTGCAAACATTTGCAGGAACTTAGAAAAAAAGGACTTTGGAGCAGTAGACGGCCATTTTGCCCCTTGAGACTGATCCTTCGACCAATTAGATCACGGCTCATCTGGCTGTATCTCAACGAAACTCTATCGCCTGTCCCACGATCACCCCTGAGTCAATTGTCTAACAAAATCCTATCAAATTCTGCCTCGAATAAATACAATCACCCAGCCTACACTTCTTTCTGGGGGAGCGAATTTAAAAGACTAATGAGCCATTGACGGATAAGAACAATCTCCTCATCTCTGCCATCCAGAAAGACGAGCTTTTCCTAATCTGTGAATATTGGTTCTCGTCTCCTACACAAGTGGAAACACCTTCCGGTACCACCCTTATCAAATACACTCCCTGTAGGAAACGCTTTTTATCACGCTGTGTTCTTCCAAACTCTAATGGGTTTGGGCAGACAGCGACCAGCCTTTCTTGATTAGACAACCCCCTCATCATTGTGCTGTAACCTGTCCCTTCGTTACTAAGATGGAAGGTCATTGTGATCATGGGTCTCTGTTCAACATTTCTACTTGAATAGAAGATTAATGTGCCACCCGTTACATTGCCAGAAGGTGTTAGAGGAAGCCATTTTGCGATCAGTTTACAGGCTTCCCTATGAAGCCAGGCAAATCAGATACAGGCTGTGATTCTTTTTATGTTGCAGTGTTTAAGGTTTTAGCCTTGTGTGGTCAGCAGACATCTGTGAGATACAGAGGCAAGAAAAGAGAATGAATTACTGTCTGTCTGGGCCAGTCAATGTGCATCTGAAGTACTATTGCAAGCTGTGTTTGCCCTGATGCCATTAGGAATCAAAGATTTTTGGAGTCATTACAGAACCTGACCCTCCTGGCTGTATGCCGCTGTTCCATCACCTCTTATGGTTCCGCCCTGCCAGCAGTGCCAGCTATTCTCAGCGATGTGATGGATGAGCGGTGATCATTTGCTGTAAGGTACACTTTTGTGACCCTGACTATATTGGAGTTACAATAGGTCAGCATGGCCCTGACATTTCCTGAGCTCTCCATCACCCGCCGTACCCTCCCCCCCCCCATCCCCCACCCATCCCACCACCACCCCCCCACCCCCACCCACTCCCTGGCATTGCGGAGATACACCGATCCGAGTGAGAAATGAGACACAGACAAGCGGCGATGATCGCTGCAGCCAGTTTTATTCACATGACTCAGAAAGCAGAAGTTCAGGGGTCATTAGATCCACACAATGTTTCAGAACCTGAATAACTGACATTACAGTTAGAGTCAGCCCGTTACTCAGACGGGCGTCACACCGGTAGAGATTCCCAAATTGTGGATCAGGAGCCTGCAGCACTTGTAAGGCCAGAGGCAATGCCAGGTGACCAGAGTTTCACATTTGTGACACTGGTCTTTTCTACAGTTTCCTCCTTTTCTGGCACAATCGTGGCTCCAAGCTGGAAATCAGAAAGGAAGAGTCAACAGTCGGGGTCTTTGAGCGTTCAGCTCTCTCGAACCCATAGACATTTCGTGCACACAGCTCTGTAAGTCGGACTGACTAGGAAATATGAGCACAAGAACAATGCAATACTCTTAAATGTCCTAAATGAGGGATAATGCGTCCAGAACTGTGCATAATGCTCCTGCTTTGGTCTAACCAAAGGATATGAAGACCAGAACTGTGCACAGTGATCCAGATTTAACCAAGATATTTGGAAACCAGAACTGTGCACAGTACTTCAGATCAAACAGAGGGAAATGGAGACAAGTACTGTGCAGTGATGTGGAGTGAACGTCGAGTGCTCTCTGGACCACCCCCTCCTGACTCTGGTGAGCCTGCCCTGACGCTGGGGATGATTATTCCCAGGGACGGTGATAGGGAAGTCTGGGCCATTGGTTTCGGGGTATGATTGGGAGCGGGTTAATTTTTCAGCCAGATGCTCAACTAGTCTGTGCGCTAGCTCCGCCAATTCAGTGTCGGGTCTGTGTTCCTTGCAGGCTCTGTGTTCAGTCTGATCTCTGTGTTCATTATGAGCTCGGTGTTCATTTCTGGGTCTGTGATCAGTGCGGGATCCGTGTTCACTGTGAGCTCCGTGTATAGTTAGGGCTCTGTGTTCATTTTGGGCTCTGTGTTCAGCGTGGTCTGTGTGTATCTTGGGTCCTTTGTCCAGTGTGGGCTCGGAATTCAGCGAGGGCCCTGTTTTCAGCGTGGCCTTGGAGATCACAGTGTGGCCTGTGTTCAGTGCATGTTTTGTGTTCAGCGTGGGCTGTCTGTTCAGTGTGAGCTCTATGTTCAGTTCTGGGCTCTGTGTTCAGTGTGGGCCCTGTGATCAGTGTTGGATCTTTGTTCAGAGTGGGCCCTGTGTTATGATTCAGCCTTAAGTTCAGATTTGGCCCTGTTTTCAGAGAAAAACTGTATTCAGAGTGGGCCCGATGCTCAGTGTTGCCTCTGTGTTCAGATTGTTACGTGTATTCTCCCTCTGTGGCCCTCTCTGGTCCGTGCATCTCTGGTTACCTCTCTCCCTCTGTCAATTTCGTGGTTGTTGTTGAATTTCTTGGTGTTTTTCAATGTTGATGCTGTTGAATTTTCTGGCGTTTTCAGTGTAGAGATTGTTGAATTTGTTAGTGTTTTTCAATGTAGAGGTTGTTGAATGTCTTGGTGTTTTTCAAATCTTGAGGTTGTTGAAGTTGCTGGAGTTCTTCAAATTCTAGGTTGTTGTTGTATTTGTTAGTATTTTTCAATCTTGAGTTTGTTGGTGTTTTTCAATGTTGAGGTTGTTTTTGAATTTGTTGGTTTTATTTATTTTGAGATTGTTGTTGAACTTGTTGATGTTTTTCAATGCTCATATTGTTGAATTTGTTGGAGTTCTTCAAAAGTGAGTTTGTTGTTGAATATCTTAGTGTTTTTCAATGCAGCATTTGTTGTTGAATATGTTGCTGGTTTTGAAATGTTGAGGTTGTTGAATTTGTTATAATTTTTCAAAGTTGACGTTGTTTTTGAATTTGTTGTTTTTTTCAATTTTGAGGTTGTTGTTGAATTTGTTGGTGTTTTCAATGTTGAGGTTGTTGAATTTGTTGGTGTCTTCTATGCTGATGTTTTTGAATTTGTGGTGTTTTCAATGTTGAGGTTGTTGAATTTGTTGGTGTCTTCTATGCTGATGTTTTTGAATTTGTGGTGTTTTCAATGTTGAGGCTGTTGAATTTGTGGGTGTTTTCAATGTTGAGGTTGTTGAATTTGTTGGTGTTTTCAATGCTGATGTTGTTGAATTTGTGGTGTTTTCAATGTTGATGTTGTTGTTGAATTTTTCGGTCTTTAGCAATGTCCAGGTGGTCGCTGAATTTGTTGGTTTTATTTATTTTGAGATTGTTGTTGAACTTGTTGATGTTTTTCAATGCTCAGATTGTTGAATTTGTTGGAGTTCTTCAAAAGTGAGTTTGTTGTTGAATTTCTTAGTGTTTTTCAATGCAGCATTTGTTGTTGAATAGGTTGCTGGTTTTGAAATGTTGAGGTTGTTGAATTTGTTATAATTTTTCAAAGTTGACGTTGTTTTTGACTTTGTTGTTTTTTTCAATTTTGAGGTTGTTGTTGAATTTGTGGTGTTTTCAATGTTGAGGTTGTTGAATTTGTTGGTGTCTTCTATGCTGATGTTTTTGAATTTGTGGTGTTTTCAATGTTGAGGCTGTTGAATTTGTGGGTATTTTCAATGTTGAGGTTGTTGAATTTGTTGGTGTTTTCAATGCTGATGTTGTTGAATTTGTGGTGTTTTCAATGTTGATGTTGTTGTTGAATTTTTTGGTCTTTAGCAATGTCCAGGTGGTCGCTGAATTTGTTGGTGTTTAGCAATGGTGAGGTTGTTGACTTTGTTGGTGAGATGACTGGTGCTCGCAAGAAATTTCTCTGAACTGAGAGAGAATTAAGTCATTAATAATCACAGACACACCGTGAGTGTTGGATGTACCTTGGTCAGGTTAAAGGAGCAATTCCCTAACTGAGGCCGACAGTAACTGTAATCGACCACTGCATGTATCTCCCAGACCGGATTTCAGTAACCAACAGAGAGACGCATCTGTGTAAAGATTGAAGAGGTGAAGGGTGAAAGGAATTCATCTCTATGTTTAAAGTAAGAAACATATTACAGATTAAGGGGGCCATTTGGCCAACGATGTCTCTGCTGGCTCTGTGAAAGATATACTGATTTATGCCCCGTCAATCTCTTCTCTTTCCCTATTGCCCCGCTATTATTTTCCATGTCAGCTATTGTTACCATCCCCCGTTTCAAAGTTGCTATATAAGCTGCTTCAATAGCTTTTTGGGTGGTACATTTCCGTTCACAACAGCTCTGTGTCAACAACACAGTCTCTTCATCTTCCCTCCACTTCATTTGTGAATTATTGTCAAAGTATTTCTGCTGAGCTCCCAATCTTTCCACCCTCTAAACATTCCACCACCACTATTGGAAGTAGAATTGAGGATTTCGCCCTAGATCCCATTGTCACAAGGTTTTTCCATCGACCAGAATGACCCAAAACAGGTTCTCTAGCCATTACACCGCTGCTGCTTTTGGGATCTAGCTGTTCACAAATTGACTTTCATGTTCCCTACTTCACAGCAATGGGCAAATGCCAACATTACTTCACTTTCTGTGGAAACTGTCTGATACCCCGGGGCAATGAAGGGTGTGATAGAAAAGTCTCCCTTTCATTTTCTTTGCATTTCCCGCCATTTCCCTCTGATGTCTCTCTCGCTCTCTCTTTCTCTCCATCTCACTATCTCTCAGCCCCGCTTTCAACCTCTATTGCTTCCTCGCTCCTTCTTATTCCCTCTCATTCCTCTGACCTGCTCTTGGAGCTGCAGTATTAAATTTGCTTGTCCATCTCAGTTTCTGGTCAATGGTAACCCCCATGATGTTGACCGTGGGGGATTCAGTGATGTTATTGCCATTGAACATCAAGGGGGCAATGCTTAGTTTCTCTCCTGTTGGAGATGTTCATGAACTGACACTCGTATACAAGTGTTGGGTACAAAACCAGGGAATATTTTTCTGAACAATTATTAATCCCTGCTGAGGCCACAGCTTTATTAATACATTCAGCTCTGAACACCGGGCCATTGCCTGACATTTGTGTGGCACAAATGTTGCGGTTTGCTGAGTCAGGAGTTGAGTTACAAAGGTGGTTAAATATTTATAATTTCAGGCCACCGTCGGTTTGTTCAATATTTGCCGCTGAAGTGGAACTGCCCTTTCCCCAGTCACCATCCTGTCTGACTCCAGTTAGGAATGAGCTGTCCCTGGATATAATCCAGTAGATCACTGCCTACCTGTGGGGACAATAGACAAAACACTCAACTATTGAATGTCCACATATCATCAGACGAATCCATCAAATGCTGCGATATACTGGGTGCAGAAGCTCCATTTGAAGCGTATGCATACACAGAGAAATATACACATACAGAACCTGTGATCAACGTAAGGGATGTGACGATAATGTGGGCATACTGAGGGAAAAAGCAACATACATTGCCCATCTCTAATTTCCCATGCGAAGTTGGTGGGTGAGCCAACATCTTGAGCAACTGCAGACCTTATTGTGTCAGTACATCCACAGCGCTGTTAGGGAAGGAGTTCCAGTTTTGGAGCCAGCAAAAGTGCAGTAACAATGATATAGTTCCAGTCAGAATGATGTGTGGCTTGGAGACGTACCTGCAATGACTGTCCTTCCATGTACCCGAAGCCTTTGTCCTAAAAGGTGGTTGGGATGATAGGTTTGGAAGGCTCTGTTGAAGGAGCCCTGGAATGTTGTTGCAGTGCAACCTGGAGAGGGTGGACACTGAAGCGATTCTGTGTCAAGACATCATCCCCATTCTTTGTCCAGATACCATGAGGCTTCACGGGATGTGGAGTGAACGTCGAGTGCTCTCTGGACCAAACACTCCTGACTCTGGTGAGCCTGCCCTGATGCTGGGGATGCTTATTTGCAGGGATGGTGATAGGGATGTCTGAGCAATTGGTTTCGCGGTATGATTTTGAGCATGTTAGTTTTTCAGCCAGAGGAATGACTGGTCTGTGGGCTAGCTCTGCCAATTCAGTGTTGGGTCTGTGTTCCTTGCGGGCTCTGTGTTCAGTCTGAGCTCTGTGTTCATTGTGAGCTCAGTGTTCACTTCTGGGTCTGTGTTCAGTGCGGGATCTGAGTTCACTGTGAGTTCCGTGTATCGTTAGGGCTGTGTTCATTTTGGGCTCTCCGTCCAGCGTGGTCTTTTGCAGCTTGGGTATTTTGTCCAGTGTGGGCTCGGAGATCACAGTGTGGCCTGTGTTCAGTGCATGTTCTGTGTTCAGCGTGGGCTGTCTGTTCAGTGTGAGCTCTATGTTCAGTTTTGGGCCCTGTGTTCAGTGTGGGCCCTGTGATCAGTGTTGGGTCTTTGTTCAGAATGGGCCCTGTGTTCAGATTCAGCCTTAAGTTCAGACTTGGCCCTGTGTTCAGAGAAAGCCTGTATTCAGAGTAGGCCCGATGTTCAGTGTTGCCTCTGTGTTCAGATTGTTACCAGTCTTCACCCTCTGTGGCCCTCTCTGGTCCGTGCCTCTCTGGTTACCTCTCTCCCTCTGTCAATTTCGCGGTTGTTGTTGAATTTGTTGCTGTTTTTCAATGTTGATGTTGTTGAATTTTTCGGTGTTTTCAATGTAGAGATTGTTGAATTTGTTGGTGTTTTTCAATGTAGAGGTTCTTGAATTTCTTAGTGTTTTTCAAATGTTGAGGTTGTTGAAGTTGCTGGAGTTCTTCAAATTATAGGTTGTTGTTGTAATTGTTAGTATTTTTAAATCTTAAGTTTGTTGGTGTTTTTCATTGTTGAGGTTGTTTTTGAATGTGTTGGTTTTATTTCTCTTGAGATTGTTTTTGAACTTGTTGATGTTTTTCAATGTTCAGATTGTTGAATTTGTTGGAGTTCTTCAAAGGTGAGGTTGTTGTTGAATTTCTTAGTGTTTTTCAATGTAGCATTGGTTGTTGAATATGTTGCTGGTTTTGAAATGTTGAGGTTGTTGAATTTGTTATAATTTTTCAAAGTTGACGTTGTTTTTGAATTTGTTGTTTTTTTTCAATTTTGAGGTTGTCGTTGAATTTGTTGGTGTTTTCAATGTTGAGGTTGTTGAATTTGTTGGTATTTAACAATGTTGACGTTGTTGAATTTGTTGTGTTTTCAATGTTGAGGTTGTTGAATTTGTTGTGTTTTCATTGCTGATGTTTTTGAATTTGTGGTGTTTTCAATGTTGAGGCTGTTGAATTTGTTGGTGTTTTCAATGCTGATGTTGTTGAATTTGTGGTGTTTTCAATATTGAGGTTGTTGAATTTGTGGTGTTTTCAACGTTGAGGTTGTTGAATTTGTTGGTGTTTTCAATGTTGAGGTTGTTGAATTTGTGGTGTTTTCAATGTTGAGGTTGTTGAATTTGTGGTGTTTTCAATGTTGATGTTGTTGAATTTGTTGGTGTTTTCAATGCTGATGCTGTTGCTGAATTTTTTGGTCGTTAGCAATGTCCAGATGGTCGCTGAACTTGTTGGTGTTTAGCAATGTTGAGGTTGTTGAATTTGTTAGTGAGATGACTGGTGCTCGCAATTTCTATGAACTGAGAGAGAATTAAGTCGTTAATAATCGCAGGCACACCGTGAGTGTTGGATGTACCTTGGTCAGGTTAAAGGAGCAATTCCCTAACTGAGGCCGACAGTAACTGTAATCGACCACTGCATGTATCTCCCAGATCGGATTTTAGTAATCAACAGAGAGACGCATCTGTGTAAAGATTGACCAGGTGAAGGGTGAAAGGAATTCATCTCTATGTTTAAAGTAAGAAACATATTACAGATTAAGGGGGCCATTTGGCCAACGGTGTCTCTGCTGGCTCTGTGAAAGATATGCTGATTTATGTCCCATCAATCTCTTCTCTTTCCCTATTGCCCCGCTATTATTTTCCATGTCAGCTATTGTTACAAACCCCCGTTTCAAAGTTGCTATATAAGCTGCTTCAATAGCTTTTTGGGTGGCTCATTTCCGATCACAACAGCTTTGTGTCAACAACACAGTCTCTTCATCTTCCCTCCACTTCATTTGTGAATTATTTTCAAAGTATTTCTGCTGAGCTCCCAATCTTTCCACCCTCTAAACATTCCACCACCACTATTGGAAGTTCAATTGAGGATTTCGCCCTAGATCCTATTGTCACAAGGCTTTTCCATCGACCAGAATGACCCAAAACAGGTTCTCTAGCCATTACACCACTGCTGCTTCTGGGATCTTGCTGTTCACAAATTGACTTTCACGTTCCCTACTTCACAACAATGGTCAAATGCCAACATTATTTCACTTTCTGTGGAAACTGTCTGATACCCCGGGGCAATGAAGGGTGTGATAGAAAAGTCTCCCTTTCATTTTCTTTGCATTTCCCGCCATTTCCCTCTGATGTCTCTCTCGCTCTTTCGTTCTCTCCATCTCACTATCTCTCAGCCCCGCTTTCAACCTCTATTGCTTCCTCACTCTTTCTTATTCCCTGTCATTCCGCTGACCTGCTCTGGGAGCTGTAGTATTAAATTTGCTTGTCCATCTCAGTTTCTGGTCAATGGTAACCCCCATGATGTTGACAGTGGGGGATTCAGTGATGTTATTGCCATTGAACATCAAGGGGGCAATGCTTAGTTTCTCTCCTGTTGGAGATGGTCATGAACTGACACTCGTATACAAGTGTTGGGTACAAAACCAGGGAATATTTTTCTGAACAATTATTAATCCCTGCTGATGCCACAGCTTTATTAATACATCCAGCTCTGAACACCGGGCCATTGCCTGTCATTGGTGTGGCACAAATGTTGCGGTTTGCTGAGTCAGGAGTTGAGTTACAAAGGTGGTTAAATATTTATAATTTCAGGCCACCGTCGGTTTGTTCAATATTTGCCGCTGAAGCGGTACTGCCCTTTCCCCAGTCACCATCCTGTCTGACTCCAGTTAGGAATGAGCTGTCCCTGGATATAATCCAGTAGATCACTGCCTACCTGTGGGGACAATACACAAAACACTCAACTATTGAATGTCCACATATCATCAGACGAATCCATCAAATGCTGCGATATACTGGGTGCAGAAGCTCCATTTGAAGCGTATGCATACACAGAGAAATATACACATACAGAACCTGTGATCAACGTAAGGGATGTGACGATAATGTGGGCATACTGAGGGAAAAAGCAACATACATTGCCCATCTCTAATTTCCCATGCGAAGTTGGTGGGTGAGCCACCATCTTGAGCAACTGCAGACCTTATTGTGTCAGTACATCCACAGCGCTGTTAGGGAAGGAGTTCCAGTTTTGGAGCCAGCAAAAGTGCAGTAACAATGATATAGTTCCAGTCAGAATGATGTGTGGCTTGGAGACGTACCTGCAATGACTGTCCTTCCATGTACCCGAAGCCTTTGTCCTAAAAGGTGGTTGGGATGATAGGTTTGGAAGGCTCTGTTGATGGAGCCCTGGAATGTTGTTGCAGTGCAACCTGGAGAGGGTGGACACTGAAGCGATTCTGTGTCAAGACATCATCCCCATTCTTTGTCCAGATACCATGAGGCTTCACGGGATGTGGAGTGAACGTCGAGTGCTCTCTGGACCAAACACTCCTGACTCTGGTGAGCCTGCCCTGATGCTGGGGATGCTTATTTGCAGGGATGGTGATAGGGATGTCTGAGCAATTGGTTTCGCGGTATGATTTTGAGCATGTTAGTTTTTCAGCCAGAGGAATGACTGGTCTGTGGGCTAGCTCTGCCAATTCAGTGTTGGGTCTGTGTTCCTTGCGGGCTCTGTGTTCAGTCTGAGCTCTGTGTTCATTGTGAGCTCAGTGTTCACTTCTGGGTCTGTGTTCAGTGCGGGATCTGAGTTCACTGTGAGTTCCGTGTATCGTTAGGGCTGTGTTCATTTTGGGCTCTCCGTCCAGCGTGGTCTTTTGCAGCTTGGGTATTTTGTCCAGTGTGGGCTCGGAGATCACAGTGTGGCCTGTGGTCAGTGCATGTTCTGTGTTCAGCGTGGGCTGTCTGTTCAGTGTGAGCTCTATGTTCAGTTTTGGGCCCTGTGTTCAGTGTGGGCCCTGTGATCAGTGTTGGGTCTTTGTTCAGAATGGGCCCTGTGTTCAGATTCAGCCTTAAGTTCAGACTTGGCCCTGTGTTCAGAGAAAGCCTGTATTCAGAGTAGGCCCGATGTTCAGTGTTGCCTCTGTGTTCAGATTGTTACCAGTCTTCACCCTCTGTGGCCCTCTCTGGTCCGTGCCTCTCTGGTTACCTCTCTCCCTCTGTCAATTTCGCGGTTGTTGTTGAATTTGTTGCTGTTTTTCAATGTTGATGTTGTTGAATTTTTCGGTGTTTTCAATGTAGAGATTGTTGAATTTGTTGGTGTTTTTCAATGTAGAGGTTCTTGAATTTCTTAGTGTTTTTCAAATGTTGAGGTTGTTGAAGTTGCTGGAGTTCTTCAAATTATAGGTTGTTGTTGTAATTGTTAGTATTTTTAAATCTTAAGTTTGTTGGTGTTTTTCATTGTTGAGGTTGTTTTTGAATGTGTTGGTTTTATTTCTCTTGAGATTGTTTTTGAACTTGTTGATGTTTTTCAATGTTCAGATTGTTGAATTTGTTGGAGTTCTTCAAAGGTGAGGTTGTTGTTGAATTTCTTAGTGTTTTTCAATGTAGCATTGGTTGTTGAATATGTTGCTGGTTTTGAAATGTTGAGGTTGTTGAATTTGTTATAATTTTTCAAAGTTGACGTTGTTTTTGAATTTGTTTTTTTTTCAATTTTGAGGTTGTCGTTGAATTTGTTGGTGTTTTCAATGTTGAGGTTGTTGAATTTGTTGGTATTTAACAATGTTGACGTTGTTGAATTTGTTGTGTTTTCAATGTTGAGGTTGTTGAATTTGTTGTGTTTTCATTGCTGATGTTTTTGAATTTGTGGTGTTTT
Organism: Isurus oxyrinchus; assembly: GCA_026770705.1. Classification (NCBI taxonomy): domain Eukaryota; kingdom Metazoa; phylum Chordata; class Chondrichthyes; order Lamniformes; family Lamnidae; genus Isurus; species Isurus oxyrinchus. The sequence goes on along the minus strand of JANJGN010000056.1, from coordinate 1,912,805 downwards.
CAATGTTGAGGCTGTTGAATTTGTTGGTGTTTTCAATGCTGATGTTGTTGAATTTGTGGTGTTTTCAATATTGAGGTTGTTGAATTTGTGGTGTTTTCAACGTTGAGGTTGTTGAATTTGTTGGTGTTTTCAATGTTGAGGTTGTTGAATTTGTGGTGTTTTCAATGTTGAGGTTGTTGAATTTGTGGTGTTTTCAATGTTGATGTTGTTGAATTTGTTGGTGTTTTCAATGCTGATGCTGTTGCTGAATTTTTTGGTCGTTAGCAATGTCCAGATGGTCGCTGAACTTGTTGGTGTTTAGCAATGTTGAGGTTGTTGAATTTGTTAGTGAGATGACTGGTGCTCGCAATTTCTATGAACTGAGAGAGAATTAAGTCGTTAATAATCGCAGGCACACCGTGAGTGTTGGATGTACCTTGGTCAGGTTAAAGGAGCAATTCCCTAACTGAGGCCGACAGTAACTGTAATCGACCACTGCATGTATCTCCCAGATCGGATTTTAGTAATCAACAGAGAGACGCATCTGTGTAAAGATTGACCAGGTGAAGGGTGAAAGGAATTCATCTCTATGTTTAAAGTAAGAAACATATTACAGATTAAGGGGGCCATTTGGCCAACGGTGTCTCTGCTGGCTCTGTGAAAGATATGCTGATTTATGTCCCATCAATCTCTTCTCTTTCCCTATTGCCCCGCTATTATTTTCCATGTCAGCTATTGTTACAAACCCCCGTTTCAAAGTTGCTATATAAGCTGCTTCAATAGCTTTTTGGGTGGCTCATTTCCGATCACAACAGCTTTGTGTCAACAACACAGTCTCTTCATCTTCCCTCCACTTCATTTGTGAATTATTTTCAAAGTATTTCTGCTGAGCTCCCAATCTTTCCACCCTCTAAACATTCCACCACCACTATTGGAAGTTCAATTGAGGATTTCGCCCTAGATCCTATTGTCACAAGGCTTTTCCATCGACCAGAATGACCCAAAACAGGTTCTCTAGCCATTACACCACTGCTGCTTCTGGGATCTTGCTGTTCACAAATTGACTTTCACGTTCCCTACTTCACAACAATGGTCAAATGCCGACATTATTTCACTTTCTGTGGAAACTGTCTGATACCCCGGGGCAATGAAGGGTGTGATAGAAAAGTCTCCCTTTCATTTTCTTTGCATTTCCCGCCATTTCCCTCTGATGTCTCTCTCGCTCTTTCGTTCTCTCCATCTCACTATCTCTCAGCCCCGCTTTCAACCTCTATTGCTTCCTCGCTCCTTCTTATTCCCTCTCATTCCTCTGACCTGCTCTGGGAGCTGTAGTATTAAATTTGCTTGTCCATCTCAGTTTCTGGTCAATGGTAACCCCCATGAAGTTGACAGTGGGGGATTCAGTGATGTTATTGCCATTGAACATCAAGGGGGCAATGCTTAGTTTCTCTCCTGTTGGAGATGGTCATGAACTGACACTCGTATACAAGTGTTGTGTAGAAAACCAGGGAATATTTTTCTGAACAATTATTAATCCCTGCTGAGGCCACAGCTTTATTAATACATCCAGCTCTGAACACCGGGCCATTGCCTGTCATTGGTGTGGCACAAATGTTGCGGTTTGCTGAGTCAGGAGTTGAGTTACAAAGGTGGTTAAATATTTATAATTTCAGGCCACCGTCGGTTTGTTAAATATTTGCCGCTGAAGCGGTACTGCCCTTTCCCCAGTCGCCATCCTGTCTGACTCCAGTTAGGAATGAGCTGTCCCTGGATATAATCCAGTAGATCACTGCCTACCTGTGGGGACAATACACAAAACACTCAACTATTGAATGTCCACAAATCATCAGACGAATCCATCAAATGCTGCGATATACTGGGTGCAGAAGCTCCATTTGAAGCGTATGCATACACAGAGAAATATACACATACAGAACCTGTGATCAACGTAAGGGATGTGACGATAATGTGGGCATACTGAGGGAAAAAGCAACATACATTGCCCATCTCTAATTGTCCCATGCGAAGTTGGTGGGTGAGCCACCATCTTGAGCAACTGCAGACCTTATTGTGTCAGTACATCCACAGCGCTGTTAGGGAAGGAGTTCCAGTTTTGGAGCCAGCAAAAGTGCAGTAACAATGATATAGTTCCAGTCAGAATGATGTGTGGCTTGGAGACATACCTTCAATGACTGTCCTTCCATGTACCCGAAGCCTTTGTCCTAAAAGGTGGTTGGGATGATAGGTTTGGAAGGCTCTGTTGATGGAGCCCTGGAATGTTGTTGCAGTGCAACCTGGAGAGGGTGGACACTGAAGCGATTCTGTGTCAAGACATCATCCCCATTCTTTGTCCAGATACCATGAGGCTTCACGGGATGTGGAGTGAGCGTCGAGTGCTCTCTGGACCAAACACTCCTGACTCTGGTGAGCCTGCCCTGATGCTGGGGATGCTTATTTGCAGGGATGGTGATAGGGATGTCTGAGCAATTGGTTTCGCGGTATGATTTTGAGCGTGTTAGTTTTTCAGCCAGAGGAATGACTGGTCTGTGGGCTAGCTCTGCCAATTCAGTGTTGGGTCTGTGTTCCTTGCGGGCTCTGTGTTCAGTCTGAGCTCTGTGTTCATTGTGAGCTCAGTGTTCACTTCTGGGTCTGTGTTCAGTGCGGGATCTGAGTTCACTGTGAGTTCCGTGTATCGTTAGGGCTGTGTTCATTTTGGGCTCTCCGTCCAGCGTGGTCTTTTGCAGCTTGGGTATTTTGTCCAGTGTGGGCTCGGAGATCACAGTGTGGCCTGTGGTCAGTGCATGTTCTGTGTTCAGCGTGGGCTGTCTGTTCAGTGTGAGCTCTATGTTCAGTTTTGGGCCCTGTGTTCAGTGTGGGCCCTGTGATCAGTGTTGGGTCTTTGTTCAGAATGGGCCCTGTGTTCAGATTCAGCCTTAAGTTCAGACTTGGCCCTGTGTTCAGAGAAAGCCTGTATTCAGAGTAGGCCCGATTTTCAGTGTTGCCTCTGTGTTCAGATTGTTACCAGTCTTCACCCTCTGTGGCCCTCTCTGGTCCGTGCCTCTCTGGTTACCTCTCTCCCTCTGTCAATTTCGCGGTTGTTGTTGAATTTGTTGCTGTTTTTCAATGTTGATGTTGTTGAATTTTTCGGTGTTTTCAATGTAGAGATTGTTGAATTTGTTGGTGTTTTTCAATGTAGAGGTTCTTGAATTTCTTAGTGTTTTTCAAATGTTGAGGTTGTTGAAGTTGCTGGAGTTCTTCAAATTATAGGTTGTTGTTGTAATTGTTAGTATTTTTAAATCTTAAGTTTGTTGGTGTTTTTCATTGTTGAGGTTGTTTTTGAATGTGTTGGTTTTATTTCTCTTGAGATTGTTTTTGAACTTGTTGATGTTTTTCAATGATCAGATTGTTGAATTTGTTGGAGTTCTTCAAAGGTGAGGTTGTTGTTGAATTTCTTAGTGTTTTTCAATGTAGCATTGGTTGTTGAATATGTTGCTGGTTTTGAAATGTTGAGGTTGTTGAATTTGTTATAATTTTTCAAAGTTGACGTTGTTTTTGAATTTGTTGTTTTTTTTTCAATTTTGAGGTTGTCGTTGAATTTGTTGGTGTTTTCAATGTTGAGGTTGTTGAATTTGTTGGTATTTAACAATGTTGACGTTGTTGAATTTGTTGTGTTTTCAATGTTGAGGTTGTTGAATTTGTTGTGTTTTCATTGCTGATGTTTTTGAATTTGTGGTGTTTTCAAAGTTGAGGCTGTTGAATTTGTTGGTGTTTTCAATGCTGATGTTGTTGAATTTGTGGTGTTTTCAATATTGAGGTTGTTGAATTTGTGGTGTTTTCAACGTTGAGGTTGTTGAATTTGTTGGTGTTTTCAATGTTGAGGTTGTTGAATTTGTGGTGTTTTCAATGTTGAGGTTGTTGAATTTGTGGTGTTTTCAATGTTGATGTTGTTGAATTTGTTGGTGTTTTCAATGCTGATGCTGTTGCTGAATTTTTTGGTCGTTAGCAATGTCCAGATGGTCGCTGAACTTGTTGGTGTTTAGCAATGTTGAGGTTGTTGAATTTGTTAGTGAGATGACTGGTGCTCGCAATTTCTATGAACTGAGAGAGAATTAAGTCGTTAATAATCGCAGGCACACCGTGAGTGTTGGATGTACCTTGGTCAGGTTAAAGGAGCAATTCCCTAACTGAGGCCGACAGTAACTGTAATCGACCACTGCATGTATCTCCCAGATCGGATTTTAGTAATCAACAGAGAGACGCATCTGTGTAAAGATTGACCAGGTGAAGGGTGAAAGGAATTCATCTCTATGTTTAAAGTAAGAAACATATTACAGATTAAGGGGGCCATTTGGCCAACGGTGTCTCTGCTGGCTCTGTGAAAGATATGCTGATTTATGTCCCATCAATCTCTTCTCTTTCCCTATTGCCCCGCTATTATTTTCCATGTCAGCTATTGTTACAAACCCCCGTTTCAAAGTTGCTATATAAGCTGCTTCAATAGCTTTTTGGGTGGCTCATTTCCGATCACAACAGCTTTGTGTCAACAACACAGTCTCTTCATCTTCCCTCCACTTCATTTGTGAATTATTTTCAAAGTATTTCTGCTGAGCTCCCAATCTTTCCACCCTCTAAACATTCCACCACCACTTTTGGAAGTTCAATTGAGGATTTCGCCCTAGATCCTATTGTCACAAGGCTTTTCCATCGACCAGAATGACCCAAAACAGGTTCTCTAGCCATTACACCACTGCTGCTTCTGGGATCTTGCTGTTCACAAATTGACTTTCACGTTCCCTACTTCACAACAATGGTCAAATGCCAACATTATTTCACTTTCTGTGGAAACTGTCTGATACCCCGGGGCAATGAAGGGTGTGATAGAAAAGTCTCCCTTTCATTTTCTTTGCATTTCCCGCCATTTCCCTCTGATGTCTCTCTCGCTCTTTCGTTCTCTCCATCTCACTATCTCTCAGCCCCGCTTTCAACCTCTATTGCTTCCTCCCTCCTTCTTATTCCCTCTCATTCCTCTGACCTGCTCTGGGAGCTGTAGTATTAAATTTGCTTGTCCATCTCAGTTTCTGGTCAATGGTAACCCCCATGATGTTGACAGTGGGGGATTCAGTGATGTTATTGCCATTGAACATCAAGGGGGCAATGCTTAGTTTCTCTCCTGTTGGAGATGGTCATGAACTGACACTCGTATACAAGTGTTGGGTACAAAACCAGGGAATATTTTTCTGAACAATTATTAATCCCTGCTGATGCCACAGCTTTATTAATACATCCAGCTCTGAACACCGGGCCATTGCCTGTCATTGGTGTGGCACAAATGTTGCGGTTTGCTGAGTCAGGAGTTGAGTTACAAAGGTGGTTAAATATTTATAATTTCAGGCCACCGTCGGTTTGTTAAATATTTGCCGCTGAAGCGGTACTGCCCTTTCCCCAGTCGCCATCCTGTCTGACTCCAGTTAGGAATGAGCTGTCCCTGGATATAATCCAGTAGATCACTGCCTACCTGTGGGGACAATACACAAAACACTCAACTATTGAATGTCCACATATCATCAGACGAATCCATCAAATACTGCGATATACTGGGTGCAGAAGCTCCATTTGAAGCGTATGCATACAAAGAGAAATATACACATACAGAACCTGTGATCAACGTAAGGGATGTGACGATAATGTGGGCATACTGAGGGAAAAAGCAACATACATTGCCCATCTCTAATTGTCCCATGCGAAGTTGGTGGGTGAGCCACCATCTTGAGCAACTGCAGACCTTATTGTGTCAGTACATCCGCAGCGCTGTTAGGGAAGGAGTTCCAGTTTTGGAGCCAGCAAAAGTGCAGTAACAATGATATAGTTCCAGTCAGAATGATGTGTGGCTTGGAGACGTACCTTCAATGACTGTCCTTCCATGTACCCGAAGCCTTTGTCCTAAAAGGTGGTTGGGATGATAGGTTTGGAAGGCTCTGTTGAAGGAACCCTGGAATGTTCTTGCAGTGCAACCTGGAGAGGGTGGACACTGAAGCGATTCTGTGTCAAGACATCATCCCCATTCTTTGTCCAGATACCATGAGGCTTCACGGGATGTGGAGTGAACGTCGAGTGCTCTCTGGACCAAACACTCCTGACTCTGGTGAGCCTGCCCTGATGCTGGGGATGCTTATTTGCAGGGATGGTGATAGGGATGTCTGAGCAATTGGTTTCGCGGTATGATTTTGAGCGTGTTAGTTTTTCAGCCAGAGGAATGACTGGTCTGTGGGCTAGCTCTGCCAATTCAGTGTTGGGTCTGTGTTCCTTGCGGGCTCTGTGTTCAGTCTGAGCTCTGTGTTCATTGTGAGCTCAGTGTTCACTTCTGGGTCTGTGTTCAGTGCGGGATCTGAGTTCACTGTGAGTTCCGTGTATCGTTAGGGCTGTGTTCATTTTGGGCTCTCCGTCCAGCGTGGTCTTTTGCAGCTTGGGTATTTTGTCCAGTGTGGGCTCGGAGATCACAGTGTGGCCTGTGGTCAGTGCATGTTCTGTGTTCAGCGTGGGCTGTCTGTTCAGTGTGAGCTCTATGTTCAGTTTTGGGCCCTGTGTTCAGTGTGGGCCCTGTGATCAGTGTTGGGTCTTTGTTCAGAATGGGCCCTGTGTTCAGATTCAGCCTTAAGTTCAGACTTGGCCCTGTGTTCAGAGAAAGCCTGTATTCAGAGTAGGCCCGATGTTCAGTGTTGCCTCTGTGTTCAGATTGTTACCAGTCTTCACCCTCTGTGGCCCTCTCTGGTCCGTGCCTCTCTGGTTACCTCTCTCCCTCTGTCAATTTTGCGGTTGTTGTTGAATTTGTTGCTGTTTTTCAATGTTGATGTTGTTGAATTTTTTGGTGTTTTCAATGTAGAGATTGTTGAATTTGTTGGTGTTTTTCAATGTAGAGGTTCTTGAATTTCTTAATGTTTTTCAAATGTTGAGGTTGTTGAAGTTGCTGGAGTTCTTCAAATTATAGGTTGTTGTTGTATTTGTTAGTATTTTTAAATCTTGAGTTTGTTGGTGTTTTTCATTGTTGAGGTTGTTTTTGAATGTGTTGGTTTTATTTCTCTTGAGATTGTTTTTGAACTTGTTGATGTTTTTCAATGTTCAGATTGTTGAATTTGTTGGAGTTCTTCAAAGGTGAGGTTGTTGTTGAATTTCTTAGTGTTTTTCAATGTAGCATTGGTTGTTGAATATGTTGCTGGTTTTGAAATGTTCAGGTTGTTGAATTTGTTATAATTTTTCAAAGTTGACGCTGTTTTTGAATTTGTTGTTTTTTTTCAATTTTGAGGTTGTCGTTGAATTTGTTGGTGTTTTCAATGTTGAGGTTGTTGAATTTGTTGGTATTTAACAATGTTGACGTTGTTGAATTTGTTGTGTTTTCAATGTTGAGGTTGTTGAATTTGTTGTGTTTTCATTGCTGATGTTTTTGAATTTGTGGTGTTTTCAATGTTGAGGCTGTTGAATTTGTTGGTGTTTTCAATGCTGATGTTGTTGAATTTGTGGTGTTTTCAATATTGAGGTTGTTGAATTTGTGGTGTTTTCAACGTTGAGGTTGTTGAATTTGTTGGTGTTTTCAATGTTGAGGTTGTTGAATTTGTGGTGTTTTCAATGTTGATGTTGTTGAATTTGTTGGTGTTTTCAATGCTGATGCTGTTGCTGAATTTTTTGGTCGTTAGCAATGTCCAGATGGTCGCTGAACTTGTTGGTGTTTAGCAATGTTGAGGTTGTTGAATTTGTTAGTGAGATGACTGGTGCTCGCAATTTCTATGAACTGAGAGAGAATTAAGTCGTTAATAATCGCAGCCACACCGTGAGTGTTGGATGTACCTTGGTCAGGTTAAAGGAGCAATTCCCTAACTGAGGCCGACAGTAACTGTAATCGACCACTGCATGTATCTCCCAGATCGGATTTTAGTAATCAACAGAGAGACGCATCTGTGTAAAGATTGACCAGGTGAAGGGTGAAAGGAATTCATCTCTATGTTTAAAGTAAGAAACATATTACAGATTAAGGGGGCCATTTGGCCAACGGTGTCTCTGCTGGCTCTGTGAAAGATATGCTGATTTATGTCCCATCAATCTCTTCTCTTTCCCTATTGCCCCGCTATTATTTTCCATGTCAGCTATTGTTACAAACCCCCGTTTCAAAGTTGCTATATAAGCTGCTTCAATAGCTTTTTGGGTGGCTCATTTCCGATCACAACAGCTTTGTGTCAACAACACAGTCTCTTCATCTTCCCTCCACTTCATTTGTGAATTATTTTCAAAGTATTTCTGCTGAGCTCCCAATCTTTCCACCCTCTAAACATTCCACCACCACTATTGGAAGTTCAATTGAGGATTTCGCCCTAGATCCTATTGTCACAAGGCTTTTCCATCGACCAGAATGACCCAAAACAGGTTCTCTAGCCATTACACCACTGCTGCTTCTGGGATCTTGCTGTTCACAAATTGACTTTCATGTTCCCTACTTCACAACAATGGGCAAATGCCAACATTATTTCACTTTCTGTGGAAACTGTCTGATACCCCGGGGCAATGAAGGGTGTGATAGAAAAGTCTCCCTTTCATTTTCTTTGCATTTCCCGCCATTTCCCTCTGATGTCTCTCTCGCTCTTTCGTTCTCTCCATCTCACTATCTCTCAGCCCCGCTTTCAACCTCTATTGCTTCCTCCCTCCTTCTTATTCCCTCTCATTCCTCTGACCTGCTCTGGGAGCTGTAGTATTAAATTTGCTTGTCCATCTCAGTTTCTGGTCAATGGTAACCCCCATGATATTGACAGTGGGGGATTCAGTGATGTTATTGCCATTGAACATCAAGGGGGCAATGCTTAGTTTCTCTCCTGTTGGAGATGGTCATGAACTGACACTCGTATACAAGTGTTGGGTACAAAACCAGGGAATATTTTTCTGAACAATTATTAATCCCTGCTGATGCCACAGCTTCATTAATACATCCAGCTCTGAACACCGGGCCATTGCCTGTCATTGGTGTGGCACAAATGTTGCGGTTTGCTGAGTCAGGAGTTGAGTTACAAAGGTGGTTAAATATTTATAATTTCAGGCCACCGTCGGTTTGTTAAATATTTGCCGCTGAAGCGGTACTGCCCTTTCCCCAGTCGCCATCCTGTCTGACTCCAGTTAGGAATGAGGTGTCCCTGGATATAATCCAGTAGATCACTGCCTACCTGTGGGGACAATACACAAAACACTCAACTATTGAATGTCCACATATCATCAGACGAATCCATCAAATACTGCGATATACTGGGTGCAGAAGCTCCATTTGAAGCGTATGCATACACAGAGAAATATACACATACAGAACCTGTGATCAACGTAAGGGATGTGACGATAATGTGGGCATACTGAGGGAAAAAGCAACATACATTGCCCATCTCTAATTGTCCCATGCGAAGTTGGTGGGTGAGCCACCATCTTGAGCAACTGCAGACCTTATTGTGTCAGTACATCCACAGCGCTGTTAGGGAAGGAGTTCCAGTTTTGGAGCCAGCAAAAGTGCAGTAACAATGATATAGTTCCAGTCAGAATGATGTGTGGCTTGGAGACGTACCTTCAATGACTGTCCTTCCATGTACCCGAAGCCCTTTGTCCTAAAAGGTGGTTGGGATGATAGGTTTGGAAGGCTCTGTTGAAGGAGCCCTGGAATGTTGTTGCAGTGCAACCTGGAGAGGGTGGACACTGAAGCAATTCTGCGTCAAGACATCATCCCCATTCTTTGTCCAGATACCATGAGGCTTCACGGGATGTGGAGTGAACGTCGAGTGCTCTCTGGACCAAGCACTCCTGACTCTGGTGAGCCTGCCCTGATGCTGGGGATGCTTATTTGCAGGGATGGTGATAGGGATGTCTGAGCAATTGGTTTCGCGGTATGATTTTGAGCGTGTTAGTTTTTCAGCCAGAGGAATGACTGGTCTGTGGGCTAGCTCTGCCAATTCAGTGTTGGGTCTGTGTTCCTTGCGGGCTCTGTGTTCAGTCTGAGCTCTGTGTTCATTGTGAGCTCAGTGTTCACTTCTGGGTCTGTGTTCAGTGCGGGATCTGAGTTCACTGTGAGTTCCGTGTATCATTAGGGCTGTGTTCAGTTTGGGCTCTCCGTCCAGCGTGGTCTTTTGCAGCTTGGGTATTTTGTCCATTGTGGGCTCGGAGATCACAGTGTGGCCTGTGTTCAGTGCATGTTCTGTGTTCAGCGTGGGCTGTCTGTTCAGTGTGAGCTCTATGTTCAGTTTTGGGCCCTGGGTTGAGTGTGGGCCCTGTGATCAGTGTTGGGTCTTTGTTCAGAATGGGCCCTGTGTTCAGATTCAGCCTTAAGTTCAGACTTGGCCCTGTGTTCAGAGAAAGCCTGTATTCAGAGTAGGCCCGATGTTCAGTGTTGCCTCTGTGTTCAGATTGTTACCAGTCTTCACCCTCTGTGGCCCTCTCTGGTCCGTGCCTCTCTGGTTACCTCTCTCCCTCTGTCAATTTCGCGGTTGTTGTTGAATTTGTTGCTGTTTTTCAATGTTGATGTTGTTGAATTTTTTGGTGTTTTCAATATAGAGATTGTTGAATTTGTTGGTGTTTTTCAATGTAGAGGTTCTTGAATTTCTTAGTGTTTTTCAAATGTTGAGGTTGTTGAAGTTGCTGGAGTTCTTCAAATTATAGGTTGTTGTTGTATTTGTTAGTATTTTTAAATCTTGAGTTTGTTGGTGTTTTTCATTGTTGAGGTTGTTTTTGAATGTGTTGGTTTTATTTCTCTTGAGATTGTCTTTGAACTTGTTGATGTTTTTCAATGTTCAGATTGTTGAATTTGTTGGAGTTCTTCAAAGGTGAGGTTGTTGTTGAATTTCTTAGTGTTTTTCAATGTAGCATTTGTTGTTGAATATGTTGCTGGTTTTGAAATGTTGAGGTTGTTGAATTTGTTGGTATTTAACAATGTTGACGTTGTTGAATTTGTTGTGTTTTCAATGTTGAGGTTGTTGAATTTGTTGTGTTTTCATTGCTGATGTTTTTGAATTTGTGGTGTTTTCAATGTTGAGGCTGTTGAATTTGTTGGTGTTTTCAATGTTGAGGTTGTTGAATTTGTGGTGTTTTCAATGTTGATGTTGTTGAATTTGTTGGTGTTTTCAAGCTGATGTTGTTGAATTTGTGGTGTTTTCAATATTGAGGTTGTTGAATTTGTGGTGTTTTCAACGTTGAGGTTGTTGAATTTGTTGGTGTTTTCAATGTTGAGGTTGTTGAATTTGTGGTGTTTTCAATGTTGAGGTTGTTGAATTTGTGGTGTTTTCAATGTTGATGTTGTTGAATTTGTTGGTGTTTTCAATGCTGATGCTGTTGCTGAATTTTTTGGTCGTTAGCAATGTCCAGATGGTCGCTGAACTTGTTGGTGTTTAGCAATGTTGAGGTTGTTGAATTTGTTAGTGAGATGACTGGTGCTCGCAATTTCTATGAACTGAGAGAGAATTAAGTCGTTAATAATCGCAGGCACACAGTGAGTGTTGGATGTACCTTGGTCAGGTTAAAGGAGCAATTCCCTAACTGAGGCCGACAGTAACTGTAATCGACCACTGCATGTATCTCCCAGACCGGATTTTAGTAATCAACAGAGAGACGCATCTGTGTAAAGATTGACCAGGTGAAGGGTGAAAGGAATTCATCTCTATGTTTAAAGTAAGAAACATATTACAGATTAAGGGGGCCATTTGGCCAACGATGTCTCTGCTGGCTCTGTGAAAGATATACTGATTTATGTCCCGTCAATCTCTTCTCTTTCCCTATTGCCCCGCTATTATTTTCCATGTCAGCTACTGTTACCATCCCCCGTTTCAAAGTTGCTATATAAGCTGCTTCAATAGCTTTTTGGGTGGCTCATTTCCGTTCACAACAGCTTTGTGTCAACAACACAGTCTCTTCATCTTCCCTCCACTTCATCTGTGAATTATTTTCAAAGTATTTCTGCTGAGCTCCCAATCTTTCCACCCTCTAAACATTCCACCACCACTATTGGAAGTTCACTTGAGGATTTCGCCCTCGATCCTATTGTCACAAGGCTTTTCCATCGACCAGAATGACCCAAAACAGGTTCTCTAGCCATTACACCACTGCTGCTTCTGGGATCTTGCTGTTCACAAATTGACTTTCATGTTCCCTACTTCACAACAATGGGCAAATGCCAACATTATTTCACTTTCTGTGGAAACTGTCTGATACCCCGGAGCAATGAAGGGTGTGATAGAAAAGTCTCCCTTTCATTTTCTTTGCCTTTCCCGCCATTTCCCTCTGATGTCTCTCTCGCTCTTTCGTTCTCTCCATCTCACTATCTCTCAGCCCCGCTTTCAACCTCTATTGCTTCCTCCCTCCTTCTTATTCCCTCTCATTCCTCTGACCTGCTCTGGGAGCTGTAGTATTAAATTTGCTTGTCCATCTCAGTTTCTGGTCAATGGTAACCCCCATGATGTTGACAGTGGGGGATTCAGTGATGTTATTGCCATTGAACATCAAGGGGGCAATGCTTAGTTTCTCTCCTGTTGGAGATGGTCATGAACTGACACTCGTATACAAGTGTTGGGTACAAAACCATGGAATATTTTTCTGAACAATTATTAATCCCTGCTGATGCCACAGCTTTATTACTACATCCAGCTCTGAACACCGGGCCATTGCCTGTCATTTGTGTGGCACAAATGTTGCGGTTTGCTGAGTCAGGAGTTGAGTTTACAAAGGTGGTTAAATATTTATAATTTCAGGCCACCGTCGGTTTGTTAAATATTTGCCACTGAAGCAGAACTGCCCTTTCCCCAGTCGCCATCCTGTCTGACTCCAGTTAGGAATGAGCTGTCCCTGGATATAATCCAGTAGATCACTGCCTACCTGTGGGGACAATACACAAAACACTCAACTATTGAATGTCCACATATCATCAGACGAATCCATCAAATACTGCGATATACTGGGTGCAGAAGCTCCATTTGAAGCGTATGCATACACAGAGAAATATACACATACAGAACCTGTGATCAACGTAAGGGATGTGACGATAATGTGGGCATACTGAGGGAAAAAGCAACATACATTGCCCATCTCTAATTGTCCCATGCGAAGTTGGTGGGTGAGCCACCATCTTGAGCAACTGCAGACCTTATTGTGTCAGTACATCCACAGCGCTGTTAGGGAAGGAGTTCCAGTTTTGGAGCCAGCAAATGTGAAGTAACAATGATATAGTTCCAGTCAGAATGATGTGTGGCTTGGAGACGTACCTTCAATGACTGTCCTTCCATGTACCCGAAGCCTTTGTCCTAAAAGGTGGTTGGGATGATAGGTTTGGAAGGCTCTGTTGAAGGAGCCCTGGAATGTTGTTGCAGTGCAACCTGGAGAGGGTGGACACTGAAGCGATTCTGTGTCAAGACATCATCCCCATTCTTTGTCCAGATACCATGAGGCTTCACGGGATGTGGAGTGAACGTCGAGTGCTCTCTGGACCAAACACACCTGACTCTGGTGAGGCTGCCCTGATGCTGGGGATGCTTATTTGCAGGGATGGTGATAGGGATGTCTGAGCAATTGGTTTTGCGGTATGATTTTGAGCGTGTTAGTTTTTCAGCCAGAGGAATGACTGGTCTGTGGGCTAGCTCTGCCAATTCAGTGTTGGGTCTGTGTTCCTTGCGGGCTCTGTGTTCAGTCTGAGCTCTGTGTTCATTGTGAGCTCAGTGTTCACTTCTGGGTCTGTGTTCAGTGCGGGATCTGAGTTCACTGTGAGTTCCGTGTATCGTTAGGGCTGTGTTCATTTTGGGCTCTCCGTCCAGCGTGGTCTTTTGCAGCTTGGGTATTTTGTCCATTGTGGGCTCGGAGATCACAGTGTGGCCTGTGTTCAGTGCATGTTCTGTGTTCAGCGTGGGCTGTCTGTTCAGTGTGAGCTCTATGTTCAGTTTTGGGCCCTGTGTTCAGTGTGGGCCCTGTGATCAGTGTTGGGTCTTTGTTCAGAATGGGCCCTGTGTTCAGATTCAGCCTTAAGTTCAGACTTGGCCCTGTGTTCAGAGAAAGCCTGTATTCAGAGTAGGCCCGATGTTCAGTGTTGCCTCTGTGTTCAGATTGTTACCAGTCTTCACCCTCTGTGGCCCTCTCTGGTCCGTGCCTCTCTGGTTACCTCTCTCCCTCTGTCAATTTCGCGGTTGTTGTTGAATTTGTTGCTGTTTTTCAATGTTGATGTTGTTGAATTTTTTGGTGTTTTCAATGTAGAGATTGTTGAATTTGTTGGTGTTTTTCAATGTAGAGGTTCTTGAATTTCTTAGTGTTTTTCAAATGTTGAGGTTGTTGAAGTTGCTGGAGTTCTTCAAATTATAGGTTGTTGTTGTATTTGTTAGTATTTTTAAATCTTGAGTTTGTTGGTGTTTTTCATTGTTGAGGTTGTTTTTGAATGTGTTGGTTTTATTTCTCTTGAGATTGTTTTTGAACTTGTTGATGTTTTTCAATGTTCAGATTGTTGAATTTGTTGGAGTTCTTCAAAGGTGAGGTTGTTGTTGAATTTCTTAGTGTTTTTCAATGTAGCATTTGTTGTTGAATATGTTGCTGGTTTTGAAATGTTGAGGTTGTTGAATTTGTTATAATTTTTCAAAGTTGACGTTGTTTTTGAATTTGTTTTTTTTTATTTTGATGTTGTTGAATTTGTTGTTCTTGTTCAAATTTGAGGTTGTTGTTGAATTTGTTGATGTTCTTCATTTTTGATGCTGTTGTTGAAATTGTTGGCGTTTTGCCACGTTGATTTTGTGGTTGAAATCGTTGCTGCTTTCAATGTTGACTTTGTTGTTTAATATTTGGTGTTTTCAATGTCGTGTTTGTTAAAGTTGTTGTTCTTTATCTAAGGTTGAAGTTGTTGTTAAATTTGTTGGTGTTTTTGAAATGTTGAGAAGGTTAACTTTGTTGAAACATTTTTAACGTTGAGGTTGTTGTTAAATTCGTTAGCATTTTTAAATCTTGAGGTTGTTGTTGAGTTTGTTGGTGTTTATTTCAATTTTGAAGCTGTTGTTGAATTTGTTCGCGTTCTTCAATGTAGAAGTTGTTGAATGTGTTGGTATTGTTCCACGTTGAATGCTTTATTGAAATAGTTGGTGTTTTCAATGTTGAGTTTGTTAAATCTGTTGCTTTATTTCAAAGTTCATGTTGTTGTTGAATATGTTTGGGTTCTTCCATGGAAAGGTCGTGGTAGAATTTGTTCTGGTTTTTCCATGGAAAGGTTGTGGTTGAATTTCTTGTTGTTTTTGAAATGTTGAGATTGTTGAATTTGTTGTAGTTTTTCAATGTTGAGGTTGTATTTTAATGTGTTGGTCTTTTCAATTTTGAGGATGTTGTTGAATTTGTTGGTGTTTTTAATGTCGAGGTTGTTGCTAAATTTGTTGGTGATGTTCAATGGTAGCTTTTTCAAATGTGTTGTTGCTTTTCAATATTGTGCGTATTGTTCACTTTAAATCAGTGTTATTCAATATTCAGGTTGCTGTTGAATCTGTATGTGGTATTCATTTTGACATTGTTGAAATTGCTCCAGTTTTTTCAATGCCGAGGCTGTTGATCAATTTGTAGTTTCTTCTTATGTTGAAGTTGTTAATGAATTTGTTTGTGTTTGGCAGTGTGAACCAGTTGTTTGCTGTGTTGCTGTTCTGCAATGGTGAGTTGCTAATTAATTATTTGTTGACAAACTTCGAGTTTGTTAATGCATTGCTTGATCATTTCATTGATGAGCTTCTTGTTGAATTTCTTGGTGATGTTTTTCTTTGGCAAGGCTGTTTTTCATTTTGTTGGTGTTGACAATCTTGTTAAATTTACTGGTGTGTTTCAAAGTTGAAATTGTTGTTCAATTTGCTGATTACTTTCAATGTTGATGTTGCTGTAGATTTTTTGAAACTTTAGTTAAAGATGTTGTTGAATTTGTTGGTGTATTTTTTTAAAAAATAGTTGATGCCTTGAATGTTAATGTTATTGAATTTGTTGGTGTTTCTTCGATGTTGAGGTTGTTGTTGAATTTGTTGGTGTTTTAAATACTGTGGTTTTTGAATTTGTTAATATTTTTCAATGTTGAACTTGTTGAATTTGTTCGTGTTTTTCAATGTATACGTTGTTGAATATGTTGGAGTTCTTCAAAATAGAGGTTGTTGTTGAATTTCTTAGTATGTTTCCATCTTGAGGTTGTTGTTGAATTTGTGTTTTGTTTCAATTTTCGTGTTGTTGTTGAATTTGTTGTAGTTTTTCATAGTTTTGGTTGTTTTTGCGTTCGTTGGCATTTTTCAATCTTGAGGTTGATTTTTAATATATTGGTGTTTTTTTTCAGTGTTGAGGTTGTTATTGAATTTGTTGGTGTTTTTGTAATGTTGAGCTTGTTGAATTTGTCATAGCTTTTCAAAGTTGTGGTTGTTTCTGAATTTGTTATTATTAAATCTAGAGGTTGTTGTTGAATTTGTTGGTGATTTTGAATGTTGAGGTTGTTGTTGAATTTGTTGGTGATTTTGAATGTTGAGGTTGTTGTTGAATTTGTTGGTGATTTTGAATGTTGAGGTTGTTGTTGAATTTGTTGGTGATTTTCAATTTTGAGGCTGTTGTTGAATTTCTTGGTGTTTTCAATGCTGATGTTGTTGATTTTGTTTGTGTTTAGCAATGTTGAGTTTGTTGAATTTGTTGGTGTTTTCAATGCTGCTGTTGTTGATTTTGTTTGTGTTTAGCAATGTTGAGTTTGTTGAATTTGTTGGTGTTTTCAATGCTGCTGTTGTTGAATTTGTTGTTGTTTTCAATGTTGAGCTTTTTGAATTTGTTGGTGTTTTGAATGCTGATGTTGTTGAATTTGTGGTGTTTTCAATGTTGAGGTTGTTGAATTTGTTGCTGTTTTGAATGTTGATGTTGAATTTGTTGTTGTTTTCAATGTTGAGGTTGTTGAATTTGTTGCTGTTTTCAATGTTGATGTTGTTGAATTTGTTGGTGTTTTCAATGCTGATGTTGTTGAATTTGTTGCTGTTTTCAATGCTGATGTTGTTGTTTAATTTTTTGGTCTTTAGCAATTTCCAGGTGGTCGCTGAATTTGTTGGTGTTTAGCAATGTTGAGATTGTTGAATTTGTTGGTGAGATGACTGGTGCTCGCAAGCAATTTCTATGAACTGAGAGAGAATTAAGTCGTTAATAATTACAGACACACCATGAGTATTGGATGTACCTTGGTCAGGTTAAAGGAACAATTCACTAACTGAGGCCGACAGTAACTGTAATCCACCACTACATGTGTCTCCCAGAATGGATTTTAGTAATCAACAGAGAGACGCATCTGTGTAAAGATTGAACAGGTGAAGGGTGAAAGGAATTCATCTCTATGTTTAAAGTAAGAAATATTTTTTTTCAGATTAAGAGGGCCATTTGGCCAACGATGTCTCTGCTGGCTCTGTGAAAGATATGCTGATTTATGCCCCATCAATCTCTTCTCTTTCCCTATTGCCCCGCTATTATTTTCCATGTCAGCTATTGTTACAAACCCCCGTTTCAAAGTTGCTATAAAGGCTGCTTCAATAGCTTTTTGGGTGGCACATTTCCGATCACAACAGCTTTGTGTCAAGAACACAGTCTCTTCATCTTCCCTCCACTTCATTTGTGAATTATTATCGAAGTATTTCTGCTGAGCTCCCAATCTTTCCACCATCTAAACAATCCACCACCACTATTGGAAATTGAATTGAGGATTTCGCCCTAGATCCCATTGTCACAAGGTTTTTCCATCGACCAGAATCAACAAAACGGGTTCTCCAGCCATTATACCTCTGCTGCTTGTGGGATCTTGCTGTGCACAAATTGACTTTCATGTTCCCTACTTCACAACAATGGGCAAATGCCAACATTATTTCACTTTCTGTGGAAACTGTGGGATACCCCGGGGCACTGAAGGGTGTGATAGAAAAGTCTCCCTTTCATTTTCTTTGCAATTCGCGCCATTTTCCTCTGATGTCTCTCTCGCTCTTTCTTTCTCTCCATCTCACTATCTCTCAGCCCCACTTTCAATCTCTTTGGCTTCCTCGCTCCGTCTTATTCCCTCTCATTCCACTGACCTGCTCTTGGAGCTGCAGTATTAAATTGGCTTATCCATCTCAGTTTCTGGTCAATGGTAACCCCCATGATGTTGGCAGTGGGGGATTCAGTGATGGTATTGCCATTGAACATCAAGGGGACAATGCTTAGTTTCTCTCCTGTTGGAGATGTTCATCAACTGACACACTTAAATACAAGTGTTGGGTACAAAACCATGGAATATTTTTCTGAACAATTATTAATCCCTGCTGATGCCAAAGCTTTACTAATACATCCAGCTCTGAACACCGGGCCATTGCCTGTCATTTGTGTGGCACAAATGATGCGGTTTGCTGAGTCAGGAGATGAGTTATAAAGGTGGTTAAATATTTATAATTTCAGGCCACCGTCTGTTTGTTAAATATTTGCCGCTGACGCGGAACTGCCCTTTCCCCAGTCGCCATCCTGTCTGACTCCAGTTAGGAATGAGCTGTCCCTGGATATAATCCAGTAGATCACTGCCTACCTGTGGGGACAATACACAAAACACTCAACTATTGAATGTCCACATATCATCAGACGAATCCATCAAATACTGCGATATACTGGGTGCTGATGCTCCATTTGAAGCGTATGCATACACAGACAAATATACACATACAGAAGCTGTGATCAACGTAAGGGATGTGACGATAATGTGGGCATACTGAGGGAAAAAGCAACATACATTGCCCATCCCTAACTGTCCCATGCGAAGGTGGTGGGTGAGCCACCTTCCTGAGCAACTGCAGACCTTGTTGTGTCGGTACATCCACAGCGCTGTTAGGGAAGGAGTTCCAGTTTTGGAGCCAGCAAAAGTGCTGTAACAGTGATATAGTTCCAGTCAGAATGATGTGTGGCTTGGAGACGTACCTTCAATGACTGTCCTCCCATGTACCCGAAGCCTTTGTCCTAAAAGGTGGTTGGGATAATAGGTTTGGAAGGCTCTGTTGAAGGAGCCCTGGGATGTTGTTGCAGTGCAACCTGGTGAGGGTGGACACTGAAGCGATTCTGTGTCAAGACATCATCCCCATTCTTTGTCCAGATACCATGAGGCTTCACGGGATGTGGAGTGAACGTCGAGTGCTCTCTCGACCACCCCCTCCTGACTCTGGTGACACTGCCCTGACGCTGGGCATGATTATTCCCAGGTACAGTGATAGGGAAGTCTGGGCCATTGGTTTCGGGGTATGATTGGGAGCGGGTTAATTTTTCAGCCAGATGCTCGACTAGTCTGTGGGCTAGCTCCACCAGTTCAGTGTCGGGTCTGTGTTCCTTGCGTGCTCTGTGTTCAGTCTGAGCTCTGTGTTCACTGTGAGCTCGGTGTTCACTTCTGGGTCTGTGTTCAGTGCGGGATCTGTGTTCACTGTGAGCTCCTTGTATAGTTAGGGCTCCGTGTTCGTTTTGGGCTCTGTGTTCAGCGTGGTCTGTGTGCAGCTTGGGTCCTTTGTCCATTGTGGGCTCGGAACTCAGCGAGGGCCCTGTTTTCAGCGTGGCCTTGGAGAGCACAGTGTGGCCTGTGTTCAGTGCATGTTTCTGTGTTCAGCGTTGGCTGTCTGTTCAGTGTGAGCTCTATGTTCAGTTTTAGGCTCTGTGTTCAGTGTGGGCCCTGTGATCAGTGTTGGGTCTTTGTTCAGAATTCAGATTCAGTGTTCAGATTCAGTCTTAAGTTCAGATTTGGCCCTGTGTTCAGAGAAAGCCTGTATTCAGACTGGGACCGATGTTCAGTGTTGCCTTTGTGTTCAGATTGTTACCTGTACTCTCCCTCTGTGGCCCTCTCTGGTCCATGCCTCTCTGGTTACCTCTCTCCGTCTGTCAATTTCACGGTTGTTGTTGAATTTCTTGGTGTTTTTCAATGTTGATGTTGTTGATTTTTTTCGTGTTTTCAATGCAGAGATTGTTGAATTTGTTGGTGTTTTTCAATGTAGAGGTTGTTGAAGTTGCTGGAGTTCTTGAAATTATAGGTTGTTGTTGTATTTGTTAGTATTTTCAAATCTTGAGTTTGTTGGTGTTTTTCAATGTTCAGATTGTTGAATTCGTTGGAGTTCTTCAAAGGTGAGGTTGTTGTTGAATTTCTTAGTGTTTTTAAATCTAGCATTTGTTGTTGAATATGTTACTGGTTTCGAAATGTTGAGGTTGTTGATTTTGTTATAATTTTTCAAAGTTGACGTTGTTTTTGAATTTGTTGTTTTTTCATTTTGAGGTTGTTGTTGAATTTGTTGGTGTTCTTCATTTTTGATGCTGTTGTTGAAATTGTTGGCGTTTTCTCACGTTGAGTTTGTGGTTGAAATCGTTGCTGCTTTCAATGTTGACTTTGTTGTTTAATAGTTGGTGTTTTCAATGTCGTGTTTGTTAAAGTTGTTTTTTTTTCCAACGTTGAAGTTGTTGTTAAATTTGTTGGTGTTTTTGAAATGTTGAGGTGGTTAACTTTGTTGGAACATTTTTAAAGTTGAGGTTGTTGTTAAATTCGTTGGTATTTTTAAATCTTGAGGTTGTTGTTGAATTTGTTGGTGTTTATTTCAACTTTGAAGCTGTTGTTGAATTTGTTTGCGTTCTTCAATGTAGAAGTTGTTGAATGTGTTGGTATTTTTCCACGTTGAATGTTTTATTAAAAAAGTTGATGTTTTCAATGTTGAGTTTGTTAAATCTGTTGCTTCATTTCAAAGTTCTTGTTGTTGTTGAATTTGTTTGGGTTCTTCCATTGAAAGATCGTGGTAGAATTTGTTCTGGTTTTTCCATGGGAAGGTTGTGGTTGAATTTCTTGTTTTTGAAATGTTGAGATTGCTGAATTTGTTGTAGTTTTTCAATGTTAAGGTTGTTTTTTTAATTTGTTGGTCTTTTCAATTTTGCGGATGTTGTTGGATTTGTTGGTGTTTTCAATGTCGAGGTTGTTGTTGACTTTGTTGGTGATGTTCAATGTTGGCGTTTTTTTCAATATTGTGCGTATTGTTCACTTTAAATCAGTGTTATTGAATATTCAGATTGCTGTTGAATCTGTATGTGGTATTCATTTTGACGTTGTTGAAAGTGCTCCAGTTTTTTCAATGTCGAGTTTGTTGATCAATTTGTTGTTTCTTCTTATGTTGAAGTTGTTAATGAATTTGTTTGTGTTTGTCAGTGTGAACCAATTGTTGGCTTTGTTGCTGTTCTGCAATGGTGAGTTTGCTAATTAATTATTTCTTGACCAATTTTGAGGTTGTTAATGCATTGCTTGATCATTTCATTGTTGAGCTTCTTGTTGAATTTCTTGGTTATGTTTTTCTTTGGCGAGGCTGTTTTTCATTTTGTTGGTGTTGACAAGCGTGTTAAATTTACTGGTGTGTTTCCAAGTTGAAGTTGTTGTTCAATTTGTTGATTACTTTCCATGTTGATGTTGCTGTTGATTTTTTGAAACCTTAGTTAAAGTTGTTGTTGAATTTGTTGGTGTTTTCTTTTAGAAATTTAGTTGATGTCTTGACTGTTAATGTTATTGAATTTGTTGGTGTTTCTTCGATGTTGAGGCTGTTGTTGAATTTGTTGGTCTTTTTCAATGTAGAGGTTGTTGAATATGTTGGAGTTCTTCAAAATCGAGGTTGTTGTTGAATTTCTTAGCATGTTTCAGTCTTGAGGTTGTTGTTGAATTTATGTTTTGTTTCAATTTTGGGGTTGTTGTTGAATTTGTTGTAGTTTTTCATAGTTTTGGTTGTTTTTGCATTCATTGGAATTTTTCAATCTTGACGTTTTTTAATTTGTTGGTGTTTTTTTCAATGTTGAGGTTGTTGTTGAATTTGTTGGTGTTTTTGTAATGTTGTACTTGTTGAATTTGTCATAGTTTTTGAAAGTTGCAGTTGTTTTTGAATTTGTTATTTTTAAATCTCGAGGTTGTTGTTGAATTTGTTGGTGATTTTGAATGTTGCGGTTGTTGTTGAATTTGTTGGTGGTTTTGAATTTTGAGGTTGTTGTTGAATTTGTTGGTAATTTTGAAACTTGAGGTTGTTGTTGAATTAGTTGGCAATTTTGAATTTTGAGATTGTTGTTGAATTTGTTGATGTTCTCCAATGTAGAAGTTGGTATTGAATATTTTGGTGGTTTTAAAAATATGATGTTGTTGTTGAATTTGTTGGCGATTTTCCATGTTGAGTTTCTTGTTGAAATCGTTGGTGATTTCAATGTTGAATTTTTTGCTTTAATAGTTGGTATTTTCATTGTTGTGTTTGTTAAATTTGTTTCATTATTTCAAAGTCGAAGTTGTTGTTGAATTTGTTCTTTTTTTTCCATGAAAAGGCTTTGGTTGAATTTGTTGGTGTTTTTCGATGCTAATGTTGTTGAATTTTTTTGTGTTTTTCAAAGTTGAGGTTGTTGTTGAATTCATTGGGGTTTTTCAACGTCGATGTTGTTGTTGAATTTGTTGGTGTTTTCAATGCTGATGATGTTGAATTTGTTGGTGTTTTCAATGTTGATGTTGTTGAATTTGTGGTGTTTTCAATGTTGAGGTTGTTGAATTTGTTGGTGTTTTCAATGTTGATGTTGTTGAATTTGTTGGTGTTTTCAATGTTGATGTTGTTGTTGAATTTTTTGGTCTTTAGCAATGTCCAGGTGGTCGTTGAATTTGTTGGTGTTTAGCAATGTTGAGGTTGTTGAATTTGTTGGTGCTTTCAAAGTTTAGTTTATTGATTTGGGTGGTGTTTAGCAATGTTGAAGTTGTTTTTGAATTTGCTGGTCTTTAGTAATGTTCAGGTTGTCGTTGAATTTGTTTTTATATTTCAATGCAGAGGATGTTGCCGAATTTGTTGCTGATCTTGTCGTTTTCAAATTTGTTGTGCTTGTTATTTAATTGTAATCAGTGTTACTCAATATCCAGGTTGCTGTTGAATGTGTATGTGGTATTGAATATTGACGTTGTTGAAAGTGTAGCAGTTTTTTCAATGTTGAGGTTGTTCAATTTGTTGTTTCTTCTTATGTTGCAGTTGTTAAAGAATTTATTTGTCTTTGTCAGTGTGAACCAGTTGTTGGCTTTTTTGCTGTTTTGCAATGATGAGTTGCTACTTAATTATTTGTTGTGCAACTTTGGGGTTGTTAATGCCTCTCTAGGTCATTTCAATTCTGAACTTCTTGTTGAATTTCTTGGTGATTTTAAACGGCGAGGCTGATTTTCATTTTGTTGGTGTTGACAATCTTATTAAATTTGCTGGTTTATTTCAATGTTGATGTTGCTGTTAATTCTTTTTTAAAAATAGTTAAAATTTTTGTTGAGTTTATTGGTGTTTCGTTTAAAAAATAGCTGATGTCTTGAATGTTGATGATGTTGAATTTGTTGGCGTTTCTTCAATGTTGAGCTTGTTGTTGAATTCGTTTGTGCTTTCAATGTTCTGTTTGTTGAATTTGATGGTGTTTTTCAATGTTGAGTTTGATCTTGAATTTCAATGTTTCATTCCTACCCTGGGGACCACACGTGCCCTCCCCAACGGTATCACACGCCCCCCACCTTGGAATACACTTGGCGTGCATCTCGTGACAAGTTAGAAAAGTCCCCAGACCTCGGGATACTAAGCTGAGCCAGCCCAGCAACCAGGCCCGAACACATCCAAACCTCGGGATAGTGAGTTGGCCCAGAGAAGGAACCGGACACGAAGAAAACCAAACCTCAGGATATTGAGCTGACCCAGAGCAGGGACTAGACACAAAGACCCCAAGACCTCATGTACAGTCAGCTTACCCAGCCCAGATTCTAGACCCAAGCATCCCAAGACCAGGGGACAGTGAGTTGGCCCAGCCCAGCGACTAGACCCGCACACCCCCAGGCCTGACAGTGATGAGCTGGTGTCGCCCAGTGATCAGAACCAAATACCCCCGACCTCTTGTACAATTAGCTGGCCCAGCCAACGGACTAGACATGAAAATCCCCTGACCTTGGGGTAGTGAGTTGGCCCAGCTCAGGGACTAGACACGAACACCCCAGATCTCAGGACAATGAGCTGGTCCACCTCAGGGACTGGAAACGAACATCCCAAGACATTAGAACACTCAGCTGGCAAGGCTCAGCTACTAGACACGAACACCCCCAGACCTCGGTGCTATGAGCATGGTCAGCCCAAGCACTAGATCTGACCACATCCAGGCATCAGCAGAGTGAGCTTCCCCAGCCCCGGGTCCTGAAACCAACATGAAAAGATGTCGGGACAGTGAGCTGTCCCAGCCCAGGTACTGGACCCAAACACTCCCAGAACTCGGGTAGAGTGAGCTGGTCCAGACCAAGGACCGGAAGCAGACATCCCCAGAACTCAGCAGAGTGAGCTGTCCCAGCCCAGGGACCAGACCTGAACACCATCACACCTCAGGGCATTGAGCTTGCCCTACCAAGTGACCAGATCCGAACACAATCAAACCTCCATTCAATGAAGTGCCCCAGCCCAGGGCCCAGACTGAAAAACCCCCAGACATCAGAACAGTGAGCTGGCCCAGCTTAAGGAATAGACCCAAAGGAAAACACACACCAGGAGAGTGAGCAGTCCCAATACATAGCCTGGACATGAACACCGCCAGACTTTGGCAAAGAGGTGGACCCAGCCCAGGGACAAGACCCGAGCACCCCCATACCTCGGGTGCAGTGCACTGGCCAACGCAGGGACAAGACACGAGCACCCCAATACCTCGGCTGCAGTGCGATGGCCCAGCCAAGGTGAACAGACCCGAATGTTCCCAGACCTCGGGACAGTGAGATGATCCAACCTACGGTCTAGACTTGAAACGCCCTAAGATCCCCTGTACAGTGAGCTGGCCCAGACCAGGGACTTGAACCGAATACCAGCAGTCCTCGGGACAGTGAGCTGGCTCAGCCAAGGGACTGGAGAGGAACACCCCCAGATATCAGGACGGTGAACTGGACCAGACAAGGGATTGGCCCGAAAAATCCCCAGACCTTGGGATAGTGAGCTTGACCATCCGAAGGACAGGGCAGGAGCACCCCCAAACCTCGGGACAGTAAGCTGGACCAGCTCAGGGAATAGACACGAACACTACCAGATCTTGGATACTGTGAGCTGGCCCAGCCCAAGGACTGGACACGTACACCTCCAGAAAACGGGACAGTGAGATGGTCCAGAACTGGGACCAGACCTGAACACAACACACCACAGGACAGTGAGCTTCCCAGCCCATTGATCAGCTCTGAACACCACCAAACCTCGGGAGAGTGAGCTGAACCAGCTCAGGGACTAGACATGAAAAACCTCCAGGCCACCTGTAGATTGAGCTGGCCCAGCCCAGGGACTAGACATGAACAACCCCACTTCTCGGGACAGTGAACTGGCCCAGCCTACGGACTAGACCCAAATACTCCCAGACCTTGGGGCAGTGATCTGGCAAAGTCCAGGGACTAGAATTGAACACCACTAAACATCAGGACATTGAGTTTGTGTAGAACAGGGACTAGACCCGAAATCCCACAGACCTCGAGTATTGTGCCCTAGTCCAGACCAGGCTCTGGACCAGGACACCGAAGGATTTTGTGACAGTGAGCTGGCACAGCCCAGGGACAGGACACGAACAATCCCAGACCACGGGGCAGTGACGTGGCCCAGCCCAGTGACTGGTCTCGAACACACCCCAGAACTCAGGACAGTGAGCTTGTCCAGCCCAGGGACCAGAGCGGAACACCATCAGACCTCGGGACAGTGATGGGCCCAGGCAATGGACTAGTCAAAAAGAATCACAGACCTTGGGCACAGCGACCTGATCCAAATAAGCGACTAGACCCTAAAACCCACAGACCCCGTCCAAGTGAGCTGGCCCCGCCCATTCACTAGACCCGAACAAGACGAGACCTCAGTCAGGGAACTGGGTAAAAAGACCGAAAGAGACATGAGGATAAACATTATCATGCAGCGAGTTTTTAGTATCTGGAATGGGCTGCCTGAGAATGTATGGCAGGGAGGGCCAATCTAGGGGTTAAGATCTTAAATGTGCAGTCTGAGAGTATGGGGGAGTGAGTGTAAAATGAAGGATTAGGATTTGACATATGCAGTCTGAGTGTATGGGGGAGGAATGGCCAACCGAAGGGATTAGGATCTGCAATTTGCTCCCTGAAAGTGTGGGGGAGGGAGGGTCAATCGAGGGGTTAGGATCTGGAATGTGCTGCCTGAGACTGAGGGGGAGGGGGGGTCAACTGAGGGGTTAGGATCTTGAACGTGCTGCATGAGACTGAGGGGGATGGAGGGTCAGTCGAGGGATTACGATCTGGAACGCGGTGCCTGAGATTGAGGGGGAGGGAATGTCAATCGAAGGGTTAGGATCTGGAACGCGCTGCCTGAGAATGTGGGGGAGGGATGTTCAATCGACGGGTGAGGATCTGGAATGCACTGCCTGAAAGAGTGGGGGAGGGAACGTCAATCAATCAGTTGGGATCTGGAACGTGCTGCCTGAGAGTGTAGGGGAGGCAGGGGATGTCAATCGAGCGGTTAGGATCTGGACTGCAAGTCCTCAGGGTGTCCAGGAATGGAGGGTGTTTTGAGGGGTTAGGATCTGGAACCCAATGCCTGATAGTGTCCAGGTGGGAGGGTGATTCGTGGGGCTAGGATCTGGATTGCAGGGCCTGAGAGGGTTAATGAGGGAGGGTCAATCGAGGGGTTAGGACCTGGAATGCTCTC
Organism: Isurus oxyrinchus; assembly: GCA_026770705.1. Taxonomy (NCBI): domain Eukaryota; kingdom Metazoa; phylum Chordata; class Chondrichthyes; order Lamniformes; family Lamnidae; genus Isurus; species Isurus oxyrinchus. The sequence continues at coordinate 1,886,127 of JANJGN010000056.1, read as the reverse complement.
CCAAGAGTTAGTGGGAGGAAGCGTGTATTGAGAAGTTCCAGAGGAAATCGGTTTGTTACCCGGGAAGGAGGAATGTGCTGGGTTGACGGGAGCAGGGGGGAAATTGATTATTTCCTCACTCTCAAAGCCAGCACAAATACGAAGGGCCGAGTGGCCTCTTTCGGCGCAGCAACAGGGGCTGTGTTGGAATCTGTGTTGTCAGAGGTTGTATTTTCAGAAGCAGACTGAAACTGAAAAGGGAAAGTGAGAGCGGAAACTGGAAATGGAAACAAATTAAAACAATGAAAGGAACCTTTCCCTCCCGGCTTCCAAGAAAACAACATCTAAAAAGGAAAGTTGTGGTGAAACAGAATCCGGTTGAGTCCATATCCAGCGTCACAGAGCCATCCAATAACAGTAGCAGCTGATCATGAGTGTCAGGAAGCATTAATATATGTAATATTATTGGAAGTGTTTTTCATTCAGAATGGAGGTTTCGTCTGTGGGTGTGTCTTAACTGGATTAAAGCCAGCTGGTGATGGGCACTAGTTTTGATACGGAAGTGAGATAGAGTGCATTTGCATTTTTCTGAATGAAGCATTGAAGAAGTGGAGTGAAAGCTGACACCTGTCTAGCAGCTACAAAGCAATATTGTTTACATTACTAATCAAATCGGCACTATGAAAGGGGTTTTATTTGTTAAGTGGGTTTAGTTCAGAGGTTGCTGATGATATGAGAATTCAAATTGAATGGGCCAGTTGGGTGTAACTTCAGCAGTTTTCGGGTGAGCAGGGCAGAAACAATGTGAGATCAAAAGGCAGCTGTCAGCCTCCAACGGGCTTCACTGGAACCAAAGTGAAAAGAACCTCATTTTGAATTCTCAAGGTGCAAATGTTTTGCCTGTATCTCGTTAACTCTACGGGCTGCTGTTGCCTTAATGGAGATTGTTTTGGGAATTTGCTATAAGTAATGAGACTATTAATTTGTAATCATGTGTTTTAACCAGTGTAAATTAATAAAATGTTTCATTTACTTTAATTTGAAACCACAAGAACTGTGGTCTAATTATTGAATTTAGAGTCGTATCTCAAATATAACACTCAACATTATAGTTTATGGCTGTTTACAGTTTGCTCTGGGATTTTTATTAAAATCCGTTTTACCAAGTGCATTAGTCAGAATGTGTTTCCAGCCGTTCAGTCCAGGCAGACTGAAGAAAAGTCGAGGCTGAGAATGAGCAAGCACAAAATGGTTCCAGGGATGAGGAACTTCAGTTCCGTGGATCGATTGAAGCACTTGGGACTCTTCTCCTCAGAGAAGAGATGGTCTGGAGGACAGCTGTTCAAAATCATGACGGGTCTGGGACAGAGTGGATCAGGAGAAGATCTTCACATTGGGGGAAGGATCAAGAATCAGAGGGACGCAGGTTGAATAGTAAAGACTCACCCCAATTCCTTCACATCCCATCAAAGCAAACATGCCAAATGTTGACGTGTGCCTTATTGTCTGTGTAACGCATAGTATACAATGAATCCTAATTCACATGTGAATTCATGTTTAACTTACACTCCTTTTGCGTTGCAGGCCACCGATGTTAGCTAAGTCAGTTTTTAGTTTATACTTAGCTTGTTTCTTGTATGGTGCCAGACGTCATTGGCTGAAAAAGTATTTTTGGAACTCCTGAGCCCATTAAAGTCTCTTCAAATATGTAGAGCATGTATACATTATCCCTGCCTCGTTATGAGCCTGTGTCTCGATACTTGCTGTTGGAGTCTACCCTCAGTGGAAAGAGTGGACTTCGTCTGCACTCATACCGAGAGGTGGTCACTCCAACCGATACTCTCGTCATGGCCAGATGAACCTGCATCAGGTGGGTTGGTGAGGATGATGCTAACTAAGGTTTGTTGCCCCTGTCAATAGGAGATACAGGCCAAAATTTTCGTGACTATCCTATAAGAACAGAGAGCACAGGAGCAGAAGCAGGCCATTCGTCCCATCGAGTATGCACCACCATTCAGTGAGATCATGGCTGATCTGATAAGCCTGAAGACCGTTTTCCTGGTCTTTCCCCCATAAACCGTGGTTCACGCTCTATCCTTCACCAGGGCTTCCATGGCACCTTGACCTCTCCCCTGACCCCCACTCAACTTCCTGTTCACAGGCGCCAGGCCCATCGCCTCACTTCCCTTCTTCATCCCAGGATCCCCTCCTTAACCCCTTAACCCGGGGCTCCCATGTAATCACTGCAGCACTTCTAACCCCCTCCTTTCCCATCACATCCATCATTCGCTTATCCAGCGTTACCCCTGCTCCTTAGGAGACCTGCATCCCCTCGCACATTACCGTGAGCTTTTACCATTTGATTGACCCTGCTTTACACCATATCACAGCGCCTCACATTCGTTTTTTCATGTGCAATTATCTCATTATATCACTGGATAGAGTAAATTTTTTAAAGCTCGGATATATAGTTAATCGAAATAACATTTTCGCTCAAGCTTGGTATATAATTTTAATAATTATTTAACTTCCTTGCAGTCAACATCTTAACAATTGTGATCGTCAGTCGCGAGCAATGTGGTCTCTCTAATTGTGTCACACGTTACCCTTTGGCCAAGGCAGCAGCGGATCTCCTTGTTGTGATCCTCGACCCGATACTGAGGCATATTCCAATTGTTGATTATGAATATTTTTATTTCCTTTATTCCATCTCTGTGCGTATTATCCATTTTTTTCCTGCTTTATGCAGCCATGGACTGTTCTGTTTTGTTCACTATTTCTTTCACCTTTGATTGATTTTTGGCCATTTGTTTCCTGAACGTGAAATGCAAATATTACATGGAGAAAACTGCAACTGTGTCTCTGGGATCAGTTGCTGTGCTGAACTTTTTAAAGAACATTTTCTGGTACTTTATGTAGACAGGTCTCTGTGCACTGTCGAACGGACCCAGGTATTGTGCTGGAACAGTAGATGTTCTTCTATCTCAGCCTGGGGCACAATTGAGTTCCTCCATCAAATTCTGACTCAGTTGATCCCACTTTTCCTGCTTAAGCTGCACAGTATTTTCACCGTCAGACACATTTTACTGAACACAAAGCCTGCAGGAGATCGTGGACACAGAGCAGTGGCGAGAGTGGCAGGGACCCAGACATGGAGAGTCGAAGGATATCTATCATTTTGCTATTTGTTATCTCGGCCAATTTCGTTCATTTTGGTCACTATTAATAGTTTATTCCATTTTGTTCCAGCTGTGGCATTTGGGGTATATGAGTGCGTGAATGGGATATTCTGTGTGGGTACTGGAATTCATGCTGCAGGTCTTGACTTGCTGCACAAACACCTGTAATTATGCCGTGTCCCAGAAAAGTTCAGAGAGCAGTTGAAGATAAGGCTGAAAGACCCCTTGTTCCCAATGCCTAAGTTCATTCAATGATATGAAGAAGTAAGTCACTGGCAGTTTACAACATTTTCTGCAATCAATTACAGGCGCCAGACGTGGCTGTCACCATAAAAACAAAGTGGGGAATTTTGCTTATGTATCAAAGATTGCAACCGGGCTTGTTACTTTGAACAGAGGGCTGGAGGTCGACTGTTACTTTGGTAACAGCGCTGTGCAATGCTCTGCATGGTCCGGTGGTTGTTGTTTCAGGGAGAAGCTGGAGATGTCACCATGGTTTCAGAGTGGGGTGGTGCCAATACTGCAAGAGCAGAGTTTGCAGTGCATGATGACGATAACAGAGCTGGTGGTCACCTCAATTTGGTAACACAGGAGGAGATGCCATTATGGCAGCGGATACATGGGGGTCACATGGCACTATAGTAATCTATTCTATTTAAAAATCGGCATTCAGAAAATCATATCCCTTGCAGCGATTGGACAATAAGCTATCTTCCCTGTTATCACTGCTCTCTCATTAGCTGACCCAGCAGTCCATCATTCTGCTCTCTAACAACGATTGGAAAGTGAGGCGTCGGGCCACCCCCAACATCGATCCCTTCCTATTAGCCGGCCTGGCTGCCAATCATCTATGAAACTCTCTCCTATTGGAGATCAATATCCCCCACATCTTGCTGCATTCGTCAATCATTGGCCGTTCCATCCGCCCATTTCTTGCTCCCTCAAACCCCACGCACCTTGAGAAGTCACGCTCCTTTGTTCTCATTGGACGTGAACCAGTACACCCCCTTAGTCCAAACCATCTTCATCATATTGTCCCCTGGCATCGACAGTGAGGATCACTCACCTACCTTTGGCCAATATGACCTAGAAAGAATCCCACTCCATGAAACTGTTTGATATCTTTTGTCCCGTCCTCACATCTGCCCCTGGTCCACCTGCCAATCAAGCTGTCCCCTTGCATTATTTGTACAGAGATCTCAGCCTCCCACAATAGCATCACTCTTCTCCATCTAGCAATCCCTCCTGCCTAGCCAAGGTTAGGAAACGACGTCCCCGACACCGACATTTCTCTCGTTTCATTGGCTGGGCCACCTGTTATTCACCCCACTCCCTTGCACTGACAGAACAGTGAGCTGGCCTTCTGCCCTCAACTCAAACAGCATCCCATAATCTGTAACTATACAACCCGCTTGATTAGCACTGCAACAACAATTATTCTCTCACTCCCCCACCCACGCACATTAGTTGTTGTGTGTACTTTCAACAAGGTGCACAGCAGGAATTCACCAGGGTTCCTTCGACAGCACCTTCTGAACAAATATCCACTGCCACCTGGATGGAGAAGGGAAGCAGGTAAGATGGGGACAGAAGCACGTGGAAATTCCCCTCCAAGTCATTCACCAGCCTGAAATGGAAATAAAGACAGCAAAAATGTTTCGAGTCCGTATGACTCAACTTCAATCGGACTCCAAAGGCTAACCCTTTTTTCCTCTCCGCAGAGGCTGTCAGATCTGCTCAGTTTTTTCGAGAATTTTTTTTAAGATTTCCAGCAACTACAGCATTTTATTTTGACCTGTTAATATGTCACCTTTCCTTCAGTTTATTTGAACCAAATATTGCAACCGCCATTTTATCAGCACTGTGGATGTACCTACACCCCATAGACTGCATGTACTAGCTGTTTTATTCCACCTTTAAATCCCACGTTTTATTTGTGTGTCTTATGTGTCCTCTATATGATTGTAGAGGGATTTTAAAGGAGTTAGATTTCAGGCTCCAGAGATATAAATTGGTAGCTCATATTTCATTCTTTTGCCACTGTTCAATGACAGTTTGGTTGTTAAACAGTTTCTTTTTAAATTATTAACTTTACAAACCTAGTGCTCGTACTCTGTTAACCTCAAATGATGGGTTCGTTAGAATTTAGGAATCTTGGTGGTTCATTCAAACTTATCACATTCCTCGCTGCTCAGGAACAATGGGGTTTGGCGTTACAGCACATTCTCCACTGGGAGTCGTGACACTAATTCAAAACAAATTAATCGTTAATCTTGAGGAAACGAGCACAGATAGGAGCCCATATGTTCACTGTCCGCGAAAGCGCTGAAAAATTATTATGTAAGGGCATATTTCAGCCTCGTCCACACTTAGACATGCTGCTCTGCTTGACAATAGTAGTGGCCTATCGCTTGTTCAAATACAGCTTTCGCAAAGATGATTTCGGAAATTTTCGGGATTAAATCTTTAATCGTGGCCAAAAAATGCAAGTATCAGAAAAGGATTAAGACCAGGTGACTGAAATAAAAACACACAATTCAATCAGCCGTTAACATGGAATAATAATATTAGCAAAGCGTCTATTTATGCAGTAAAAAAATCTAATTACATTGAGAAGCTCAGTACAACATTCAGTTCAAAGATTAATTTCACAGGGCAAAATACTTTGGGAATTAGCGATGGACAAGACTGCCTGGTGAGATGCTGGCTTGCACAGAATAGTTGCTGCAATCAGGCAAATAAAAATAAATAATGCTGGAAAAATTGATGTTAGGAAATATACCTGGCGGGACCAAGAGAGATTGCAGCTTTTGATCCACAGGGTTTGATGTCAGTTCAAATGGTTTCAATCTGCTTTCACTTCTACTCTTTATACATTTGGAAAGGAGTTGGATGCAAAACCCCATTTGAGACCGACAATTACTTCATGAAGATTGATCAGACGTTTCCATCTAGTTATAAACATCATGACCTATTTAGCGTTTACAACCCCTTTCCAAAACCTCAACGAACAAGTGCATATATAAACAAAGGTCAAGGTGTAGCTGCACATTCTTTTGAATTGTAAAATTATTTTATATTCTCTTCAAAAACGACAAGTTATCATGAACTGGCCAGCGACAAATACAGGTAATATTTTTTTCTACTGTGCAATATCATTTACTTTCCACTGAAAATGGACAGATCAGAGTATTTCCTAAATGATCAGAAGTTAGAAACTGTAGAATCGGAGAGAGGTTGTCAGGTACTGTACAGAAATCACTGGTGTCAACTGAAAATTGACACACTGAGTCTGATCAGGAATCAATAACGTGAAAGAATACAGCAACAAGAGAATAGACACTTTATGTAGGAAGATTTAATACCTCCTGTGTTTGAAATACAGGGAAGGAGTGGAACAAATGTGCTGCTTTGAGAATGTTCCATAAAATGTAGGTGATTAAGGAGATCAGTAATTTCCTAAAAAAATAATTGGTAAGGGAATCAGGGCTTTGGATCAATAATGGAAAGAGCGATGAATGTTACCTAGGTGCATTTGTTAATAGCTGAGTCTGCAACAGATAAAGACATGGACGAACAACATAATCTCAGCTGGACTGAGGTGAGAGCGATCGCACCAAACCCACTGAAGGCAGCATTTTACAAACTGCGGCCCATGGGCTTGGTAGACAACCGGGCGTCAAATATTGTGTTGATGATCACTAGCAGCAAATGAAAATGATGTGCCTTTCACTTAGTGACTTTAATACATGGTTGTTTTGTTTCAGTTGACAGTGGCGCATTCCGCCTTGTCAGTGCATGATAAAACTAACATGTTAACCTTGCAAGCATGACATTTGATAGTTGTACAGATTACACAGCAATAACGGGAAGAATTGATGAGACATTGCATCGCGAGAAAAAGCTGATGTCATTAGCGTACAACGAAATCCAGACACACTCCTGCTGATGATAACCTTCCATACGAAATTTAGATGGGAAAGTGGAGACCCATCAAAGACCATGATATTGCAAAGTCGTGGGAGAAGCCAGTGCTGGAGGTTCTCTGCTTCAGTTAGGTTGGGTAAGAGTGGAATCCAATAATGGCAGCCCAACTAAGAGACAGGTGTCGGAGATAGAAAATGGCAATGGAATGTAGGAAAGGGCTAGTGAGTCTATGTGACAAATATATTTTACATTCGTGAAATGAGCTCTAGCAGGACAAGCAACTGGTCATTTGAGGGATTCAGAAATGTGATGTAGGAACAATGATACTGGAAACTCGAGACAGAGTGGAATTTGGAATCGATGAAAAAGAAATCCATAATCATCTTGAAGCAGCAGATAGGGAGGTGAATGTGGTCAGTGAAAAGCGAACGATGTTGCTGATGAGGCGAATGATATAGGTTTGAGCTTTCTCCATTCTCGAGAGCCTCATGAATTATGATAATACAGAGGTAGATGGGAGAGAAAATGGAGACACCTTTGGCGGGCATATAGTAAACATGCACAAATGAATTCTGGCTCTCTACCAATCTCCCGAACCCTCCATTCTCTGCACTCCCACCAGCTCTCTTTCTTCTGTCTCTCTGTCTCGCTCTCTGTCTCTCCCTCTTTCTCCCTTTCTCGCTTTCTGATGCCGAACCATTTCTGTCAATACCATTCCATTAACAATCTAAGTTAAATGGACAAAGAAAATATTAGCATCAACAATTTAATTTTCAATCTTTGTTTATAGTTATGCTGCTGCTCGACAACCATAGTTTGCATCGTGTTATCAGGATTTGCAGGGATTACACTATGCCCTGTTTTTTGATGTGATTGTGCTTCAGAATAATTATTACACAATGAAATTTACAGCGGAGTCAAAGCTGCTGATGTAATGTGTTTGTTTACACAGTGTGACTAATAACATTAATCAGGAATACAACCGCCTCTGTGGAATAACATACCCTTGATATATCAATTACCATCAGAATGGGTGAGCTCAGAGTGCGTGCCTGAGCTGTGGGTTCGAGTCTCCCTCACAGTAATGGAATATCCAGTCATCTTTCAAATAGAAGATACTTACTTTCTTGTTCTTCCGCCAATTGGAGTATTTGGTGAGCCATTGCGTCCAGTTCTTAATGTTGTAACTCGGTATTTGACACAACTGCTCGAACAGCCAATGTTTTAGTAACGATATGTTTAAAGCTGACTTATCAGACTTATACGCTGAGGAATGAAATTCTATAAATCTTTGCTTTGTGGACCTTTTGTGAATTTCATGTATCTGCTTGACCATTTCAGATGCAATATTGGCAATTCTAAAAGATTATTTGTTTACTGGGTAAATTGTTTTCAGTTGTTTGGGTAAGAACACTAGGACATTGGAAACAGGAGGTGAAGTATGGCATACAGCACGAGGAGCCTGTTCAGCCTGACGATCATTTGAAGGCGCCCAAAGCACAATTTTCCATTGGTTTCCCAATAATCCATTACTCTGCTATAGTGTAAATCTCAGTTTAGCGAAACCTTGAGTATTTTCAATATCTCGGCATGCAAGTTTATTTTTCCAAGACAATTCCAGAGATTTCAGACCCTCGCAGTGAATATAAACTTAATCATCCCCAGTTTCAATGTGCGGAAGGTGATTATGAAACGGTGCCCATATGGCCTTTATTAGTTCATGAGGTGAAAAATCCTGGCAGAATATATCCTGTAAATTCCTCTTTAAACGACCTCTGTATCTTGTACGTTGCAGTAATGTCAGCTCTTATTCTGATCAACTCCTTTGTGGACGCAACCAGCTCAAAATTTTCTCTTATGATAACTCAATCAACACAGAACTGACTGTAATAATCCTTGCCTAAATTGCCTCCAATTCAATATTTTCGCTCGTTATCTCAGTAGATCAATACTGCGTGTGATATAACAGGTTGGCTCTCACCAGCGTCATAACAACACGCAGAAGACGATCGATTGTTCCTGCCAGTATCACTTTGCGGTCCGAACCTGTCGTGGATTATCACTGCTCAAATCTTCTGAGTGATTCAGAACGAGGCAGCGCACTGCTACAGGACGCTACGCAATATCAGACCTCTAAAGATAAACAACATTAATCCATTTTGCCACAACTTCAATCATTGTTGCTTTTCACTAATCCAAGATATTATTCCTTCCTGCCACCTTCTATGCCTCGCTGCCGAACTGAGTCTGTTCCTGTTTATTTCACATTTTCTTCCCTGAATGAATTTGGACGAATTTACAGGCTGTTGCCGCAACTGATTGTGGAATGGAATGTATTGCTGTTATACTGGATTCGTTTCCAGTGCACCTGAGGGACTAACAAATCTTTCATGCTAGTTGTAATCTAGGATTAGCAGTATCAATGTTTTGTTAAACAATCCCCCGCTCAATCTGAATTTTACAATTGCGGCAAATGGAGTTTCATTTAAGTTATGGTTCTCTGACAAAGGAATTATGCTTTGCTTGTTCCTTGTTTCGCATACAGATTGAACAGTGCATGACGTGAGAAAGAGTGTTCACACTATTTGCTTCCCGGGATATTTGCCGCTCGGCACAAGATGAGATGAATCCTAAATAAAAAGAGAAAATGCTGGAAAAATTCAGCGTGACTGGCAGCATCTGTGGAGAGAGGAACCGATTTTATGTTCCGCGTCCATCCGGCCCTCCTTCAGCTCTGGAAAAAAGTCATACGAACACAAAACGCTAATTCCGTTTCTTTTTCTACAGGTGCTGCTCGACCTGCTGAGTTCATCCAGTGTCTTCAGTTTTTACTTGTGATTTCCAGCATCCCACTATTTTACATCTAACTTATGAGAGGAAACAGCATTCTTCTGAAAATTAGATGCATTTACTAAGGGAAATGGAGGCAACGATGGGGAGCAGAATAAATAAGTGATGTCACTGAACAGTGTTTTTTACTTTCTTGCAATTTTATAATTAGTCACTGACTCTTACATTAACTAAAGGAAAGTAATGATATAACCATGAATCAGAGATTCAGGTAGGGTGAGAGAGGATATAATTGAATCTTCTTTCCATGCCTCTGATGTACATATTTTTTGTATTTTGACGCAATATTATCTTAATATATTTTGCATGAAATATGGAGTCGAAATGCTGACATATTTAAAGAGGCTTGAAGAAACTCTTAGTCAAGCTGGAACGTGGAGTGTGATTGTCATGAGTAATCTCGTTAGGCCGAGTATCATGAGATAATGATGGTTAAGTCTGTGCAAATATTACATTATTGCTTGGTTTCTTCATTAATTACTCGTTATGTGGACTTTCACCTGAAACGGATGAGCTCTGTATTTTTTTTCTTTTAAGTAATGGAACGGATTTGAACAAGAGAAAAAAAGCAATTTAACAAGTTTCGACTGCGCACATCTGTTGAAATATTAGACTTTGCACAAACATTTCTAAATGAACAAAAAAAAAATACACTCCGAAATTTAAATACAGGCATGTAGCATTTATTGCAGGCATACTCGCTCAGGATAATAACAGTATGTCAGATGTGAAACGGAGCAATGCAAGAACGATATTAGAGGTATAGAGGGAGATGACAAACGAAAAGTAATGAAAGAGTGAGAGAGAAACAGACGGTGCAAGTGAATGAGAGTGAGAGTTAGAGATAGAGAGAGAGTTAGGGAAAGAGAGGGAGAGAGAGGCGGCGTGGGGGGTGGTGTTGTGGTGGGGTTTCGGGGGGCGGGCGGGCGGCGGGGCGGGTGCGCGGGCAGACAAGTGGGTTGTAAATGAGATAACATACTCTGTGATTGATTATGGTGATCAACTGCTAAAGTTTATTGAAGGATTTGTGAGGAAAACTGAGATGAGGGCATGCAAAATATTTTGCAGGTGCGTTTAGTTTCACTGCTACACTCATTTGTTATGTGTTTACCTCATTCGGTGAAGTTCCTTTTCTCGATATATGAACAGAGTGGACAGGTTTGATTGAACCATTTCTTTCTTTTCCACTAAAGCTGATGCATTATTAGATAATGCTTTGAAAATACGTATTTTTTCAAATTCATCAAGGACGTTGTGCATTACCTTCATAGTGTCCGTTTCTTATTTATAAGCAATGGAAGATGAAAGATAATTTTATTGAATGTATTTCAGGACCATTGAGCTCTTTCCCAAACCCAATTATATTAGGTATCAATGGTTAAAACTAATAATTGAGTTGTGTGTATAGGTGATCCATGTATTAGACTTCCCCTGAGGTTTTACTTCCATACCGATCTTGGAATTTCAGTCTCTTATTGCATTGCACTGAATCCTCTATCTTCAAATCCAACACTTAGGTTTACCCAATTTCCCAAACTAATTGCTCAGGCCTCCCATTCAGATCTTAGACGACTTCCTCCCAATTTCAAGCATGGCTTCAGTTTCTAGATGAATCTCCCAAGCAATTTCCACAATCAATGTCTCCTCCCCATTCGTACTGATTATTTCTTCCTCTGCTTTGTGTGGACCATGGTTGGCATGCATAACCCTGAATAACTCATCAGTTGCTTTGAGTATGTACCGAATTTTCTTCATCAGTATTTAACCCAAATCTGGTTTAAACAAACAACGTCGTTGCTTTCTGAAGGACATTCACTCCGAGGCAATGGTTCGACGACCTCACTTTTCCCTTTCACTCATTCCAGTATGAAATGTATTGAAATTAATAACTGATAGATCCCCAATAAGATTTGACAATAAACTGAAAAAAAAATCATCTGCTCAAAAACACCACTGAAGCCATTTCTTACACAATCCATTTTGGATGCAGCAGCAAAGGCATCCTATAACCTGACAGGCTGCGGTTCTTCTTCCATGGCTGATCATTGTTTATGTGTTGCATTACTTTCCTCTGTTCCAGTTAACGTGCTAACGATTCTGATATTATTCAGAGGAAAGTGTTGTCTCTCCAAATGTATCAACCGTTACCTGTTGGCCATGGCAATGGCCGATCTGCTCGTCATCATCACTGATCCTATATTAAGAGGCATATTTCCAATATACTTCCCAGGTTCTTTTATGGACATTACTCCCGTTTGCTCCCTCAACAACTTCCTGGTTTTTGCAGCCACGGCTGTTTCTGTATGGCTAACAGTGGCGTTCACCTTTGATCGTTTTGTGGCAATTTGTTGTGAGAAGCTGAAAACAAAATATTGTACCCCGAAAACGGCAGCTGTGGTTCTAGCAACAGTGACTGTGCTATGCTCCTTAGAGTGTGCACCTTGGTACTTCGCCTCTGAACCTGTATATGTAATTGATAACGTTCCCTGGTATTGTACCCGTAAATCTAGCCTCATTAACTCTCCTGCTTGGGCAGCATATGAGTTGTTTCACCGAATTTTGTCTCCTTGTGTCCCATTTTTTCTAATTTGCATTCTCAACCTTCTGACTGTCAGATGTATTTTAGTGACCAGCAGAGTCCGTAGGGGTCTCCAGGGCCTCAGCAGTGGAGACAACCGCAAGGATCCAGAGATGGATCAGAGAAGGAAAGCTATCATTTTACTGTTCAGCATAACAGGCAGTTTTTTAATGTTATGGGTGACACAGGTTGTATTTTTCGTTTATCAACGAATTACAGAACAATATGGTTTTCCTGCCACTGACCCCCTTTATATCACAGAAAGTACAGCAATGATGCTACAGCTTCTTAGTACATGCACCAACACGTGTATTTACGCTGTGACACAGGCGAAATTCAGAGAGGAGTTTAAGAACCTGTTGATATACCCATTCAAACTGCTTGTTAGATTATTTAAATACTTGAGTGAGAAGATGGATTTCAAGCACCAGAAATAAATGCCATTTGAAACACTAAAGCCTTCAGCCTTCATTTTTACATTGGCCGTACAAAGGCTCAAACCTTTGAGCTTACCCTATGGCTCTGAGAACCATAGAAGCATAGAACACTACAGCACAGAAAACAGGCCATTCGGCCCTTCTAGTCTGTGCTGAAATATTATTCCGCTAGTCCCATTGACCGGCACATAGTACATAACACTCCAGACCTCTCCCATCCATGTATCTATCTAATTTATTCTTAAAACTTAAGAGTGAGCCCACATTTACCACGTCAGATTGCAGCTCGTTCCACACTCTCACCACTCTCTGAGTGAAGATGTTCCCCCTAATGTTCCCCCTAAATCTTTCCACTTTCACCCTAAAGTCATGTCCTTCTCGTGTTTATTTCTCCTAATCTAAGTGGAAAGAGCCTATTCGTTTTTACCCTGTCTATACCTCTCTTAATTTTGTAAACTTCTATCATATCTACCCTCATTCTTCTACTATCCAAGGAATAAAGTCCTAACCTGTTTACTCTTTCCCTGTAACTCAACTCCTTAAGACGGCAGCATCCTAGTAAATCTTCTCTGCACTTTCTCAATCTTACTGATATCCTTCCTGAAGTTAGGCGACCAGAACTACACATAATACAACAAAGTTGGCATCACCAATGTCTTATACAACCTCAAAATAACATCCCAACTCCTATACTAAGTACTTTGATTTATGAAGGCCAGTATGCCAAAAGCTTTTTTTACAACCTTATCTCTCTGTGACACCACTTAAGGGATCTATGTATCTGAACTCCCAGATCCCTTTGTTCCTCCGCACTCCTCAGTGCCCTACCATTTACTTTTTACGTCCTAACTTGGTTTGACCTTCCAAAATGTAACACCTCACACTTTTCCGCATTAAATTCCATCTCCCATTTTCTGGCCCATTTCTTCAGTTGGTCCAGATCTCTCTGCAAGCTTTGAAAGCCTTCCTCACAATTCACAACGCCTCCAATCTTAGTGTCATGAGCAAACTTGGTGATCCAATTCACCATATTATTATCCAAATCATTGCTATAGACAACAAACAACCATGGTCCCAGCACAGATCCCTGAGGCACACCACTAGTCACAGCTCTCTAGTCTGAGAACAATCATCCACTACCACTCTCTGTCTTCTCCCACACAGCCAATTTCGAATCCAGTTTACAACCTCTCCATGGATACCAAGTGTCTGAAACTTCTGAACTAATCTGCCATGAGGGACCTTGTCAAAGGCCTTACTAATGTCCATGCAGACAACAACCAGAGCCTTTCCTTCATCTACTGTTTTGGTAAGCTCCTCGAGAAACTGTACAATGTTCGTTAAACACGACGTACCACACACAAAGCCATGCTGAATATCCTTAATCAGCCCTTGGCTGACCAAATAACTACATATCCGATCTCTCAGAACACCTTCCAATAATTTACCTAACACTGACCTCAGGCTCACTGGCCTGTAAATACGAGGTTTATTTTTGGAGCCTTTTTTAAACAACAGAACAACATGAGCTACCCTCCAATCCTCCGGCACCTCTGCCGTAGCTAAGGACGTTTTGAATATGTATGTCAGGGCCCCTGCAATTTCTACATTAGTCCCCCTCAAGGTCCGAGGGAATATCGTGTCAGGCCCAGGGGATTTATCTACCTTTATTCGCTGTAAGGCAGCACGCACCTCCTCCTCTTTAATGTTTAATGTTCCATGACACTACTGCTTGTTTCCCTTCCTTCCTTATATACTATGCCAGTTTTCTGATTAAATACTGATGCAAAAAAACTGTTTAGGATCTCCCCCATCTCGTGAGGCTCCACACATAGACGACCACTCTGACCTCCAAGGGGAACAATTGTGTCCCTTCCTATCCTTTTACTCTTAGTATACTTGTAGAAACCCTTCGGGTTTACCTTCACGTTATCAGCCAAAGCAACCTCATGTTTTCTTTTTGTCTTCCTGATTTCCTTTTTCAGTATTTTCTTACGTTTTCTATACTCTAAAAGTACCTAATTTGCTTCTTGTTGCCTATACCTGCTATACAACTCTCTCTTCTTCGTAACCAGATCGCCAATATCCCTTGAAAACCAAGGTTCCCTATGGCTGTTACCTTTGTCTTTAATCCTGACAGGAACATGCAAACTCTGCACTCTCAAAATTTCGCCTTTGAATGCCTTCCACTTACAGAACACATCCTTGCCAGAAAAACAACTTATGCCAATCCACTCATTTCTCATTTCCACAAAATTGGCCTTTCTCCAATTTTGAATCTCAACTCGAGGAGCAGACCTATCCTTATCCATAAGTAGCTTAAAAATAATGACACTGTAGTCACTGGACGCAAAATGTTCGCCTGCCCATACTTCTGTCACCTGACCTGTTGGTTCCCTAATAGGAGATCAAGTATTGCATCCTCCATCGTTGGTCCCTCTATATATTGATTTAGAAAACTTTCCTGAACGCATTTGACAAACTCCAAGCCATCCAGTCCTTTTACCGAATCGGAATCCCAGTCAATATTTGGAAAGTTAATCTCTCCTACTATCACAAGTTTCTGTTTCTTACATCGGTCTGCTATCTCTCTGCATATTTGCTCCTCCAATTCTCTCTGACTATTGGGCGGTCTATAATACAACCCTATTAGTGCGGTCACACATTTTCCATTCCTCAGCTCCATGCATATGGCCTCTGTAGACCAGCCCTCCGGTCTGTCCTACTTACACACAGCTGTGATATTTTCCCTGACTAATATGAGACTCTTCCTCGCTCTTGTTGAATATTAAAACTCCAAAGAGAGGTCTTCAGAGTGTCCCTGCAGCGCGTCCTTTGTCTTCAATGAGAGAGCAGCCCGGCTCAAATCCTCCATAGAAATTTAATTTGGTTAGCTTGTTAAAGCTTTTTGGTTGCACAAAATGGGTAGGACAGCTGTGTCTCTGGTGAAAGACTGAATGTGTGACGTGTCATTTCAATGTCTGGTATTCTGCCCTGCCATCTGGGCAGCAGAGCTTTCCTCAGGCAGCTCAATTAAAAATGATTGCGCTTTATGACATGGTTTTTGTGCACAATCAGATTTGCAAACTTTGTGCAATGTTGACAGTCCTATTGCAGTGTGGACTTTCACTTAGGTAAGCGGGCATATTTCTGTTCATTTCCAGGTTAATTTCAGGAGGCATCCGAAGGTTACACTTTTCATGTTTGTTTTACATTCTTGAACGAGCCTCATTAACTACAGTGTGATTAAGTGCGCTCCATTCTAAACACTTTGTGTGCACAGACTGAAACATTGTGCCCTGGTACAGACTGGTACATTAATTCATTTTTCGTCATGATGATCATGAGATACAAGTTGTTGCATGATTGGTGGGCAAGTCTGTGCTACCTGCTTTCCCAGCTCTGAACTGCTAGCACGGGCACAGTCATCTGAAAACACAAAGTAATGAAGAATGTTCTTAGACACTTTGTTTCTTGTCTGGAGTAGTCACAGGATGGTGACATTCCTGCTTGTGTGATATTTCATTTCAATGTCAGCATCGCCATAATGGAGGGCACTGAAGAGGATGATGAGAAAAGGAAACATGCTGAAGATTGTCGATTCCAGCACATAGCCCTGTTTAACTCCATTAATGACCGGAAATGGGTGAGAAGACTCACCGTTTTCGAGGGAAGTTTTGAGCATGGCGTCGTGGGACGGTTGGACCAGAGTGATGAAATTCTCAGGGCAACAGGATATTTTCCTGACCTTCTAAAGCCTATCAAGGCTGACATGTTTCAACTAATCATAAGTGGTTTAGAAGCCAAAGCCTTGTTGAAATTTCTAACCCGGCGCATTTAAGCTGCCTTACTGCAAGAGCCATGTCACTGATTCCAGGAGCATTGATTGAACTGCAGTCTCCACTGGCAACAGATCCTGGTCGAGATGTTGCACTAAGAAGATCAGAACACTTATGGTGAAGCTTTTCCCAGAGATGATGTGGCGTGAAATTTCACTATGATTGTTGGATGGTTGGCGGGATCCATTCCATTTATGCAGCTTGGCAATGAGGTACCTTGTATTATTCTGGATCATTCCCTTTCTCCCTCATAGGGTGAACGAATTTAATTAGGCTATTGACGACGCATTAGCATCCAGCCATTCAGACAATGGTTGGGACATCATCAGCTTCTTTACATTTAACTAAAGACAGAAGATTGACAGTTTTATTCGTTTTCTGTTTGGTGGAAGCTTTATCAAGAGAACGATAAATGGAAAACGTACATTTTCATTGCTGTATGAAAGCTAAATGAGAATGTTTTTGTGGGGTTCCGCCCATCTTTGGAGATTGTGTTTTTGCTCTACCTCTGGTCTTGGCCCATAGGCTCAGAGGGTGCTGACAAATCATCCAAGGCCTGTGACTTCCAGCAGTTTTGGAGTATTATTCGAACTCTTCTATCTTGTGTCGTCGGGAAATTAGGCAATTTATTCGCTCTTCTGATTGAACCATTCGTCTTACATCTTTCTGAGCTTGCATCCTTCAATGCTGCAGAGGTTTGAGTAGTTTATGTGCTCAGATATAGCAGACATGTGATTGAGTAAATCCCAGTAAAGGCAGTGATTCTCTTCCATTCGTTATTTGATCCGCTGATAGATTTCATTCAACAAATGTTGATTCATACGAACGGTAAGACAAAGTTCATGGACAGCACTGCAGTACTCCGCATTCCTGAATGTTGCCCACTTCTCCTCAATTCAGTGTCACATTTTGCCTGTTCATTTGCGACTCAGAAGTTCTCGGAGAGAGATTCCTTCTTGCCTGCCTGTTTCAAACTTGAGACTTTGAAGAACTTGTGTGCTTTAAGACCTGACAATGCCAATGTGTGAGCCTAAAATGGGCATGCTTGAAAGGCTAAGACAATGGTCAGCCCAGCAACTAATGCCTCACAAGGCTTCATTGTCCGAACACCCTACCTGCCCTGTACCTGGTGATGACAGGGTCGATTAAAAGCCAGTGGTCAGAGCCGGGTGCACCCAATGACTCATGATCCAATTGGAGTGGTGGAAAACAGTTGATTAAAAGGCCATGTTCTTCACCCATTTGCATCACGGCAACTTCCAATGTCATGTTTGTGGTGAGCCCTTCCTATGTCTGGTTATCTGCTACAACCCATGTGATGAAGTCACCAAAAAATGATGAACTTGACTGATATTGTGTGGAAGAAACCCATGTTCACTCTGCCATTTTAAAATGCGTGCATTAACTCTTCAGTGTCGTTCATGGACTGGATCTGCAATCTGACGAG
This sequence comes from Isurus oxyrinchus, assembly GCA_026770705.1. Lineage (NCBI taxonomy): Eukaryota > Metazoa > Chordata > Chondrichthyes > Lamniformes > Lamnidae > Isurus > Isurus oxyrinchus. The sequence goes on along the minus strand of JANJGN010000056.1, from coordinate 1,867,891 downwards.
AGTTGTTTGCATGTTTTACTGCAGTGGCAGTTCCATTACCATCAGACCATCATAGCACGTTTGGGAAGGCAAGACAACATATTGGAATTATTGTTCACGAAAACAAGCCTTCTACAAGTTTCCTGCCATTTTACATTTCCATGGTCATTAGCAGCATGTGTGGCCTGAGATTTCCTTCTTTGGTCCCTCCTCAGGCAGGCGAAGTTCCTTGAATGTTTCAATCTGCATGTACACCTAACTGGCTAACTACTTAGCAAAGAAAACCTTCCTGCAATGTGGCGGCACTGAGGTTTAACTTGGGAGCGCGCCTGTGCAATTCATCATGAGAGCCATCTCACATTTTATTTATTTAATAATTAGTAACGTATTTCCATACCACGTGGGACTCCCAGTTATGCCCTTGGCCTAAACAGACAACTGTCAGGGAATTTGTCCCAGCCTGTCCCTCACAGCAGGAAGTGAACAGTTTGACCCTGCGAAGCGCTTCTCAATCGCTCCGTCCCGGCTGATTTCCCCTTCGTCTTCCATCCAGGGTGTAAAGATCCCTTGGACTGAACAGCCTGACTGCAGGTTGGTGGTTATAGCGCCCACTGCATCGTAAAATGCTGTTTAACCCCCATCCCATTGTCACTAGAGCTTGTTACTGAGAGATGTTGTATCATAAATAATAATATTAAAAATGATTAGCATTATTTATTGATGAATTGGAATGCACTGAGTGATACACTGAGCTGATGCACTGAGCTGATCGTCAGCCTCCAACTTACCTCCAGGAATATGTATATGCAGTAAAAAGAGCGACCAGAGTGGCTGGAATCCGCTGCAGAGGCAAAGGGTGCTCAGCATGTCTCAGGGCCTTTGTGAGCACTACGCATTCACAACACACGATGATCCCCATTCAGGGCCGTGGCCTTGGAGGATGGCCCAATTCGCCACTCTCTTTGGGCTGCCTCATAATTTATGGCCCTCAACTTCGACAAACTCTCAGCTGTTGCATGAAGTTGCTGTTGACACGCGCCAGTGGAAAGAACATGGTCAACTGCTTCGACGGATGGACCAAGGATTTCGGCGACTTTGGTTTTTATCTACCCTGTCATTTGAATACTGAACTCAGTGGACTGGGCTGATTCATACAAACGGGGCAGCAACAAGACAATTAAATAGTGTAAGTGACGAATGTCGATATGTTGCCTTTGGCAATCAATAGAGCTGCTCGTGAAATGTGCACTAAAGAGAGATTCCAGAGGGAGCCAGGTAAGGAACGAAACAAAAAGACACAGAGATTGCACCCAGAAAGCTAAAGACAGGCAGGACATAAGTTGGCGATCAAGACAAATCGTGAAGGGTCAGGATACATCAGGAAGTGATATGGAAATAGAAATTTAGGAAGAACAGAAGAAACAGGATGAAGACAATTAAAATATAAAATAAAGTCTCAGAGAGTGAAACATACAATGAAAATCCAAAATAAACACAAACTGGGGGGACAGCGAATAGGAAAGGATTTGAACCCAGGAGCAAACAAGAGGGGGGAAGGCATGGAGAAGGAGGACATACTCAGGTATGAGATCTAGATTCATTAACCACAGAGATAGAATATCAATTAGCAATATATTTTAAAGAGATAGGAAAGTGGACAAGGGATTAACGACGAAGAAACGATGGCAGAGAAACTGTGAGGTAAACGGAACATTTGCGTCACATATATGTAAAAGGGGTAAATGTGAAAGGGAGTGGCGGGAAACAGGAATGAAATCCGGGGAAGGTTGAGTGAAGATGACTAAACAGGTGGAGTAGTCGGGGAGACAGTAAATCAAATAACAGAAAGGGAATAAAAAATGAGAGAACTGATAGAGAAGAAGTCAGTCAAAGAGAAGTGGAGCCACAGTGTGCGGCAGAGCAGGAATATGAAACAGAAACATTCACTGAGCAAAAGCCCAGGCAAAGGGGGACATCATTCACTAGACTGTGCAGTGGTTCGTTTTGTTGCTTAAAGTTATACACATACATCAATGTTATATTAAGTTAACGAGATAACTCTGAACAAGTTCCCCCACACCAGCCTCCTCTAACGCCTATTTTCTTCCTTTTAGCTGAGTCAAAATGTTCTCCACTTGGGTCAGTTCAAAAATATGTAACCACAGCAAAACAGACAATGGTTTCAAAAGCTGGACCGGCACCATTAGCTCCGTCTGCCCCCAAGGGTCCAGATTGCACCATTTTAGTCATCGTCATATAAAGAGGATGAGGAAGCGAAGTATCCTCACAGGGACGGACACCGTAACTGAGAAGCAAACATGTGAAGCAGACCATATTGTGTTAGAGAGTAAGTTCAGCACGGAGAGATCATATAATATATATCCTTTCATAAACATTAACTTCTAGAAAGAAACTGCTGGGCTGTGCAATGCCAACCATCAGACGGACGTTAGAGTTCGCGCTGAATTCTAACTGCGCTCTCTGGAGGAAGAGCAAGAAAATCATTGAGTCTGGGATAAATGATTCTACTCAACAGTACTGCAGGAAATTGTCAAGGGACTCCTTTCAATGTGTCATATTACTACTAACATTCAATCTGGTGTGATTTAGCAGCATGTCAGCAATTCTTGTGTATTGCTGGGTACATAGGATGTTGCTGCATTGTCACTTTCCCTGTTATTGCCCTGTATTCTATACATGGTTCATGTTTATTAAAACTTGAGTCGAAATACCAGGATAACAGTGAAACAGACGATCACTACAATGTAGCCCGGATTAATGATTATCCTTCGATATTGGAATTGTAACCAAAGTGTACTTGGAAAATGCCCATTCCATGCCAAAAATAACTTAAGTCCATTTATATTAACCACATGTCCGCATCTCAAGGATTATTTATGCAATGCACAACACTATCAGCATGAAGATTCTAAGATTTTCAAAGTGAAATCAATATTCCCCCTGCAACATTCTGTTTTAAAGTAATTTATGTCAGTTAATTTTCTTCACGCAACTGTTTACATTTCTCTTACCAAAAACCAATCAGGGCTGCTATAAACCAATGGGCGGCCGCCCAAAACGCCAATACTTAAAGGGGTGGGGCGGGGGAGCGAGATGGCGGTAATTTGAAGAACTATTCATTATTTAGTCAAAGTGTTCCCGAATCTCAGTTACTGGAGACGCTGAGCGGCAGCAGTTGATTGGGAACTAAGCTTCGGCTTGGATCACCGTTATTTCTTAACGGGGCTGTTGGTGAACTGAGAGTTTTATCAGCAGCTGGCTGGTTCAAGGGCCGTGTGGGAGCTATGGACGGTGGGTAGATCATGGGTGTGCGTTTGAAGATATTGCACTGTCTCCAATTTCCTGGAAAAATGCCTTGGACAGAATCCACGATGCTCGACACCATCCAATGCATGGCAGAGTCCTTAAACATTCACTGTCATTGCTCCTGACTCACAGTGGGAGCCGCTTGTATCATCCATACATGAATGGAACATGTGAAGATACGAATTGCAATTCCGTACTCAATGGTGGAAGGATCAAGAACCATTTCGTAGCGAGTTATTGTGACTGACAAAACAATTCAATGTGAAATCTGGGAAAATGTGGCCTTTACAACCGACTGCATAGCCTCTTGGAGGCACCGACTGAGAGCATCGTGAAGCCAGTTACAACCCTGAAATTCAAAGATAAAAGCCCCAGTTCATTCTCTCCAGGGCATTCCTTAACCTTGTGACATTTACGTTACACTGTGCCCATTAATATTCACGATAAATAAAATTATTATTTCACATTTCCCTGAATGAATGCCCCTTGATGCCTGCATGTGCATTTCCCAAGCCCCGCTGTCACGTGCTACTATGCTTCATGCTGTTTATTCTGTTTTTAAATAGTTTGCCTCTGGAATCGTTGATACTGTGTCTTCTCTCTATTAATAATTGTATGTCTCAAAAACGCATGCAGCAGTCCCATCAGTGAGACCTAGAGGAACAGAATTGGAATCCGTCTTTTCATTTTGGGGGAAACAGAACATCCGTTGACTCTTCTCTATGATTTCTGACTGTTAGCCAATATCGTATCCACACAGCCATTCCCCCTTTAAACCCATGCACGTCAGTGGTGAACATTCTTTGATGTGGCAAGATACTGGGCAACCTGTGAAATCCATTTGCACTTGAGTAAGCATTATACTCATCCGTCTTCCCCATTGTTTCACCAAATAACTCAATGAGGCTACACAAAGAAGATTTACCATGAACCAATCAGCGCTCACTTATATTAATCAGCACGCAATCTTTAATTAAAATCTCCTTCTCGCAGGTTAACATTTTTTATTCTCCCACTACATTCAAATTGAAAGAAACGATTCAAGTAAGGAAATGTTACCTCTGCCTTTCAGGTCATCCAAATAAGTGTTCTCAGCAGAACAAGAAAGAATAAATCATATTCAGTATACGTTTCATTCCATCTTTTATTTCATGGCATTTTATAAATAAAGAATGACGAGTAAACAATGATGTCATTGTGCTTAAATCTCCACCATTCGCACCAGGTATTTTCTGTAATATTTGAAGGATTGGTTTAAAAGCAGTTCCTCCAAAGAATGCACGTTCTCTCCTGAATGTGTCGAGGTAAAACACTTTGAAACGTTTGCCTCAGATTAGCATATTTAAATATTCTGACGTGTATTTCCCCGCGTTCATCAGTTCTTCCCTGAATTTAGCCTCAGTCAGGACATAAATTAGCGCTGCTTGTGCCGGATCTGAACATGAATCCAACAACCTTCAGGTATTTGACATTATAATACCGCGTGATCGCTGAAAATAGAGTGATAAAAGATAAAACCTCTAATGCTTATTAAATTATAAAACCACCAGATACACTTAAGCGCAACACGACGGGTTTCCTTTGTTTATCTATCTCTGGGTTCTTGATGATTTAACTGTTCTTGCGCAGCTGGAGTCTATTGTGGATTCGATTGGAGAAGAGAATGTATGCTCGATGTTTTCCAATTTACTCAGTGAGTATGACTCACACGTTAGCCCATCAGTCCGGTGTGTGTGGTCTCCAAGATCGGTGATAAGTTTGGGACTTTTATTGCCCCTTCCTTAAACAGCCCTTGCGTGTCATTCACACATGTTCCGATGAGCTGATGAGCATGAATCCCCATCTTTTCAATGAATTATACGTGCGTTCGATTCTCCATCTGTCAAATGAGATCGGATTTTTTAACACCCTTATTCAATGATCTGATAACCTTTTCAACTATGTGGACAAAAGGCTAAATTCTCGAAACCAACAGCTTAGCCCCTGTCCCTCCGTGTTCTGCATAAGATGAGGGTGACAGAATGAAGCACAATGCGCCAGTGGAAGGCATTTTTTTTTTTGTAAGGGATAAATTTAACAAATTTATACTCTATAACATTTTTTGTACCATTTTAAGTCACCAATTCATCATTAAGCCTGTTATCTTCAACTACTTTTTCAAGTGCAGTCCAGGGTCCCTTCTGTTTATATGCATGTTTTTCTTAACTGGTATTCATTTTGCCTTTACCCCTATAAGATCACTTTTGGTGTTCATACGAACGTTTACCATTCCACACATCTCTGCATTAAATTCCAGCAGCCAGCTGTCCACCTGATACACGAAGCGGTCCAAGTCACCCTCCGTTAATGAAGACTTTGCTCATATTGGACAAAAGTTCCGATACTGTGTCCACCGACAAATTCGAAGGTTTATCCCCTACATCCACGTTTAGGCATTAAAATATATTTAGGGAACCGCTGCCCGCACAAAAAATAAGGCAGCCACACTCTGCACTATCCTGTAATTCCAATAACAGATGTTCACCATTACTCTGTGTTTCCCACAACCATCAGTCTTCGCATCCATGTCAAAACTGTCTCTGTTCTTCCTATCAGCTTCAACTTTGATGGAAATTCAATGTTATGATATTCCTGGACAATATGTTGCAAATCCTTGGACAATATGCCAATTGCATTACCATTATTAAAGTTTCCAAAAAGAAAACCATTGCGAATTCGACAGTCCACTTCTGTCTGTAAATCTGAATCTCAATCACAGGAAACTCTGATATGAGACAGAGGCATTCCCAGATAAAGTCTCACACAGGCAAACATTTTCAATTGTATTAACAACACTTAATTTTTTCAGCAGCAGCACATGAGAAACGTTCAGGTTTTGTGCTTTAAAATTAAATGAAGATCTAGTACAGAAGTGAAATCAGCCTTCTATTGGCAATGCAAGGCACTATAAATGTTGGAATTCTGAACACAATCAGAAACTGATAAACTGCTCAGTTAGACTGGCAGCGTCTGTGGAGAGACCAGCATCCTTACTCTGTTAAACTTGAAACCTTGTTCTGACGTAATGGAATATACAATTGCAACAAAATGCTAACTATAAAAATGTGGGAGTGTGAGGAAGAACACCTGAGATTGTATGTTTACGGCCATGTTGCAGGGGAATTATTTCCCAACGATTTTACTGTACAAACATAAATGATGAATCAAGGGCTGCAGTTCATCAGAGGTGAAGACACCTGTTCTACCATTGAAGCTCCATCGTTTGCATTCTGGGTAGGTCATTAACAACTACGTAACAACGTTGACGGGGATTAACAGCACACAGCCTAACGGTAAGGCCCTCGAAAAGATATCCAGTATATTCCAGTACCACAAGGCGAATAACAAAACGAAAGCATCTCTGCATGAATGGCGAGTACACAGAAAATGATCCAACGCAAAATATTTAGGAGTGAATCTAGATTTATCTCCAGAAACATTGGACGGATAAGGCAGCAAAGGTCAACACCAGAATAGACCATCGAGTGTTGCCACCGCAACACTCCGCACCTCACGAAGTGCACCTTTAGTCTCAGCAGCAGAGTACTGTGCAAAAAGGTCATCACACACACACACACACACACATACACACATACACACACACACACATACACACACATACACACACACACACACACTCACACACACACACATACACACACACATACACACACACACACACACACACATACACACACACACACACACACACACATACACACACATACACTCACACACACACACATACACACACACACACACACATGCACACACACACACATACACACACACATACACACACATACACTCACACACACACACATACACACACACACACATACACACACATACACACACACACATACCAATACACACACACACACACATACACACACACACACACACACACACATACCAATACACACACACACACACATACACACACACACACACACACACACACACACACACATACACACACACACATACCAATACACACACACACACACACACACACACACACACAAACACACACACACACACATACACACACACACACACACACACACACATACACACACACACACACACACACACACACACACACACACACACACACACACACACACACACACACACACACACAACACGAACATATAAATATAAAAACATAGAAAATAGGACCAGGCGTAGGCCATTCAGGCCTCTGGGACTGCTGCGCCATTCACTATGATTATTGCTGATCACCCAAGTCAATAGCCTGCTCCCATTTTCTCCTTTATCCTTTGATCTATTTTGCCCAAGAGCTGTATCTGACTCCTTCTTGAAAACATGTGATATTTTGGCCAAATCCTCTTTTTGTGGTAGCGAATTCATCAGGCTCTCCATTCTCTGGGTGAAGAATTTCCTTTTCATCTCAGTACCACATGGTCTACCCCGTGTCCTCAGACTGTGACCACTTGTTCTGGACTCCAGCCATCGGGAACATCCTTCCTGCATCTAGCCTGTCTTGTCCTGTTAGAATTGTACAGGTTACTGCGAGATGCCTCTCAATCTACTCATCTCCTTCAAATAAAGTCCTAACTGACGCATCATCTCCTGATATGTCAGACGTACCAAAGCAGGAATCAGTTTGCTAAATCTGTTAGTATTATATTCGCTGGAGTTCAGGAGAATAAAGGGGGAAAGTAATCAATTTATACATGGACACTGCAGGAGCAGGCTTTTCAATTGGATGATCAGTTATGATGAGGATGAATGGTGGAGCAAGCTCAAAATGCCGAATGGTCCACTCTTGCTCCAATTGTCTAGGCTTCTATGTTTTTATACAACTCAATTGCTCCTCATATGTCAGTCCCACCATCCCTGGAATCAACTGGTAAATCTTCGCTGCACTCTGGTTATATATATATAACATGCATCTTTAGATAACAAAATCAAAACTGCTCACAATATTCCAGGATTGGTCTCACCAGGATCCTGCCTAATCATAGCAAGACATCCCTGCTCCTGTACTCATATGATATCGCTATTAAGGCCATTGTACAACTTGCCTTCCTTGCATCCTGCTGGACCAGCATGCTTACACTCAACGACTGGTGTAGGAGTACACCCACTTCCCATTGCACATTCCCCTTTCTCAATTTTTAGAAATTCAGATAATAATCTGCCTTGCTGCTTTTGATACCAAATTAGATAATCTCACATTTTCCCACAATACTCTGCATCTGCCATGCATTTGCCCACTAACTCACCTTGTCCAAATCACAATGAAGCATCTCTGCATCCTCCGCACAACTGACCCACCCGAACAGGTTTGTGTCACCTGCAAATTTGGAGATATTACATTTAGTTCCCTCATCTAAATTATTAGCATACATTGTGAATAGCGAGGGTCCCAGCACGGACCCCTGCAGTACCCCAATAGTCACTGCCGGCCATTCTGAAATTAAGACTTGTTTATACTGATACTTTGTTAGTTGTCTGCCAACCAGTTTGCTATCCATATGAGTACCCTACAGCCAATCACATGCATTTTAAATGGACACACTAAACATTTGTGTGGACTTTGAGAAAACGCTTCTGAAAGTCCTTATAAAGCACGTCCTCTGGATGCCAATCTTCATCTCAACTAGTGAAATGCTCGAAAATGTCCAAGCATGACTTCCATAACGTAAATGCATGCTGACTTTGTCTGAATCTGCCACTGCTTTCCATGTGCATTCTACTAATTATTTGAAAACGGAGTCTCGAATTTCCCCACGACTGACGTCAGGGTAACTGACCTATAACCCCATGTTTGCTCTCTACCAGCATTTTTAAATAGCGGGTTAACATTCGCTGCACTGCAATCTTTAGTACCTGTCCCTGAGTCTATAGAACCAATTTACCCACTATTTCTGTGGATACTTCCGTAAGTAGCCTGGGATGTAGATTATCAGGCCCGGGGGATTTAGCAGCCTTCAATCCCATCAATTTCCCAAACACCATTTCACTGATTCTCTGTTTGAATTTGTCCTGGATTTCCAAGGACTATCGATTTCCTTATTCCCCTTTATGTATTTTGTTCTTGCCCTTGATTCGCCGTTGTCTGGCGCCTTGCATAGGTTCCTATTCCCCTGCTATTTAAATTTAAACCTTCCCAGACCACTCAAGCAAATATTTCCCTAGGGACATAAGTCCCGTTTCTGCCCAAGTGTAACCCTTCCTGTTTGTACTGGTCCCATCGCCCCAAGAATTGGTCCCAATGTGCCATGAATCTGAAGCCCTCCCACTCACATCATTTCTTCAGCCTCCTGTTCATACGATATATCCCACTATTTCTACTCTGACTAGCACGTGACACTGGCAGTAACACTGAGATCAATACCATTGAGGTCCAAATTTTCAACTTACTTCCAACTCCCTATATCCTGTTTTTAGAACCACTTCCCTTTTTACCTGTTTGTACCGATATGTATCACGACCACTGGCTGTTCACCCTCCCTTTTTAGAATGTCCTGAAGCTGCTCTGAGACATCGTTCACCCGAGCACCAGGGAGGCGACATACCATCTTGGATTCTCGTTTGTGACTACAGCAACGATGATCTATTCCCTTTACAATATCAAACTCCCAAGAAGTTTTACTCCTCCCTTGTGCAGCAGAGGCAAGCACGGTGCAACGAATTTGGCTGTTGCTTCTTCCTCCTGAGAGGCCGTTCCCCTTAACAGTATCCACAGTGGTATATCTGCTTCACAGGGGAATAGCCACAGGAGATGCCTGCACTGCCCGCCTAGTCCTCTTTCTCTGCCTGGTGGTCACCCATTCCCTTACTGCCTGTGGACCTTTACCCTGCGGTGTGACCACCTCTCTATACGTGCTATCCACGATACTCTCCACCGTGCGAGTGTTCCACAGTGTCCCCAGCCGCAGTTCCAGCTTCAGAACCCAGACTTACAGGAGCTGCAGCTGGAGACACTTCCCACACACATGCTGGCCCCGGGCAATGGAAATATTTTCGGCCTCCCAAATTAACTCATTTAAGTTCTCCTAAATGTTCCTATGCTGCTGAACTTGTTATGACACGGCAGAGGCTGTGTGCCTGGCGGACCCAAATCCACGAGGGAAACTTGGTTCCAGGAATAAAATAGTTTTGTTATTTGTATTCATAACGAGAAGACTGAACACTGAAATGATACGTAATGAAGCCATTAAGATCTTTAGAGTTTTAACGTTTCCAATTTAAATGAAATGAAAAGAAAAGATGTCTAACACATGCAGTTGCTTAACATTATTGTTAATACCAAAAATCCTAAGTAACCTGACTGCCGAGCCCTCCGTCTTGTAAGGCAACAGTCCAAAATAAATTTTAAATGCGGAAAGACAGGCAATCTCAGTTATCCCCATTAAGGGCTGGACGCAGCAGAATCATGAAGACATGGCTCGAGGATGTTTTGGAAGCTTCGGCTGGATATCCCAGCGCCACTCCCAACATAGCCTTTCATTCCCCATTCTATACTTTTGGTCTCTTTTGAATCTGTAAATTCCATTGTCCCATATGTCTTTGAAAATGTCCGTTTCCATTATATAAACGCTTCATGTTGCTAATGTCGTCCTAAACCTTTGGGATAAATAACCACACTGCTAGGGCTCACCTTGTTAGGTGTGAACATCCTGCGACGTCTTCGAAATTAGAACTGCACTAGTGTATCTTAAAACGCAAGTTCCCCTCAAACCTTACATGCTAAAGCTTCAGACATGTTTATATTTGTGGCGTTTCAAACACCTCCATAACTTATTTTCATGCTTCCAAACCTCGAGTGCAATTGTCTCCAATTTATTAAATGACGCGCACGCACACACACACACACACAGACAGACACACATATACACACACACACACACAGGCAAACATGAACCCCACCCACCCCTCCTCCCCCCCGCACACACACACAGAAACTATCCAAACCCAATAAATAAACTTGTTTTCCAAATAAAGAAAAATAATATTATGAATCTTAATATTACCCTCCTAACAGCCTCATATCCGAACAGCAATGCTCGTTTGATCAATGCATTGTTAATAAAGGGGACACTCTTGAAATCCCCATTGGATATGTTTGTGTCAAACTATACCGTTTTGGAAACAAAAACAGAATTACCTGGAAAAACTCAGCAGGTCTGGCAGCATCGGCGGAGAAGAAAAGAGTTGACGTTTCGAGTCCTCATGACCCTTCGACAGAACTTGATTTCGAGTCCAAGAAAGAGTTGAAATATAAGCTGGTTTAAGGTGTGTGGGAGGGGGGGGGGGGGGGGGAGCGGAGAGAGAGAGAGAGACAGAGGTGCTTGTGTAGACAAACAAGCAGTGATAGAAGCAGATCATCAAAAGATGTCAGCGACAATAGTACAATAGAACACATAGGTGTTAAAGTTAAAGTTGGTGATATTATCTAAACGAATGTGCTAATTAAGAATGGATGGTAGGGCACTCAAGGTACAGCTCTAGTGGGGGTGGGGGGAGCATAAAAGATTTCAAAATATTTAAAAATAATGGAAATAGGTGGGAAAAGAAAAATCTATAAAATTTATAGGGAAAAAAAGGGGAAAAAAAGGGGGGGAAACAGAAAGGGGGTGGCGATGGGGGAGGGAGCTCACGAACTAAAGTTATTGAATTCAATATTCAGACCGGAAGGCTGTAAGGTGCCTAGTCGGAAGATGAGGTGTTGTTCCTCCAGTTTGCGTTGGGCTTCACTGGAACAATGCAGTAAGCCAAGGACAGACATGTGGGCAAGAGAGCAGGGTGGAGTGTTAAAATGGCAAGCGACAGGGAGGTTTGGGTCATTCTTGCAGACAGACCGCAGGTGTTCTGCAAAGCGGTCGCCCAGTTTACGTTTGGTCTCTCCAATGTAGAGGAGACCACATTGGGAGCAACGAATGCAGTAGACTAAGTTGGGGGAAATGCAAGTGAAATGCTGCTTCACTTGAAAGGAGTGTTTGGGCCCTTGGACGGTGAGGAGAGAGGAAGTGAAGGGGCAGGTGTTACATCTTTTGCGTGGGCATGGGGTGGTGCCATAGGAGGGGGTTGAGGAGTAGGGGGTGATGGAGGAGTGGACCAGGGTGTCCCGGAGGGAGCGATCCCTACGGAATGCCGATAAGGGGGCTGAAGGGAAGATGTGTTTGGTGGTGGCATCATGCTGGAGTTGGCGGAAATGGCGGAGGATGATCCTTTGAATGCGGAGGCTGGTGGGGTGATAAGTGAGGACAAGAGGGACCCTATCATGTTTCTGGGAGGGAGGAGAAGGCGTGAGGGCGGATGCGCGGGAGATGGGCCGGACACGGTTGAGGGCCCAGTCAACGACCGTCGGTGGAAAACCTCAGTTAAGGAAGAAGGAGGACATGTCAGAGGAACCGTTTTTGAAGGTAGCATCATCGGAACAGATGCGACGAAGGCGAAGGAACTGGGAGAATGGGATGGAGTCCTTACAGGAAGCGGGGTGTGAGGAGCTGTAGTCGAGGTAGCTGTGGGAGTCGGTGGGTTTGTAATGGATATTGGTGGACAGTCTATCACCAGAGATTGAGACAGAGAGGTCAAGGAAGGGAAGGGAAGTGTCAGAGATGGACCACGTGAAAATGATGGAGGGGTGGAGATTGGAAGCAAAATTAATAAATTTTTCCAAGTCCCGACGAGAGCATGAAGCGGCACCGAAGTAATCATCGATGTACCGGAGAAAAAGTTGTGGAAGGGGGCCGGGGTAGGAAGGCAACAAGGAATGTTCCACATACCCCATAAAGAGACAGGCATAGCTGGGGCCCATGCGGGTACCCATAGCCACACCTTTTATTTGGAGAAAGTGAGAGGAGTTGAAGGAGAAATTGTTCAACGTGAGAACAAGTTCAGCCAGACGGAGGAGAGTAGTGGTGGATGGGGATTGTTCGGGCCTCTGTTCGAGGAAGAAGCTAAGGGCCCTCAGACCATCCTGGTGGGGGATGGAGGTGTAGAGGGATTGGATGTCCATGGTGAAGAGGAAGCGGTTGGAGCCAGGGAACTGGAAATTGTTGATGTGACGTAAGGTGTCAGAGGAATCACGGATGTAGGTGGGAAGGGACTGGACAAGGGGAGAGAGAAGGGAGTCAAGATAACGAGAGATGAGTTCTGTGGGGCAGGAGCAAGCTGAGACGATCGGTCTACCAGGGCAGTTCTGTTTGTGGATTTTGGGTAGGAGATAGAAGCGGGCCGTCCGAGGTTGGGCGACTATCAGGTTGGAAGCTGTGGGAGGGAGATCCCCAGAGGAGATGAGGTCAGTGACAGTCCTGGAAACAATGGCTTGATGTTCAGTGGTGGGGTCATGGTCCAGGGAGAGGTAGGAGGAAGTGTCTGCGAGTTGACGCTCAGCCTCCGCGAGGTAGAGGTCAGTGCGCCAGACAACAACAGCACCACCCTTGTCAGCGGGTTTGATGACAATGTCAGGGTTGGACCTGAGAGAATGGAGTGCAGTAAGTTCAGAGAGAGACAGGTTAGAATGGGTGAGAGGAGCAGAGAAATTGAGACGACTAATGTCGCGCCGACAGTTCTCAATGAAAAGATCAAGAGAAGGTAAGAATCCAGAGGGAGGGGTCCAGGTGGATGGAGAATATTGGAGATGGGTAAAAGGATCCGTTGAGCTGGGAGAGGACTCCTGCCCAAAGAAGTGAGCCCGGAGACGAAGACAGCGAAAGAAGAGTTCAGTATCATGCCGAGCCCGAAATTCATTGAGGTGAGGGCGTAAGGGTATGAAACTAAGTCCTTTGCTGAGCACTGAACGTTCAGCATCGGAGAGGGGAAGGTCAGGGGGTATAGTGAATACACGGCTGGGGCTGGGATTGGAAGATGGGGTGGGGACGGAGGGACAGGCTGGGGTGGAGGGTCCTAGATGGGTGTTGGTGTCGATGAGTTGTTGGAGCTTGCATTCCTTAGCAGTTGAGAGAAAGAGAAAAAGTTTCTTGTTGAGGCGTCGGATGAGCCGAAGGATAAAATGAAACTGGGGGCACGCGCAGCTTTGAAAAAGGGTACGGCGGTGCTGCTGGAGGGAGAGGTCGAGTGTGTTCATATGGCGGCACATGGCATTGAGTGTGGATTTCAGAATGTGACGGGAACAGCAGTCTGAGAAACGTTTTATGTCCCGGAGATACCGGTAATCCTGGGTGGGTTCGAAAGATGAGGGGTGGAATTTCAGTTGAAATCCACGTGGGGTAAGTCGGAGATGGAGACAGTCACTGAGAAAGGAGATATGGCTGTGAAAGCGGGTTTTAGTAAACACCTTGTCAAACACCAGGAGGGAAATGGAAAGCAAAGAAGGTGAACAAGGCAACAGAGAGATACGGAAATCTTGTCGCAGAGATGAACAGAACTTCTTCAAGGAGGTAGACATTTCTTGAAGAGCATTGGCAGTCAATTAAACACAGAGAAAAAGACAAAACAAAACTGCGGATGCTGGAAATCCAAAACAAAAACAGAATTACCTGGAAAAACTCAGCAGGTCTGGCAGCATCGGCGGAGAAGAAAAGAGATGACGTTTCGAGTCCTCATGACCCTTCGACAGAACTTGATTTCGAGTCCAAGAAAGAGTTGAAATATAAGCTGGTTTAAGGTGTGTGTGGGGGGGCGGAGAGATAGAGAGAGAGAGAGGTGGTTGTGTAGACAAACAAGCAGTGATAGAAGCAGATCATCAAAAGATGTCAGCGACAATGGTACAATAGAACACATAGGTGTTAAAGTTAAAGTTGGTGATATTATCTAAACGAATGTGCTAATTAAGAATGGATGGTAGGGCACTCAAGGTACAGCTCTAGTGGGGGTGGGGGGAGCATAAAAGATTTTAAAATATTTAAAAATAATGGAAATAGGTGGGAAAAGAAAAATCTATATAATTTATAAGGAAAAAAAAGGGAAAAAGGGGGAAACAGAAAGGGGGTGGGGATGGGGGAGGGAGCTCACGACCTAAAGTTGTTGAACTCAATATTCAGACCGGAAAGCTGTAAGGTGCCTAGTCGGAAGATGAGGTGTTGTTCCTCCAGTTTGCGTTGGGCTTCACTGGAACAATGCAGTAAGCCAAGGACAGACATGTGGGCAAGAGAGCAGGGTGGAGTGTTAAAAAGGCAAGCGACAGGGAGGTTTGGATCATTCTTGCGGACAGACCGCAGGTGTTCTGCAAAGCGGTCACCCAGTTTACGTTTGGTCTCTCCAATGTAGAGGAGACCACATTGGGAGCAATGAATGCAGTAGACTAAGTTGGGGGAAATGCAAGTGAAATGCTGCTTCACTTGAAAGGAATGTTTGGGCCCTTGGACGGTGAGGAGAGAGGAAGTGAAGGGACAGGTGTTACATCTTTTGCGTGGGCATGGGGTGGTGCCATAGGAGGGGGTTGAGGAGTAAGGGGTGATGGAGGAGTGGACCAGGGTGTCCCGGAGGGAGCGATCCCTACGGAATGCCGATAAGGGGGGTGAAGGGAAGATGTGTTTGGTGGTGGCATCATGCTGGAGTTGGCGGAAATGGCGGAGGATGATCCTTTGAATGCGGAGGCTGGTTGGGTGATAAGTGAGGACAAGGGGGACCCTATCATGTTTCTGGGAGGGAGGAGAAGGCGTGAGGGCGGACGCGTGGGAGATGGGCCGGACACGGTTGAGGGCCCTGTCAACGACCGTGGGTGGAAAACCTCGGTTAAGGAAGAAGGAGGACATGTCAGAGGAACCGTGGCTGAACTTTTGGCTGAACTTGTTCTCACGTTGAATATACTTCATGACCCAGCCTCTACAGCCTTCTGCAGTAAAGAATCCCTGAGATTGACAACCCTCTGTGAGAAGAGATTCCTTCTCATCTCTGTTATAAATGTGGGCCCCCTTACTCTGAGATTATGCCCTCTGGTCCTAGTCTCTCCCACAAGGGGAAACAGCCACTCAGTACCTACCCTATCAAGCCCCCTAAGAATCTTATCTTCAGTGAGGTCGCATGACATTCATCTAAACTCCAGTGAGTACAAACATGACCTACTCGACCTCTCCTCATAAGGAAATCCCTCCATCCCTGGGATCAACCTAGTGAACCTTCTCTGGACTGCCACCAATGTCAGTACATCTTTCCTTCGGCAAGCGGACCGAAACTCTTCACAGTATTCTAGGTGTGGTCTAACTAGTGCCTTGTACAGTTGAGAGAATAAGACCCCTGAAATGTTGGGTAATGCAACTGATAGTTAGCAATTCAGTTACTACATGTTTTGTCCTGTGCACTGTAGAATGGGGCGGATCACATGAGAAGCTGTTGAGAGAGGATTCACTGGGCTGATTCCTGGGATGAAGGGGGCGGCCTTATGGAGGAAAGCTTGGCCCAGGTTGGGCCTGTGCCCGTTGGAGTTTAGAAGAATGAGAGGCGACCTTATTGAAACAAAGATACTGAGAGGATGTTTCCCCGTCACGTGGGGTGGTGGGGGTCCTAAGGGTTGGGGGGGCACTGTTTCAGTACAAGGGGTCTCCCATTGAAGACGGAGATGAGAAGGAATTTCTTCTCTCAGGGAGTTGTTAGTCTGTGGAATGGGTTTCTCTCCCCCACATAGCAGTGGAGGCCGGGTCATTGAATATATTGAAGGCTGAGTTAGACAGATTTCTGATCAACAAGGGGGTCAAATCTTTATTTGTTTGGTGGGGGTGGGGGACACAGACAGGAAAGTGGAGATGGGGCCACAAGCAGTTCAGCCACGATCTTGTTGAAAGGTGCAGCATGTTCGAGGGGCTGAATTTCCTACTCCTGCTCCTCACTCCCATGTCCGTATGGTCCGATTGATCTGTATTCTGAACTGGTGACTACCCCGTTTGAATTCTCACCCAAAAATTGGCAGTTTTTTGACTGAATGTTTGCCTCTTGCATTTTATTCATTGATGAATATTTTCTGAATAAATCAGTGACAACTGGCACCCAGCGTTGTGAATCCATTTGATTTGAGAGGTATGTTATCAGTGAGAGAAAGATTTAGCCCTCCTGTTAGATGGAAGTCGGGCAGACTGTAAAACCACGATGTATGATATGGATCTGCACCCTGATCTCCTAATCCATGCATGGAGGTTTCATGGTCTGAATCAGCCTCTGACCACCAGCTCCTGTGGTCCCCCACCATTGCCTCATTGACCCTGCCACCCTCACCCAGCAGCGGGAGCAGCCAATGCCAGTCTCACCTTCAAAGAATGCAGCACACATTGGTCAGCAGCCTAGTTCAACAGGCAACTGATTTTTTGGCAGTTCACTGTCAGTCACCCTTGCCTGAAAATTTTTTGATGACTGCAGTAGGAAGTTCAACTAGAGAGTGACTCTTCACAGCTCAATTTAAGACAGGGACTTTTAAAGTGCACAATCAGTAATGGGCACACAGTCAGTGAGGGAAGACATTAGCCTGAGTGAGACTGAGATGAGTATTTTTGTCAATCTGGTTTAAAGTGATAATTCGAAAGGTAAATCTGATACAAGTTTAATTTTACAATGAGTGTAATTTTCGAGTAAGAGCCTGATTCTTACCTAGAGATAAACAGTTGAACAGGCTCCTGCTATAACAAGTAAGAGTGGAGATTTCTGAGACAGAGCTAAGGGCGAGTATGCTTGGCATTTTGGTTCCATAAGAGAATTTGATTGGTATAAGTGATTCAAGTTTAGCTTTGTTATGAGAGTCAGTCTCAGACCTAGAGCTAGCAGAATTTTGAGTGAGTTAAAAGGTTAAACCAACAGCTCCTAAAGAGAGTGACTCGTTACAGCTCGATATAAGACAGGGACTTTTAAAGTGTACAGTTAAAGCGCACAAAGAATACATATGATTGCTAAATATTCAACAAAATCCTCACCTATGTACATAAGATGTTAAATATTAGGCTTGTTGACTGACTGATAATTGATAATTACACACAGAATAATGAATTGATTAATACACACAGGGGGAAACACACACAGCAGGGGTGGCGAACGAACACAGGGTGGGATTGTTAAAGGTGTGTGCGGTGTGTGCGTGTCAGAGATTCAGGCAGTAAACTGGTGAAGTTGTGTGTTTCTATGTCATTCTGCCAGTTCTCCTACAGAGGGATGATTATTGAAGGTGCTTGTGTGTGTCTGTGTGTGTGTGTGTGTTTATGTAATTCTGACAGTATCCAGCAGAATGTAAATTGGTAAAAGAGTGTATGTGTGTGTGAGTGAGAGTGCATGTCTGAGTGTATGATTCTGACAGTATCCAGCAGAGGGTCGATTGGGAAAGGAGTGTATGTATGTGTGAGTGAGAGAGCATGTCTGAGTGTATGATTCTGACAGTATCCAGCAGAATGTAGATTGGTAAAGGAGTGCACGTGCGTGTGAGTGAGAGTGCATGTCTGAGTGTATGATTCTGACAGTATCCAGCAGAATGTAGATTGGTAAAGGAGTGCATGTGTGTGTGAGTGAGAGTGCATGTCTGAGTGTATGATTCTGACAGTAACCAGCAGAATGTAGATTGGTAAAGGAGTGCATGTGCGTGTGAGTGAGAGTGCATGTCTGAGTGTATGATTCTGACAGTATCCAGCAGAGGGTGGATTGCTCAAGGCAGCTCACCAGCACCTTCTCAAGGAGCAATTAGGGATGGGCTACAAATGCTGCCAGAGGCAGCAACACCCACATCCAGAGAATCAATAAAAAATAAGCAAGTACCTGAACTGCTGACCAAGACACACACACACAGCCTCACCCCCACCCACCCCCACACCACCCCCCCCCCACACACACACACACACACACACACACACACACACACACACACAGACACACACACACACACGCACACACACACACGCACACACACACACGCACACACACACACGCACACACACAGACACACACACACACACGCACACACACACACGCACACACACACACGCACACACACACACGCACACACACACACACTCCAGCATTTAATCTTGTCCATGTTATTGCCGCTGACCACGCCTCTTTGTGTGAAATTAAGTGTCTGTCTCTCACCTTCAGCATCCTCTGTGCTTCCGCCGTGTGGTGTTTTTTGCATCGAATCATAAGAGAATGTTGTTTACATCCTTGTGGAATGTGTCTTTGCAATGTTCTGGAGGGAGATGCAGTGTCTTTTGTTGGGGTTCATCCCGAGCAGTTCTGTGACACAGCACTCTGTGCTCTATGGGCTTTTCCCAGGGACTCACACTGAGACAAACATCAGCTGCAGCTGGAGAATCACCACCTCGATGAAAGCCGCTCTTTGCTCTGCCAGAACGCTGCTGGTCCTCCAGTGAAAATACTTGTTCTCGAACGAAAGTTGCACACTGCCACATTGCAAGGTCCAGGACTACGTGCTGAGGGATACACTCGACATTTTTCACAGATATAAACAATGGAAATTGTTAGACTGCCAAAAGACCGGAAGTGGTATTTGCTCTCTCTCCCTATTTTTTAACTTTTCTCTCTTTCTACTTTATTATTTGCATTTATCTATTTGCGTACTGAGTTGCTTTCGCTCTCTATCTCTCTAATTTATTGATTGTATTCCACCTCCATTTGTAAACTGGTGGTTCTCTCTGCATTTTCTCAATCACATTCCCGCTCCATTTGCACAATGTGTTTTTCTTTCTCTAATTAATTCTATTAGTCCTCTATTTTCACATTAGGTTTCATTCTGTCCCCTCTAATTTATTTATTAAATTCCTCCTGAATTTGGACGCTGCATTGCTCTGTCTCTCTCTCTTTCTAATTTATTTATTACATTCCCCTTATTTTAATGCACTGGGTTGCTTTCTCTCTCTCGCTATTTATTTTTACACCACTATTTACACACTGCATTGATCCCCCTCCCTCTCTCTAATTTATAACTTACATTCCTCCTATTTTTGCACACTGGGTCGGTGTCCCTGTCTCTATCTAATTCATGATTTGCATTTTCCTCTACTTTCACACTGAGTTCCTCTCTCTTTCTCTAATTCATTAATACATTTCTCCTCTCTTTGCAATTTGGGTTGCTCTCTCTCTCTCATTTATGAATTGCATTCCGCCTCTATTTGCAGACTGGGTTACTCTCTATCATTTATTATTTATATTCCACTATTTGCACACTGGGTTGCCCTCTCTCTCTAATTTGTCAGTTACGTTCCTCTATTTTTACACTGTGTTGCCCTCTCTAATCTATTAATTGAATTCCTCCTCTAGTTTCACACTGGGTTGCTCGCTCTCTCATTTATTAATTGCATTCCTCCTTTATTTTCACACTGGGTTACTCTCTTTCTCTCTCTAATTTATTACTTATATTCCTCATCTATTTTCACAATGGGTTAAGCTCTCTCTCTCACTCCCTAATCAATTAATGACATTCCTCCTCTATATTCACATTGGTTTGCTCTCTCTCTCTCTAATGCAATACTTACATTACTCCTCTATTTTCACACTGGGTTACTCTCTCTCTCTCTAATATATTAATCACATTCCTCCTCTATTTTCACACTCGGTTACTCTCTCTCCCAAATTAATTATTTGCATTCCTCCTCTATTTTCACAGTTATTTGCTCTCTCTCTCTCTCTCTCTAATATATTAATTAAATTCCTTCTCTCTTGTCACACTTGGTTTCTCTCTCCCTCTTTAATTTATTAATCACATCCCTCCTATTTGCACATTGGGTTACTCTCTGTTTCTCTCGAATATATTAATTACATTCGTCCTCTATTTTCACACTGGGTCTCTCTCTCTCTCCCTAATGTAATAATCACATTCCTCCTCTATTTTCACACTGGGTCTCTCTGTCTCCCTAATGTAATAATCACATTCCTCCTCTATTTTCACACTGGGCTGCTCTCCCTAGTTCGCTTTCTAATTTATTATTCACATTCCTCCTCTATTTCACACTGGTTTGCTCTCTCTCTCTCATTTATTTATTATGTTCCTCCTCTATGTCCACACTGGATTACTCTCTCTCACTGATTTATAACATTCCTCTTGTATTTCCACACTATGCTGCTCTCTCTCTCTCTCTCCCTAACTCATTATTTGGACTATTCCTCTATTTGCACACGGGGTTACTCTCTCTCTCTCCATTAATTTATTAATGACATTCTTCCTATATTTGCACAGTGGTGTCTCTCACTCTGTCTTATTTATTATTGTTCACCTCTAATTGTCCACTCGGCTGCTCTCTCATTTCTTAATTACATCCTCCTCGATTGCACACTCGGCTGCTCTCATTTATTAATTACTTTTCTCCACTTGCACACTGGGCTGTTCTCTCTAATTTATGAATTACTTTTCTCCATTTGCACACTGGGCCGTTCTCTCGAATTGATTCATTGCATTCCGCTTCTATTTGCACACTGGGTTTCTCTCGTTCTTATTTATTACTTTCCTCCTCTATTTTCACACTTGCTTGCTCTCTCTCTCTAATATATTAATTACATTCCTCCTCTATTTTCACACTCACTTTCTCTCTATCTGTAATTCATTAATTGCATTCATCCTCTATTTTCGGGCTGTGTTCATCTCTCCCTCTCTCTCTAATTTATTAATTACATGTCTCCACTATTTTCACTCTTTCTCTTTCATTTATTAATTACTTTCCTCCACTGTACTCACATTTGATTACTCCTCCTCCCTAATTTATTAATAATATTCCACCCTCTATTTTCACACCGGGTCCCTCTCTCTAATTTATTAATTAATTTTCTCCTCTATTTTCACACTGGTTTATTCTCTCTCTCTGACTCTAATTTATTAATTATTTTTCTCCTCTATTTTCACAATGGGTTACTCACTCACTCTCTAAATTTTATTAATTAATTTCCTCCTCTATTTTTACACTAGGTTACTCTCTCTAATTTATTAATTAATTTTCTCCTACATTTTCACACTGGGTTACTCTCTCTCTTTCTCTCTAATATATTAATTAATTACCTCCTCTATTTTCAGACTGGGTTACTCTCTCTCTGATTTATTAATTAATTTCCTCCTCTATTTTCACACTGGGTTACTCTCTCTCTCTCTCTAATTTATTCATGAATTTCCTCCTCTATGTTCACAGTGGGTTACTCTCTCTAATTTTTTAAATTAATTTACTCCTTTATTTTCACACTGGGTTACTCTCACTCTTTCTCTCTGATTTATTAATTAATTTACTCCTCCATTTTCACTCTGGGTTACTCTCACTCTTTCTCTCTAATTCATTAATTAATTTCCTCCTCTATATTCACACTGGGTTACTCTCACTCTTTCTCTCTGATTTATTAATTAATTTACTCCTCTATTTTCACTCTGGGTTACTCTCACTCTTTCTCTCTGATTTATTAATTAATTTCCTCCTCTATTTTCACACTGGGTTACTCTCTCTCTCTAATTTATTAATTAATTTCCTCCTCTATATTCACACTGGGTTACTCTCTCTTTGTTATATTAATTAATTTTCTCCTCTATTTTCACACTGGGTTACTCTTTCTCTCTCTAATTTATTAATTAATTTCCTCCTCTATTTTCACACTGGGTTACTCTCTCTCTCTCTCTAATTTATTAATTTCCTCCTCCATTTGCACACTGGGTTACTCTCTCTCTCTCTAATTTATTAATTAATTTCCTCCTCTATTTGCACACTGGGTTACTCTCTCTCTCTCTCTAATTTATTAATTAATTTCCTCCTCTATTTTCACACTGGGTTGCTGTCTCTCTCTCTCTCATTTATTAATTAATTCCCTCCTCTATTTTCACACTGGGTTACTCTCTCTCTCTAATTTATTAATTAATTTCCTCCTCTATTTTCACACTGGGTTGCTCTCTCCCTCTAATTTATTAATTAATTTCCTCCTCTATTTTCACACTGGGTTGCTCTCTCTCTCTAATTTATTAATTAATTTCCTCCTCTATTTTCACACTGGGTTTCTCTCTCTCTCTAATTTATTAATTCATTTCCTCCTCTATTTTCACATTGGGTTGCTCTCTCTCTCTAATTTATTAATTAATTTCCTCCTCTATTTTCACACTGGGTTACTCTCTCTCTCTCTAATTTATTAATTAATGTCCTCCTCTATTTTCACACTGGGTTACTTTCTCTCCCTCTAATTTATTCATTAATTTCCTCCTCTATTTTCACAATGTGTTACTCCCTCTCTCTCTAATTTATTAATTAATTACCTCCTCTATTTTCACACTGGGTTACTCTCTCTCTCTAATTTATTAATTAATTCCCTCCTCTATTTTCACACTGGATTACTCTCTCTCTCTCTAATTTATTAATTAATTTCCTCCTCTATTTTCACACTGGGTTACGTTCTCTCTCTAATGTATTAATTAATTTCATCCTCTATTTTCACACTGGGTTACTCTCGCTCTCTAATTTATTAATTAGTGTCCTCCTCTATTTTCACACTGGGTTACTCTCTCTCTCTCTAATTTATTAGTTAATTTCCTCCTCTATTTTCACACTGGGTTACTGTCTCTCTCTCTCTCTCTCTCTCTCATTTATTAATTAATTTCCTCCTCTATTTTCACACTGGGTTACTCTCTCTCTCTCTAATTTATTAATTAATTTCCTCCTCTATTTTCACACTGGGTTACTTTCTCTCTCTAATTTATTAATTAATTTCCTCCTCTATTTTCACACTGGGTTACTCTCTCTCTCTCTCTAATTTATTAATTAATTTCCTCCTCTATTTTCACACTGGGTTACTCTCTCTCTCTAATTTATTAATTTCCTCCTCTATTTTCACACTGGGTTACTCGCTCTCTAATTTATTAATTAATTTCCTCCTCTATTTTCACACTGGGTTACTCTCTCTCTCTCTAATTTATTAATTAATTTCCTCCTCTATTTTCACACTGGGTTACTTTCTCTCTCTAATTTATTAATTAATTTCCTCCTCTATTTTCACACTGGGTTACTCTCTCTCTCTCTCTAATTTATTAATTAATTTCCTCCTCTATTTTCACACTGGGTTACTCTCTCTCTCTAATTTATTAATTAATTTCCTCCTCTATTTTCACACTGGGTTACTCTCTCTCTAATTTATTAATTAATTTCCTCCTCTATTTTCACTCTGGGTTACTCTCTCTCTCTAATTTATTAATTAATTTCCTCCTCTATTTTCACACTGGGTTACTCTCTCTCTCTAATTTATTAATTAATTTCCTCCTCTATTTTCACACTGGGTTACTCTCTCTCTAATTTATTAATTAATTTCCTCCTCTATTTTCACACTGGGTTACTCTCTCTCTCTCTAATTTATTAATTAATTTCCTCCTCTATTTTCACACTGGGTTACTCTCTCTCTCTAATTTATTAATTAATTTCCTCCTCTATTTTCACACTGGGTTACTCTCTCTCTAATTTATTAATTAATTTCCTCCTCTATTTTCACACTGGGTTACTCTCTCTCTCTCTAATTTATTAATTAATTTCCTCCTCTATTTTCACACTGGGTTACTCTCTCTCTCTCTAATTTATTAATTAATTTCCTCCTCTATTTTCACACTGGGTTACTCTCTCTCTCTCTCTCTAATTTATTAATTAATTTCCTCCTCTATTCTCACTCTGTGATGTTCGCACCCTCTGGTGTCCATGGGCATCTTGACTGCGCGCGCAGCACCCTCCCCATTGTGATGCAGACGCAACAGACACTTGCCGTGACGTTGTGTCCGGCACAGGCCACGCCCTTTTCTGGCCTCACCCTTGGAGACTTGCTCTTCCGGTCCCAGCCTTACCTAAATGGCGGCGGTGGTGATCGGCTTTGCAGCCGGGCGCCGCGGGCTAGGCGCGGCCTAACTCTCCCTGTCACCGTGTGGAGAGGCCGAGGCTCTTGGTGCGGCCTGGTCCCGGAGGCAGCCTCTGTCGGGCCTCAGAGGGAGGATTATCCAATAAGTGATAGAAATTAACCGGAGGGCCATCGATAATCGTCAATTAACCTTTAACATCCCCTAAACTCAAATGGTCCAAAATACTAATTAATTCCCCCAAATATTAACATAATCCAACATTCAGCAATTTCCCTGCGGAATCCTGAGACTTTCTATCAGATAATTACCATTCAAAGCTTCAATTCACCATGTGGCGGCTTTAATTTCAGTATTACATTCATATCAATTCAATATCTATTGGTTTTCAATCACATTCAAACACATTTAATGTTAATGTTTACATCAAACTTACATTATCCTCAACTGATCAGTTTTAATAATCACATTTAGTTTAAATTTCTGTTTGTTCAGTGAATTAACCTATTAATTTAACTGCAACATTTCAGGCTCATTGATCCGTTTGTCCAAACTCGTGTTTTATTTTCTGTGTCGATTGACACATTTAATCATCTTATTGAAACATGTTTGTTTGATCTGTCAATTGATAATTTTAATGTTTATATTTATTTCGTCTAATATTGTGTTAATATCAGTTCACACATTCAGCCTAAACTCGAGTTTGTTCAATCAGTTCACATGTTAAATTATAAGATTTACTCTCGCTAAACTGGCATTTATTCTGTCAGTTTGCATGTTTAATAACTGACTTTGATTCTGTTAGTGAACCGATTTCGCTTTTGCGTTCAAGTTGTCAAACGTGTGCCTCTTCTGCCAATTAATAGAGTCAGTACTACTATTAAATTCAACTAAACTCATTCAGTTTACCCAAAGATTAACACAGTCATTATATTTAAAACGTATTTATTGTGTAACGTACCTAATCTTAATAGATAATTTAACTAAACTTGCATTTGAATCAATTGACAGATTTAATAATCATATTTCAAATAAACTTGCACTTGTTCTGTTCATTTAATTTAATATCTGTTGATAGGTTTTTTAATGTTCATAAATATAAAACTTTGTTACCTCTCATGTGAGGTAACACAGTCACATGAGGGGACAGGTTTAAATAATTTTTGAAACCTTCAGTTTGTTAATTACAATAATTTCATTTTCAAAGTTAATATTTTGCGGCTGATTTAATTAATTTCATATTTCTGTCAATTTAAAAAAATAATAACTTTTACGTCTTAAAAACTTGTCGTTGTTCTGCCCCTTAACAGATGGTAATAATATTCAATTTGCCTGAACTTTTGTGCCTTCAGCCAGTTAATAATCTTTCAGCAGCTTTATTCAATTTTGATATTGAATTTAATATATTTTGCTATTGATCTATATTAATCATTAAACAACAGCTTATTCTAAATTGAAAAAACGTTGTATTTAACAATAATTTGGCTTCATATTTAAAAACAGGAGCGCTGGGACAATCGGTCTGAACTGATTGGTAAAGCAGCCAGGGGGGGTTATCCCCACATGGCGGATGATGAGGGTTGGTACAGACGGAGGCAGCGGGAGGACGACAGCTCGCTGGAGGAGCGCTCACTGGGTCAGCCCAGAGGCAGGCTGAGGTGGAGCGAGAGGAACACGCGGCCGGAGGTGGAGATGGGTGAGGAGGAGACCGCGGACTCGCTGACCGAGACCCAGGAAGGTATGGACACCAGTCCAGGTTGTGTGGCTTCTCTCTGTATCTAACCCCGTGCTGTACCTGTCCTGGGAGTGTTTGATGGGGACAGTGTAGAGGGAGATTTACTTTGTATTTAATCCCCTTGTAGTACTTGACCTGGAAATGTTTGATGCCGCTTGTGTAGAGGGAGCTTTATACAATATCGTACCATGTGCTGTACCTGTCCTGGGAGTGTTTGATGGGGACAGTGCAGAGGGAGCATTAATCTGTATCTAACCACGTTCTGGACCTATCCTGGGAGTGTTTGATGGGGACAGTGCAGAGAGAGATTTACTCTGTATCTAACCCCGTGCTGTACCTATCCTGTGAGTGTTTGATGGGGACAGTGTAGAGAGAGATTTATTCTGTATCTAACCATGTGCTGTACCTATCCTGGGAGTGTTTGATGGGGACAGTGCAGAGGGAGCATTACTCTGTATCTAACCCCGTGCTGTACCTCTCCTGGGAGTGTTTGATGGGGACAGAGTAGAGGGAGCTTTACTCTGTATCTAACCCCGTGCTGTACCTGTCCTGAGAGTGTTTGTTGGGGACGATGTCGAGGGAGCTTTACTCTGAATCTAACCCCGTGCCGTACCTGTCCTGGGAGTGTTTGATGGGGACAGTGTAGAGGGAGCTTTACTCTGTATCTAACCCCGTGCTGTACCTGTCCTGGGAGTGTTTGATGGGGACAGTGTAGAGGGAGCTTTACTCTGAATTTAATCACCTTGTATTACTTGACCTGGAAATGTTTGATGGCGCTTGTGTAGAGGGAGCTTTATACAATATCGTACCATGTGCTGTGCCTGTCCTGGGAGTGTTTGATGGGGACAGAGTAGAGGGATCTTTACTCTGTATCTAACCCCGTGCTGTACCTGTCTTGGGAGTGTTTGATGGGGACAGTGCAGAGGGAGCATTAATCTGTATCTAACCACGTTCTGTACCTATCCTGGGAGTGTTTGATGGGGACAGTGTAGTGGGAGATTTACTCTGTATCTAACCCCGTGCTGTGCCTGTCCTGGGAGTGTTTGATGGGGACAGTGTAGAGAGAGATTTATTCTGTATCTAACCCCGTGCTGTACCTGTCCTGGGAGTGTTTGAATGGGACAGTGTAGATCGCTGTTAGTTCTGTGTATTAATTCCATGGAGCAGTTGGCATTCCAACCCTTTCACATCCATCAGTGCTTCTCCCATTCCCATTCCTGGAATGAGCTTTCCTTTGACTGTGTCTTTGCAGAGACATCCTGGCAGCTGGTTTGTGGGAGCGGGTGGAAGAAGCTTGCCATTGGTTCACTAGCTATCGCTGCAGTCTGTGCAATCATTGCCGGTATCTTGTACAGTGAAGGTAAGAGCAGCTACATCACTGAGGCAATATAGAGTGAGCAGGGCGGAGCGAGGGTGCATGAGGCACAGGCACACACAGTGAGCTGGGCAGGGAGAGAGAACAGGGCTGAGATACCGTCAGTGGGCAGGACAGAGAGAGCAAACGGGACATACATGGTGAATGAATGGGTCAGAGATACAGATTAAGCAAGCGGGACACGGAGAGAGAGAGAGCTGGGTAGATATTTTCCTCAATGTAATTATGGGATGTGGTAATCGCTGGCCAGATCCAGCATTTATTGCGCACCCCTAATTGCCCTAGAGAAGGTGGTGCTGAGCAGCCTTGTTGAACCATTGCTGTCCATGTGGTGTAGGTACACCCACAATGCTGTTAGGGATTGAGTTCCAGGAATTTGACCCTGCGACAGTGAAGGAAGTACTGATATATTTCCAAGTCAGGATGGTGAGTGGCTTGGAGGGGAACTTCCAGTTGTTGGCGTTCCCATGTGTCTGCTGCCCTTGTCTTTCTAGATGGTTGTGGGTTTGAAAGGTGCTGTCTAAGGAGCCTCGGTGAGTTTCTGCAGTGCATCTTCTACATGGTACACACTGCTGCCACTGTGCGTCGGCAGGGGAGGGAGTGGATGTTTGTGGACGTGGTGCCAAACAATTGGGCTGTTTTGTCATGGACGATGTTTAGCTTCTTCTGTGTTGTGGGAGCTGCACACAGCCAGGCAAGTGGAGAGTATTCCATCACACCCCTGACTTGTGCCTTGTAGATGGTGGTTAGGCTTTGGGGAGTCAGGAAATGAGTTATTTGCTGCAGGATTCCCAGCCTCTGACCTACACTTTTAACCACAGTGTTTATATGGCTAGTCCAACTCAGTTTCTGCTAAATCGTAGCCCCCAGGATGTTGTTAGTGGGGGATTCAGCAATGCTAAGCATACTGTCCGGGTCTTGCTGCATTTGGAGATGGACTGTTCATTATCTGTGCAGTCGT
Source organism: Isurus oxyrinchus (assembly GCA_026770705.1). NCBI lineage: Eukaryota > Metazoa > Chordata > Chondrichthyes > Lamniformes > Lamnidae > Isurus > Isurus oxyrinchus. Next base: position 1,838,757 of record JANJGN010000056.1, on the reverse strand, counting down.
AAATGGTTCTGAAGATTGTGCAATCATCAGTGAACATCCCCACATCTGACCTGATGATGGAAGGAAGGTCATTGATGAAGCAGCTGAAGATGGTTGGACCGAGGACACGACCCTGAGGAACTCCTACAGTGCTGTCCTGGAGATGAGGTGACTGACCTCCAACAACCACAGCCATCTTCCTTTGTGCTTGGTATGGCTCCAACCAGCAGAACAATTCCCCCTGATTACAGTTCACTTCAGTTTTGCAAGGAGTCCTTGATACCAGACTGAGTCAAATGCTGTCTTGATATCAAATACAGTCACTCTCACATCACCTTGGGAGTTCAGCTCTTGGGTGTATGTCTGAACCAAGCTGTAATGAGGTCAGGAGCTGTGTGACCCTGTCAGAAACCTGAGTGTCAGTGAGAAGGTTATTGCTAAGCAAGTGCCACTTGATAGCACTGCTGATGATCCCTTCCATCACTTTACTGATGATGGAGAGTAGACTAATGGGGCAGTAATTGTCCGGTTTGGATTTGTCCTGCTTTTTGTGTACTGGAAACATGTGGGCATGTTTCCACAAAGCTGGGTAGGAGCCAGCGTTATAGCTGAACTGGAACAGCTTGTCTAAGGGCACGGCGAGTTCTGGAGCACAAGCCTCCTGTACTAATGCCACAATGTTGTCTGGGCCCAGAGCCTTTGCAGTATCCATTTGCCTTCAGCCGGTCTTTATATCACATTGAGTGTATCGATTTGGCTGAAGAATGACATCTGTGATGGCTATGTGAGGCTATTGCTTGACTTGTCTGGGAAACAATTCCCCCAATGTTAGAACTTAGCCCCAGATGTCAGGAAGGAGGATTTTTCATGGTCCACAGGGCTGAGATTCCTTTTGTTGTTTCAAGTGCCTAGGTCAATCCAGTGGTCCATCCGGTTTCCTTCCCTATTTGTGACTTTGTAGTGGTTTGGTACAACTGAGTGGATTACGAGGTCATTTCTTAGAGTCGGTAAGAATCAGCCACTTTGCTGTGGGTCTGGAGTCACTTGTAGGCCAGAGTAGGTGAGGGCAGCAGATTTCCATCATTTGACTTTTAATTGCAGATTATATTTAATTATAATTCTACCATCCCCACCTGTGATTTGAGCCCTGCTCCCCTAAACATTACTTTGGGTCTTGAGGCTACCAGGGACAAGACCACTACACATGAGGCAGTGGTACAGAGACAGAGAGAGAATGGAGAAGAGGGTGTCAGCGGGAGATAGAATGGGGCAGAGACATAGCAGGGCTAATTGAGCCTGGTGGCAGTCCACGGTGCGAATACTATCACTAATGAGGGAGCGCAGCCCTGTCGGATGGTCGGCGCTGAGGGAGCGCGGCCCTGTCGGAGGGTCAGTTGTGAGGGAGTGTCGGTTTCTATATTAAACTAATGCTGCCATGTTCCTCCTGGGCTGGAATTGAATGATCCCAGGCCAACTCGTGCCACAACAGGGCGTGAGATCTCCCTGCCTGTCTTGAGGCCAACCATTATCCATCCAGCAGGTCAGAGACTGGGAATCCTGTGGCGAGTAACTCACCTCCTGGCTCCCCAAAGCCTGTCCACTATCTGCAAGGCACAATTCCAGAGTGTGATGGAATATTCTCCACTTGCCTGGATGAGTGCAAACCCCCACAACACTGAAGAAGCTCAACACCACCCGGGACAAAGCAGCCCCGCTTGTTCAGCACTGCAGCAACTCACCAAGGCTCCTTCTACAGCGCCGCACAATCTAACAGCACTGTGGGTGTACCTACACCACATGGACCACAGCGGTGGAAGGGAGCTCACCACCACATTCCCAAGGGGGCAATTAGGGACGGGTAATGAATGCTGACCCAGCCAGTGAAACCCACACTGATGGAGGGACGGAGAAAAGGGCCGGAGCAAACAGGTTGTCTTTTCCCGATCACCAAGCTGTTTTGGTGATTTTTGCCGTGCAGAAATTCTGCTTCCTCGCTGCCCCCTGTCCCAGCGCTGAACACGTTCCTGAAGCAGTTCGACAGGACTGGGGGTTGGGGGTGGGGCCTGTATCCCGTGGTAGGGGGGCGGGGGTTCCTGGGTGGGGATGTGTGTGTTCCACGGGGTGGGGAAGGGTGTATAGTGCCCGGAGCTAGAGATACCTGCAGTCCTTTCATTCCCTCGGCTGCTCTGTCAACAGGTGAGCGGATGAAACAGGAGATCTTGTTGAAACAAACAGCCCTGGACTCTGCCCTCAGCAGGTACAGCGAGGTCAGAGACTCCATGCAGCAGGAGCTCACACCCTCTGACTGTGCTCATTACCACGACACCTTCAGGAATTGGCTGCTCTCCTTCTGCAAGATTATCAGTAAGTTTTGGGCCTGTTGTTGCTCACAACCAGACAGCAGGAGGTTCCCTCCCTCTCTCCCTCTGCAACCATTTCACCCCAGCCCATTTCCACAACCCCCACCGCTTTCCAAAGAAATGCCTCCTCACTCCCTCGGCTCCTGCTTCGCATCCCACCCCCAGTTCTCTGTCTGTGCTGTTATATTGGGGGGGGTGGGGTGTGGGGGGCTAACTCAGCTGCACATCCTCTTCGGAGCTCATGCAACATGTGCAGCCCACAAACACACTCACACCTCCACACACTCACATGCGCACACAGACGCAGAGATGCACTCACACCTTCCCTCAAACTCACTCTCACACTCTCTCCCTTACTCCTCACACACACGAACACTCGCTCTCTGTCTCTCACTCACATTGGACCCGCTCGCTCTCTGTCTCACTCACATTGGACCCGCTCGCTCTCTGTCTGACACTCACATTGGACACGCTCGCTCTCTGTCTCACTCACATTGGACCCGCTCGCTCTCTGTCTCTCACTCACATTGGACCCGCTCGCTCTCTGTCTGACACTCACATTGGACACGCTCGCTCTCTGTCTCTCACTCACATTGGACCCGCTCGCTCTCTGTCTCTCACTCACATTGGACGTGCTCGCTCTCTGTCTCAGTCACGTTGGACCCGCTCGCTCTCTGTCTCTCACTCACATTGGACGCGCTCGCTCTCTGTCTCACACTCACATTGGACGCGCTCACTCTCTGTCTCTCTCTCACATTGGACCCGCTCGCTCTCTATCTCACACTCACGTTGGAAGCGCTCGCTCTCTGTCTCTCACTCACATTGGACACGCTCGCTCTCTGTCTCTCACTCAAATTGGACGCGCTCACTCTCTGTCTCTCACTCACATTGGACCCGCTCGCTCTCTGTCTCTCACTCACATTGGACCCGCTCGCTCTCTGTCTCTCACTCACATTGGACCCGCTCGCTCTCTGTCTCTCACTCACATTGGACCCGCCCGCTCTCTGTCTCTCACTCACATTGGACGCGCTCGCTCTCTGTCTCTCACTCACATTGGACGCGCTCGCTCTCTGTCTCACACTCACATTGGACGCGCTCGCTCTCTGTCTCTCACTCACATTGGAGCCGCTCGCTCTCTGTCTCTCACTCACATTGGACCCGCTCGCTCTCTGTCTCTCACTCACGTTGGACGCGCTCGCTCTCTGTCTCTCACTCACATTGGACCCGCTCGCTCTCTGTCTCTCACTCACATTGGACGCGCTCGCTCTCTGTCTCTCACTCACGTTGGACACGCTCACTCTCTGTCTCTCACTCACATTGGACCCGCTCGCTCTCTGTCTCTCACTCACGTTGGACGTGCTCGCTCTCTGTCTCTCACTCACATTGGACCCGCTCGCTCTCTGTCTCTCACTCACATTGGACCCGCTCGCTCTCTGTCTCACTCACATTGGACCCGCTCGCTCTCTGTCTCTCACTCACATTGGACCCGCTCGCTCTCTGTCTCTCACTCACATTGGACGCGCTCGCTCTCTGTCTCTCACTCACATTGGACGCGCTCGCTCTCTGTCTCACACTCACATTGGACGCGCTCGCTCTCTGTCTCTCACTCACATTGGAGCCGCTCGCTCTCTGTCTCTCACTCACATTGGACCCGCTCGCTCTCTGTCTCTCACTCACGTTGGACGCGCTCGCTCTCTGTCTCTCACTCACATTGGACCCGCTCGCTCTCTGTCTCTCACTCACATTGGACGCGCTCGCTCTCTGTCTCTCACTCACGTTGGACACGCTCGCTCTCTGTGTCTCACTCACATTGGACCCGCTCGCTCTCTGTTTCTCACTCACATTGGACGCGCTCGCTCTCTGTCTCTCACTCACATTGGACGCGCTCGCTCTCTGTCTCTCACTCACATTGGACACGCTCGCTCTCTGTCTCACAGTCACGTTGGACCCGCTCGCTCTCTGTCTCTCACTCACATTGGATGCGCTCGCTCTCTGTCTCTCACTCACATTGGACCCGCTCACTTTCTGTCTCTCACTCACATTGGACCCGCTCGCTCTCTGTCTCTCACTCACATTGGACGCGCTCGCTCCCTGTCTCTCACTCACATTGGACCGCTCGCTCTCTGTCTCACACTCACATTGGACCCGCTCGCTCTCTGTCTCACTCATGTTGGACGTGCTCACTCTCTGTCTCTCACTCACATTGTACACGGTCACTCTCTGTCTCTCACTCACGTTGGACCCGCTCGCTCTCTGTCTCTCACTCACGTTGGACCCGCTCGCTCTCTGTCTCTCACTCACATTGGACACGCTCGCTCTCTGTCTCTCACTCACATTGGACGCGCTCGCTCTCTGTCTCTCACTCACATTGGACCCGCTCGCTCTCTGTCTCTCACTCACATTGGACGAGCTCGCTCTCTGTCTCTCACTCACATTGGACGCGCTCGCTCTCTGTCTCTCACTCACATTGGACACGCTCGCTCTCTGTCTCTCACTCACGTTGGACGCAAACATTCTGGCACTTGCTCTGTCTGACAATCGTACCCTGGCGCTGTCGCTCTGCCCTTCAGGCCGGCGCTGGCGCTGTCGCTCTACCCCTCACGCTATCCCTGGCACTGTCGCTTTGCCCCTCAGGCCATCGCTGGCGCTGTCGCTCTACCCCTCACGCTATCCCTGGCGCTGTCGCTCTACCCCTCAGGCCGGCGCTGGCGCTGTCGCTCTACCCCTCAGGCTGGTGCTGGCGCTGTCGCTTTGCCCCTCAGGCCGGTGCTGGCGCTGTCGCTCTACCCCTCAAGCTATCCCTGGCGCTGTCGCTCTACCCCTCACGCTATCCCTGGCGCTGTCGCTTTGCCCCTCAGGCCGGCGCTGGCGCTGTCGCTTTGCCCCTCAGGCCGTCGCTGGCGCAGTCGCTTTGCGCCTCTTGCGCACACTGTCACGTATTACCATTAATACAATATCACTCACTCAAATGCAGTGACTGTCTCCCAGACACCATCCCACACTCTCCCTCTCCCACACTCTCTTTCTCCACTCTCCGCTCTGGCGTGCGCTCGTTCCCCCTCCACCACCCGGACTGAGGGCCATTGGTCAGTGTATGATGCACAGTCTGCAGTGCTGCCATGGTGTGGCTTTGTCCTCCTACATTCAACACTTGTAATGTCAGTTTTTTCCTCATCATGTCTGGTTTCATTCTTTCCCTGGCACCCCCAGATTGTTCCAGTGAATTGTGCCATAAGAACTGGGCCCCTTACAAGGGCAACTGCTACTACTTCTCAAAGACCATCCTGGGCTGGGCGGAAAGTCGACAGAACTGCATATCGCAGGGCTCCGAGCTCTTGGTGATTCGCAGCCAGGAGGAACAGGTAAGAAAAACCTGACCCTGTGTGTACCTGTCCTGGGAGTGTTTGATGGGGACAGTGTAGATGGAGCTTTACTCTGTATCTAACCCCGTGCTGTACCTGTCCTGGGAGTGCTTGATGGGGACCGTGTAGATGGAGCTTTAATCTGTATCAAACCCCATGCTGTACCTGTCCTGGGAGTGTTTGATGGGGACAGTGTAGAGGGAGCTTTACTCTGTATCTAAACCCGTGCTGTACCTGTCCTGGGAGTGTTTGATTGGGACAGTGGAGAGGCAGTTTTATGCTGTATCTAACCCCGTGCTGTACCTGTCCTGGGAGTGTTTGATGGGGACAGTGTAGGGGGAGCTTTACTCTGTTTCTAAACCCGTGCTGTACCTGTCCTGGGAGTATTTTTATAGGGAAAGTGTAGAGAGAGTTTTACGCTGTATCTAACCCCGTGCTGTACCTGTCACAGGAGTGATGGATGGGTCAGTATAGAGGGAGCTTTACTCTGTATCTAACCCCGTGCTGTACCTGTCCTGGGAGTGTTTTATACGGACAGTGTAGAGAGAATTTTACGCTGTATCTAACCCCGTGCTGTACCTGTCCTGGGAGTGTTTGATGAGGACAGTGTAGGGGGATCTTTACTCTGTATCTAACCCCGTGCTGTACCTGTCCTGGGAGTGATTGTTGAGGACAGTGTAGAGGGAGCTTTTCTTTGTATGTAACCTTGTGCTGTACCTGTCCTGGGAATGTTTGATGGGGACGGTGTAGAGGCAGCTTTTCTCTGTATCTAACCCCAAGCTGTACCTGTCCTGGGAGTGTTTGATGGGAACAGTTTAGAAGGAGCTGTATTAAATATCTAACCCCATGCTGTAACTGTCCTGGGAGTGTTTGATGGGGACGGTTTAGAGGGAGCTGTATTCTATATCTAACCCCATGCTGTACCTGTCCTGGGAGTGATTTATGGGGACAGTGTAGAGAGAGCTTTACTTTGTATGTAACCCTGTGCTGTACCTGTCACCAGCGTGTTTGATGGGGACAGTGCAGAGGCAGCTTTTCTCTGTATCTAACTCCATGCTGTGCCTGTCCTGGGAGTGTTTGATGGGGACGGTGTAGAGGAGCTTTACTCTATATCTAACTCCATGCTGTGCCTGTCCTGGGAGTGTTTGATGGGGACGGTGTAGAGGGAGCTGTATTCTATATCTAACTCCATGCTGTACCTGTCCTGAGAGTGTTTGATGGGGACGGTGTAGAGGGAGCTATATTCTATATCTAACTCCATGCTGTACCTGTCCTGGGAGTGTTTGCTGGGCACAATGCAGAGGGAGATTTTCCCCACTATAGAATGATTGAATATAACAGATTAAAAAGTAGCCATTCAGCCCCTGTGCCTGTCCTTGCTATTTGAAAGCATTATCTAATTCAATTGTCTAACCATCTTTGTATTAAGATTCTTCTATCTCCACACTTGCCTGATCACCCACCCACCGAATTATTTGGCCAATTAGATTCTGCCCGTGGCTTCACCCCAGCGAGAGAAATGTTCACTATGACCACCCAGCTTCTTTACAATCCTTTCATGTGATGTGGGCATCACTGGCTGGGCCAGTATTTACTGCCCATCCTTAATTGCCCTTGTTCAAAGGACATTTCAGAGCCAACCACATTGCTTTGGGTATGGAGTCATATGTAGACCAGACCAGGTAAGGGGGACATATTTCCTCCCTGAAGGGCATTAGTGAACCAGGTGGGGTTTCACGGTCATCATGAGACTTTAATTCCAGATTTATTTTATTAGATTCAAATTTCTCCACCTGCCGTGGTGGGATTTGAACCCAGGACCCCACAGCACAATTCTGGGTCTCTGAGTGACAAGTCCAGTGACAATGCCACTGCACCACTGCCTCCTCATTACCCCTTCAGAAGATGGTGGTGAGTTGCCTTCTTGAACAGCTGCAGTCCATGTTGTGTAGGGACACCCACAGTGCTGTTAGGAAGGGAGTTCCAGCATTTTGGCCCAGTAACAGTGAAGGATCAGGCGATATAATTCCAATTCAGGATGGTGAGTGGCTTGGAAGGGACGTTCCATGTGGTGGTGTTGCCCCTGTCCTGCTAGATGGTAGTGGCAGTGTGTTTGGAAGGTGCTGTCTAAGGATACTTCTTGCAGTGCATCTTGTAGACGGTACTCACTGCTGCTGCTGCATGCCGGTGTGCGAGGGGGTGAATGTTTGTGAATGGGGTGCCGATCAAGCCAGCGGCTTTCTCCAGGATGGTGTCAGGCTTCTTGAGCATTGCTGGAGCTGCACTCATGCCAGCAATTGGGGAACATTCCACCACACTCCTGACTTCTGCCTTGTAGATGTTGGACAGACTTGGGGAGTCAGGAAGTGAGTTGCTCTCGATAGAGTTCCAAGCCTCTGACCTGCTCTTGTAGCCACAGTATTTATCAGGCATTTCCTGTTCAGATTCTGGTCAATGGTAAACTCCAAGATGTTGAAATTGGGGGATTCAGTGATGCTGATGCCATTGAACCTCAAAGGGCGATGGATGGATTCTGTCTCATTGGAGATGTTCTCCACCTGGTACTTGATATGAATGATTCTCACTGGCTATTTGCCCTTCCAGGAATATGTGGCTCAGTTCAACCTGAGCCGTGCATATTGGATTGGAATCAAGCACAATCCGCTGGAATCCACTTGGATGTGGGTGGATGGGACAACTGTACAAGATGGCCTAATGTGAGTACCGGGCGAAGGCCAAAGTGTGGGCAGCAGGGGAGAAGTAGCTGTGCAGGTGAATCTGGGATCAGCACGAGGACAACGGCAATCTTAGCCCAGGCAGTGGAGACTAAGGCCAGAAGTCCGGTTTGAGTGCGCCTAACCCCGTGCTCTCCCATTACTGGGAGTGTTTGATGTGGACGGTGTAGAGGGAGATTTACTCTGTATCTAACCCCATGTTGTACCTGTCCTGGGAGTGTTTGATGGGGACAGTGTAGAGGAAGCGTTACACTGTATCTAAGCCCGTGCTGTACCTGTCCTGGGAGTGTTTGATGGGGACAGTGTAGAGGGAGCTTTACTCTGTATCTAACCCCGTGCTGTCCCATTCCTGGGAGTATTTGATGTGGATGGTGTAGAGGGAGCTTTTCTCTGTATCTAACCCTGTGCTGTACCTGTCCTGGGAGTGTTTGATGGGGACAGTGTAGAGGGATCTTTACTCTGTATCTAAACCCGTGCTGCACCTGCCCTGGGAGTGTTTGATGGGGACGCTGTAGAGGGAAATTTACTTTGTGTCTAACCCCGTGCTGTACCTGTCCTAGCTGTGTTTGATGGGGATAGTGTAGAGGGAGCTTTACTCTGTATCTAAACCCATGCTGCACCTGCCCTGGGAGTGTTTGATGGGGACGCTGTAGAGGGAAATTTACTTTGTGTCTAACCCCATGCTGTACCTGTCCTAGCTGTGTTTGATGGGGACAGTGTAGCGGGAAATTTACTTTGTGTCTAACCCCGTGCTGTACCTGTCCTGGGAGTGTTTGATGGGGACGGTATAGAGGGAAATTTACTTTATGTCTAACCCCGTGCTGTACCTGTCCTGGGAGTGTTTGATGGGGACGCTGTAGAGGGAAATTTACTCTGTATCTAACCTCATGCTGCACCTGCCCTGGGAGTGTTTGATGGGGACGCTGTAGAGGGAAATTTACTTTGTGTCTAACCACGTGCTGCACCTGTCCTAGGTGTGTTTGATGGGGATAGTGTAGAGGGAGCTTTACTCTGTATCTAACCCCGTGCTGTACCTGTCCTGCGAGTGTTGGATGGTGCCTTCCCAGGGAATTGGGTGGGATTTCTCTCTTTCACGGCTGCCCCTGAGGGTTAGTGAATGGGGGGAATGGGGGTGGCAGGGAACAAGTTTTACTTTTACTCACAAACTCTCGTTGTTTCACCTCCCCGTCACCCCACCCCGCTCTCTTAGATTCTGGGACCAAGGCAGCCCCGACAGTCACTTCGACTACGAGCTGGAGGCATTTAAGAACTGCGTCTCCCTGCGCCGAGGAGCCTGGGCTAACGCTGTGTGCAGTGCTCCACAGCACTGGATCTGCAAACGGAGATCGGAGCCAGTCCCGTTTAAATTGTGATCGTCAGTACTGAGGGTGTGCCGCACTGTTGGAGGGTCAGTACTGAGGGAGTGCTGCACTGTCTGTGGGTCAGTACTGAGGGAGTGCTGCACTGTCTGTGGGTCAGTACTGAGGGAGTGCTGCACTGTCGGAGTTTCAGTACTGAGGGAGTGCTGCACTGTCTGTGGGTCAGTACTGAGGGAGTGCTGCACTGTTGGAGGGTCAGTACTGAGGGAGTGCTGCCCTGTCGGAGTTTCAGTACTGAGGGAGTGCTGCACTGTCTGTGGGTCAGTACTGAGGGAGTGCTGCACTGTCGGAGTTTCAGTACTGAGGGAGTGCTGCACTGTTGGAGGGTCAGTACTGAGGGAGTGCTGCACTGTCTGTGGGTCAGTACTGAGGGAGTGCTGCACTGTTGGAGGGTCAGTACTGAGGGAGTGCTGCACTGTCTGTGGGTCAGTACTGAGGGAGTGCTGCACTGTCTGAGTTTCAGTACTGAGGGAGTGCTGCACTGTCGGAGTTTCAGTACTGAGGGAGTGCTGCATTGTCTGAGTTTCTGTACAGAGGGAGTGCTGCACTGTCGGAGTTTCAGTATTGAGGGAGTGCTGCACTGTCGGAGTTTCAGTACTGAGGGAGTGCTGCATTGTCTGAGTTTCTGTACAGAGGGAGTTCTGCACTGTCGGAGTTTCAGTACTGAGGGAGTGCTGCACTGTCGGAGTTTCAGTACTGAGGGAGTGCTGCACTGTCGGAGTTTCAGTACTGAGGGCGTACTGCACTGTCGGAGTGTCAGTACTGAGGGAGTGCTGCGTTGTCGGAGTTTCAGTAACGAGGTAGTTGTCTGGACTGTCTGAGGGTCAGAACTGAGGGAGTTGTCTGGACTGTCGGAGGGTCAGTACTGAGGGAGTTCTGCACTGTCGGAGCGTCAGTACTGAGGGAGTGCTGCACTGTCGGAGTGTCAGTACTGAGGGAGTGCTGCACTGTCGGAGGGTCAGTACTGAGGGAGTGCTGCACTGTCGGAGTTTCAGTACTGAGGGAGTGCTGCACTGTCTGAGGGTCAGTACTGAGGGAGTGCTGCACTGTCTGAGGGTCAGTACTGAGGGAGTGCTGCACTGTCTGAGGGTCAGTACTGAGGGAGTGCTGCACTGTCTGAGGGTCAGTACTGAGGGAGTGCTGCACTGTCTGAGGGTCAGTACTGAGCGAGTGCTGCACTGGATGAGGGTCAGTACTGAGGGAGTGCTGCACTGTCTGAGGGTCAGTACGGAGGGAGTGCTGCACTGTCTGAGTTTCAGTACTGAAGGAGTGCTGCACTGTCGGTGTTTCAGTACTGAGGGAGTGCTGCACTGTCGGAGTTTCAGTACTGAGGGAGTGCTCCACTGCCAGAGACACATGCTTCATCTGCGTGGAGATAGCAGGCACCAGTTACATCGCTGGAAAATGGGAGAGGCGGCAATCGCGAGGGCTTTGTGACTGTCGATATCCAGTCTGCCTGCAAGAAGGCGATAGGCTCTCCTCCATCTACCACAGGATCAGAGGGGAATTCAACTCTCAAGATCAGTGAATCCTTTCTGAAAACAATACACCTAAATTGAGTGAAATATGTTGGTATTTTTTCACTGTTATAAAGTTTTGGTAATGTTATCTCATAGAAAGCACAATGTCACAATTTATTCAGATATTAAAGTTTATCTATGCCAGTGAATTAACAAAATATAAGTCTCCGGTTATTATTAATATATTAATATTGTTTCACTCTCTGTTCTGCTCCATTGTGTCTCCAGTTATTATTAGTATATTAATATTGTTTCACTCTCTGTTCTGCTCCATTGAGTCACCAGTTATTAATATATTAATATTGTTTCACTCTCTGTTCTGCTCCATTGAGTCTCCAGTTTTTATTAATATATTAATATTGCTTCACTCTCTTATTCTGCTCAATTGAGTCTCCAGTTATTATTAATATATTAACATTGTTTCACTCTCTTATTCTGCTCCATTGAGTCTGCAGTTATTAATATATTAATGTTGCTTCGCTTTCTGTTAAGCTCTGTTGAGTCTCCAGTGGTTATGACGATATTAATATTGCTTCAATCTCTATTTGGCTCCATCGACTCTCCAGTTACTAATATATTAATATTGTTTTGCTGGCTGTTCTCCTCCATTGAGTCTCCAGTTATTATTAATATATTAACATTGCTTCGCTTGCTATTCTACTCCATCGTGTCTCCAGTTATTATTAATATATTAATATCCCTCCGCTCTCTGTTCTGCTCCATTGAGTCTCCAGTTATTATTAATATATTAATATTGTTTCACTCTCTGTTCTGCTCCATTGAGTCTCCAGTAATTATTAATATATTAATATTGTTTCACTCTCTGTTCTGCCCCATTGAGTCTCCAGTTATTATTAATATATTAATATTGTTTCACTCTCTGTTCTGCTCCATTGAGTCTCCAGTTATTATTAATATATTAATATTGTTTCACTCTCTGTTCTGCTCCATTGAGTCTCCAGTTATTATTAATATATTAATATTGTTTCACTCTGTTCTGCTGCATTGAGTCTCCAGTTATTAATATTGTTTCACTCTCTGTTCTGCTCCATTGAGACTCCAGTTATTATTAATATATTAATATTGTTTCTCTCTCTGTTCTGCTCCAACGCGTCTCCACTTGTTATTAATATATTAATGTCCCTTCGCTCTCTGTTCTGCTCCATTGAGTCACCAGTTATTAATATATGAATATTGCTTCACTCTATATTCTGCTCCATTGAGTCTCCAGTTATTTTTATTATATTAATATTGCTTCACTCTGTTCTGCTCCATTGAGTCTCCAGTTATTATTAATATATGAATATTGCTTCGCTCTCTATTCTGCTCCATTGAGTCTCCAGTTATTTTTAATATATTAATATAGCTTCACACTGTTCTGCTCCATTGAGTCTCCAGTTATTTTTAATATATTAATATAGCTTCACTCTGTTCTGCTCCATTGAGTCTCCAGTTATTTTTATTATATTAATATTGCTTCACTCTGTTCTGCTCCATTGAGTCTCCAGTTATTATTAATATATTAATATTGCTTCGCTCTCTATTCTGCTCCATTGAATCTCGTTATTATTAATATATTAATGTTGTTTCACTCTCTGTTCTGCTCCATTGAGTCTCCAGTTATTATTAATATATGAATATTGCTTCGCTCTCTATTCTGCTCCATTGAGTCTCCAGTTATTTTTAATATATTAATATTGCTTCACTCTGTTCTGCTCCATTGAGTCTCCAGTTATTATTAATATATGAATATTGCTTCGCTCTCTATTCTGCTCCATTGAGTCTCCAGTTATTTTTAATAAATTAATATTGCTTCACTCTGTTCTCCTCCATTGTGTCTCCAGTTATTATTAATATATTAATATTGTTTCACTCTCTGTTCTGCTCCATTGAGTCTCCAGTTATTAATAAATTAATATTGTTTCGCTCTCTATTCTGCTCTATTGAGTCTCCAGTTATTATTAGTATATTAATATTGTTTCACTCTGTTCTACTCCAATGAGTCTCCAGTTATTATTAATGTATTAATATTGTTTCACTCTCTGTTCTACTCCATTGAGACTCCAGTTATTTTTAATAAATTAATATTGTTTCACTCTCTGTTCTGCTCCAATTAGTCTCCAGTTATTATTTATGTATTAATGTTGTTTCTCTCTGTTCTACTCCATTGAGTCTCCAGTTATTATTAATATATTAATATTGTTTCACTCTCTGTTCTACTCCATTGAGACTCCAGTTATTATTAATAAATTAATATTGTTTCACTCTCTATTCCGCTCCAATTAGTCTCCAGTTATTATTTATGTATTAATGTTGTTTCTCTCTGTTCTGCTCCAACGCGTCTCCAGTTGTTATTAATATATTAATGTCCCTTCGCTCTCTGTTCTGCTCCATTGAGTCACTAGTTATTAATATATGAATATTGCTTCGCTCTCTATTCTGCTCCATTGAGTCTCTAGTTATTATTAATATATTAATATTGCTTCACTCTGTTCTGCTCCATTGAGTCTCCAGTTATTATTAGTATATTAATATTGTTTCACTCTGTTCTGCTCCATTGAGTCACTAGTTATTAATATATGAATATTGCTTCGCTCTCTATTCTGCTCCATTGAGTCTCTAGTTATTACTAATATATTAATATTGCTTCACTCTGTTCTGCTCCATTGAGTCTCCAGTTATTATTAATATATTAATTGTTTCACTCTCTGTTCTGCTCCATTGAGTCTCCAGTTATTATTAATATATTAATATTGCTTCACTCTGTTCTGCTCCATTGTGTCTCCAGTTATTATTAATACATTCATATTGTTTCACTCTCTGTTCTGCTCCATTGAGTCTCCAGTTATTATTAATATATTAATATTGTTTCACTCTCTGTTCTGCTCCATTGAGTCTCCAGTTATTATTAATATATGAATATTGCTTCGCTCTCTATTCTGCTCCATTGAGTCTCCAGTTATTTTTAACATATTAATATTGCTTCACTCTGTTCTGCTCCATTGAGTCTCCAGTTATTATTAATATATTAATATTGCTTCGCTCTCTATTCTGCTCCATTGAGTCTCCTGTTATTTTTAATAAATTAATATTGCTTCACTCTGTTCTGCTCCATTGTGTCTCCAGTTATTATTAAAATATTAATATTGTTTCGCTCTCTATTCTGCTCTATTGAGTCTCCAGTTATTATTAGTATGTTAATATTGTTTCACTCTGTTCTACTCCATTGAGTCTCCAGTTATTATGAATGTATTAATATTGTTTCACTCTCTGTTCTACTCCATTGAGACTCCAGTTATTATTAATAAATTAATATTGTTTCACTCTCTGTTCCGCTCCAATTAGTCTCCAGTTATTATTTATGTATTAATGTTGTTTCTCTCTGTTCTACTCCATTGAGTCTCCAGTTATTATCAATATATTAATATTGTTTCACTCTCTGTTCTACTCCATTGAGACTCCAGTTATTATTAATAAATTAATATTGTTTCACTCTCTATTCCGCTCCAATTAGTCTCCAGTTATTATTTATGTATTAATGTTGTTTCTCTCTGTTCTGCTCCAACGCGTCTCCAGTTGTTATTAATATATTAATGTCCCTTTGCTCTCTGTTCTGCTCCATTGAGTCACTATTTATTAATATATGAATATTGCTTCGCTCTCTATTCTGCTCCATTGAGTCTCTAGTTATTATTAATATATTAATATTGCTTCACTCTGTTCTGCTCCATTGAGTCTCCAGTTATTATTAATATATTAATAGTTTCACTCTCTGTTCTGCTCCATTGAATCTCCAGTTATTATTAATATATTAATATTGCTTCACTCTGTTCTGCTCCATTGTGTCTCCAGTTATTATTAATACATTCATATTGTTTCACTCTCTGTTCTGCTCCATTGAGTCTCCAGTTATTATTAATGTATTCATATTGTTTCACTCTCTGTTCTGCTCCATTGAGTCTCCAGTTATTATTAATATATTAATATTGTTTCACGCTCTGTTCTGCTCCATTGAGTCTCCAGTTATTATTAATATATTAATGTTGTTTCACTCTCTGTTCTGCTCCATTGAGTCTCCAGTTATTTTTAATATATTAATATTGCTTCACTCTGTTCTGCTCCATTGAGTCTCCAGTTATGATTAATATATGAATATTGCTTCGCTCTCTATTCTGCTCCATTGAGTCTCCAGTTATTTTTAATATATTAATATTGCTTCACTCTGTTCTGCTCCATTGAGTCTCCAGTTATTATTAATATATGAATATTGCTTCGCTCTCTATTCTGCTCCATTGAATCTCCAGTTATTATTAATATATTAACGTTGTTTCACTCTCTGTTCTGCTCCATTGAGTCTCCAGTTATTAGTAATATATGAATATTGCTTCGCTCTCTATTCTGCTCCATTGAGTCTCTAGTTATTATTAATATATTAATATTGCTTCACTCTGTTCTGCTCCATTGAGTCTCCAGTTATTATTAATATATTAATATTGCTTCACTCTGTTCTGCTCCATTGTGTCTCCAGTTATTATTAATATATTAATATTGTTTCACTCTCTGTTCTGCTCCATTGAGTCTCCAGTTATTATTAATATATTAATATTGTTTCACTCTCTGTTCTGCTCCATTGAGTCTCCAGTTATTATTAATATATTAATATTGTTTCACTCTCTGTTCTGCTCCATTGAGTCTCCAGTTATTATTAATATATGAATATTGCTTCGCTCTCTATTCTGCTCCATTGAGTCTCCAGTTATTAATATATTAATGTTGTTTCACTCTCTGTTCTGCTCCATTGAGTCTCCAGTTATTATTAATATATTAATATTGTTTCACTCTCTGTTCTGCTCCATTGAGACTCCAGTTATTATTAATAAATTAATATTGTTTCACTCTCTATTACGCTCCAATTAGTCTCCAGTTATTATTTATGTATTAATGTTGTTTCTCTCTGTTCTGCTCCAACGCGTCTCCAGTTGTTATTAATATATTAATGTCCCTTCGCTCTCTGTTCTGCTCCATTGAGTCACTAGTTATTAATATATGAATATTGCTTCGCTCTCTATTCTGCTCCATTGAGTCTCTAGTTATTATTAATATATTAATATTGTTTCACTCTCTGTTCTGCTCCATTGAGTCTCCAGTTATTTTTAATATATTAATATTGCTTCACTCTCTGTTCTGCTCCATTGAGTCTCCAGTTATTATTAATATATTAATATTGTTTCACTCTCTGTTCTGCTCCATTGAGTCTCCAGTTATTATTAATATATTAATATTGTTTCACTCTCTGTTCTGCTCCATTGAGTCTCCAGTTATTATTAATATATGAATATTGCTTCGCTCTCTATTCTGCTCCATTGAGTCTCCAGTTATTATTAATATATTAATGTTGTTTCACTCTCTGTTCTGCTCCATTGAGTCTCCAATTATTATTAATATATGAATATTGCTTCGTTCTCTATTCTGCTCCATTGAGACTCGTTATTATTAATAAATTAATATTGTTTCACTCTCTATTCCGCTCCAATTAGTCTCCAGTTATTATTTATGTATTAATGTTGTTTCTCTCTGTTCTGCTCCAACGCGTCTCCAGTTGTTATTAATATATTAATGTCCCTTCGCTCTCTGTTCTGCTCCATTGAGTCACTAGTTATTAATATATGAATATTGCTTCGCTCTCTGTTCTGCTCCATTGAGTCTCCAGTTATTATTAATATATTAATATTGTTTCACTCTCTGTTCTGCTCCATTGAGTCTCCAGTTATTATTAATATATTAATATTGTTTCACTCTCTGTTCTGCTCCATTGAGTCTCCAGTTATTATTAATATATTAATATTGTTTCACTCTCTGTTCTGCTCCATTGAGTCTCCAGTTATTTTTAATATATTAATATTGCTTCACTCTCTGTTCTGCTCCATTGAGTCTCCAGTTATTATTAATATATTAATATTGTTTCACTCTCTGTTCTGCTCCATTGTGTCTCCAGTTATTATTAATATATTAATATTGTTTCACTCTCTGTTCTGCTCCATTGAGTCTCCAGTTATTATTAATATATTAATATTGTTTCACTCTCTGTTCTGCTGCATTGAGTCTCCAGCCCAGCCTGTCACGTGATGCTCCGTGTCTGCATCCCAGCGGTGACCTCCCGGGAAACTTTACGTGTCCTTTCCTCATTTCCGGCCGCTTCCCTTCCTTACCAAGATGGCCGCCCCTTTCCGCCGGAAGTGCTGAGTCAGGTGGGGCAGCCAGATCCCTGAGGCCCCTGAAGAGGCTGCGAGAGGCGGAGGCTTCAAACTGGGCCCGTGGAGGAGCAGGAGGCCCCCGTCTGGAGCACATCCCGAACTCATCATCATAGAAACTAGAGAAAGTCACCTTCTATTAGTCATTAATACCTATAATCTATATTAATCCAGAGAATAATAGATCATTAACAAGATTCAATTCAAATAGGATCTGGAATCCATACAAATCTCTAAATAGTTTCTTTTATTATCAAACATCCATCCTTTGTATATCTAATCCTTCATAAATCTTAATATTCTCTCATCAACCTGTCTGAATATTTAATAATCTCAATAATAATATATCTAATCCTTCATAAACCTTAATATTCTCTCATTACCCTGTCTGAATATTTAATAATCTCAATAATAATACATCTAATCCTTCATAAATCTTAATATTCTCTCATTAACCTGTCTGAATATTTAATAATCTCAATAATAATATATGTAATCCTTCATAAATCTTAATATTCTCTCATTACCCTGTCTGAATATTTAATAATCTCAATAATAATATATCTAATCCTTCATAAACCTTAATATTCTCTCATTAACCTGTCTGAATATTTAATATCAATAATAATATATCTAATCCTTCATAAATCTTAATATTCTCATTAACCTGTCTGAATATTTAATAATCTCAATAATAATATATCTAATCCTTCATAAATCTCAATATTCTCATTAACCTGCCTGAATATTTAATAATCTCAATAATAATATATCTAATCCTTCATAAATCTCAATATTCTCTCATCAACCTGTCTGAATATTTAATAATCTAAATAATAATATATCTAATCCTGCATAAATCTCAATATTCTCTCATCAACCTGTCTGAATATTTAATAATCTCAATAATAATATATCTAATCCTTCATAAATGTTAATATTCTCTCATTAACCTGTCTGAATATTTAATAATCTCAATAATTTATCTAATCCTTCATAAATCTTAATATTCTCTCATCAACCTCTCTGAATATTTAATAATCTCAATAATAATATATCTAATCCTTCATAAATCTAAATAATCTCTTCTTAACTGTCTGAATATTTAATAATCTCAATAATAATATATCTAATCCTTCATAAATCTTAATATTCTCTCATCAACCTGTCTGAATATTTAATAATCTCAATAATAATATATCTAATCCTTCATAAATCTTAATATTCTCTCATCAACCTGTCTGAATATTTAATAATCTCAATAATAATATATCTAATCCTTCATAAACCTTAATATTCTCTCATCAACCTGTCTGAATATTTATTATCAATAATAATATATCTAATCCTTCATAAATCTTAATATTCTCTCATTAACCTGTATGAATATTTAATAATCTCAATAATAATATATCTAATCCTTCATAAATCTTAATATTCTCTCATTAACCTGTCTGAATATTTAATAATCTCAATAATATATCTAATCCTTCATAAATTTTAATATTCTCTCATCAACCTGTCTGAATATTTAATAATCTCAATAATAATATATCTAATCCTTCAGAAATCTTAATATTCTCTCATTAACCTGTCTGAATATTTAATAATCAATAATAATATATCTATTCCTTCATAAATCTTAATATTCTCTCATTAACCTGTCTGAATATTAATAATCTCAATAATAATATATCTAATCCTTCATAAATCTTAATCTATTATTAACCTGTCTGAATATTTAATAATCTCAATAATAATATATCTAATCCTTCAGAAATCTTAATATTCTCTCATTAACCTCCCTGAATATTTAGTATCAATAATAATATATTTATTCCTTCATAAATCTAAATATTCTCTCATTAACCTGTCTGAATATTTAATAATCTCAATAATAATATATCTAATCCTTCATAAATCTTAATATTCTCTCATTAACCTGTCTGAATATTTAATAATCTCAATAATAATATATCTAATCCTTCATAAATCTTAATATTCTCTCATTAACCTGTCTGAATATTTAATAATCTCAATAATAATATATCTAATCCTTCATAAATCTTAATATTCCCTCATTAACCTGCCTGAATATTTAATAATCTCAATAATAATATATCTAAGCTTTCATAAATCTTAATATTCTCTCATTAACCTGTCTGAATATTTAATAATCTCAATAAAAATATATCTAATCCTTCATAAATCTTAATATTCTCTCATTAACCTGTCTGAATATTTAATATCATTAATAATATATCTAATCCTTCATAAATCTAAATAATCTCTTCTTAACCTTTCTGAATCTTTAATAATCTCAATATATCTAATCCTTAATAAATCTTAATAATCTCTTATTAACCTCTCTGAATATTTAATAATCTCAATAATATATCTAATCCTTCATAAATCTTAATAATCTCTTATTAACCTGTCTGAATACTTAATAGTCTCAATAATAATATATCTAATTCTTCATAAATCTTAATAATCTCTCATTAACCTGTCTGAATATGTAATCATCTCAATAATAATATATCTGATTATCGATTAATCTTAATAATCTGACACTAATCTGTCTGAATATTCCATAATCTCAATAATATTTCTAATCCTTCATAAATATTAATCTCTCACGAACCTATCTGACTATTTAATAATCTCAATAATAATATATCTAATCCTTAATAAATCTTAATCTCTCAAGAACCTGTCTGAATATTCAATAATCTCAATAATGTATCCAATTATCGATTAATCTTAATAATCTGTCACTTAAATGTCAGAATATTTAATAATCTTGATAATAATATAATTATTGATTAAACTTAATAATCTGTCACTTATCTGTCTGAATATTTAATAATCTCATATCTACTTATCGATTAATCTTAATCTGTCACCTATCTGTCTGAATATTGAATAATCTCAATAATAATATATCTAATCCTTCTTAAATCTTAATCTCTCACGAACCTCTGTGAATATTTAATCTCAATAATATGTCTAATTATTGATTAATCTTAATCTCTCACTAATCTGTCTGAATATTCAATAATTCCAATAATAATATATCTAATCTTTATAAATCTTAATAACCTGTCACCAATCTGTCTGAATATTCCATAATCACAATATATGTAATAGATTCATTTTAATAATCTATCACTAATCTGACAGAATATTCAGTAATCTCAATGATAATATATTTAATTATAGGTCAACCTTAATAACCAGTCTAAACACTAAACCTCAAACCCCGCAAACAAACACAACCCTCAACCTCAAAAATATTGAACTCCCAAACGCCTCTTAACACTGAACTCACATACCCCACTAATTGAGTATATTCTGCAATTAGTCTCTCATTAATATACCTGATTGTTAGTTAGTCTCACTTCATATTTGTTAATTCATAGTGAAACATGTTAATGCCTTTCGTTATTAGTTAATCTTGTTATGTAATTGCAAATGTTAATGCATGTTATAATTAATTAAACTAACCTACAAATAATTATTTTAGATGTGAAAATTCATTTAATTGTCACTGGTCAAACCACATTCTCAGTGAATTTAATCCCCTATTCACCTAATATTAGTTTAGTAGGAGTAATTGAGTATTGTCAATCAATAACTCATTTTAATAGAATAAGTTATTGTTTTAAATATATTAAAATATAAACATTATTTAAAGGTTAATTTAATTTTTTGTAAATTATAATTTGAATTTTATTAAATATCAGTTAGGAGTTCACAAAAATTCCCATTTAAAGTCATTAATAAAAAGGAGACATCAATAATTATTTGCCGTGAAATGTGTGATTGGCAACATTGGCCAGAATTGAATTCTTTGACCATTGCTCAGGAAATTGTCCAATTCGATTTAACTCATCAAAGCCCAAAAACGTTTGATATTTAATCTTTGAGAAGAATTGCTTCAGAGCCGAGAGTGAGGGAGGGGACGCGGAGGCAGAAAGACACAATGACCACCTCCCCGTTGGGTAAATTGAATAGGCTGTTGGGACGGAGGGAAATGAGGGAGGAGAGCATGGAGCTGGACGACGAGGATGTGGATAGGATCCTGCGCCCTGACTCTGTGCCCCTGGAGGAATACGAGGGCACCATGGTGGGCATGCACATCTCGGACAGGGCGGACGAGCCATCGGGGTTGCCAGGCGCACTGGCGGACAGGCAGAGGGACTCGGAGCACCTCCCTAAAGCCATGCTGGGGATGCAGGCGAGTTTCCTGGACCAGATCGGCTTCACGGAGCGCCAGGCGGAGGAGGTTCGAGCGCCAAACAAGGAGCAGCAAGCAGGTAGGCTTGGCCCCCAAACACCGGACCCTCAAAACACAGAACCCCACGAACACCGAAACCCCCTGAACACCAAGCACACTGAACCCAAAAAGAACTGAACACCCGTACTGAGCCCTAAAACCCTGAGAGACAGTGAATGCAAAAACACGGAACCCCCAAATGCTTAAACACAGAACCCCAATAACCCTAACACACTGAACCCCCAAATACCAAACATACTGAACCCCCAAACCCCCAAACCACGAACACATTGAACCTCAACACAACTCAGCCACCAATATTGAGCACCTAAACTGAACCCCAAAAGACCTGAAACACTGAACCCCTAAACACAGTACCCCAAACCCAAAAACAATGAATCCCTAAATCCTAAACCCAAAACACTGAGCCCCCAAAACACTGAGCCCCCAAACCCCCAAAACACTGAGCCCCCAAAACACTGAGCCCCCAAACCCCCAAAACACTGAGCCCCCAAACCCCCAAAACACTGAGCCCCCAAACCCCCAAAACACTGAGCCCCCAAACCCCCAAAACACTGAGCCCCCAAACCCCCAAAACACTGAGCCCCCAAACCCCCAAAACACTGAGCCCCCAAACCCCCAAAACACTGAGCCCCCAAACCCCCAAAACACTGAGCCCCCAAACCCCCAAAACACTGAGCCCCCAAACCCCCAAAACACTGAGCCCCAAAACCCCCAAAACACTGAGCCCCCAAACCCCCAAAACACTGAGCCCCCAAACCCCCAAAACGCTGAGCCCCCAAACCCCCAAAACGCTGAGCCCCCAAACCCCCAAACCACTGAGCCCCCAAACCCCCAAACCACTGAGCCCCCAAACCCCCAAAACACTGAGCCCCCAAACCCCCAAAACACTGAGCCCCCAAACCCCCAAAACACTGAGCCCCCAAACCCCCAAAACACTGAGCCCCCGAACCCCCAAAACACTGAGCCCCCGAACCCCCAAAACACTGAGCCCCCAAACCCCCAAAACACTGAGCCCCCAAACCCCCAAAACACTGAGCCCCCAAACCCCCAAAACACTGAGCCCCCAAACCCCCAAAACACTGAGCCCCCAAACCCCCAAAACACTGAGCCCCCAAACCCCCAAAACACTGAGCCCCCAAACCCCCAAAACACTGAGCCCCCAAACCCCCAAAACACTGAGCCCCCAAACCCCCAAAACACTGAGCCCCCAAACCCCCAAAACACTGAGCCCCCAAACCCCCAAAACACTGAGCCCCCAAACCCCCAAAACACTGAGCCCCCAAACCCCCAAAACACTGAGCCCCCAAACCCCCAAAACACTGAGCCCCCAAACCCCCAAAACACTGAGCCCCCAAACCCCTAATGGCCCAAAGCCAAAGGTGCTTGTCCCCCACCCGAACCACGCCCAAAGGCGCTGGACACCAAAATATTCAGGTGTGGGTGAGGGGAAATGACAGGGCCCCAGACGTAATGGGTGAGGGGGAGGCGAGCGTGTGCCGGAAGGTCTGGGCGAGGGGATGTGCAGGAAGGTCTGAGCGAGGGTGAGATGAGCAGGCGTCCTCCTGAGCGTGGCTGTAATGTCTGATCATCACCTCCTTACAGCATCAAAGACACGAAGGGTCCTCAACTCAAAATGGAGCAAGCTGGCACTGGCCCTCTTTGCACTGTGTGGACTCTTTGCGGTTGCCGCCCTGGTGTTATTCTTTGAGGGTAAGTCTCCGTCCTTCATTCGGTTTTACAAATTCTCTTGTACTGACGCTCCGACAGTGCGGCGCTCCCTCAGTACTGACCCTCCAACAGTGTGGCGCTCCCTCAGTACTGACCCTCCGACAGTGTGGTGCTCCCTCAATACTGACCCTCCGACGGTGCGGCGCTCCCTCAGTACTGAACCTCCGACAGTGCAGCACTCCAACGGTGCGGTGCTCCCTCTGCGCTGACCCTCCGACGGTACGGCGCTCCCTCAGCGCTGAATCCTCCGACTGTGCGGCACTCCCTCTGCGCTGACCCTCCGATGGTGCGGTGCTCCCTCTGCGCTGACCCTCCGACGGTACGGCGCTCCCTCTGCGCTGACCCTCCGACGGTGAAGCGCTCCCTCTGCGCTGACGCTCCGACGGTGCGGCGCTCGCTCAATTCTGATTTGTGCCGACCTGATTGTGATGCAGGATTGTCGGTAGAGAGATCCCTCACTGAGCAGAAGCTGGCTGCTGAAACCATGGAAGATAATACTTCCAAACTGAAGGCCGAACTCGCTGTGCAAGTCTCCGCGGGCAAGTGCGCCAAGTTCCAACAAGTCTTCGTCAACTGGCTGTCGGCCTTCTGCAAGTTGGTCAGTAAGTGCTGTCCCGATAATGTCTTTTGACTTTGGGGAGCAGCTGTCAGATTTCTACCACCCTTTGTTCATTGTTACACTTATCCTCGGTTATTGACCAGCTTCCCTCCCTCGACCTCATCTGTTCATGTTTTTTTTTAATTCTGACTCGGATGTGAGCATGGCTGGCAAAGCCAGTATGTGTTGCCCCCTCCACAATTGCCCCTTCAACTGAAGGCAGTTGCTACATCACCTACATGGATGCAGGTTCTGAGTCATGTGTCGGCTGGACCCGGCACCGAGGGCAAGTTTCTTTCACCAGAGGACACCTGTTCCCGTTGATATGTTACACTTTGATCGAATCACCACACTACCGCCCCCCCCCCCCCCCGCCTACAACAGCTTAACCCTCGAATTTCCAGCAAATACAACCCCTTAAAGTAAATTCTACCAGCCCCTGATAATTTTGCACCCCTCGAACAAATCGCCCCCAAACCCAGCCACTCCTCATCCTCCTGGTGTCCAAGGAGAACAGCTCCAACCTATCCAATCTGTTCTCTTCGCTGCAATTTTCCAGTCCTGGGTGGCAACATGCTAGTAAATCTGCTCTGTGCCTCTCTCGTGCAGCTACTTCCTTTCTGTAATGAGGTGACCAGAACTGCGCACAGTACTCAAGTTGTGGTGATCTACATTGATTTCATTTTTCTCCTTTTTTTGTGACTTCATTTCTGCTCCATCATTCCCTCCCTCTCTCCCCTCCCCACACACCAGACTGCAGCAGCGAGCTGTGCCACCGATTCTGGACACCTTATGAAGGCAACTGCTACTATTTCTCTAAGAGTGTCCTGTACTGGGAGCAGAGTCGGCTGAACTGCATTGCACAGGGTGCGGAGCTCTTGGTCATTCGCAACAGGAAGGAGCAGGTGAGCGGAGAAATGGGAGTTTTTCTTTTAGGGACAGAGTAGAGGAAGCTTTACTCCATATCTAACCCCGTGCTGTACCTGTCCTGGGAGTGTTTGAATGGGACAGTGTCGAGGGAGCTTTACACTGTCTATGCCCATGTTGTAACTGAAGAGCGAGCTTTACACTGTCTATGTCCGTGCTGTACCTGTAGACGGAGATTTCCTCACTGCTTCTCCCTCTCCTCATTTTCAGAAGTTTGTTGCTGGCTATGATGTACAGAAGGTGTACTGGATCGGTTTAAATGAGACCGCTGAAGGGGGATCGTGGAAGTGGGTCGATGGGACTGATGTCCAGGATGAGCTAAAGTGAGTGTTGAAAAATATCAAATTGGCTCCTATTCATCAGGGGACTTGCAGTCGGTCCTAATCCCGCAGTGGATACTTCCGGCCTCAGTATTCTTTATTCTTCAACCATGAGTACAGCCTAGTGTCACTGTCACTTGTTACCCATCCTTAATTGCACCTTGAGAAGACGATGGTTAGTCGCCTTCCTGAAGCCGTTATGGCATAGTGGATGATAAATGCTGAGCTGTTTAAAACCCACAGAGAAACTTGAAACGAGCAGCCCGATTGTTTTACAGTTTCTATTTAATTTCAGATGTGTGCCTTGAATTCAGTAGTAATAAGACCAAAAAGTCTCAAGGGTTTATTAGAAATCTAAATTTAACCTTTTCTGAATTTAAAAAAAGAAATGATTTTAAGCAGATGCCCAGGTTTGCAAATTGCCAAGATGATAAGTGCTAGCTTCACTGGTTAATCTAACTCCCAGTTATAACTCCATTCAGGCAACAGTAAAACACAGATTCAAAAGACCCAGGCAACGTAACACAGTAACCTGGACTGTCAACTTCAATGTGACTTCTCTTCACTTCAGTTCATGTACACCACAACATGAGGTGACAAGAGCAAGTCAGAGGCTGGGAATCCTGTGATGAGGTATTCACCTCCTGACTCCCCAAATCCTGTCCTCCACAAGGCACAGGTCAGGAGTGTGATGGGATACTCTCCACTTGCCTGGATAGGTGCAGCTCCAAATAAACTCAAGAACCTCCACACCATCCAGGACAAAGCAGCCCCGCTTCATTGGCAGCCCATCCACAAATATTCATACCCCATGTCACCAATGCACAGTAGCATCTACACAATGCACTGCAGGAACTCACCAAGGCTCCTTAGACAGCACCTTTCAGACTCACAACCACTACCATCTAGAATTACAAGGGCAGCAGACACATGGGAACCCCATCACCTGGACTTCCCCTCCAAGCCATTCACCAACCTGACTCGGAAATATATTGGCCGTTCCTTCAGTGGTACTGGGTCAAAATGCTGGAACTGTCCTCCCTAAAAGCACATTGGTTGCACCCAAATCACATGGTCTGCAGCTCACCACCTTCTCAAGGGCAACTATGGATAGGCAATGAATGCCGGCTCAGCCATCTCGTGAATGAATTTTTAAAAAATCTTGAGTCACGCACACACAGACACAACGTATTCCTCTCCTCACAAATTCCAACTACATAATGAAAATGATTATATTTTGCTGACAAATCACTGCTGTCCGTCTGGACGCGCACAGGTTCAGAGGAGCATCTGCCTCTGTAAGACAAGGAACAGAGGGACCCCCTGTGGCATCGGTCCTGTTCCAGCAAAGCTCCAAATTCCCCACAGTCCTTTACCAGCTTACAGGGGAAGAGCAAGTGTGAGAGGGATTTTTCTCCCCTCTGTCCTGGTCCCAATACTGAGCCCGGAAGTAACAGCAAAACCGAGCATAGAATATCTGAGTACAGCCGTGTTGCTGTTGACAGTGAGCTAGCCACACCCCATAGATTATCTGCCCTGTTTCTAATGTGACATTTCTCTCTCTCTCTCCATCCTTGCATCTCTGCTTATCTTCCCCAACTCTCACTGTCCTCTTCCTCTTTCTACCCATTTCTCTCATCTGTCTCTCCCACTCTCTCTCTCCTCGTCTGTCTCTCCTGCTCTCTCCTCATCTGTCTCTCCCACTCTCTCGTCTGTCTCTGCCGCTCTCTCTCTCTCTCCTCGTCTGTCTCTCCCGCTCTCTCTCTCTCTCGTCTGTCTCTCCCGCTCTCTCTCTCTCCTTGTCTGTCTCTCCCGCTCTCTCTCTCTCCTTGTCTGTCTCTCCCGCTCTCTCTCTCCTCGTCTGTCTCTCCCGCTCTCTCTCTCTCCTCATCTGTCTCTCCCACTCTCTCTCTCTCGCTTCTCCCGCTCTCTCTCTCCTCGTCTGTCTCTCCCGCTCTCTCTCTCCTCGTCTGTCTCTCCCGCTCTCTCTCTCTCTCTCCTCGTCTGTCTCTCCCGCTCTCTCTCTCTCTCTCCTCGTCTGTCTCTCCCGCTCTCCCTCTCTCTCCTTGTCTGTCTCTCCCGCTCTCTCTCCTCGTATGTCTCTCCCACTCTCTCTCTCTCTCCTCGTCTGTCTCTCCCACTCTCTCTCGCTCTCCTCGTCTGTCTCTCCCGCTCTCTCTCTCTCCTTGTCTGTCTCTCCCGCTCAATCTCTCCCTCTCCTCGTCTGTCTCTCCCGCTCTCTCTCTCCTCGTCTGTCTCTCCTGCTCTCTCTCTTCGTCTGTCTCGCCCGCTCTCTCTCTCCTCGTCTGGCTCTCCCGCTCTCTCTCCTCGTCTGTCTCTCCCGCTCTCTCTCTCTCTCTCTCGTCTGTCCCCCCCTTTCTCTCTCTCCTCGTCTGTCTCTCCCACTCTCTCTCTCTCTCTCCTTGTCTGTCTCTCCCGCTCTCTCAATCTCTCCTTGTCTGTCTCTCCCGCTCTCTCTCTCTCCTCGTCTGTCTCTCCCGTTCTCTCTCTCTCCTTGTATGTCTCTCCCGCACTCTCTGTCTCTCTCCTCGTGTCTCTCCCGCTCTCTCTCTCTCCTCGTCTGTCTCTCCCGCTCTCTCTCTCTCCTCGTCTGTCTCTCCCGCTCTCTCTCTCCTCGTCTCTCTCTCCCACTCTCTCTCTTCGTCTGTCTCTCACGCTGTCGCTCTCTCTCTCTCCTCATCTGTCTCTCCCGCTCTCTCTCTCTCCTCGTTTGTCTCTCTCTCTCTCCTCGTCTGTCTCTCCCACTCTCTCTCTCTCTCTCCTTGTCTGTCTCTCCCGCTCTCTCAATCTCTCCTTGTCTGTCTCTCCCGCTCTCTCTCTCTCCTCGTCTGTCTCTCCCGTTCTCTCTCTCCTTGTATGTCTCTCCCGCACTCTCTGTCTCTCTCCTCGTGTCTCTCCCGCTCTCTCTCTCTCCTCGTCTGTCTCTCCCGCTCTCTCTCTCCTCGTCTCTCTCTCCCACTCTCTCTCTTCGTCTGTCTCTCACGCTGTCTCTCTCTCTCTCTCCTCATCTGTCTCTCCCGCTCTCTCTCTCTCCTCGTTTGTCTCTCTCTCTCTCTTGTCATCTGTCTCCCCCACTCTTTGCTCTCTCGTTCTCATTGTCTGACTCCCTCCCTTTTTTCCCTCCCTGCCTCCAGATTCTGGGACATGGGCTACCCCGACAACTATTTTGACTACGGGTTGGAAGAGTTCAAGAACTGCGGTGTGATCCGCAACAAAGCCTGGGCCAACGCGGCTTGTAACCAGGCCAATCACTGGATCTGCAAACGGAGAGCGGAGAAACCACCCATCAGCCTGTGATCCCCGTCCCCTCAACCAGTCACGGCCCCAGCAGTGATGGCGGAGAGACCGGCGGGGAGGGGGGGTGTGTTTGGGAATGTTGAATTGTGATGGTGAGTGTTGGAAACGCTTCTCCCTATTGGATTCCCGTGTTAAGTGTTTGAAGTTGCTGTTGTTGTTGTGAGTGGACATGCTGGAGCAGTGCGGCGGGGAACCGGGTGCCCTGTGTTTGGGGTGAAGTCGGATGCTAACTTCTAACCACCTTCGGTCAGCCGGGGTGAAGGGTGGGGGGTTGAAGAGGAGATTGTCGCGCTTTCTGATTCCCAGTGCAGTTCGAATACCAGTCACTCCTCATCGATCCGACTCGAACGACTGTGGGTGGTGACCCTCACCGATACCTTTGAGGGAGGTGCATTCCGCTCTTCTCAGGCGGGTGCGATGTTCTGAAATAAAGCTGATCTTCAACACGAGGATTGTGACTGCTCACCTCATTTCAGTCCCCTGGACTCCTCTGGTTTGTCACCATTTCAGCTTGCAGGCTCCTCGAATTGGACTGAAGGAGCACCGCTCTATCAGGGTCAGTACTGAGGGAGCGCCACACTGTTGGAAGATCAGTACTGAGGGAGTGCCGCACTGTCAGAGGGTCAGTGCAGAGGGAGCGCTGCATTGTTCGAGGGTCAGTGCAGAGGGAGCATGTGCCGTCGGAGGGTCAGTGCAGAGGGAGCGCTGCGCCGTCGGAGGGTCAGTGCAGAGGGAGCGCCGCACTGTCAGTGGGTCGGTTCTGAGGGAGCACTGCGCCGTCGGAGGGTCAGTGCAGAGGGAGTGCTGCACTGTCGGAGGGTCAGTACTGCGGGAGTACTGCACTGTTGGAGGGTCGGTTCTGAGGGAGTGCCGGGCCGTCGATGGGGCATTAGGCCCAGCATCGAAAATTTTTATTAAAACTGTCAATTGATATATACACAAGTTTAGATACATTAAATATTAACATCAAATTCATCAATTAACAGAACAAATGCACGTTTAAACGTGATTAATCTGTGAATCGACAGAAAAAATACAATGGACAGAAGCCATTCAAGTTTCGATAACTTGAACATTAATACTAAATGTGTTAAATGACGTAACAACTACAAGTTTAGTTAAAGTAAACCTAATCATTAAATATGTTGATTGACAGGTCAAATCCTAGTTTAAGTCAAACACATTTGAGTATTTAATATGTTAAGTGATGGGGGGAACGCAGAGTTTGCTTATTAAATGCAGCAATTTTCAGAACAAATGCAAAGCTGGACAAACTAACCTTGAAGATTAGATGTTCAGCCGAAAGTTATTTGGGCTGCGCAGCTCATTTGATGATTGTTGATGTTTTTGCAGAGCAGGAAGTGAATTATTTCCTGAATATTTTCACAGGTTTTAAAGGGATCCGCGAGCTGGAGACGGTGATTTATGCAAATAATCAGTGCACCTCTCCCTCAGTACTGTCCCTCTAACAGTCCGTGTCTCCTTTGGTACTGACCCTATGACAAAGCTGCGCCCCCTCAGTACTGACCCTCCGACAGAGCTGTACTTCCTCAGTACTGACCCTTCAACAGTCCGGCGCTCCCTCAGTACTGATCCTCCAACAGTTTGGTTCTCCCACAGGATTTGCCCTTGGAAAATGCTGCACTCGCTCATTACTGCCCCTGCGACAGGGCTGCACTTCCTCAGTACTGACCCTCGGACAGTCCAGCTCTCTCTCAGTACTGACGCTCTGTCACTGTGGCGCTCGCTCATTATTGACACTCTGACAGAGCTGTACTTCCTCAGTACTGACCCTCCGACAGTCCGGCTCTCTCTCAGTACTGACGCTCGATCACTGCGGCACTTGATCATTACTGACCATCCGACAGAGCTGCGCTCCATCAGTAAAGACCCTCGGACAGTCCGGCTCTCTCTCAGTACTGACGTTCGATCACTGCGGCGCTCGATCATTACTGACCATCCGACAGAGCTGCGCTCCATCAGTAAAGACCCTCGGACAGTCCGGCTCTCTCTCAGTACTGACGCTCAGTCACTGCGGCGCTCGATCATTACTGACCCTCCGACAGTGTCTCAGGCAGGAAGGAACTGTAAGACACTTCGATGGAATGAAGGGCGCCTACTTATTCAGACCAAGTGACAGATGAAGAAAATGGCGGCAGTCTCTACAGCTCCAAACCAGTAAAAACTTCTCATGACACAATGAATCCAAGATCAGAAATGCAAATGCCTGAAACCTCAACCGAGTGGAGCTGAGAATTCAAACTACGTGCTCCAGTCCATATGTGTTGGAGGCCGGTGCCGTTTGTTGGGGTGGTGGTGGTGTAGCGGGTGGGGGTGAGGAGGTGGTTGGTGGGGGGAGGTCTGCTTGTAAATTCCCTTAGCCTCATGGACAGGATATTGTGACTATTCCTCGGGGAATGATGGGCAGTGTCTGCCCTTCTTTCATACCCATGGGGTTGTACTTTAAGAGCAAAAGATCAGGTTTGAAAGCGTCGACAAAGTGGGTCGTGGGAGGCTCGTGTTCCAGACAAATGACCGCAATCAGCTGTCAATATCCAGTCAATTATATTGTTAAACTTTGTTAATGTCATGTCAATTACATCGTTAATTGCAAGACAAACAGGTGGCGGTTCTTATTTTTCTTAGAGAAAACATCATTTCAATTTCATTAGATAAGTTCTCTTTAAAGTCATGTATTTTATTTCTGTGCCCCTTGCAGAGGCTGTCAATTCGTTAATTGGTTTGGAGTTAGCCAATAAAATAAGACAGTGTATAAACAGGGGATAGTTGGGGCACTGGTTGTGTGGGAAGAGATCTGAGAGACTTCCTCAATGAAGAAGAGGTCTGTTCTCGGTTTCTGCTTCACAAACCAGATTGGATCCTGTGAATTCCCCGCGGCCATGAACAATCACCGGGCCCTGTAGAGATAGGTGCCTTCGGACACTTTTCAGTGTTTCGGGAAACCCCACCACCCCGGCCCATTCTGTAAAACACAAACAAACGCAACAACGGGTGCAGAACGATTGGCCATTATTTTGTCCCCCCCATCCCCCACACAGACGAAGGACAACAGTAGGAATGATGGAGCAGATGCCAGCCCAGCGCTCACTCAGCGGCTCTGCATCATTCGCTGGAAGATCAGGTGGAGGCGGATGGCGTTCTTCTCACAGATGGCCGGCAACCTCGCCCCGCAGGCCTCGTGGTACCAGCGCCGCAGCCTCATCAGTCCTGCTGAAGGCATTTTCCGCCTGTCCTGGCCCCCAGAACCTTCCGAGGGCAAAGCAAAAGCAAAATATTAAATCAGAAAGCGATCAGTGCTCATCTGGCGGGATTGAGATCCTTTATCTCATCCGAGCAGAAACAGCCCCACAACCACCCAGTCCCGTTCAAATTAAACTATCTGACCCCTGAACGTCTGCCTAACACAGTCTGACACCTGACCCTATTGTAACCTCTGAACTTCAAGTGTCCTCTTTTCTCTTGACAAAGACTGACCTCTGCCCCATTGATCCAGTGCCTAACCCTGATTCCTCATGACCCACTGTCTAACCCCTGGCTCCCTACATAACCTTTCACCCTCTGCCTCAACACCCTCATGTCTGCCCACTCCCTGACCTTCAGCCTAAGCCCTGACCCTCCCTCACCCTTTGTTTCACTCAGACACTTTGCCTAACCTCAACTCTTTGCCTAACCCCTGACACCCTGCCTAACCCCTGATCATTTGTATAACCCCTGACCCCCTGCCCAACCTGTGACCCAGTCTGACCTCTAATCCCCTTAGCCTTATTTAACCTGTGGCCTTCAAGCTGGCCTTTATTCTCATGACAAAGTTTGAGCTCTGCCCCGTCGAACGTGCGTCTCACGTTGATTCTCACGACCCTCTGACTCACCCTCTACTAGGCTTTTCTCCTCCGACCCACACAGTAGCCCCAGAGCATCAGCATATCTCCACCTCAGCCACCCCTCAGTCTTTCCCATCGCCACCACCACCCCTGCCCACCGTACCATAACCTTGGGGCTTTGCCACCCGGACCCCTGACGCACGCTGTTACTCACGTTTTCCCATCCATGACCTTCGTCCCGTCCATCCACATCCAGATTCCTTCAGTCACCGAGTCTGTCATCCCAATCCAAAAAGATGCTTCTTTTGCTTGCTGAAAGAGGAAATTCTGTGGAAGTGGAACGGCATCGTTAGTGGGCATTGGGGTAAACAGGAAATGTGGGAAAGGGAGTAATATGGTGAAGGTGATACTGAGAAACATGGGAATTGGACAAAAGGGTGTGGGCAACACGTTGAAGAGCTTTAGAGAGAAAACGAGCGTGGAGACGGGATAGTCACTAGCAAGGACGGAGTCGGAAGGAGAAGTCAAGGTTGTTTTTAAGGACAGAGCTGATGCCAGCAGGTTTGAAGGAGACTTGGAGAGTGGCTGAGGAGAGCGGGATGTTTGCATTTGGCTAAAACGGGTGGCTGGAGAGGGGAACTTCACTCTGGTGAACATTCACGTGATTTTGCGGGGTACAACTCATTTTATATGGACGGTTCCTTCAGGAACTAGTATCTGATTCCTGCTATGAAAGAGAAAACAGCTGGACCCCAGTAAATCATCACGTGACCAGGTTTCCTGGGAGATGAACAATAGGGAAACAAAGGGTCAACAACGGTGATAAGGGGTGATAAGTGGTGGTTTTCAGTTCACACAGTTGGGTTTGAGAGTTTGGAACAAGCTGGAGTGGAGGAAATACCTCTCCACCACGATTCAATTGAAGGTCTGGCTGCGTGTAAAGAGAGTTAAAAATCAAGTTAATTGAAGGACTTTTATTGACAGTGAGTTTAATTTCTGACATAGCCAAGCTGAAGAGTGTGTTTGAGCGTGAGAGAGAGAGAGAGAGATTGAGAGAGAGAGAGAGATAGGTCAACATACAAACCTCAAGAGTGAAAGAACATTAGGACCAAGGATGTCCTAACACATGCTCACTCCGCTTAAGGCCCCAGAAGCGTCCATGTTGAATGTGGTGTTTGCAAACTTGGGGCAGCGGTGGAGATTTGAAAGGACCACCTGCAGGAGGTAGTTGGAAGGTCTCAGCCTATGTACAAATCTATAGCTCAGAGAGGGCATGAGGGGAGATAAGCGAGAAAGATGAGTGTTCAGGGCTTGGGCAGTGTTGGGAGTGGGGAGGTGGTCTTAGAGAGAGTTTGGCCAGGTGGGCTCGTGGATGGGAAGAGGGACTCAGCAGATGCTGCAACTGATGGGATAATCTCAATCTTAGTGACAAGGGAGCGTGAGAGGCCCTGGCACTTCTGGTTGGAGTTAAGGGCATTAGAGAGACATGTTTCCTGCACCTGGTCGTTGTTGGCGATGGCCAAGTGTCCCTGCTTGCTTGAGCACAGTTCCCTGCTCTGCTCCCAGCTAAGTTTGGTATCCGTTAACAGGAAGCAACTTCTTGAGTATTTGAGCCAGCCAGGATCACAAATACTGGAGGGACATTCTGCATTGAGAGAGGGAAATGTGGAGATGTTCAGGAATCTATGCTCAGCTAGCAACGTTAAGAGTGCTCTGAAAAAGGTGGGACTCTTCAGCAATTCCCTCCCCCCACACCATAGGATTCCTCGCATATTACCCCCAAAACCCTGGGATTCCTACCCCATCCCCCACACTGTGTGTATCCTCACCCCTTCCGCCAATCTGTGGGACTCATCACCTCACCCTCCTACACAAACTTTGGCACTCTTCACTCCCCCCTCAAACTGTGGGACTCCACTGCACCTCAACCACCAGCCAACCCCCCCCCCCCAAACTATTGGACACCTCAATCCTTCCTGAGCAAACCTGACCCCTCCCCCCTCCAAACTGTGGAACTACCCAGCACCTTACTATACCACCCACCCCCGCCTAAAACTGATTGAGCCTCCGCCTGTTCCTGTATTACATGCTCGAAGAGGGGGCTGAATAGACCTCCTCCTTTTCATGACTAACAGGCTTGAGAGTGCGTGGCGATGAGCTGAATGACCCTGATTCCTTTCTTAACACCCTCCTCATCAGAAGTGACAGGGGCACATGCTCACCATACTTCTCGCAGAACAGGTGTAGCCAGTGCTCGGTAGTGTTTTGGAAGCACATACAATCCTGTTGGTCTTTCTGCTGGGCCCTGTCTAGGAGTTTGAGGAAGCTCTCAGTGGCGTTCTGCATTCTGTCCCGTGCGATATGCAAATCCTCCGAGGCATGCACATCTTGTGGGGGCAAAGTGAGAGAAAAAGAGAGGAATATGTCAGTGGTCAGTCGTCACCGCACTGTGATCTGGCCATCCCCACACATACTGGGCTGCGTACCAGGGATTCACAACATCCTTTCCCCGAAGTACATGCTTCTCCATTTCTGAACCAATCCCAGATTGTCAAGAGTCTCTCGTCGACAGGGGATGTATTATGATGCAGACGAGGGTAAAGGCTGAATTTCGCAAATCCCAGAGGGAAACCTAAAGCAACTGTCATAACCCATTTTGGCAATTTGTATGTTTCGAGGGACAGGCTTTGAATTCAGCAGTAATAAGACCACTGAGTCTCAAGGGCCTTTTATTAAAACTAAATTAAACATTTATTAATACGAGGAGGATTGTAAACACATATATACTTCCAAAGATTACTACAATAATAACAACAAAAATCCCCTAATTAATCTGACTGTTGCCCCGGCAAGGCAACAGTAAATCACACAGGTTTAAACAGATACCTGGCAAAGCACACTCTGGACAATGAAAATCAAAGTGAAAGTCTTTCACCTCTGGATCACTGCAGGCAGCAGCTTGAGGATCCTCACACTTGTTGGATAATACAAAGCCTCTACCTTACACACAATCTCCTTTCTCATTTATACACATCTTTCTCTTTGAATGTAAATTTCCCATTCTATCACTGGGCTTTTAACGTTACCTCTTCTAACAATAACATCCTTTCATGCCACCAATTTTATCAGTAAGACGAAAAAAAAACACCTTTCCTGGCATCATATGGCTAAGTGCAAGATTTAATTCGTTACTGTGAGATGGATTTTAAAAATACAAACTGCCCCCTTGACAAAACTTCCCCGTGTTTACCAAATTACCACATTCAAACCGACTTCTTTATGTTCATCAAAGCTTCTAGAGTAGCTGGTGTTAATCCAATTTAGACATACACACACACACACACACACACACACACACACACAGAGACACACACACCAGTAAACTCGGTTTAAGAAATGTTTTCCAAATACATTGTGGACATTAATCTCAGCGTGACAGATGATGGTGTAGTGGTAAAGCTACTCAACCAGCATCCTGTCTACTGCTCTGGGGACACGGTTTCAATTCACACCACGCCAGCCGGTGGAATTTAAATTCAATTAATGAAATCTGGAATTGAAAGTTCCTCTCAGTCCTGGTGACCATGAAACGATCATCGATTGGAGTTAAAACCCACCTGGTTCAGTATTGTCCCTTTAGGGGAATTAGTAAATCTGCTTTTCTTACCACGGTTGGGCCTACACGTGACTCCAGACCCACATCAATACACTTGACTCTTAACTACCTCTCAAGGGTAATAAGGGATGGGCAATAAATCGATGTGTCAATAAGAAAAACACTGCAATTTCAAGTAGGCCTCGCTACATTGTCCTGCTTTCTTCCGGTTTATTTATCTAATATTGTGTCAGTAAAATCATATTTGAGACGAAATATAATTTAATAACATACGAATTAGGAGCAGGAGTCAGCCATTCAGCCACTCGATTCTGCTCCAACATTCAGTAAGATCATGGCTGATCTGATTGTGGTCTCACCTCCACTTTCCTGTCTCTCCCCCCCCGGGGAACCGATAACCCTCGACTTCCTCAGCCTTGAATATATTCAGTGAGCCGGACTCCACTGCTCAGTGGGGGAGAAATTTCCACAGGCTGACGACCCTCTGAGAGAAGAAATTCCTCCTCATCTCCGTCTTCACTGGAGGCCCCTTATTCTGAAAGCGTGACCACCCCCACCATGTTGCAGATTCCCCCACGAGAGGGAAACATCCACTCAGCATGCACCCTGTCGAGGCCCCTTCAGGATCTGATATGTTTCAATAAGATCGCCTCTCATTCTTCTCCACTCTGAGATGGGACGTGACAGAGTCGCTGCTGAAAGGCTGTTTCCCCACGTGGGGGAGACCAGAACGAAGGAGGCGGGAGAGGCACAGTTTAAAAATAAGGGGTCTCCCACTGAAATTGGAGATTAGGAGGAATTTCTTCTCTCAGAGGGTCGTGAGGCTTTGTAACTCTCTTCCCCAGTGAGCGGTGGAGGCTGGGTCACTCAATATTTTTTTGAGGCAGAGGTAGATAGATTCCTGACTAACAAGAGACTCAAAGGTTATCGCAGGGCGGTTCAGCCGAATGTGGAGTTGAGGCCACAAACAGATCACGACCTCATTCAAAAATGGAACAGGCTCGAGGGGCCGAATTGCCTCCTCCTGCTCCTAAATCATATTTTCATTGGACGCTCCAGTGAACACAGGCACAACCTGTCCAAGGTTTCCTCATCAGGCAAACGCCTTCAACCCAGGAATCATAGGGATAAACCACCTGTACAAGGCACAAGTCAGGAGTGAGATGGAAAACTCCCCACTTGCCTGAACGAGGGCAGCTCCCACAACACTCAAGAAGCTCGACACCATCCAGGACGAAGCAGCCCCGCTGGGTTGGCAGCCCATCCACAAACATTCACTCCCTCCACCACCGGGGCACAGTGGAGTCAGTGTGTACCATCTACAAGATGCACTGCAGCTCACCACCACCTTCTCAAGCGGCAATTAGGGATGGGCAATAAATGCTGGCCCAGCCAGCGACTCCCGCATCCCATGAATAAATAAAGGAAACTTGGCTTCCTGTCTTCTCTCCAGCAGCAACTTGTGCACAGAAAGCTCCCACGAAGCAGGGATGTTAGGATCATCACATCATACAAATTAGCAGGAGTAGGCCACTCGGCCCCTCGACCATGCTCTGCCATTCAGTCAGATAATTCAATAACAATTCAATAGATCAATAATTATAATAACACTAATAAATATTCAATAATATTCAATAACACCCTTATACAAAAAGGGAGGGAGACAAAAAAACAGGTAACTATCGTCCAGTTAGCTTAACATCTGCCACTGAGAAAATATTAGATTTTATTATAAAGGATGTAATAGCAGAACGTTTGGAAATTCATAATATAATCAAGCAGTGTCAGCATGGCTTCAACAAAGGGGAAACATGCCTGACAAATTTATTAGAAATATTTGAAGAGGTAACAAGCAGGATAGATAAAGCGGAATCAGTAGATGTTGATATATTTGTATTTCCAAAAGACGTTCAATAAGTTACTGGTCATCAGGTTCCTTAAAATGTTAAGAGCCCATGGTG
This sequence comes from Isurus oxyrinchus, assembly GCA_026770705.1. Lineage (NCBI taxonomy): Eukaryota > Metazoa > Chordata > Chondrichthyes > Lamniformes > Lamnidae > Isurus > Isurus oxyrinchus. Next base: position 1,800,558 of record JANJGN010000056.1, on the reverse strand, counting down.
TAGGGGATTGCATATGAGTATGGATAGAAGATTGGCTAACTAATAGAAGACAGAGAGTTGGGATAATGGGGGCATTTTCAGGATGGCTACCTGTAACAAGTGGAGTGCCACAAGGATCAGTGCTGGGGCCACAATTATTTTCAATATGTATTCATGACTTGGATGGTGGAAGGGAATGTACTATCACCAAGGTTGTGGATGACACAAAAATAAGTGGGAAGGCAAGTGGTGGGGATAACAAAATAAGTCCACAGAGGGGCATTGGCAGGTTAAGTGAGTGGGCAGAAACGTGGCAAATGGAATATAATATGGGAAAATGTGGAAGTTAACCACTTAGACAGGAAGAGTAGAGGAACTGAATGTTATTTACATGGAGAAAGACTGCAGAAAGCTATGGCACAGAGGGATTTAGGAGTCCTTGCGCATGGATCACAAAAAACAAATACATAATTCAGCAGATAATCGGGACGGCATATAGAGTGTTGGATTTTTTATCAAATGGAATGGAGTATGAAGATAAAGAAGTCTTGTAAAAACTATTCAAGGCACCAGTTGGACCACACTGATGATACTGTGAACCGTTTTAGTCCTAGTTAGTTTAGTTAGGAGATAACTGGCATTGGAGGCAGCCCAGAGAATGTTCACTAGGTTGATCCCAGGGATGGAGGGATTTTTTATGAGGAGAGGTTGAGTTGGTTGGGCCCGTAGTCACTGAAGTGTAGAAGAATGAGAGGTGACCTTAATAAAACATAAAATATTCCTAGGGGGCTTGGCAGGGTAGATGTTGAGAGGCTGATTCCCCTTGTGTGAGAGTCTAGGACCAGAGGGCATAATATCACAGTAAGGGTGCCCATTTAACACAGAGATGAGGAGGAATTTCCTCTCTCAGAGCGTGGTGGATCTGTGGAATGCTGGATTTGTATCTGCTGAATCGTTAAGTATATTCAAGGTTGGTGTAGACAGGTCTTTAATCAGGAAGGGAAACAAGGGGCATGGGGAAAAGGCAGGATAGCCGAGTTGACCATTATCAAATCAGCCATGATCTCATTGTATGGTGGAGCAGACTCAATGCGCTGAATGGCCTCCTTCTACTCCTGCGCTTTACGGACTTGTAAGATCGTGGCTGACCTGATTGTAGACTCAGCTCCACTTTCCTGCTTGCCCCTCCCCACTCTCTCCCCCACCCCACCCCACCCCCTAAATAACCCTGGACTCCCTTACTGATCAAAAACAGGTCTAACAAAGCCTTGAATATACTCAATGATTCTGCCTCCACTGCTCTCTGGGGGTGAGAAATCCACAGACTAACACAGGCGACACAGGAAAAAAAGAATGTCTTATGTCAATTGGGGTGTTGGTGGTGGTGAGAGGTAGCGTCACTGGATTAATAATGCAGCAGACCCAGGCTGGTACTCTGGGGTTCAAATCCTACCTCAGCAACTGTAGGAATTTAAATTCAAGTAATTAAAACTGAAATTAAAATCTAGTCTCTATAACGGCCACCATAAATCTATCATTTATTGTTCCAAAAACCCAACGGGTTCACTAATGTCCTTCAGGGAAGGAAATCCGCTGTCCATACTCGGCCTGGCCTACATGTGACCCCAGAATCCCAGCAATGTGGTTGGCTCTTCACTGCGCTCAAAAATGGCCAAGCAAGCCACTCAGTCCATGGAAACGGGGATTAGGGATGGGTAACATGTGCTGACCTTGCCACACCCAAAAGAATAAACTAAAACCATCTTCAATGGGAGGCCCCTCATACAGAAACTGTGTCTCCTGGTTCTTGATTCCACCACGAGGGGGACGCATCCACCTGGTCAAGTTCCTCTCAGGATCTTATATGTTTCAATAAGTTCACCTCTGATTCTTCTGAATGCCGATTTGTACAGGCCCAAACTGTCCAAACTTTGTTTCAGGGAGATCTGGCTGTCTTTGGTCGAGCAAGTAACTAGGAAAACTCAGAGAATGTTATCATTTATTGCGAGGGAGAATCAAATACAAAAGTAAGGAGGTTATACAGGGAATTAATGGGGCCACATCTGGAGTCCTGTTCACAGTATTAGTCCCTATTTCATAAAGGATGTAAATACATTGGAAAAAGTTCAGAGATTACCAGAGGTTACCAGATTAATACCAGGAATGGGCGGGATGTCTTATGAGGTAAGGTTGGACAGGCTGGGCTTGTATCCACTGGAGTTCAGAAAAGTAAGAGGCGATTTGGTTGAAAACTTTATGATCCTGAGGGGTGTGGACAGGGAGGGTGTGAGGAGGATGATTCCTCTTGTGGGAGAATGGAGAACGAGCAGTTTAAAAAAGGGTCACCCATTTCAGACAGAGAGGAGCAGTGTTTTCTCTCCAAGGGTTGTGAGTATTTGCAAGTGTCTTCCTCAAAAGGTGGTGGAAGCAGCGCCTTTGAATATTATTAAGGCCGAGTGACATTGATTCTTGATTAACAAGGGGGTGAAAGGTTATCGGGGGTAGGCAGGAATGTGGGGTCAAGGTTACAATCAGATCAGCCGTGATCTTATTGAAAGGCGGAGCAGGCTCAAGGGGCTGAGGGGCCCAGTCCTGCCCTGAATTCATTCGTCACTGAGACAAACTCCTTCGCCTCAGGAATCAGCTCAGTGAACCTTGCCTGAACTGTTGCAGTGTAAGGAGATTTCTCATTAAGTAAGGAGAACAAACTAGACACAGCGGTCTCACCAACCATGCTTGTGTACTTACACTTCATTGCAAAGTATGTCACTAGACAAAGTAGGATCACACAGGCGACGACACCAGCGATTGTCAGTGCTGTGAAGATAGTTTGGACCCTCTTTTCACCGGCAGCTGCATCTGACATCACAGAAAGAAAAGGGAATAATAGAAACTGCATTCCTGTATCACACTTCACCAGCCAATGAGCACAATATTGGAACAGTTGAGCCGGTTGCAGTGCAAGAAGCGTGTCACCACATTTACACACAGCAAGAACACCACATGTCAAGGAAATAAGGATCCAAATCATCTGTGCTCCCAGTGATGTGGGTTGAGGGGGAAATCTTGGCTCCAGGGAACTGGGGAACAATGTCCTCATTCCACAGCTCACTTACAGTGCTGGCCGGGAGGAGATTTACATCCACCTCAGGTGGCCGGTGGGGCCGGCGGTTTGATGCGCTCCCTCAGTATTCACCCACTAACAGTGCGGCGCTCCCTCAGTACTGACCCTCCTACAGTGCGGCGCTCCCTCAGTACTGACCCTCCTACAGTGCAGAACTACAGAACTCCCTCAGGACTGACCCACCTACAGTGCGGCGCTCCCTCAGTACCGACCCTCCGATAATGCAGTTCTCCCTCAGTACTGACCCTCCGACAGTCTGGCACTCCCTCAATGACGCTCAGACAGTGCAGCGCCCAGTCAGTGACGGGAAATCCGAAGGGTTGGCCACCAATGCTGGAGTTATTATAAGGTGTGGTGCACACGAGGCCACGATGAAAGTCAGGAAGCAGGGAGGTTTTGCAGGTATTGCGCAGTGATGGGTTGGGGAGGTGCTCAAGGGCAAGGAGAATGGACCCAATGCCGGGCAGGAGTTTGTTCACTCGCACTCACTTTGACTTTCGACCTCCTCGTAATCCCATTCTTCCAAGACGTCATCTTCAACATCCATGATCAGGTCGGGCAAGTCGTTATCTTCGTCATACTCAAGGGACTCGAGATCCCCTTCTGATCATTAGTCATCATCAACTCCTCTCTGCCCAGGGTGCCTGGGGAGCCCTTTAGACCCCCTCATTCCCCCTTCACCCTCAACTGATCAACCAGTGCCAAAGACAGAGATGTCCACTCAGCTCAACTCCACTTATAATCTTACCCTGTACTCTAACCTTCTCCAGCAATTTCAAGCACCTCACTCAGCCGGATGAGTAATTGAACAAATCCATCTATGAAGCTGAGTTGACTTTTCGATTCAGGCAGTGGAGTTTATTTTTGAAGTGTCTCAGGATTAATTTGCGGGCCTTAAAGTGTGATGAATTCTTATCTTTGAGTCTATTTTGCAATTTATTTCAACATAGCCACTGTTTTAAGTTTGCGTCTAAGATTGCATATTAATTGTTCAATTAAGATTTGAGAATTGAATTAATTTTTAATTCATTGCTCTGCATAAAGCATTACATCAGTATAGTTAGAAATAGAAGGATTATTTGCGATGTTTTATTAACAATATAATGATGGATTATTCAGATTAAGAGTTATTTGATTATGTTAATAACATTATTAAAATCAATCAAATATTTAGTATACTAATGATGGATTAGTGAGATTATTTGAAAAATGTGTCTGAAGATAATGGATTAAGGTAAATTAATAATTAGGTTTGAAAAAGTTAATTTATTAAGCAAATTTAATACCTGGCAAAATTAATGATGGACTATTGCAAAAATTAACGTTTAGAGATTAATCACTAGGCTGATTAATGATAACCACTAGGAAAAATTAAAACTTATATATTAACAGATTATAAAATTATAATGTATCAATGTTAAGCAATTGAGGATGATTACACCTACATTAATAACAAGTTATGAATAATTAATTAGAAGCTTTGTTGAATTAATTAGGATTATTAACAGTGGACATTGAAAATAGTTATAAGCGACACCCGCCATAAGTTATTGATGTTAACTTATAATGAGCTACATTAAAGAGGGAATATGTTTACATAAGGAATACAATCATTAAACAACTATTATGAATTGGAAGTACTAAATAAGAGGTTGTTGACATTAATAATTTGGTAGATGTGATGGATAATACTAATTTGTAATTGATATAGTAAGTACAGATTATAAAGATTAATTAATAATTAGACATTGATTGAGTCATTAATACAATTATTAGTAATATTTAATGATTAATGAATAATTAGCTATACTAATGATAAATTATTGAGAGTAACTAACACTGGCATAAGTGATAGTGAGTTAGATTTAATTAATACTTACAGCTCCTAATTATAGATTATCACCCTCCTCAGCACAGACAATTCAAAGGTCTAATCTAGGGAATAGAGATGATTTAATATTTGGATTAATGTTCGATTAAGTTTAATAATTAGATTTATGAAACATAGCAACAGGCTAATTAATGGATAATTATATAAATAGATTAGACATTTAAACTGAGCAGTATTAGATTATTAATGTACATTAGATATATTAATGATAAATTACTAAGATTATGTAATAATTAAACAGATTAATGATAATATACATCAAAATGAAACATATTAATATTAGATGTATTAGATTATTGAATATTCTGACAGGTTATTGGCTCAGCACTTCCGGCGGACATTTTGGTGAGAGGGAAGCAGCCGGAAGTCAAGTCGCGACCCCGAGAATGAGGTTACGACCCTGGAAATGATTCCCGGGAGGTCACCGCGGGGACAGAGAAACAGGGCATCACGTGACAGGCTGGGCTGTGAGAGACATGGAGCAGAACAGAGAGTGAAACAATATTAATATATTAATAATAACTGGAGACTCAATGGAGCAGAACAGAGAGTGAAACAATATTAATATATTAATAATAACTGGAGACTCAATGGACGGAACAGAGAGTGAAACAATATTAATATATTAATAATAACTGGAGACACAATGGAACAGAACAGAGAGTGAAACAATATTAATATATTAATAATAACTGGAGAGTCAATGCAGCAGAACAGAGAGTGAAACAATATTAATATATTAATAATAACTGGAGACTCAATGGAGCGGAACAGAGAGTGAAACAATATTAATATATTAATAATAACTGGAGACTCAATGGAGCAGAACAGAGAGTGAAACAATATTAATATATTAATAATATCTGGAGACACAATGGAGCAGAACAGAGAGTGAAACAATATTAATATATTAATAATAACTGGAGACTCAATGGAGCGGAACAGAGAGTGAAACAATATTAATATATTAATAATAACTGGAGACTCAATGGAGCAGAACAGAGAGTGAAACAATATTAATATATTAATAATATCTGGAGACACAATGGAGCAGAACAGAGAGTGAAACAATATTAATATATTAATAATAACTGGAGACTCAATGGAGCAGAACAGAGAGTGAAACAATATTCATATATTAATAATAACTGGAGACTCAATGGAGTAGAACAGAGTGAAACAATATTAATATATTAATAATAACTGGAGACTCAATGGAGCAGAACAGAGAGTGAAACAATATTAATATATTAATAATAACTGGAGACTCAATGGTGTAGAACAGAGAGTGAAACAATATTAATATATTAATAATAACTGGAGACTCAATGGTGTAGAACAGAGGGTGAAACAATATTAATATATTAATAATAACTGGAGACTCAATGGAGCAGAACAGAGAGTGAAACAATATTAATATATTAATAATAGCTGGAGACACATTGCAGCAGAATAGACTGAAACAATATTAATATATTAATAATAGCTGGAGACTCAATGGAGTAGAACAGAGAGTGAAACGATATTAATATATTAATAATAACTGGAGACTCAATGGAGCAGAACAGAGAGTGAAACAATATGAATATATTAATAATAACTGGAGACTCAATGGAGCAGAACAGAGTGAAGTAACATTAATATATTAATTAATAACTGGAGACACAATGGAGCGGAACAGAGTGAAACAATATTAATATATTAATAATAATTGGAGACTCAATGGAGCAGAACAGAGAGAAACAATATTAATTTATTAATAATAACTGGAGACTCAATGGAGCAGAACAGAGAGTGAAACAATATTAATATATTAATAATAGCTGGAGACACATTGGAGCAGAATAGAGTGAAACAATATTAATATATTAATAGCAACTGGATACCCAATGGAGCAGAATAGAGAGCGAAACAATATTAATATATTAATAATAACTGGAGACTCAATGAAGCAGAACAGAGAATGAAACCATATTAATATATTAAGAATAACTGGAGACTCAATGGAGCAGAACAGAGTGAAACAATATTAATATATTAATAATAACTGGAGATTCAATGGAGCAGAACAGAGTGAAACAATATTAATATATTAATAATAACTGGAGAGTCAATGGAGCAGAACAGAGAGTGAAACAATATTAATATATTAATAATACCTGGAGACTCAGTGCAGCAGAACAGAGAGTGAAACAATATTAATATATTAATAATAACTGGAGATTCAATGGAGCAGAACAGAGAGCGAAACAGTATTAATATATTAATAATAACTGGAGACTCAATGGAGCAGAACAGAGAGTGAAACAATATTAATATATTAATAATAACTGGAGACTCAATGGAGCAGAACAGAGAACGAAACAATATTAATAGATTAATAGTAACTGGAGACACAACGGAGCAGTTCAGAGAGAGAAACAATATTGATATATTAATAATAACTGGAGACTCAATGGAGCAGAATAGAGAGTGAAACAATATTAATGTATTAATAATAACTGCAGACTCATTTCAGCAGAATAGAGGGAAAACCAATACTAGATGCGGTGATGGGGTGGTGCCCGTGTCGTTGGATTACCAAAAACCAAACAGCACCTTCTGGACATCCGACTTCCAATCCCACCGTGCAAATGGTGGTATTTGTATTAAATAAATACCTCGAATTAAAAGTCTAATAATGACCATGAAGCTATTGTTGTAAAAACCCATCTGGTTCACTAATGTCCTTCAGAAAATGCGACATTACCCGGTCTGATCTGCATGCGACTTTCACAGCAAAGTGGCTGACTCTGAAAGATGCCTCTTATAAAGGGCAATAAATGCTGGCCGAGCCAGCGGCGCTCCCACAGCCCATAGAACCACCTCCCCCCTCCCCGCCCCCACACTTCTCTTCCCCCATTACCCCCATTCGTACCCCCCCCCGCCCCCGACTCGACCTTAAACCAGCTTATATTTCACCACTCTCCCATTTTTACTTCATTCTGTTGATGGGTGATGTGGACTCGAAAAGTGAACTTTGTTATTCTCCGCTGATGCTGCCAGAGCTGCTGCGAAATTTCCAGGTCATTCTGTTTTTGCTTTGGATTTCCAGCATCTGCAGTTTTTTATTTTTAATTATCTTCTTGCAGGCAGACTGGATATCGACAGTCACAAAGCCACCGCGATAGCAACTTCTCCCATTTTCCAGCGCTGTAACTGTTGGCTGCTATCTCCACCCACAGGCAGCATGTATTTCAGACAGTGCCGCCCTCCCTCAGCACTGACCCTCAGGCAGTGCCGCCCTCCCTCAGCACTGACCCTCAGACAGTGCCGCCCTCCCTCAGCACTGACCCTCACACAGTGCCGCCCTCCCTCAGCACTGACCCTCAGACAGTGCCGCCCTCCTTCAGCACTGACCCTCAGACAGTGCCGCCCTCCCTCAGCACTGACCCTCAGGCAGTGCCGCCCTCCCTCAGCACTGACCCTCAGACAGTGCCGCCCTCCCTCAGCACTCACCCTCAGACAGTGCCGCCCTCCTTCAGCACTGACCCTCAGACAGTGCCGCCCTCCCTCAGCACTGACCCTCAGGCAGTGCCGCCCTCCCTCAGCACTGACCATCAGGCAGTGCCGCCCTCCCTCAGCACTGACCATCAGGCAGTGCCGCCCTCCCTCAGCACTGACCCTCAGACAGTGCCGCCCTCCCTCAGCACTGACCCTCAGACAGTGGCACCCTCCCTCAGCACTGAACATCAGATAGTGCCGCCCTACCTCAGCACTGACCCTCAGACAGTGCCGCCCTCCCTCAGCACTGACCTTCAGACAGTGCCGCCCTCCCTCAGCACTCACCCTCAGACAGTGCCGCCCTCCCTCAGCACTGACCCTCAGACAGTGCCGCCCTCCCTCAGCACTGTCCCTCGGACAGTGGCACCCTCCCTCAGCACTGAACCTCAGACAGTGCCGCCCTCCCTCAGCACTGACCCTGACAGTGCCGCCCTCCCTCAGCACTGACCCTCAGACAGTGCCGCCCTCCCTCAGCACTGACCCTCAGACAGTGCCGCCCTCCCTCAGCACTGACCCTCAGACTATGCGGCCCTCCCTCAGCACTGACCATCAGACAGTGCCACCCTCCCTCAGCACTGACCCTCAGACAGTGCCGCCACTCCTCAGCACTGACCCTCAGACAATGCCGCCCTCCCTCAGCACTGACCCTCAGACAGTGCGGCGCTCCCTCAGCACGTACCCTCAGACAGTGCCGCCCTCCCTCAGTACTGACCCTCAAGACAGTGCGGCACTCCCTTAGTTTGATTGGGACCGGCTCGGACCACCGTTTGTAGATCCAGTGCTGTGGAGCGCTACACACAGCGTTAGCCCAGGCTCCTCGGCGCAGGGAGGCACAGTTCTTGAAAGCCTCCAGCTCGTAGTCGAAGTGACTGTCCAGGCTGCCTTAATGTCGTGAAAACCCACCTGGTTCCCGTTCACAGAAGGAAATATGTCAACCTCACCTGGTCTGGCCTACGTATGACACTAAAGTGCCCTGTGAGCAAGGGCAATTAATGATGGGCAGTAAATACTGGCCTAGCCAGCGATGCCCACATCAATTGAAAGGATTGTAAAGAAACGCGTCATCATTGTGAAGATTTCTCTTGCTATAATCATGCTGGGGATGTAGCCACAGGCAGAGACTAATTCGCAAAATAAATGGAGGGGAGGCAGAAAAATCTTTATGCATAGTTGGTTAGACAATTGAGTGAGATAGCTCTTACAAAGAGACATCGCAGGCACGGGGGCCGAAGGGCCACTTTCTGCGCTGTCAGGACCTTTTCTCCTGTAGTGTGTAAAACTTCCTCTACACTGTCTCCATTAAGCACTCACAGAACAGGAACAGTACGGGGTTAGATATCGAGAAAATCTTCCACTACACCGTCCCCATCAAACACTCCCAGGACAGGGATTGCACCGAGTTAGATACAGAGTAAAGCTCCCTCTACACTGTCCCCATCAAACACTCCCAGGACAGGGATTGCACCGAGTTAGATACAGAGTAAAGCTCCCTCTACACTGTCCCCATCAAACACTCCCAGGACAGTTACAGCACGGGGTTAGATACAGAGTAAATCTCCCACTACACCGTCCCCATCAAACACTCCCAGGACAGGTACAGCACGGAGTTAGATACAGAGTAAAGCTCCCTCTACACTGTCTCAATCAAACACTCCCAGGACAGGTACAGCACGGAGTTAGATACAGAGTAAAGCTCCCTCTACACCGTCCCCATCAAACACTCCCAGGACAGTTACAGCACGGGGTTAGATACAGAGTAAAGCTCCCTCTACACTGTCCCCATCAAACACTCCCAGGACAGGTACAGCACAGGGTTAGATACAGAGTGAAGCCACACAACCTGGACTGGTGCCCATACCTTCCTGGGTCTCGGTCAGCGAGTCAGGGGTCTCCTCCTCACCCATCTGGTCATCATCCACCTCCGGCCGCGTGTTCCTCTCGCTCCACCTCAACCTGCCTCGGGGCTGACCCAGTGAGCGCTCCTCCAGTGAGCTACCGTCCTCCCGCTGCCTCCGTCTGTACCAACCCTTATCACCCGCCATGTGGGGATAACTCTCCTCCTCTGCAACACCTCCTGGCTGATTTACAAATCAGTTCAGACCGATTGTCCCAGCGCTCCATTTAAAACTGGCTTCACATTCTTCACTCCAGTTTTCTCACTCACTCACCCACACGCCCTGTTTGCTATAAATATCAATTCGGCCAAACTAAATGAGGGATTTATTGTTCTATATCTGCAATCGCCTGGACTGAATCTGGTTTGGAACGAACCAAGCCCTGTGCCTCACCTTTTCATGAGAATCGTTATTGAGGTTAACCATTGATTATTAATGGCCAATTCAAGCTAATCTCTCAAAATACCTGGATTATTTACTGCGGATTATCCTGTATTATGAATTAATAATTAACAGTTGCAATTGTGATGTGATTGGATTTTGTTTGCCGATATATGTTAAAGGATAAAGTGATTAATTATTTATTTCTGAATTAACAACTTTAAGTAAATACAGATTTACTCTTTCGTATCAATGCTGGATCAATAAGATTTTTTTCTGTAAGATACCTTCACAAAGATTGAGACCGAGTTTTAAATATTTCGATAAATTAATAAACGTTCACGTAAATCATAAAGTATTTTATTTGTTCGATTATTAGTCCTACTCGATTTGGAATAATATATTGAACACCCTGATTCCGAAATAGGATGATTAATTATTAAGTATTTAGCCAGAACGTTGGATGGGCCAAACTTTGAATATTTGGAAAGCATGGGGGATGTTCAATTAATTATTCCAAAGTAATCAAGAGGTAGAGAAATTATTTGCATGTGTTAATATTTTGAATGAATACACGTTTAAAGAAATTAACTATGATTATTAAATAACAAACAAAGTTAGTATTTAATCTGTGCAAACGTTTACAGATTATACAGGGATTTGCACAGGTCTATGTAGAATTATAAATATTTCTTGAATACAAAGGTTAAATATGATTCTGAAATATTCAATAAAATTCTTAAATGTGTACAAAAAGTATTAAATATTTTTATGGTTGTTTATTGATAATACAGTCTGAAAAAATTAATGATGGGTTATTTAATGAACGAATTGATTTAGAGAACAAACACAGATTTTGATCAATTCATTATAAATAATAAAAACCTTACATATGTATTATTTAAGCAGAACAAAGCAAATTTAGATCAGTTATATTATGAGTATTATGTACTAAACTGAATTATATCTTTCATTGTGCAAATGTTTACTGATTATTACAGATTTAGCCAGGCTAATAAACAGTACATTGTACTAATGTATTGGAACAACATAAATTTACATAACTTCGTTTATTAAATATGCAGCTGAGTTATCATTAGGTTATGCTAATTCTTACAAACCATTACAATTTTATCAAGACGACCAGTGTTTTATCAGTCATTTATTGAAAATTTGTGACAGATTGAACAAAGTGAAGTTTAGAAAAAATAAATGCATTTAAGCTTAAAGCCAAGTTATTATTAAAAGCAAGCTTTATTTAAATTTAGAATCAGCTGTTGTTTACTGACTAATATAGATTAATTGAGAGAAAGTACTGGATTATTTAAATTTGTTAATGGGTAGAATAAAGGCATATTTAAACATTATTAAATATTTTTAACGGAATGTGTTAATTTACAGAACAAACGCAAGTGTAAATCTAATGCTTCAAGCAAATCTGCCCATTGATACAAATGCACGTTTAGACAAATTAAATATTAACATTAAATTAATCAATTGAGAAAACAATTACTCGTTTAAAATTAATTAGTAAATGTTTGAATCGAGAGAAAAAACACTACTTTGAATGTATATAATATTACTCCTGAGAACATTAATTGACAGAAGGAATACAAGTTTAGATAAATTGAATATTAATACTAAATATGTTAAGTGACAGAACAACCGCAAGTTTAGATAAAGTAAATCTAATTATTAATTTGTTGTCTGACAGGATAAACCAAGATTAGGTAAAACAAATGTGTGTACTAAATATTTCAAATGATTGGGGAAAAGCTGAGTTACTCATTAAACGTGGTAATTGGCTGATCAAATGCAAAGCTGGAGAAACTAAACCTGAAGGTTAGATTATCAGCCAGATTGATATTTGGGCTGCGCCGCTCATTTGATGATTTTTGACGGTTTAGCAGAGGAGGAAGTGAATTATTTGGTGAAGATTTATTAAGATATTGAAGAAGATCAGGAGCTGGAGACGGTTATTTATGCTAAGAAACTGACCAATTATTAAATTTAATAGTGTACATGAATCTGCAATAATATATTAAACTGAATACTGAAAATAAGTATGCCAAAACATCTTAAATGTATTACTGTAGTTAAATAATCAAAACTTATCAAAGTACCTATTGAAATTCAATATATCTACCAAAATGTATTAAATTCAAGATCAACATTGTATAAATCTGCTGAAAGTTTATGTTAATTGGCTGAATGCTCACACGTTTAGGCAAATTGAATATGATTACCAAGTGTTAAGTGACAGAACCTCCACAAGTTTAAATAGAGTAAAAGCGATTTTAAATATGTTAATTGACAAGAATATATCGATTTAAATAAATCATCCAAAATATATTACATTTTAAAATTAAATTAATTAAATCTGTCAAAATATGTTAAATTTAATTAAGAGAACAAATGCAAGTTTAAGTGGAATATGATTATTAAATCTGCCAAATGATTCAAACGCAAGTTTAGATAAATTAAATATCATTACTATAAGCATTAATTGACAGAACACACAAAGACGTTTTAAATATGATAACTTGGTTAATGAATAGGAAACAACACGAGTTGAGATGAATTTAATATTAGTACTGACCATGTTAATTCACAGAGCATAAACAATTTTAGACAACTTGAAAACGAATACTAAATAGGATCACTGAGAGATCAAATGCCAGTTGAGGTTAATTAAATGTAATTATTAAAATGGTAACTGATGGAACAAACTCAAGTTTAGGCTGACAGTGTAGTAAATAATAACATTATATCTGTCAATGGATAGATCAAACAAACATGTTTCAATATAATTATTAAATGTGTTAATCAACAGCGTGAAAAAAACGAGTTTGGAGAAACTGATCAATGAACCTGAAATGTTGCAATTACATTTTTCCATATATTAATTCACAAACACAGATTAAAACTGAATATGATGATCAAAACTGCTCATTTGAGGATAATGTCAGTTTTATGTAATTATTAACTTTAAACCTGTTTAAATGTGATTGAAAACCAATAGATATTGAATTGATATGAATGTAATACTGAAATTAAAGCCGCCACATGGTGAATTGAAGCTTTGAATGGTAATTATCTGATAGAAAGTCTCAGGATTCCGCAGGGAAATTGCTGAATGTTGGATTATGTTAATATTTGGGGGAATTAATTAGTATTTTGGACCATTTGAGTTTAGGGGATGTTAAAGGTTAATTGACGATTATCGATGGCCCTCCGGTTAATTTCTATCACTTATTGGATAATCCTCCCTCTGAGGCCCCGACAGAGGCTGCCTCCGGGACCAGGCCGCACCAAGAGCCTCGGCCTCTCCCCGCGTGGGAGATAGGACGCGCCCAGCCGTCTCCGCCCGGCTCCAAGGAGGATCACCACCGCCGCCATTTTAGGTAAGGCTGGGACCGGAACAGGAGGTCTCCAGGGGCAACGGAGGAAAGGGGGGGTCTCGGTAGGAGGCGACGTCACAGCAAGCGTTTGTTGCGTCTGTCATCGTAATAGGGAAGGCGCTGCGCGCGCAGTCAAGATTCCCATGGACACCAAAGGGTGAGAACATCCTAGTGTGAGAATAGAGGAGGAAATTAATTAATAAATTAGAGAGAGAGAGAGAGTAACCCAGTGTGAAAATAGAGGAGGAAATTAATTAATAAATTAGAGAGAGAGAGTAACCCAGTGTGAAAATAGAGGAGGAAATTAATTAATAAATTAGAGAGAGAGAGTAACCCAGTGTGAAAATAGAGGAGGAAATTAATTAATAAATTAGACAGAGAGAGAGAGTAACCCAGTGTGAAAATAGAGGAGGAAATTAATTAATAAATTAGAGAGAGAGAGAGTAACCCAGTGTGAAAATAGAGGAGGAAATTAATTAATAAATTAGACAGAGAGAGAGAGTAACCCAGTGTGAAAATAGAGGAGGAAATTAATTAATAAATTAGAGAGAGAGAGAGTAACCCAGTGTGAAAATAGAGGAGGAAATTAATTAATAAATTAGAGAGAGAGAGAGTAACCCAGTGTGCACATAGAGGAGGAAATTAATTAATAAATTAGAGAGAGAGAGAGAGTAACCCAGTGCGAAAATAGAGGAGGAAATTAATTAATAAATTAGAGAGAGAGAGAGTAACCCAGTGTGAAAATAGAGGAGGAAATTAATTAATAAATTAGAGAGAGAGAGTAACCCAGTGTGAAAATAGAAGAGGAAATTAATTAATAAATTAGAGAGAGAGAGAGTAACCCTGTGTGAAAATAGAGGAGGAAATTAATTAATAAATTAGAGAGAGAGAGAGTAACCCAGTGTGAAAATAGAGGAGGAAATTAATTAATAAATTAGAGAGAGAGAGAGTAACCCAGTGTGAAAATAGAGGAGGAAATTAATTAATAAATTAGAGAGAGAGAGTAACCCAGTGTGAAAATAGAGGAGGAAATTAATTAATAAATTAGAGAGAGAGAGAGTAACCCAGTGTGAAAATAGAGGAGGAAATTAATTAATAAATTAGAGAGAGAGAGAGTAACCCAGTGTGAAAATAGAGGAGGAAATTAATTAATAAATTAGAGAGAGAGAGTAACCCAGTGTGAAAATAGAGGAGGAAATTAATTAATAAATTAGAGAGAGAGAGAGAGTAACCCAGTGTGAAAATAGAGGAGGAAATTAATTAATAAATTAGAGAGAGAGAGAGTAACCCAGTGTGAAAATAGAGGAGGAAATTAATTAATAAATTAGAGAGAGAGAGTAACCCAGTGTGAAAATAGAGGAGGAAATTAATTAATAAATTAGAGAGAGAGAGTAACCCAGTGTGAAAAAAGAGGAGGAATTTAATTAATAAATTAGAGAGAGAGAGTAACCCAGTGTGAAAATAGAGGAGGAAATTAATTAATAAATTAGAGAGAGAGAGTAACCCAGTGTGAAAAAAGAGGAGGAATTTAATTAATAAATTAGAGAGAGAGAGAGTAACCCAGTGTGAAAATAGAGGATGAATGTGATTAATAAATTAGGGAGAGAGCAACCCAGTGTGAAATTAGAGGAGGAATGTGATTAATAAATGTGGGAGAGAGAGTAACTGAGTGTGAAAATGGAGAAGAAATGTAATTAATATAATCGAGAGAGAGAGAGACCCAGTGTAAAAATAGCTGAGGAATGTAAGTAATAAATTAGAGAGAGAGAGAGAGTAACCAACTGTGCAAAGAGAGGAGAAATCCAATTAATAGATGAGGGAGAGTGAGTAACCCAGTGTGAAAATAGGGGAGGAAAGTGATTGATAACTTAGTTATAAACCCAGTGTGAAATTAGAGGTGGAGTGCAATTAATAAGTTTGACCGAGAGAGAGAGAGATATAGACCCAATGTGATTATGTAGGAAGAATGTAATTAATAAATTAGAGAGAGAGAGAAAGACAGCATGAAAATAGTGGAGGAATGTAATTAATAGATTGGAGAGAGAAGGTGCAACACAGTGTGAAAATAGAGGAGGAACGTAATTACTAAACTACAGAGAGAGACCTGGTGTGAAAATAGGGGAAGAAAATCATTAATAAATTAGGGAGGGGGAGCAATCGAATGTGAGCACACTGGAGGAAAGCAATTAGTTAATAAGAGATAAAGTCAGAGTGAAAATATAGGAGGGTTGTAATTAATACATAAGAGAGAGAGTGAAAGAGGAACACAGCATGAAAATAGAGGATGAATGCAATTGGTAAATTAGAGATAGAGAGTAAGTTAGTATGAAAATAGAGGAGGAAAGTAATTAATATATTAGAGAGAGAGAGAGAGTAACCAAGAGTGAAAATAAAGGAGGAAAGTAATTAATAAATGAGAGCGAGAAAAACCCATTGTGCGAATAGAAGAGGAATGCAATTAATAAATTAATAAATTAATCCCCTCAGGAACTGCATCCCTCTCCCCACAGTCACTACATTGTATTTTGTGGAATATACCCTCCAGAATGATAACTCTTATTTCAGATGCTCTTGGGCTGGATAATACACGGGCACTGCATTCTGTAGTAGTATGTTCCTCAGATTTTGGAGCTGTTGGTATCACTGGATCTGCAATGAAGTACGGAGACATGGGAGATTGACGAGTGCGGAGAACCTCAAGAGAACATTGAATTGGTAGGAAAATTTAGAAACTGATTCATTTCTCCATTTGTACAGTACGAAACAGGCCAGTGTCACTGTGCTCTCTCCCACCTAAATGTCCAAAAGTCACTAACTACTCACTGCATCCCACTCCCGTCACTCCCTAAGTTCCACTCCCATCAGTCACTACATCCCACTCCCATCAGTCACTACATCCCACTCCCATCAGTCACTACATCCCACTCTCATCAATCACTACATCTGAATTATGTCAGTCACTGCACCCAACTCCCCTCACTCACTGCACCCAACTCTCATCACTCACTGCATCCCACTCCCCTCACTCTTTGCATCCCACTCCCCTCACTCACTGCATCCCACTCCCTTCACTCACTGCACCCCATTCCCCTCACTCACTACATCGCTCTCCCCTCACTCACTGCACTCCACTCCACTCTGTCAGTGCATCTTAATCCCCCCAGTCACTAAATCCTACTCCCCTCATGCTCTGCATGCCATTCCTGTCAGTTACTACATTCCACTCCCACCTGTCACGACATCCCACTCCCGTCAGTAATTGCACCACACACCCCTCAATCACTTCATCCTACTCTCCTCAGTCACTTCATCCCACGCACCTCAGTCACTGCACCCCACTCCCCTCAGTCACGGCATCCCACTCCCCTCAGTCACTTCATCCAACTCCCCTCAGTCACTTCATCCATCTCCCCTCACTCAGTGCACCCCACTCCCCTCACTCACTGCATCCCAATCGCCTCACTCACTGCACCCCACTCCCCTCACTCACTGCACCCCACTCCCCTCAGTCACTGCATCCCACTCCCCTCACTCATTGCATCTCACTCCCCTCACTCAGCACATCCCACTCCCCTCACTCACTGCACCCCACTCCCCTTACTCACTGCATCCCACTCCCCTCAGTCACTTCATCCAACTCCCCTCACTCACTGCATCCCACTCCCCTCACTCACTGCTCCCCTCTCCCCTCAGTCACCTCATCCAACTCCACTCAGTCATTGCATCCCACTTTACTCATTCACTTCTTTCACTTCCCTCAGTCACTTCATCCCACTCACCTCAGTCACTTAATCCCTCTCTACTCAGTCACTGCACCCCACTCCCCTGAGACCCTACTCCCCTCTCCCCTCAGTCATTGCATCCCACTCCCCTCAGTCACGACATCCAATTCTCTCAAACACTTCATCCCACACACCTCAGTCATTGCATCCCACTCCCCTCACTCACTGCTCCCCATCCCCTCAGTCAGTGCATCCCACTCCCCTCAGTCACTTCATCCAACTTCACTCAGTCACTGCATCCCACTCCCCTCAGTCACTTCATCCAACTCCACTAAGTCACTGCATCCCACTCTCCCGATACCCTACTCCCCTCTCCGCTCCGTCGCTGCATCCCACTCCCCTCAGTCACGACATCCCATTTCCCTCCATCACTACGTTGTATTTTGTAGAATATCCCCTCCAGAATTGTCACTCTTATTTCAGATGGTCTGGTAAATACACGGGCTCTGCAGTTTTTTAGTAGTATGTTCCTCAGATTTTGGAGCTGTTGATATCCCTGGATCTGCAATGAAATAAGGAGACATGGGAGATTGACGAGTGTGGAGAACCTCAAGAGAACATTTAATTGGTGGGAAAATTTAGAAAATGATTCATTTCTCCATTTGTACAATACGAAACAAACCATTGTCACTGTGCTCTCTCCCACCTAAATGTCCAACAGTCACTAACTCACTCATTGCATCCCACTCCCATTAGGCCCTATATCCCACTCCCGTCAGTCCCACTATCCTACTCCCATCAGTCACTACATCCCAATCCCGTCAGTCACTGCACCCCACTCCCCTCAATCACTGCACCCCACACCCCTCACTGACTGCACTCCCTCCACTCAGTCAGTGCATCTTAATACCCTCAGTCACTACATCCTACTCCCCTCAGTCACTGCATCGCACGCCCCTCAGTGACTGCATCCCACTCCCCTCAGTCATTGCATCCCACCCCCCTCAGTCACTACGTCCCACTCCCCTCAGTCACTGCTCCCCTCTCCCCTCAGTCACTGCATCCCACTCCCCTCAGTTACTGCATTGCACGCCCCTCAGTGCCTGCATCCCACTCCCCTCAGTCATTGCATACCACCCCCCTCAGTCACTACGTCCCACTCCCCTCAGTCATTGCATCCCACTCCCCTCAGTCAGTTCAACCCACTCCCCTCAGTCACTTCATCCACTTCCCTCAGTCACTTCATCCCACTCCACTCAGTCACTTCATCCCACTCCCCTCAGTCACTTCATCCCACTCCCCTCAGTCACTTCATCCCACTCCCCTCAGTCACTTCATCCACTCCCCTCTGTCACTGCATCCCACTCTCCTCAGTCACTTCATCCCACTCCCCTCAGTCACTTCATCCCACTCCCCTCAGTAACTGCATCCCACTCCCCTCAGTCACTTCATCCACTTCCCTCAGTCACATCATCCCACTCCCCTCAGTCGCAGCATCACACTCCCCTCAGTCACTTCATCCACTCCCCTCAGTCACTTCATCCACTTCCCTCAGTTACTACATCCCACTCACCTCAGTCACTTCATCCACTTCCCACAGTCACTTCATCCCACTCCCCTCAGTGACTTCATCCCACTCCCCTCAGTGACTTCATCCCACTTCCCTCAGTGACTTCATCCCACTCCCCTCAGTCACTTCATCCACTTCCCTCAGTCACTACATCCCACTCCCCTCACAATCCGCATGCCTCTCCCTTCAGTCGCAACATCCCTCTCCTGTCCATCACTGCACCCATGCCCCTCAGCAACTGCATCCCACACCCCTCAGTAACTGCATCCCACTCCCTTCAGCCATTGCATCACACTCCCCTCCGTCACTACATTGTATTTTTTAGAATATCCCCTCCAGAATTGTCACTCTTATTTCAGATGCTATTGGGCTGGTAAATACACGGGCACCGCAATTTTTTAGTAGTATGTTCCTCAGATTTTGGAGCTGTTGATATCCCTGGATCTGCAATGAAATAAGGAGTCATGGGAGATTGACGAGTGTGGAGAACCTCAAGAGAACATTTAATTGGTAGGAAAATTTAGAAAATGATTCATTTCTCCATTTGTACAGTACGAAACAAACCATTGTCACTGTGCTCTCTCCCACCTAAATGTCCAACAGTCACTAACTCACTCACTGCATCCCACTCCCATCAGTCGCGATATCCCACTCCCATCAATCCCTACATCCTACTCCCGTCAGTCACTACATCCCAATCCCGTCAGTCACTGCACCCCACTGCTCTCACTCACTGCACCCCACACCCCTCACTGACTGCACTCCCTCCACTCAGTCAGTGCATCTTAATACCCTCAGTCACTACATCCTACTCCCCTCACACTCTGCATGCCACTTCTGTCAGTCACTACATTCCACTCCCATCTGTCACAACATCCCACTCCCCTCAGTTTCTGCATCCCACTCCCCTCACTCACTGTTCCGCTCGCCCCTCACTGCATCCCACTCCCCTCACTCACTGCTCCCCTCTCCCCTCTATCACTGCATCCCACTCCCCTCAGTCACTTCATCCAACTCCACTCAGTCACTGCACACCACTCCACGCAGTCCCTACTACCATCTCCCCTCAGTCACTGCATCCCACTGCCCTCAGTCACTGCATCTCACTCCCCTCACTCACTGCATCCCACTCCCCTCACTCACTGCACCCCACTCCCTTCACTCACTGTATCCCACTCCCCTCACTCACTGCACCCCACTCCCCTCACTCAGTGCACCCCACTCCCCTCACTCACTGCATCCCATTCCCCTCACTCACTGCATCCCACTCTCCTCACTCAGTGCACCCCACTCCCCTCACTCACTGCATCCCACTCGCCTCACTCACTGCACCCCACTCCCCTCACTCACTACACCCCACTCCCCTCAGTCATTGCATCCCACTCCACTCACTCACTGCATCTCACTCCCCTCACTCACTGCATCCCACCCCCCTCACTCACTGAACCCCACTCCCCTCACTCACTGCATCCCACTCCCCTCACTAACTGCATCCCACTCCCCTCACTCACTGCACCCCACTCCCCTCACTCACTGCATCCCACTCTCCTCACTCACTGCATCCCATTCCCCTCAGTCATTGCATCCCACTCCCCTCAGTCACTTTATCCAACTCCACTCAGTCACTGCACACCAGTCCGCTCAGTCCCTACTCCCCTCTCCCCTCAGTCACTGCATCCCACTGCCCTCAGTCATTGCATCCCACTCCCCTCACTCACTCTTCCCCTCTCCCCTCTGTTACCGCATCCCACTCCACTCAGTCACTTCATCCCACTCCACTCAGTCACTTCATCCCACTCCACTCAGTCACTTCATCCCACTCCCCTCACTCACTCTTCCCCTCTCCCCTCTGTTACCTCATCCCATTCCACTCAGTCACTTCATCCAACTCCCCTCAGTCACTGGACACCACACCCCTCAGTCACTGCTCCCCACTCCCCTCAGTCACTGCTCCCCTCTCCCCTCAGTCACTGCATCCCACTCCCCTCAGTTACTGCATTGCACGCCCCTCAGTCACTGCATCCATCTCCCCTCAGTCATTGCATAACACCCCCCTCAGTCACTACGTCCCACTCCCCTCAGTCACTGCATCCCACTCCCCTCAGTCATTGCATCCCACTTCCCTCAGTCACTACGTCCCACTCACCTCATTTACTTCATCCCACTCCCCTCAGTCACTTCATCCCACTCCCCTCAGTCATTTCATCCCACTCCCCTCAGTCACTTCATCCCGCTCCCCTCAGTCACTTCATCCCACTCCCCTCAGTCACTTCATCCCACTCCCCTCAGTCATTTCATCCCACTCCCCTCAGTCACTTCATCCCACTCCCCTCAATCACTTCATCCCACTCCCCTCAGTGACTTCATCCCACGCAACTCAGTGACTACATCCCTCTCCACTCAGTCACTACATCCCACTGTTCTCAGTAATTTCATACCTCTTCCCTCAGTCACTGCAGTCCACTGCCCTCAGTCAGCTCATATAGAGGCAGAACCATCAGACAGAGTCTCAGCCATTGATTGTGCCAATAATACAGATGTTTATTAAACAGAAGCAAAATCAAACAACCAGGCACTTAGCAAACAATCAAAGTCTTATTAATCTACATTTTAAATGAAGTCAAATTTTACACATATTTAATAGGGGAAGATAAGGAGAAAAATATACTTATCAACAAAGCCCTACAGGTCTCACAAATGAAGTGTTAACGCATTGAGGTCAATGTCTGGGAGGAGCTCGCTACCAATCAGTCAAAATGGCCACCACGTGTCCATCATTCTGCATCACGCTGTTAGTCACCATGTCTTAATGATGAGGCAGAGCGGCCACAGGGAAGGAATGGGAAGGAAGTAAATCCTGCTCTGCGAATCCCACTACCTGGTGGGACATCCTGCCCAATGTTCCCGAAGCTCTGCGGCTGGAGAATCAGCCTGTTCATCCACATGAAGACCCACAGCAGGAAGTGGCCAGCACGAGGAGACATCATCATCGAATCGAGGGACAGCCAAAGCTCAGGACAATGTACTATCCAACTTGGTGATGTGACCAAACTTGGACACAGAACACTCAGTCCCCTCAACAAATCATTGGTATATATTGTAAATTTGATGAGAATGGTGATTGTTGAAGATTATTAGGCACCAGGCCAAGGAGAGTTGGGAGTGCGATGGAGATGCAGTAGGTCACAGGGCTAGTAATCCAGAGAGTGTGAATTCAAATTTCACTCCTGGGGTTTGAGAATTTGAATTTCAAAGCAAGCCTGTATACACACAGCCTGGGGCAGTAAAAGCCACTGGCAGATTGTGAAAGTTACAAGGATTTATAAAGTGAATGTTCTCTCTCTAAAACAGTGCCCATTAAGAATACACTTCACAGCTTTCCAAGGCTCACTTGACAGCAACTCCCAATCTCATCAAACAAACCAATTAGAAGGATAAGGGCAGCAGGCTCATGGGAACGACACAGCCTGGAATTTCCCCTCCAAGCCTCACAGCAACCTGACTTGAAACACAATTGGTCGTCCCTTGACTGTCGCTGGGTCAACATCCTGGAACTCCCTCGCTAACAGCACAGTGGGTATACCTACACCACATGGACTGCAGCGGATTAAAAAGGTGGCTCATCACCAACTTCTCAGGGGCAATTACAGGTGGGCAATAAAAGCTGGCCTAGCCATGAAGCCCACGTCCAAAGAAGCAATGGAAATATATACTCCGGCCATTACACAATGTTGACTATAAAATGTTCAGACCTGTTGTCAATTTCAACCCCTCCCTTAACCATTCATGGTCAGTAACTGGAGGCAGCTTATGATATAGGGGACAAAACACTGTTCCAATCCTCAGGTGAGATGTTTCCTTGTTTTGTTATTGCAGCTCCTTTCATTAATAATCTTTAATTTGCACAAATGTTGTCACAATCACATTGATGAATGATATTGTTTCAGCCAACCCGCACTGCCAGTGGTCGCAGGTGAATCCCATGTGATGAACGCTGTTGGATGTGTTGTTGCAGAGACTGACACGCTCACGGCAGATTGTACCGGAGAGTGAGGGGGAAGCAAGTGGTGACCCCACTGCATCTCTCACAGCAACATTCATTTCAAGGCTCTGGTAAGCATTCGGCTATGAATGGACCATTATAATAAGATCAGGGATTTGTCACCTGCTGTGTATTTGTTCGCAGGGGTGTGTGCTCCTTGTCCTGTCTGCATACAGTGCTCAGTAACTGAATTGTATTCGAATATTAGAATGATGTCTGGAGGAGGAGTGGGGCTGGAGGAGGAGTGAGGGAAAACATTCAGTTATTCACTTTCTTGCATCGACAAATGAATTGAACAATTCGAGTAAAGGGATATTTCCGCACATTCATCAACTGCTTCCTGAAATTCCTTTGGCTCACAGCTTAAATCCCAGTGTTTGTGCATCAGCTCCGGAGTATGGCAATTCTCCATTATTTTTGTGAATATACGATATCCGCAGTGATATTGAATACCCCGTAAACAAATCCACAAAAGGATGAAATTGGCCAAGATGACAACCAGTAAATTGGTGGATTTCCTTCGACTCTCCATCTCTGGGTCTCTGGGTCCCTCCCCACTACTGTGAGCCTGGAGTCTCCTACGGGCTCTGCTGCTCATTAAAATATGTCTGACGGTGAGAACATTGAGCAGCAGAATCAGGAGAAATGGGGCCGCTGGGTTTACAATGTAATAGAGGAGCTCAATTGCTCCCCAGACAGGGGAATGCTGAGTCTCGACTGTTGTATCACAAAACCAGGGGAAATAGAGGAGCAAGTACTTTCCGTAAAACATAAAAGACCAGGTGATGTTCTTTAAATAGCTCAAAACAGACACAGTTCCCAGAACCGCAGCTGCTTTTTCCTCAGTGCAATATTTCATTTTCAGCTTCTGGCTACAAATAGCTACAAATCGATCAAAGGTGAACGTGACAGTGAACCAGACTGATCAGTCAGTGGCTGCATAAATCAGGAAAGCATGGATATTAGACAGGGAGATAAACTCGATGAAAATAAACTCATCCGGGTAACAATCAGAATGTGTTTCATTATTAGGTGAAGGATAATGACCTGTAGATCTGTCACTGCCATGCCCACCAAGTAATGAGTGACACATTTGGAGAGACCACACTTTACAAATGCAGTCGTAAGTAAGCTAACTGTGAGGAAGGGAAAATAATCGTAGAGATTAGAAATCAGGCGTAATCAGCTTTATTTAGTGTCTATTTTACTGATGTAGGTTATTGCAGCGACGCACTGATATGATTGTACCTGAAGGTACAGAGGAAAGATGACATGAGAAAATGGTGACCTTTGAACTCAGTGTTGATCCTAATACTCCCATTGACGCCAAGGCTGACTGAAACGTTGCTCGCCATCTGAACACTCAAGAGTACTAATGAAGTACCACCTAAATTCTGGCTTTTCAAATGTTATATACCCAACATCATTTTTGGATTCTGTGGCTGTCTAAAAAGCCAGGCACCCCTTCAACCACATCCCCTCCCTATTTATCCGGTCTGATGAACGGCAGCCCGCAATCCAGATTTCATGCATCATTGGCTGGCTTCTGGAATGGTCAGCAGAGCCAAGCATTGTTCCCAATGCCAACCTTGTAACCCAGAACCAGGTCTGGATCCTGACTGAGCCGCAATGCTTCAATGGCCAAAGCTGCCTGAACTGAAATATTAACTCTGTTTATCTCTCAGACTTGCAAACTGCAGTGTTTGCACAGAATCGACTTATATTTATGTAGCACTTAAAATATCCCATAAACCATGACACTGTGATTCAAAGGAACAACATAAAATAAGATGTAATGCTGACCAAGATAAGGTGATTATTAGGTAAGATGACAATGTCCTTGCTGAATAGATCTGTTTGAGGAGTGTTGTAAATCAGGAAAGCGAGCCTGAGATAATGAAGGAGGATTTTGTGGGGCTGTGGGGGAAGGTATGGCTTTGGGGGAAGTTTGTCTAGTGGAGTTTTGGTGTTGTGGGGGCAGTAGGGCAGATGGTGGTATTGAGCGGTGGGAGGGATGGTGCGGTAGTGAGCAGGATTGGTGGCTGGAGGGGGTGGTGGAATGGGGAGATGGTGGTCACGGGGTGAACGCCAGACATTTTGAAATGATACCTATCACAGAGGAAGATGGCATTGGGGATTGGCTAATCATTGCATTTCAGGGATATCAATGCAGGAGTTCCACAGGGTAGCGTCATCAGCACCAACATCTTCAACTGTTTTACCAATGATCTTCCCTTCATTATAATATCAGAAGTGGGGGTGTTCCCTGATGATTGTACAATGACCAGCATCGTACGCAGTTCCTCAGATACTGAAGCAGTCCATGTCCAAATACAGCAAGCCCTGGACAATATCCAGGCTTGGGCTGAAAGGTTGCAGTTAACATTCGACACCAAGTGCCAGTAAAGAACATGTCAAACGGGAGAGAAAGTTAATATCTCTCCTTGACATTCAGCAAAATTGCCATTGCTGTGTCCCCCATGATCCTTTGGAGCTACTATTGACCAGAGACTGAACTGGACCAGGCATATAAATAGTGTGGCTAAATGGGTTCAAGTGGCAAGGGATACTGCCACGAATAACTGACCTCCTGGCTTCCCAAGGACTATCCATCATCTACAAGGCAAGAGTCAGGGGAATAATGGAATACTCGCCTCTTGACTGGATGAGTACAGCTCCCTCGACACTCAAGACACTCGACACCATCTCGGACAAAGCAGCCCCGCTTGATTGGCACCACATCCACAAACATTCATTCTCTCCACCACTGATGCACAGGAGCAGCAGTGTGTACCATCAACAAGTTGTACTGCAGCAACACATCAAAGCTCCTTCGACAACACCTTCCAATCCCGTGACCACTACCAACTAGAAGGACAATTGCAGCAGGCACATGATAACACACCTGAAAAAAAAAGCAATGATGGCGGGGTCAACTCAGCCACTAGAGCCAGTCAGCGGTTGTGACATTGACTGAGAAACAGAAAGGAGAATGAATTGGTGAACGGTCATTCTTCAGGCAGAAGGGGAGAATGCAGTGGGACTCCACAGGGGGCCTTATTAGAAGCTTTGCTCTTTATGATATAAAAGACAAGGCCTCGTATATTAAAGACATGGTATTGAGGCCTGGGGATGACACAGCGATGTGAATACTGCTAAGTAGTGAGGGGGTAGCAGTAGGCTTTTCGAGGGCGCAGAGGGTGCTGTAAGAATGAGGCGGAGAGGAGGTGAAACTTCAAATAAAGGAAGAGCGACAATTAGAGCAATTTTAAAGGTGGTCGCTGAGCATAGGGAGGGAAATGTGCTGATGTTTGAAGTTAGCAGAGCACAGCAATTAGATTGTAAACAATAAAAGATATTTGATTTGATAAAGAGATGAAGAGAATGCACAAAGCAGGAATTTATGCAGAACATTGACAAGTCAAAGATTAGGCCTTCGATGGAGGATTGTCTCTAACTTTGGACCTGACAGTTTTGGAAGGGTGTCAGGGCATTGGCGAGGATGCAGAGAAGATTCACTGGAAGGGTCATAGGGATGAGGGGTTGTAGTCACATGGAGAGATTGGCGAATCAGGGATTGTTTTTCTCAGATCAGATCAGGCAAATTGTGTGTTCATCAGGTGCGTTTTAAAATACGTTGGGTTTTGATAAGAGTTAATCAGGAAGCAACATTTCCACGCGAACCTTGAATAATGGCCAGGAGAAACAGATTAAAGGTGATTGAAAATGATGGGCAGAGGGAAGGGGAAGATGATTTCTCACAGAGCCAGTGTTTACACTGATACCTGGAATTCAATGCCTGGGGTGCTGCTGGAAGCAGATACAACACTAACTTGCAAAATGGAATTGGATAAAGACTTGCCCTGGAGGGCGTGGTTTTGTGGGGGAGGGTATTTTCAGATGGATTTTCAGAGCTAATGGAAAAGGGTAGGAGGGAAAATCCAATGGGATAGATGTTTCCAAGTACTCGGTTTGGCAATGTGTGCCAAATGGCCTAGTCTTGCACTGTGTGAAACCAAAGACAATACACGTCCAGGAAACCTTCCAGGTCCTTAAACAAAAATCCAGCTGAAGATAACCTGGACACTAAAACGAATACAGGCCCTGCAGCGACCGCTGCCCCTTCAAGTCCTACAGGCCTTGGAACATTAGGCAGGAGGGGAAGATCTCGATAGCCTCCACAGCAGAATGTATCTCCCTTCCTGAACATTGTTACATTAGTCACATCCGTGGTGTCAGAGCTAAGTTCCTGTTCCTGTCAAATAGGTAGGTTGAGGCCATGGGCCCTTGATGTGAGAAATCGGACACAGCTTTGAAGGCCTCAGCTGGAAGACCATGGCAGCCAAAAGCTCCACTGTTTCTCTTCCATTTGATTGCTTGTTGCAGCTCACCCATTGCTGGTCGTTCATCAGCTGCTGAAACTAATGCAGATCCTGACAATGATGTAGACCTCTGAAACTAATACAAACTCTGAAACATATACAGATCCTGAAAATCATACAAACCCTGAAATTAATATTGACCCTGAAACTAATACAAACTCTGAATCTTAAACAGACCTGAAATTAGTAAAGTCTCTGAAACTAAAACAGACCCTTAAACTAATACAGTTCGTGGCAGTAAAGCGCACCCTGAAACTAATTCAGGCACTGAACCTACTACTGATCCCGAAACTAATACAGACCCTGAACGCATAACCAATACTGCAACTAATACAGATCCTGACATTATACAGGCCCTTAAACTATTCAAGTTTATGGCGATAAATCACACCCTCAACCTAGTACAGACAATGAAATTAATAGAAACTCTGAAATGAATTAAGACCCAGAAACTAATACGGATCCTTAAACGAATGCAGATCATGAAACGAATACAGACCCTGAAATGAATATAGACAATGAATCTAAAACCGACCTGAAACTAATTCACACCTTGAAACAAATACAGATCCTGAAAGTAATAGAGGTCCTGAAACTAATACAGACACTGGCAATAATGCAGACGCTGAAACTAATACATATCTTGAAACTAGTACACATCCTCAAACCAAAACAATCGGTAAACTAATACACAGTCGGGGAAAGACTATTGGAGGGCACTTGCTGATGGAGACAGAGAGGGACAATATCGCAGCAAGTGTCAGGGAACCATAATCTCAGACAGACACAGGGACGTAGAAAGTGAGAGACTGACACACAAAATGTAGGAGAGACCGGCAGTTAATGGGAAAGACAGTGACAAGTACGTAATAATAGAGAGGGATATAAATAGAGTGATTGAAAATAGAGAGGGATGTAAATAGAGTGATAGAAAATAGAGAGGGATGTAAACAGAGTGATAGAAAATAGAGAGGGATGTAAACAGAGTGATAGAAAATAGAGAGGGATGGAAACAGAGTGATAGAAAATAGAGAGGGATGTAAACAGAGTGATAGAAAATAGAGAGGGATGTAAACAGAGTGATAGAAAATAGAGAGGGATGTAAACAGAGTGATAGAAAATAGAGAGGGATGTAAACAGAGTGATAGAAAATAGAGAGGGATGTAAACAGAGTGATAGAAAATAGAGAGGGATGTAAACAGAGTGATAGAAAATAGAGAGGCATGTAAACAGAGTGATAGAAAATAGAGAGGGATGTAAACAGAGTGATAGAAAATAGAGTGGGATGTAAACAGAGTGATAGAAAATAGAGAG
The DNA here is from genome assembly GCA_026770705.1 of Isurus oxyrinchus. Taxonomy (NCBI): domain Eukaryota; kingdom Metazoa; phylum Chordata; class Chondrichthyes; order Lamniformes; family Lamnidae; genus Isurus; species Isurus oxyrinchus. The sequence goes on along the minus strand of JANJGN010000056.1, from coordinate 1,771,314 downwards.
GGATGTAAACAGAGTGATAGAAAATAGAGAGGGATGTAAACAGAGTGATAGAAAATAGACAGGGATGTAAACAGAGTGATAGAAAAGAGGGAGGGATGTAAACAGAGTGATAGAAAATAGACAGGGATGTAAACAGAGTGATAGAAAATAGAGAGGGATGTAAACAGAGTGATAGAAAATAGAGAGGGATGTAAACAGAGTGATAGAAAATAGAGAGGGATGTAAACAGAGTGATAGAAAATAGAGAGGGATGTAAACAGAGTGATAGAAAATAGGGAGGGATGTAAACAGAGTGATAGAAAATAGGGAGGGATGTAAACAGAGTGATAGAAAATAGAGAGGGATGTAAACAGAGTGATGGTCTGTGACACAGAGAGAAGCAAACAGCGATTTACAGTGAGGGTGAAAGAATGGGAGTGAAAATGGTTTCAGAGAAAGTGTCAACAGGGAGTGAGTGAGAATGAAGGAATATTAAAAGAGAGAAGGTTTATGACAGATTGACAAACATGGATATGAGAGTCAAAGAATGTAAGAGGAACAGAGATAGTGTGAGAGACAGTAACAGTCAGTGGGTCAGAGTCCGAGTGAAGCAATGTGCGAGAAAGAGATGGTTTGAGGGAGAGTAACAAACACGGAGTCCGAGTGAAAAAATGTGCGAGAAAGAAATATGGTGTGATAGGGAGTGACAACAAGGAGTGAGTGTAACATTGAATGACTGCGAAAAGAGGTGGTTTGAGAGAGTCACAAACGGAGTGAGTGTGGGGTCTGAATGTTCCTGGTCCCATTACTGCCCAAAGGAGGGGGCTACTCCTGTGAGAGTGTGCAGACAAATAGAGCGGCGGGTTACCTCTTCATCAATATAGAAAGGGTTATTTGGTGATTGATGTAAAGAACAATGAGGGAGCCTCCATGTTGTGGCAGCTTCATAGCCACCGACTACCAGGGCTGTGCAACTTTCCCGGTGGGGCTGCCCGAACGCCAAAACCACCGGCACTCTTAGTAATGAGGCTACATGGGGAGTTCCCACTATTCATCTCACAGTGAGCTTCACAATGCACAATTAGGAGACGACCTCCAGGAAAGATTGTTCCCTCATCTCACTATCCCAACATCAGTTCTCGGGGCTCTGATTGGGTCCCGAATTCATAGTTCCGAAGCACGCAGGTATATTCAGGTCACAGGGAGAAGCGGAGAGAGAGAGAGAGATAGAGAGAGATTGAACTAAAAGGAATTCAGATGAAGTGCGAGCTGTGGAGGGAAGTGAGCTCTGTCAGTGGGTCCTTTTCATTTCCCAGTCACTGTGTGAATCCTGAAAACCGGATCCCATTATTTCACTTTGCATTCTAGTTCGATCCAATGTGTCTGTGTATGTGTGTGTGTGTGTGTGCACGTGTGTGTCTGCAGACGGTCAGCGTGCGTGTGTGTGTGTCTGTATGTGTATGCCTGTGTAGTATTTGCGTATGTGCATGTCTGTCTGTGCACCCGTGTGTGTGTCTGTCTATATTTGTGTGTATCTGTGTATGTGTATGTCTGCGTCTTTGTGTCTGTGCATGTGTGTACGTGTGTGTGTGTGTGTGTGTGTGTGTTTGTGTGTGAGTATTTGTGCCTGTATGTGTGTCTGTGGATGTGTGTGTCTGCGTCTTTGTGTCTGTGCATGTGTGTGTGTGTGTTTGTGTGTGCTGTGTGTTTGTGTCTGTGTGTGTGTGTGAATGTGGGTGCCTGTGTATGTGTCTGTGTGAGTGTGTGTCTGTGTGTGTCTGTCGAGGGGCTCACATTTCCTCCCTCTACTAATGTTCATCATTTCTGATCAGTGGTTTTTAACTCGCTGCTGCCTGATGTTGGTGAGTGTCTGTCGGTGTAAATGACAGAGGGATTTCAGAGACATTGTTGTGCTTTTACTAGCGAACATTTAGATTTGCTTTAATCACATTACTCTTTATTGATTCTCCTCAGCATTATTAAAGTACTAAAGGGTACAATTAAAGAGCCCAGTGGACGGCGGTGCAGGAGAAATGTTTAGCACGAAGTTTCAAACGCTATTTGTATTCATCTTGTTGCTGTTCCCTTTGATGTCCAGGAGAGCGCATGTGGAGGGGTTTGGCGGTGAAACTTTGCAGTATCACCTTTTCTCCCTGTGCCAATGGCTGAGTGTGATGGGCGGAGCCGGCGGGAACCTTCGCTCCAAACCTGTCCATTGTGTCTGAAAAGGAAGAAGGACTAGGCCCTTTCCATTGTGCTGTCATCAATGGCCAAGATCACTCCCCCGTTCATTGTACAATCCCAGGGCCCTCCACTCTTTGTTATGACATCATCATGGGACTAGGCCCTGCCCCCATTTCCATTGTGCAGCCAGAGGAACCTCCATCCAATTAAGCTGTCATCAATGCGAGCAGCCCCTTCTTAAGATGCTGCCACAGTTCCCACCCTTTCTATTATTCAGTCGTTATGAAGAACAGTCCCACCCCCTGTCCATTGTGCTGTCACATTACCCACCTGCGATATTATGCCGTTGTCATGGGGAGCAGATCTCACCCACGAGGCATTGTGCAGTCACAGGTGCTCCAACTCCCGTTATGCCCTCGTCATGGGAAACAGCACCAACCGCACACCCGCCCTCCACCACCCACCTGCTCCCGGGGAGCTGTGTGGATTAGGTGCCTCACCTCAATGCTGTCACCACGGGGATCAGGCACCTTCCCCACACTCCATTGCAGTGACGGTGCTACACAACTCCTCCAGTCAATCTGTCGAACGGCACAGCACCTCCACCCACTGGGAATGTCAATTAAAATGAGAAAATGCTGGACTTTCCCTGATTCATTTCTTCTCTCCTTTTTGAATGAATTCCACGATTGGTGCAAAGGGACATTTCAGCACATGCTTCAATTGCTCCCTGAATTTCGTCAGGGTCAGGGCATAAATACAGGAATTTGTGGAGCAGCTCAGGAGCTGCATCATGAAGCCCAGTTCCTGTACATAAGGATGCAGTAATATGGACTGATAACCCAAATTATTCATCCGTATCCATACAGAATATACCATAATTGTAGCCCACAACAGGAGGAAATTTGCCGAGATAGTAAACAGTAAAATCATGGATTTCCTTCGACTCTCCATCTCCGGATCTCTGATCCCCTCTCCACTGTTCTGAGCCCAGAGCCTCCTGCGGCCTCTGCTGCTCACTAAAATGTGTCTGATGGTGAAAACATTGAGCAGCAGGATCATGACAAATGGGACACAGGGAGTAAGAATGTAATGTACAAACTCGATTGTTACCCAAACCATAGAGGAGTAAACATCTAGCGTTGCAAAACAAAACCATGGCTGGTTCAACAATTGATACATTGTTTTGAACATGAAATACCAGAAAAGGTTCTTTAACAAGCTCAGCACAGATACTGTTCCAAGAACCACAGCTGCTGTCTTTTTGGTACAATATCTACATTTCAGAGTTCGGAAAGATATGGCTATAAATCGGTCAAAAGTGAAAGTGACGGTGAACCAGACTGAGCAATCAGTGGCTGCATAAAGCAGCACGGCATGGATATTACAGATACGAAGGTGCCACAGGAAATGAAACTGCTCCTGAAAAACAATTGGAATATGCCTCAATACCAGGTCGAGGATAATCACCATTAGATCCGCTGATGCCATAGCCAACAAGTAGAGACTGACACATTTGGAGAGACCACACGTTCCCCGGGAAATGATCAGAATTGTCAATGATAGAACTGTGAGCAAGGGAAATAAACAGGAAAAAAAAATATTAGGTTAGCAGAAAAGGTTATTTGATAACTTATTGTAATTTTCGATTATGCCACTGTAACAATTAATACATTTAATTGATTTTACCTGAAATAACAAATGGTGGAGTTTTAAAATGTTGTATGTCTGGAGAGATTAAATGTTCAAGTATAATACTGATATTGTAGAACTCAATTTCATTGGAGGTGCAGGAGCACCGTTACTTTGGGTGCCTTGTTCCCAATATTTGAACGTGTCAGTCGAGATTAACAAAAGCAGTTAATAGAACAGCTGGGTCCTTCAGCTTGATAAATGGATGCAAACGCCAGAAAGCTACTCTAAACTATTCAAAACACTAGTTTGACCAAATGTATTGTACTCTGCCGAATAATATGCAGCTCACTTTAGAAATAATATGAATAATTTGTTGAGGGGATAGAAGACACAGGCAAGAATGGCACCACAGGTGAGTGATAAGATTGGAGAAGCTTAGTTATTATCATGAAGAGTGCAATCACAGAATGGGTGCAACATGGAGGGTTGATATTTCGTACATCTTATCCATGCAGGTCCACTGACGGAGCAATTCGTTGGTGTCACTTCCACAGTCATTTCCCTCTTGTTCAATACTTGTCCCCTTTTCAGGTACTAATTCGATGCCCGTTGTCCTCGGTTGGGCCTGGCTCCACCATACACTCAGCCAGCGCATTCCAGGTTCAGTTTTGCAATAAAGGTTTTCCTCTTGGGGACATCCCTTCTTTTTCCAATTACCTTATCTCCATGCCCTCTGATTCTCGATGTTTCCAACAATGGAAGATTTTCTCCATGCCTACTTTTTCCAGACCGTTTATAATTTAAAATATTGTTTCAAGTCGCCTCTCAAACTTGAGTTTTCCAAGGAGAACAGCCACAACTTTTCCAATTTATCCCCACAACTGGGATTCATCATCTCAGAGCAAATTGCCGTCTATTGTTTCTGTTCCTCCTTTAGTGCCTTAACCTTTTTGTTAAATTGAGATTTCCAGAGCTGGGCACAATGTTCCAGCTGAGGAGGGAAGTGCGTTTTATGGAGGTTTATCATCTCCGTCTTCCTTTTTGTCTCTATGCCCCTCCTCCTAAAGCCCAGGATGCGGGAAGATTCATAAACCACTGTCTCCACCCATCCTCTCACCTTCACTGATTCACGCACCTGTACATACAGATCACTCTGCTCCTGCACCAATGTCAGAATTGTGAGCTGAGAAATTAACATTAAGGTGTTCAACATTTTGCCCAGTTGAGAGAAATTGTAGGAAAGATGCCATTCTTTTTCTATTTGCTGAATGGGTGATAAACGGATGGCTCAGATATAATCTGACTAGCAGAAGGAGCAGTAGTACTATTTGAAATACACTAGCCACTAATGTGGCGCTGCCTGATTTAATATTGCATTTCAAACGTGAATTTGTTAAACATTCGAAGGGAAAATTCTGTAAAGAGGTGAGGGGCAACAATATAAGAATGAAAATATTCGCTTTCGTCCTGCCAGCCCATGTAACTCTCTGAGCACAGGAACGGTTGATAAGTCTGTTTTGATTCCAGTTATTTTACAGGCAGCAGAACATGATATTTGTTGAGTTTTATAAAGGTTTGTAACCAGGAGGTGAACTTTGTGCAAGATGGTGGCCTGGGGCGGTGGGGGTGGTGGGGAGGGCGGGGAGGACTGGGGGTGGTGGGTGGTGAGTGAGAGGAGGCGATTATGGCTCTGTAACACTGTAATGGATAAGCATATTGTTCTCAATTTGAACGAAAAATGCCCAGATTTTGTGTTTATGTCGCAGATGGGTTGAGGCAGGATTGGAGATATGTGATATTAGGACAGTGGTCGTGGGCAGTATTTCGGAAAGGTGTATATTGGGTAGGAACTAAGCTCAGGGCATCAGCAAACCTTCTGGTTGAACATGAGTCATTGGGCTGTGTCCAGATATGGGGACGAGGTGGGGTGTGTGGCTGCTGGAGGATGTGTGGATGGAGGACAGATTTTCGGATGCAGTCAGGTAACACTGGCTTTGATCCTCACAAGGCCCAACTGAAAAGTAAGAAAAAGGAACAGATGATCATTGAAATTTGGCTTCCAGATATGATAGCGAGATAGAGAGACATCCAGGGATATCAACTGAACTGAAGATACGAATGGGAATTTCAAGCACAGCGTTGCAATTGAACAATCTTCATGTACTTAAAAACTGAAGAGAGAAAGACTTACGAAGCACACCAACAATAGCGAGCATTTGATAGTAAAAACATTGAATAACCTGAAGAGCCTTTGAGACGCGATATTTGAATGCAAATCCATAATAAATCGTCAACAGATAGTGAACATACCAGGGTAACACATTGCCTCTTGTATGATACCAATCGACTGTTCTCAGGTCCTGATACTTGTTCAAACATTCCAGCCTACTGTTCTCAGGGACTGATCCACCGTTGTAACATTCAAATCTATTGTACTCAGATTTAGATCCATTGCTGTAAAAACCAAATCTATGTTTCTCAGATTCTGATCCATTTTTTTAAATATTCCAATCTATTGTTCTCAGATTCTGATCCATTGTTGTTGCATTCTGAACTATTGTTCTCAGACTCTGATCCATCATTGTTACATTCCAAACTATTGTTCTCAGATCCTGATCTATTATGGAAAAATTACTAGCTGCTGCTCTTGGATTCGGACAGATCTTTATAATAGTCCAATATATTGTCCTCCGATTCTAATAAATCTTCTCCCTCGCTTGGGAGCTGCTGCTCGCTGACAGTGCCGCATTGATTATCTGTGGTATAGGATGAAGTGGAAGCATTCGCATTTTAATTGCAGAGGTGTTAGCTCTATCAGCACAATTAAGGTCCATCGAGACTGATACTATTCTGCCACAAAATAAAAGTTTCACTTAACCCCTTTCTAATGAACCCTAATGAAACAGCTGTTTTGCATTTTTGTTGGGATGTCTGAGGTTTTACGAGGGAAGGAAAAATGGAAATCTTGGACATTAACCACTACCCTTAAACCTCCTTGCATATCGGACTATTCCCAACCTGTTGTCAATGTTGCTCCCTCTTTATCGAAGGACAGATGGATAAACCTTGTTTCTGCCGAACAATCAAAGAATTGTTAGTGAAACGCTGTGTTATATCAGAGACTCAGTACTTTGGGGAAAAATGTGTTTGTTGATTAGAAAACCTGTGTTTATAAATAACAGCCAGAAGAGATACATTAATGAAAAAAAAGCCTCTGACAAATGCGATTGGCATCGTGGATGATGTATGAGGTAGGGTCGATGATGAAAGTGTTTTTTTTTTAATTACCATATTTGTTGGGAAACAGTAACATGTGGTTCAGCAACACAAACACAATTGGCTGAATGATGCAGTTTATAATCAAAGATGCTACATGCTCAAATTTGTTCCTTCCTCCAGATAAATATTTTAGAACATAAAAAACTTTTGAAGCTATTTACTTCTTTAGTGATCACCCAGAATTCCAGTGCTCTGTCGCTTGCTTTATACCTTCTCAGTTCCAGCCATCCTCACTATTAAGACTTTCAATTAGCATGCATTAAGGTGAATCATTCCCTTGTTCAGTTTTATCCTCCATATTTCCATGTTAATCCACGATTGGCTATATTTTGTAACAAGATTCTGTGAGGACCACTGTAGATTTGTTTTTCCGTTTCAAACCAGACAACGTTGCATATTATTTTTCCTCATGAAATCCAAACTGAGATGAACCTCACTTGCATTCCATATGATGAATCTTGAGTTTAGAGTTTTCGCTGCTCACTGCTCAATCCTAAGTAAATGTCATCAATTGGTTAATTTCTCACAGTGAACTCTCGATGGCACCTGTCCCAGTTGCAGCTAAAAAGTTGCTCTTAAAACGGGCAAATAAATAGAAACTAGGGATTCTCCAAAACTGCACACATCTTCGAGGGACATCTTCAGGTGTATTCTCAAATAGACCTTTAGTTTATGTATCCTTAAATGGAACATATTTCACTGATATGAAACAATACATAGATCTTACTGGTCTTCAGTCTACATTGATTATCCTTGAACTAATTTGTATCTAATTCTTTAAAAAAAAACCCTTGACCATCGGCTCTGAGTGAATTGATGGTAACCTGCATCTCTACACACTAACAAACAAGGAGAAGTCATCCATTGTTTAGTACCTGTTGCTTTATGACTCTTACCTTTCTGATGTGGCCTGAGGGGAAAGAAAGCTTCTTTCATATAGCAGCTTGTTCTGCTCTGGAGTGCCCTGTCTGCAATTGTGCTGGAGGCATGTTCAACAACGCATTTAGAAGTGTGTTAGAAGAGTATTTGAATAGAAACAATGAGGAGGGTTATGGGGAAACAGTAGGACGATGGCATTGAGCAATAGTGCTCATTCGGACAACCAGCCTGGTCACGATGGGCAGAATGGCCTCCTTCTGCACCATTGCAATTCCGTCATCCTGTGATTCTGAATTTACCTTCACGCATCCAAACTTTTGACAGTGAGAGTAATTTATTGTACGCACCTCAATGTTCTGCATTAAACCAGCGTGGGAAAGACGGGGTGCACTTGGTAAATATTGGGGTTGGGATGAGGGCAGTCATTTCTGAGGGAGTGCTGCATCGTCAGACAGTCAGCACATAGCGAACGTTGCCCTGTCAGAGGGGCAGTAAAGAGGGAGCGCTGAACTGATTGTCAGTACTGAGGAATTGTTGCATTATCGAACAACTAGCACTGAGTTAGCACAGAGCTGTCAGTGATTCAGCATACAGGGAATGCCGCATTGTCGGAGGGGAAGTGTTGGGGGACCGGTGCATTGTCGGAGAATCAGTTCTTACGGTGTTCTGCACTGTCAGCCGGCCAGTGCTGAGTTAAAATCCCGTTTTATCACATTTCCTCCCTCTGTCTACCTGGCATATCACATTGGCACAGCCCCGCTGCTGGTGTACTTGGTCTAAAAGCCTTACACAATCGTGATCCTGGAATCTCACCCTCACTCACACATTGTACCTATTATATTTTCCCACTTCCCCGGTACACTTGGAACAGGTACCTCCCCCACTGTAGCTGCTATATTACCTCCCTGCCCTGCTGTTCCTCATGTACCTGTATTATCCCTCCCCCTGCCAGAAATAGACATCACCCCTCCTTGCTCCTGCTTCTTTTGTTGATGGCCTGATTGCTATCACAATCAGTGTTTTGCGGAACCAATGATGACGCTCCCCTCCCCTCTGTTCTACAGTCTGTATGGGTCTCAGTGCAGCGATGGCAATTAACAGCTTATGGAACAGACTCTGTCCGTTTGTTCTGTCACCATAACGACTGCACTCACTGCCTCTCTGCCCTCTGCCTGCTGTCAGCCCAGCAAACATCCCCTCTGCCAATGGAAAGAATAATAACATCGAAACGTGATGGACATTTTCAATCAGTCAATGTTCAACTTCTCCGATGGATTAAAGAATTGGAGTAAAGCAATATTTCAGCACATTATTCAACTGCTCCCTGAAATTAACCTAGGTCACGGCATAAATCCCAGTGTTGGTGCAGCAACTCAGGAGCTGCAGCATGAAGCCCAATTCGAAGACAATATAATCTAGATCAACTTGTACATTCCCCAAGAATGATATCACACTTCACCTATAAAGCAATATTAGCATTGCCAACAACAGGATGAAATTGGCTGAGATAACGCGCAGTAAAATCTTGGATTTCCTCCGACTCTCCATCTCTGCGTCTCTTGGACTCTCCCCACTTCTGTGAGCCTGGAGTCTCCTGCGGGCTCTGCTGTTCAATAAAATGTGTCTGACGTTGAGGACATTGAGCAGCAGGATCAGGACAACTGGGACACAGAGGGTGCAAATTAAGTGGGGTGATAGTGAAGAGCAAGTCTCGCTGGAGTAGTAACCCAGAAACCCGGCATCGTGCTCCGGGAACAGGCATTCGAATCCTGCCCTGTGAGATAGTAGAATTGAAATTCAATAGAAATCTGGAATAAAAAGCACAATGATGACCATGAAACTATTGCCAACTGTTGGAAAATCCCATGTGGTTCCCTAATGCCCTTCAGGGAAGTAAATCTTCTGGGCAACATGTCCCTGCAGACCCACACCAATGTGGTTGACTCTTTAATACCCTCTGAACAAGGGCAATTCGGGAGGGGCAATAAAAGCCAGCCTAGCCAGTGGCGCCCACGTTCCCTGAGTGAATAAAACAAGAATGTGATGGAGGAACTCGGCAGCTGTCCACACGGGAGATGATTTTGGAAAGAGTGACCTGCAGTCAGCATCACGTGAAGCAGTCTGGAAAGAGTGACCTGCAGTCAGCATCGCGGTGAAACAGTCTGAAAAGAGTTCCCTGCAGTCAGCATCGCGGTGAAACAGTCTGAAATGATTATCCTGCAAACAACATCGTGGTGAGGCAGTCTGGAAAGATTACCCTGCAGTCAGCATCGCGGTGAAGCAGTCTGGAAAGAGTGACCTGCAGTCAGCATCGCGGTGAAACAGTCTGAAAAGATTATCCTGCAGTCAGCATCGCAGTGAAACAGTCTGGAAAGAGTATCCTGCAGATATTCTTTTTAGAATAAGAATAATGACATCAAAAAACAGCGTGAACGAGGGATGGAGAGATCAGAACCAGCACGAGTGTGGGAATGCTTGAAAAAGCAACGTCAGTACAAAGGTGAGAGCTGGTTGGTGAGTCACAGGGAAGTGTTTTCACCAGGTTAAGCTAAGGAAAGGTAACAGTTCTATTTTTTATTTAAAATACATAAATAACATAAAGTTTCTTTTTTACTTTATTTAACAAAGTAAACAAAGGTTGTTTTTTTCAAACTAGAGGCAAAGCAGGACAGCTCAGTCCCGTGTTATGTGCTACCTCAAACATGTCAGAAGTCTTAGATGCTCCTTACTCTCGGAGCGACCACGTGTGCAGGAAGTGCCGTCAACTGAAGCTACATGAGCTCCGGGTTTCAGAGCTGAACCGGCAGCTGGAGGGACTGAAGCCCATCAGCAAGGCTAAGAGTTTGTTTGCTGGAACGTTTGTAGGCATGGAGACCCCAAAGCAGACAGAGCTGGATTGGTAACCATCAGTCTGAAGTGATGTGTCAGACAGGTAGTCAGGAAATCCCGAGGGTGCATCTCGCTCGAGAGCTGTATTTCGGTGTTGGAAAATGGTGAAAGTGACGGTTCGACTGGGGAGTGCAGCCAGGCTCATGGCACTGAGTGGCTCAGCTTCACAACGGGGAAGGAAAAAGAGGGGAAGGACAATAGGTGCAGAAGGGTCCATAATAATGCGAACAGACAGCCGTTTATTAGGCCAGGATGGTATGTTGCCTCCCTGGTGCCAGGATCAAGGATGTCACTGCACAGCTGAAGGGCATCTAAACTGGGAGGGCAAACAGACGGAGATTGTGGAATATATTTGTGCCAAAGACATCGCTGCAAACAGGGATGAGGTCCTACAAACAGATCTTAGTGATCCAGGAAGCAGATTAAAAAACAGGACCACAAAGGTAGTGATCACTGGACTTCTTCCAGTGCCACGCACTGGTGAGTATAGAAATAGGGGGTTAGTGCAGATGAATGCGTGGCTGGATAGATGGTACAAGAGAGATGGCTTTATATTTCTCGCATATTTAGGCAGTTTCTGGGGGAAATGTGACCTATAAAAGGCAGACAGGTAGCACCTGAATTGCAATGGGACCAACATCTTTGCGGGGAAGCTTGGTGGTGTTGTTGGTGAGGGTTTAAAATAACTTGGCACGGGGATGGGATCCTGAGAGGTTGCTTAGCAGGGGGAGTTGCATAGCCAAAATTAGAAGAGAGAGCAAAAGTGTCTTGGAGGCATAGAACTTATAGGCCAGTTAAGGCAGAAGCGAGTTTGGCAAGGTTTGATGTTATTTATTTTAATGCAAAAAGTTTGACAAATAAGGCAGATTTGAGGGCACAAGTTAAGACATGGAAGTATGATGTCCTTGCTGCCGCAGAGACATGGCTGCGGGAGGGGCATGATTGGCGGCTCAAAGCCCCAGGGTATAGCGTCTTCAGGCGAGACAAGGAAGGAGGTTAAAGAGGACGGGGTTTCGCAATATTGGTCATGGAATCAGTGACAGCAGTAAGGAGGAATGACATCCTAGAAGTCTCTTCAAAAGAATCCATATGGATAGAACTAAAAAAAAAACAGAAAAATGAGCAATCACATTATTTGGAGTCTATTACAGGCCGCCACACATTCAGAGAGAAATGGAAGAGAAGGTATCTAACAAATTTCAGAGCAGCGTAAAAATAAAAGGGTAGTAATATTGGGAGATTTAAATTTCCCAAATAGTGTGGTAGGTTCAGAGGGAGTTCAATACGTACACTGCAACCGGGAGAGCTTTTTAAACCAGTACGTCAAAGGTCCTACAAAGTGGGGGCGGTCCAGGACTTAATTTTAGGGAATGAAGCCGGGCATGTGGTTGAGGTATCAGTGGGGGAGCGTTTTGTGCTTACTGATCATAACTCCATTAGATTAAGGTTGTTATGTAAATGGACAAGGGAGTGCCATAAATCAGAGGTCTAAATTGAAGGAAGGCCAATTTTAATAAGATCAGATATGATTTTACCAGAGTGGGCTGGGAACAGCTTGTTTTAGGTAAATCTGCTTCAGAGCAGTGTGCCTCACTCAAGATGGAAATATGGAGAGTGCAGGAACAGCTTATACCAATAACAATAAAGGCCGGGACCAATAAATCCAGGGACACCTGGATCTCGAGGGATATACAGGTTTAGATAATGAGAAAAAGAGAGGCTGATGGCAGTTAACGAGAGCTCAAAACAGCAGAACACCTATAAGGCAATAGAATGTCTAAAGGCCAACTTAGTAAGGAAATTGGGAGAGCAAAAATGGGGTATGAAAAATCATTGGCAGGAAAAATAAAGAAAATTACAAAGTTATTTCACAATTTCATTAAGAGTAAGAGGATAACTAGGGAAAGAATAGATCTTATTGAGGACTATGGTTGTAAATTATTTGTGGAGCCAGAAGACGTAGGTCAGGTTCTAAATAAATGACTTGTATTGGTGTTCACAAGTGAGAGGGACGATAGAAATTATGCAGAAGCGCTGTGAGATAATTCAATAAATTAGCACAGAAAGAGAGACTGATAACGAAGGTAAGAGCCCGTGGGATCTAAGGCAGTTTGGCGAATTGGGCCCAGAATTGGCTGAGTGGCAGGAAGCACATGGTGATGGTCTGGGGTGGAGGTGGGGTGGGGGGGGGCGCGGGGTGGAGGTGGTTGTAACTGGATGCCTGTGTGCAGTGGGGTTCCACATGGGTCAGTGTTTGACCCCGTGCTTTTTCTGCTATACATAAATTATTTACATTAGAATGTAGGGGGGTTGATCAGTGTATTCACGGATGGCACGAAAATTGGTGGGGTGGTAAATAGCAAGAAGGATAGCCTTAGATGGCAGGAGTATAGAGACAGGCTGATTAGAGGGGCTCATAATTTTCAAATGTAATTTAATCCAGAGAAGGGTGAGGTGATGCATTTGGGCAGGACAAGCAACACACGGGAATATGAATGTTAGGATCCTGGGAAGTACCGTGGATCAGAGAGATCATTGGTGTGCATGTCGAGCGGTCCCTTAATGTAGTGGGGCAGGTAGATATGGTGATTAAAAAAGCATGTGGGATACCTGCCTTTATTAGGTGAGGCATAGAATATAAGAGCAGGGAGGTTATGCTGAACTGTACAAAACGCTGGTTAGGCCCCATCTAGTGTATTGCGTGCAGTCTGAAATCCGCATTATAGGAAGGATGTGTTTGGATCAGATGCAGAGGATATTTACCAGGATGTTGCCTGGCCTGGATATTTTTAATTCTGAGGAGAGTTGAATAAGCTGGCGTTAGATTCGCTGGAGCAGAGGAGATTGAGAGGCAACATTATAGAAATGCATAAAAATATGAGGGGCAGAGATAGGATAGAGGGGATGGAACTTTTCCCGTTGGTGGGGGGTCCACTAACCAGAGGGCATAGATTTAATGTATGGGGCAGGAGGTTTAGAGGGAATGTGAGGAAGAATTATTTGACCCAGATTTCGTGGGCATCTGGAACTCTCTGCCTGAAAGGGTGTTCTGGGCAGAATGCGACATTTCATTTAAAAAGTATTTGGATGAGCACTTGTGATGCCCTGGCATACAAGGCTATGGAGCTATTGCTGCAAATTGGGCTTAGAATAGTTAGGTCCTTATTTGACCGGCGCAGACTCGGTGGACTGACTTTCCTGTGCTGCAGACCAATTTGTCTCTATTACTCTATGTGTGAAATTCTAATATTACTGAACAAAATCATGGGTTGTTCAGCAGCAAATAAGAACCTGGTAACTTGAAATACTAGAAAATATTCTTTAAAAAGCTCAGCACAGTCATTCTTCTCAGAGCCAATTTCACGGTGCAATATTTACTTCTCAACTTTTGGAAAGACATGGCCACAAACCGATCAAATGTGAAAGTCACTGAACCATACAAAACGGCAATTGTCTGCATAAAGCTGGACAGCATGGCTATTACACAGACACATGGCCCACAGGAAACGAAACCATTCCCAATAAACAGTCAGAATGCTTGTAAATAACAGTATCAGTTTGCCTGAAGGCGCTGAAATACTCCACCATGTTGCGGCATCCAGAGCCGTATTGAAACTACTGTACGTGCAATAATAAACGGAAATGTCTCTTATATGGTTGAAGACGATAGAGGTTAAATGGCAATAAATATGTCACTGAAATTGCTGAACTCGGATGTTAATAATAATTCTGTCCCCATGGATTCTTTAACTGGTATAAAAATGTTGCAATCTCGAAAACACTTGAAATTTGGATGAAGAAATAATAAGGAATATAGAATTAATAGCGATATACAGTGAGACTTACCAGGGATGCCAATGATAGCGAGGATGGGATAGTAACCCGCCTGAATAACATGGAGTACCCGATAGATGCGGATTTCCACTGACATCCTATCATAATATGTGAAAAGTTCATAAAGGGCATCCAAAAAACTCCTACTCGTTGTTGTAACATTCCGATCCATTGTTCTCAAATTCTGATCCATTGTTGTAACATTCCAATCCATTGTTCTCAGAATCTGATCCATTGTTGGAACATTCAAATATATTCTTCTCAGATTCTGATAACTTCTCTCCCAGTTCTATAACCGCGGGTCCTTGGTCCTCACGGAGCTGATGCCCCCGCTGACAATATGCGGTAACACAATGTAGCAGCTGCCTTATTAACAACAGTGGGAATCCCCTCAGTGAGTTATTTAGGATCCATGGAGACTGAGATTAATTACAGCCACTGAACAAACAGGCTCATTTAACCCGTTCAGTCCAATTGTACCTGCACCACACTATATTGCAACAGTTAGCTGGTCCGGCTGGGATGTAAGAGGGTATCTGAGGGATGGAATAGTGTACAGAGAAAAGTGTGAAGCAGAAACTTGGGCAAATGTTGGAGTTGTTTAGTAAAAATATCGGGTGGACATAAACAAGTAGTGGAAGATGGCAGCGCCAGGCTTTTAGGGTATAAAAATAGTAATATATTTTTATTGATAAACAGAATCAGAGTTTTCAAAACTAAGGAAAGCAGACAACATATGTGTAAATTTTGGTCAAATCTCAACTGAAGTCCTTGTGTCGAATTCTGGCGAGCATTTTTCTGGAAGGATGTGAGGGCCTTGGAGAGGGTGCAGAGGAATTTTACTGGAATTGGAAGGGATGAGGGGCTTGAATTCCGTGGAGAGACTGGAGAAGGTGGCATTGTTTTCCTTCGAGCAGACCAGGCAAAGGGGAGGTTTAATAGAGACATTTAAAATCACGAATGTTTTTGATACAGTAAATAATGAGCAACTGGTGATACTGGGAAATCAGTCAGTAACCAGCACAGGGAGTTTTAAAGTGATTGGCAAAGATGTAGAGAGCGGTTGTGAGTTCTTAGTGCAAAGCAATCTGGAATGTTCTACCTGACAGGGATGGCGAATGCATATAAACATTTAATTGTGAAAATAGAATTGGATGAGCACAGGCAGTGTAGATTTGCACAGCTAATGGACGAGTGGTAAGAATGGTTGATCAGATAGGTCTGGCAAAGAGTCGAATCAGTCACTATGGACAACATGGCGTCTTCCTCAAATGTATGATTCCATGGATCTGTTCCATCAGAGGCCATAGGATGCGAATATTATATTTACAGTTGATTTTTAACAGAATCATCGAGATAGAGGCTGAACATAATTGTATGGTGATGGATGCAAGAGCGGAAACAGACATACTCACTGCCTCTCAGGAAATTGCCTCAGGAGCTGCTCTCAGTAACTCCTCTCCAGAACCCTTTTCAGGAACTTCCTCGTGCCATGCCGTTCATAGAATTCTTCCCTGTCAAATCACTCCTTCCAAAGTGTATCACCTCACACTTTTCAGGATTAAATTCCATCCACCAAATTGCTACCGTTTTGTTCCCCCAGCCCCACATAGATGAAAGACAACAGTAGGAATAATGGCGCATGATTCCAGCCCAGCGCTCCTCAGCCGCTCTGCATCATTCGCTGGAAGATCAGGTGGAGGCGGATGGCGTTCTTCTCACAGTTGGCTGGGAACTGCGCCCTGTAGGTCTCATCGTACCAGCACCGCAGCCTCATCAGGCCGCAGTTTTCCCTCATCCTGTATGTCCTGTTGAAGGCGTTTTCCGGCTGTCCCGGCCGCCAGAACCTTCCACGGGCAAAGCAAAAGCAAAAAATAAACAAGAAATCGGTCAGTCTCTCCTAGCGGGATTGAGATCCTCTATCTCATCCGAGCACAAACAGCCCCATAACCACCCAGCCCGGTTCAAATTAAACTATCTGACCCCTGACCCTCTGCCTAACGCAGTCTGACCCCTGATTCCCTGAATCTCATGTAACCTATGACCTTCAAGTGTCCTCTGTTCTCTTTACCCAGCTTGACTTCTGCTCCCTTGATTCATTGCTTAACCCTGATTTTCCCTGACCATGTCTATCGCATGACCTCTAGCTGAACCCTGAAAAGTTGCCTAAACCCTGACCCTCTGCCTAACCCAGCCAGAGCCCTGAAGCTCATATAACCTGTGAGCTTACAGTGCCCTCTGTTCTTTTAACTCAGTCTGACCTCTGCTCCTTTGATCCAGTGCCTAACCCAGATTCACCCTGGCCGTCTGTGTAACCTCTGGCTCCATGACTAACGCTTCACACTCTGCCTAACCCCTGAGCATCTGTCTGACTCTCTACTTAACCCCTCACCCAATGCCTAACCCCTGACTTTCTTCCTAACCAATCAGCTTCTGCCTCATCATCTACCAAACGCATGACCTTTTGTCTAACCGGGAGATTCTGTCTATCCCCTCACTCTCCGCCTAACCTCGCTCATGTCTGCCTAATCCCTGACCTTCAGCATAAGCATTGACTCTATTTCATCCTCTGTTTCACCCCATAGCTTGGCCGAACGCTTGGCCCTTTGCCTAACTTCAACCCCTTGCCTAATCACTGACATGTGGCCTAACCCTGCCTTCTGGCCTAACCTTTGACACACTGCTCCACCAATGAGGTTCTTTCTTTCCACTGGCCCTCTGTATTATCACTCATCCTCTGCCTACCCATAGGGTCTCTGTCAACACCTGGTCCTCTGCCTAACCCCTGACCCTATGCTTAACGCTTACCCAGTCTGACACCTAATCCCGTTGACCTTGTATAACTGTGACCTTTATGCTGGACTTTCTATTCCTGACCCAGCCTGAGCTCTGCTTTCTCGACCATGTGACTTGCCGTGATTCCCACAGCCCTCTGTCTCACCCCTCACACTCTACTAGGCCTTCTGCTCCGACTTTCAGAGTAGCCACAGAACCACAGCCTATTTCCACCCCGGTCAACACCCCCCTTCTGGTCAATCCCATCGCCAACATCACCTCAGCCCCACTGCAAACTTGCGGCTGCCCCATGTGCTACCCTCCCCCTGAAGCCCTCGGTTATTCACGTTATCCCATCATTGACCTTCGGCCCATCCCCCCTGATCCTTCTCCCTTCAGTTACCGAGTCAGTCATCCTAATCCAATAGGAGGCATCTTTAGCTTGAGCAAAGAGGAAATTCTGTGGTAGTGGAACGGCATCGTTAGTGGTCATCGGGGTAAACAGGCAATGTGGTAAAGGGGAAACTGAGGAAAGCTGGGAATTTGGGGAAATGGTGTGGACATCATGTTGAGGAGGTTTGGAGATAAAGGGAGCTTGGAGACGGGATGTTCACTCGCAAGGACGGTGTGGGTGGGAGAGTCAAGAATTCTGTTTCAATGAGAGGGCTGATGATGGTTCCCGCTCCCTCTCTCCTGGGCCCTGCTCTCTCCACCTCAACCTCACCACCCCCCCCCCCCCCCCCCCCCAGCGTTACTCTCTCTCCTCAGCCCGTCTCTTTTCATACTTAGCGATGAAAGATCAGTTTATTATGGCTGACTCTGTTCCTGGGCGCTGGCAAAATATATTGTGGCTGAGGTGCAGTGTCTCCTTATTAGTAGTTTATCGTTCCTCTTTCTCTGTAAGTGTCTGTTAGTGAAGGCCACATCTGTCACTCAACCAATCACTGCCTTTGAGTATTGAGTATTGTGTTTTGAGATTTTTCACACCCAGTTAAATATACGTTGTAAGTTTTGGAAGATAATCAGGTAGTGTTGAACAGGTTTGAGCTAATCCCTTTTAATAATAACTAGAATCAGTCCCCCCCTCCCCCCCACCCCGAATCCAGGACACATACTCACTGTGCCACCAGAGGAATTCCGATGATATTAATAGGGAAAACCATTCCAAACTGCTATTCCAGACAGTGTGAACATCAGCAAAGGCTCTATCCAAGGTCAGGAGCTCACAGAGAGGCACAGAATGCACCCGGGTTATTCTCTAGATGTGAGGGTTGAAATGTTCCTCTATGTGGTTCAACACGTTTTCTATCCATTGCTTGCTGCTCTTGCAGTTCCTGGTAATTATCTGCATCCAGCAAAGTTTTTGTCAGACCGATGTTATTTTATTGGTGTCCTGTCATTGAATGTCTCCTCTCTTCACAGTTAATGTTGTTTCTGGTAAGACACTGTATCCAGTAATTATTCTAAAAGCTACCATTTTCTGCATTACTCTTACAAGTCTTTAAGTCTCTGCACTCAACGTCATATGATCATCGTACACTACATATAGGCATTGCCTGCCATTTGTGTGATGCAAATGTTGTTGAACCCGAGCAGCATCAGACTGAATGTTGCCTGTGCAGTGCTGTGAGTGCACACGTTCCACTTCAGTTTTCCAGGAGTGACGAATAGAGCTGTGCATTGTGCAATGCTCGGTGAACAAAGATACTCCTGTCCTTATGGTGGAGGGAAAGCCATTGCTGGAGCAATTGAAGATCACTGGGACTATGGCATTAACCGGAGGGACTCCAGGAGCTCAACTGCTTATCCTCAAACAGCAGAAAGCACTTTCCTTTCTCCAGACTGGTGTCCCACATAGAGTCAACAGCGGCTCAAAGTCAAAGGGCAGTCACTCCCATTCTTTTTTCTTTAATTGATCATTTCCACCCTGTTAAGCCCATGGTTGTAATGACAGCTGCCAGCCACTGGCCTTAGCTGAATACAGAGTGAGACTCGGAGCTCAGGTTTGACCTTTGCAATTGGCGCCTGCTTTCATAGCCAGTCACACATTCCATCATATTGTTGATGAAAGAGATCAATCCCGTTCTTCCCTTCTTTGTGAGAGTGTTTGTGTGTGTGAGTGTGAGTGTGTGTGCATGTGTGTGATAGTGTGTGAGTGTGTGTGCGTGTGTGTGATAGTGTGTTTGTGAGTGTGTGAGTGTGTGTCTGTGTGTGAGTGTGTGTGTGTGAGACTCTTCATGTGTGTGTGTGACTGTCTGTCTCTCTGTGTGTGTGTGTGTGTGTGTGTGTGTGTGTGTGTGTGTGTGTGTGTGTGTGTGTGTGTGTATACAGGACATACCAGGCCAATTGCCCACTTCTCCCAGTGCGGACCTGTAATCCAGTTGGCCTGCAGCAGCTTGGTTGGAGCTGTGGCTAATTCTGGGGCACAAGTCCTCATTGCTGTAGTAGAGATGCAGTCAGCCCTGGGGCTTTTGCTGTGTCCAGTGGCCTCTCATCTCCCCTGATATAACCAATGTGAATTGAAGTAGCTTCAGTCTGGCATCAGCGATTCAGGGCAATTGAGGAGGAGGCCGAAGTGGATCAAACACTCGGTTTTTCTGTCCGAATATTATAACAAATCTTGAAGATGGGTATTTTGTACTGACCTGTTGTGGGGTCTGATCTTTGAAGGTGTGGATGTTTGCAGAGCATCTTCCTCCATTCAGTTTATTTTTTTTTTAAATGAACCCAACATTTGATGTTGGAGAAATGCAGAACTTTAATCTGACAGGTTTATTGAGGGTTGGCTTAGTTCTTCCAGTGGCATTGGAAGTTTGTGTTCAGATAATATTAAGGTAGCTTCGCCATATTCATAACTCATTTTGAAGTGCAACTTGTGATTGTGGAAAACCGCATCGTGGATAATATTAACCATTGAGTGTTCAACAATGTTTAAAGCCAACACCGTTCTCCAGAAGATAGTGGTGTCATGGACACAAGAGTTTGAAGATAAAGTTGGTCACAGCAAGGCATTTGCAATATTGAACCATATTCTGTGAAGCTGGCAAATCGTTCCTGCCTCAAGAATAATCTAACTGTTTATCTTCCTTCTTCACATTTAACGTACTGACAATAGTGATCATTTCTCGGGGAAAGTGTGGCCTCTCGAAATGTGTCACTTACTATCTTCTGGCCATGCAAGGGTCAAATCTACTGGTCACTTTCATCGATCTGATATTGAGACACTTTCCAATTTTTTATAATATTGAGCGTTTGTTTCTTCTTCCAATACTAGTGTGTAATCTCCACGCTATTCTGCTTTATGCAGTCAAAAACTGATCCGTCTGGTTCACTGTCACTTTTACTTTCGATTGATTTATGGCTATTTGTTGCAGTAAACTGAGAATGAAACATTGCACCGAGAAAACTGAACATATGGTTCTGGGAGCAGTCAGTTTGTTGAGCTGTTTGAAGAATGTGTTCTGGTGTTTTATATATACCCCTGAGTATTGAAAGATGAATTTCCCTTGTTTTTGTGTTGCGATAGTGGCTGCTCAGAATCCACGGGCATTGGCAGCAATCAAGATGCTTCATTACATTGTAATGCCAGGTGTCCCATTTTTCCCCATTCTAGTGTTCAATGTTTTAACGGTCAGGCATATTTTAGTGAGCAGCAGATCCCGCAGGATTGTCCGGGCTCACAACAATGGGGAGAGTCCCAGAGACCCACAGATGGAGAGTCAAAGGAAATCCAATATTTTACTGCTTGTTATCTCAGCCAATTTCATTCTGTTATGGGCTGTCTTCACAATTTTTTCCCTCTGGTGGTGATTGGTAGTTTTGGGCTACAGTTCTGTAAATCCATCTATTTATATTAGAGAAATAGGCTTCATGCTGCATCTCCTGGTCTGCTGCACAAACAATGGTTTCTATGCAGTGACCCAGACTAAGTTTAGAGAGCAGCTGAAATGTCCCTTCACTACTATTCAAAAACTCATTCAATGCAGAGCTGAGCACTCTCACTCCTTATAATCTTCCCGACCCCCACTCTCCACAGCAGGTCCACTGATCCAGGTGAATTATCAGACTCTGCCAGAGAAAGGGTGAGCCATCCTCAGCCACCGTCAGACATTAACTTTGAACTGGGAAATCACTCCCGCTACAGTCTGGATTAGATGAGAGGCTTTTGGGTAGGATTATTCAACCCAGAACCCCTGTTTGAAAAGCCCATATATCAGTATCTCTCACAAAGTACCAAGTGACAGCCACGAGCCCCAGAACAATCAGAACGTGGCTTCCCTCACTCCCAGCACAGCAAAACAAAAAGTGATTCCTGTGGAGCCAATACCCAACAACAAGCTGAATTCCCGCATCAGAGCTCAATCATTCAAATCAAGCTGATTCCCTCCTGTCAGACTGAAAATGTCCAACAGAAACCTCAACAATCATGTTTTTCAATGTCCAAGTGTTATCAACATGTATTCAGACATTGGTGTCACTTCACATGAGCTCCGAAAGGTTCAATACCAAATCGACAATGACTGTCTCAGCCTGGACTCGCCCCTTTTGTGAGCGTTTTTGTCTCTTTTTATCATGTCATCAAGGAATGAATTAAAATTGTCAAATCTCCTTCTCAAAGCCGTTACACTGTCTTGTCATTAAAGTGATACAACCGCACCGTCGGCTGGTAGTTCACAACCACTAGAGGCGCAGTTCTTTGCCAGGCTAAGAGAAGTTCAGTTACTGCATGGCTGCGTCTGGAAACAGATAGAAGAAGTGTGAATATTGAACAATACTGTAAGGGATTGAATTTTATTGCAGGCTGCACAGTTCATTCGGGTGGTATATTCACTGCTTTACCGCTGGGTCCTCTAGATGATCTTTCACCGCATTGGAAATATTGGCTGGAGATGTTAGTTGGGGAATATTCTAGACTACAATGTCGACATTTGGCACAGTTACGAGACTCTAGTTCCATTCAGAATGGGAGTAGCTAAACTTTGCTGTGCTTTGTACTTCCTCTGCAATGCATTGTCAGCTTTTAATCCGACACATTTGATTTTGCAAAAGGTTTTCTTTAGTTATGTTTCCAAAAGATCTTTCTCAATTTCTCACCCTGATTCTTTGCCCAACACACAAAAAACACACAAAAAAGGTGATGATTCATTTTGACATCCTTACAGCCTTTAGTCACATTGTGTCTATGCTAGCCGAGAAATGAAAAGCTCTGCAATCTATTTCCATTTTCCAGTAGGTTACAGTGATAAAAGGAGAGACTAGCTGAATTGAAATCCAATGTACTTTCTCCACTCTGACCCCTTATTTACCCTGCCAACCATCAATATCAGAAACGCTCCCAACAGATTTGCCAAAGAAAGCTTTCCTTACATAAATCACTGTTGGTTCTGGTGAAAGTGGTGACCATTTCCCAACGCACAATAAAAGCACGGAGGCTGAATGATATCTCAGTCATTTCCAGAAATTATTAATATCAACAGGACACAGGGTGGGTAATGTCCTTCTAATACAAAGATGAAACGTGTTGCTGCTTTATAATGTCAATATCGCACAGACACACTCAATCACACACACTCGCATAAACAGACACATAGACACTTTCAACCACATTCAGATCTGCACACTCTCATTAACTCACTTACACATATACATTCGCGTACCTAGGCACCCTCACACGCACTCAGCCATATCCATAAACACGCACTCAGCCTCAGAGGCACACATAGAGAAGCACGCACACACTTCCACACAAATACATATACGCAAAAATAAATTATACTCACCCACACGTATGAACACAGAGATCCTATCTCACACAGACACACATTCCTTCGCACACGTAGTCGCATACACAGACACACTCATCCACAATCAGATGCATAGCCTCACACACACACTGTCACACACATTCATAAACACACACAGCCATTCATACATTCACATACTCTCACACACACGGACACATTCACACACACACACACACACACATACATTCAATCAAACACACCCTCACTAATACAGACACAAAAACACAGGGTCAGAGAACAGAGAGGGTTAATGCCAATCTCTCCCTCGCCAACCAGATAATTTATTTGAAGAATAACACAAGGAACTTTGAAACTCGTTGTGTTTTTTTTATTTTGAAATGCCACAATACAACTGTATCCTCATTACACAGGTTGCGAGTGTAATTGATGATGTGAATGATTTCTGAACCCAAAACAAATATGAAATGTCTCCCATGACAAGTTTTTGCTGTGAATATATCAGGGTGTAAAGTACCTGAGTGGACATTAGCAGTGAAAAAAGCTGGAATGGACTGTGGGAATGGAGTGAAGCTGCTCTGCAGAGGGAATGTTTTTGTTGCTGGTCAAGTTAGAAGCTGAAGTTTATATTTGAAGAGGTTCCCAGAGCCTCCAACAACTTCTTCACTGTGGCCTTTGGGAAGAAAGTTCCTGCTTCCCTTCCCATCCAGTCCACTAGAGGCCGCACTCACTCCCCTCAGGACCTCCAACGACACCCGCTGCACCTCCCAGCGCGGGTCGCTGTTTGTCCCACTGCCGGGGTTGAGAAAAGGACCACGTGACGTCACCGCCAGCCCCCCACCCCCCCCCCCCCCCCCGGGTTTATCTTTTTAAAAGCGAAAAGGAAGAATCAACTCTTCAGGATGAGCGAGGTACTAGCATTCTGAACCGGCGGAAAGGTGATTATTATAATTAATAATATCAATAAAGAAAAAGCAGTTGGTGCCTGTGGAGAACGGAACTGCGCATGCACGCTGGGCTCTCCCTCCCAGAGTTCAGAGCGGCTCCTGTCACTGATAGAGGATCGCCCCAGCCGCGCGGGATTGTGGGCAATGTAGCCGCCATTGCCCCTGCAACATCTGAGTCAGCGGATTTCAGCCTGCAGGTGTAGGAAAGTACAGATGAACACATCATTTTCAAAACGAATCAGGTTAGCAAGGGCCAGGACACAACAATGGAGACTCTGGTGCAAATTTCCCCAGGTATATGGTTAAACCGCTGAGAAATTATATCAATCTGTAATGTCCCTCTGGTTTACTCACTCACCTTTCCTATCCATACCTCATCTGGACGCTGAGAATCACACACACACACCTTGACAGAACTACCGTCTGCTGGTTGGTCCCAGAATTGCATCCACACACCTTCATTGCTCTATTCCATGCTGGCTGCTACCAGAATTACACCCACACACCTTCACCGATATAACACCTGCTGGATGCTCTTAGACTCACACACAAGCATTTTCTGTTCTACCCTCTGCTGGATGCTCTCAGAATCACTCACACCGCTTTAGTGATCTTCCCTCCGCTGGATGCTCTCAGAAGGACACACACACCTTTACTGATCTACCCTCTGCTGGATGCTCTCAGAATCACTCACACACCTTTACTGATCTACCCTCTGCTGGATGCTTTCAGAATCACACGCACACACCTTTACTGCTCTAGCCTCTGCTGGATGCTTTCAGGATCACACACAGTACTTTAGTGATCTCACCTCTGCTGGATGCTCTGAGAATCACACACATGCCTGGATTTATTTACCATCTGCTGAATGCTCTCAGGATCACAAAAGCACCTATAATTATCTACCCTCTGCTGGATGCCCTCAGAATCACACAGACACACATTTACTGATCTACGCCCTGCTGGATGCTCTCAGAATCACACACACACACTTTTACTGATCTACCCTCTGCTGGATGCTCTCAAAATCACACACACACAATCAGGCATTTAAAGATATACTCTCTGCTGGATGCTCTCAGACTCACACACACACATTTACTTATATACAGTCTGCTGGATGCTCTCAGAATCACACATGCATCTTTACTGATCGACATCTGCTGGATGCTCTCAGAATCACACATACACCTTTACTGATCGACATCTGCTGGATGCGCTCAGAATCACACACAGACACATCTTCATTGATCTACCCTCTGCTGGATGCTCTCAGAATCACACACACACACCTTTACTGATCTACCCTCTGCTGGATGCTCTCAGAATCACTCACACACCTTTGCTGATCTACCCTCTGCTGGATGCTCTCAGAATCACTCACACACCTTTACTGATCTACCCTCTGCTGGATGCTTTCAGAATCCGACGCACACACCTATACTGCTCTAGCCTCTGCTGGATGCTTTCAGGATGACACACAGTCCTTTAGTGATCTCACCTCTGCTGGATGCTCTGAGAATTACACACATGCCTGGATTTATCTGCCATCTGCTGAATGCTCTCAGGATCCCAAAAGCAGCTATAATTATCTACCCTCTGCTGGATGCCCTCAGAAGCACACACACACACATTTACTGATCTACCCCTGCTGGCTGCTCTCAGAATCACACACACACACAGTTACTGATCCAACCTCTGCTGGATGCTCTCAAACTCACACACACACAATCAGGCATTTAAAGATATACTCTCTGCTGGATGCTCTCAGACTCACACACACACATTTACTTATCTACAGTCTGCTGGATGCTCTCAGAATCACACATGCACCTTTACTGATCGACATCTGCTGGATGCTCTCAGAATCACACATACACCTTCATTGATCTACCATCTGCTGAATGCACTCAGATCACAAAAGCACATATAATTATCTACCCTCTGCTGGATGCGCTCAGAATCACACACACACATCTTTACTGATCTACCCTCTGCTGGATGCTCTCAAAATCACACACACACAATGAGGCATTTAAAGATATACTCTCTGCTGGATGCTCTCAGACTCACGAACACACATTTACTTACCTACCATCTGCTGGATGCTCTCAGAATCACACACACACACACATTTACTGATCTACCCTCTGCTGGATGCTCTCAAAATCACATACACACAATGAGGCATTTAAAGATATACTCTCTGCTGGATGCTCTCAGACTCACGAACACGCATTTACGTCCTGTGAGTGTTTGATTGGGACGGTGTAGAAGGAGATTTACACTGTATCTAACCATGTGCTGTACCTGTCCTGGGAGTGTTTGATGGGGACGGTGTAGAGGGAGCTTTACTCTGTATCTAACCCCTTGCAGTACCTGTCCTTGGAGTGTTTGATGGGAACAGTATGGAAGGAGATTTACTTGATATCTAACCCCGTGCTTCACCCTTTCTGGGAGTGATGGAATGGAACAGTTTAGAGGGAGATTTACTCTGTATCTAACCCCGTGCTGTACCTGTCCTGGGAGTGAGTTATTGGGAAAGTGTATAGCGCTTTTAGTTCCGTATTTATTAGTGCCATGTAACATTTGGCATCCCATCCCTCCACATCCATGCTGCTCCCATTCACCTTCCCTGGAGCTGAGATTTGCTTTGACTATGGCTTTGCAGAGACATGCTGGCAGGTGCTATTTGGGTGCTGGTGGAAGGCGCTTCAACAAGTTCACTAACTGTCGCTGCTGTCTGTGCAATTTTCACCGTTATCTTGTACAGTGAAAGTAAAGCCAGCTATATCACTGAGGCCATAAGAGTGAGCAGGACGGAACGAGGGTGCATGAGTCATAGGTAAATACACTGAGCTGGACAGGGAGAGAGAACAGGGCAGATATACAGTCAGCGGGCAGGTCAGAAAGAACGAACGGGACAGATATGGTGAATGAATGGGTCAGAGGTCCAGATACAGCGACCGGGACACAGAGAGAGAGAGAAGCTGGGAGAGAGATTCATTTTTCCTTTCAATTCACTGATGGCATGTGAGCATCGCTGCAGTATTCCCAGCCTCTAACCTACTCTTTTGGCCATTTCATTTTTATGGCTAGTCCAGTTCAGTTTCTTATCAATCGGACCCCCCAGGATGTTGATAGTGGGGATTCAGCAGTGTTCAAGGCACTGAAGAAAAAGGGCAATGATTGGATTAACTCTTGTTGAAGATAGTTATTGCCTGACTCTTGTTTGTTGCGAATGTTCCTTGCCACGTGTCAGCTCAAGCCTGGATATTGCGCAGGTCTTGCTTCATTTGGACACGGACTGCTTCATTATGTGAGCAGTCACGAATGCTTGTGAAATCTTCAGCAAACCTTCCCACTTCTGACCTCATGCTGGAAGGAAGGTCAATGATGAAGCAGATGGTTGGGCCCAGGAGACTAACATGAGGAACTCCTGCAGTGATGTCCTGGAGCTGAGA
Organism: Isurus oxyrinchus; assembly: GCA_026770705.1. Taxonomy (NCBI): domain Eukaryota; kingdom Metazoa; phylum Chordata; class Chondrichthyes; order Lamniformes; family Lamnidae; genus Isurus; species Isurus oxyrinchus. Next base: position 1,743,687 of record JANJGN010000056.1, on the reverse strand, counting down.
TGACTGATCTCCAATAACCACAGCCATCTTCCTTTGGGCTGGCTATGACTCCAACCGGCGGAATTTTGCTCCTGATTCCCAATGACTTCAGTTTTCCAAGGGCTCCTTGATGCCAGTCTCGGTTAAATGCTGCCATGATGTGAAGGGCAGTCAAACTCACATCACATCAGGTATTCTGCTCTTGCATTCATGTTTGAACCAAGCTCTAATGCGGGCAGGAGCTGAGTAACCCTGGCCGAGCCCCAACTGAGTGATAGTGAGCAGGTTCTCACAAAGCAAGTGCAGCTTGATAGCACTGTTGATTACCCCTTTCATCACTTTACTGATAATGAAGAGTAGACTGATGGGGCAGTAATTGGCCGGTTTGTGTTTCTCCTGCTTTTTGTGGACAGGAAACGTCTGAGCATTCTCCACATGGCTGGCGAGATGCCAGTGGTATAGCTGTATTGGAACAGATGGATAACAGCGCGGCCAATTTTGGAGCAAAAGCTATTCCCATAGTTTTGTCAGGGCCCACAGACTTTCCCCTATTGAGTGCCTCCAGCCTTTTCTTGATATCATGTGGAGTGAATGGAATTGGCAGGGGACTGGCATCTGTGATGCTGAGGAACTCTGGAGGAGGCCGAGGTGGATGATCCACTTGGCAATTTTGGCTGACGATTGGATCAAAACCTTCAGCCTTATATTTTGCACACATGTGCTCGGGAGCCCCTCAAGGAGGAAGGGGATATTTTTTGGATCCCCCGCTTCCATATTTGACCTGATGCTATGTGATTCCCTGGAGCCAGAGTTGATGCTGAGGACTTGCAGGTCAAATCCCTCCCGACCGTTTACCAGTGAACCATCGCCTATTCTGGGCCTGTCGTGCCAGTGGCCAGGATGTTGATGGTGGTGTCTAGGAAATGATCTGTAACTTGTGATTCTGTGAGTGTGAATACGTCAGGCTGTTGCTTGACTAGTCTGTGAGAAAATTCTCCCCAATTTTGGAAATAATATTCTGATGTTTGTCAGGAGGGCCTTTCATGGCCAAAGGGCTGAGATTCCTGTCGTCGTTTCTGGTGCCTAGATCGATCCGGGTTGTCCATCTCATTTCGTTCCTTTGTTGGGACTTTGTAGTGGTTTGATACAATTGAGCATCTTGCGAGGAGTTTTCAGAGAGCAGTTATGAATGAGAAAATTGCTGTGGGTCTGGAGACACATGTCGTCCAGATCAGGTGAGGGCAGCAGATTCCCATCATTTGCATTTCAATTTTCTTCAAGTGCTGCCATCCTCACCTGGGATTCGAACCCGGGTCTTCCGAACATTGCCCTGGGTCTTGAGACTGCCAGTGACAAGACCACTACACGTGAAAATGTATGACACGGACAGATAGACAGAGAGAGAATGGGGCAGAGGTGAAGAGTGGGAGAAATGATGGGGCAGATAAATAGCGGGATAGAAAGGGAGATTCAGCATGCTGGCAGTACACAGTGCGAATACAGTCAGTGCTTAGGGCACGCCGCACTGTCACAGGGGCAGTGCTGAGGGAGTGCCGTACTGTTGGTGGGTCAGTGCTGAGCTGCCGCAGCATTCACGGATGGTCGGTGCTAAGCGGGTGCCGCACTAACAGAGGGCCAGTGCTGAGGGTGCGCTGCATGGCCAGAGGGTGAGGTCTGAGTTAGCAACGGACTTTCGATAGGGAAAGTACTGTGGGAGTGCTGCACTGTTGGAGAGTCAGTGCTGAGGGATTGCTAATGAGATATTAAAATGAGGCTGTCATGCTCCTTCTCGGGTGGAAGTGAAATATCCCTTGCCAACTCATGCCAGAACATGGTGTGATATCTCATCCGTTTCTTGGGGCCAATACCTATCCATCTACAGGTCAGAAGCTAGGAAACCAGTGGTGCATAATTCACCTCCTGACTCGCCAAAGGTTGTCCATCATCTGCAGAGCACACGTCAGGAGTGTGATGGAATATTCTACATTTGCCTGGATAAGTGCAGCTCCCGCAATGCTCAGGAAGCTGAACACCATCCAGGACAAAGCAGTCCCGCTGGATTGGCACCACATCCACAAACATTCACTCCCTCCACCGCAGACGCTCAGTAGCAGCAGCGTGGACCATCTATAAGCTGTACTGCAGCAACTCCCCAAAGCTCTTTAGACAGCACAGCCCAAAATAACAACACTGTGGGAGCACCTACACAACATTGACAGCAGCGGCTGAAGAAACCAGCTCATCACCACCTTCTCAAGGGGACAATTAGGTAAGGACAATAAATGCTAGCCCAGCCAGCAAAGCCCATACCCTATGGAAGGAGGGATGTAAGAGACTGAGCAAACAGGTTTTCTTTCCATGATCACCAAGCTGTTTTGGTGATTTTTGCCGTGCAGAAATTCTGCTTCCTCGGTTCTCCTGTCCCAGCACTGAACATGTTCCTAAAACAGTTCCACAGTGCTTAGGCTGGAGGGAGGGCTTGTGTTCTGGGGTGGTGGGGGGTGGTGGCGAGTGGTCCCAGAGTGGGGTTGCAGGTGTTCCCCAGGTTAGTGGTGCGTGTCGTGCCCAGGGTGGAGGGGGGGTGTGGTCCTGGGGTGGGGGCGTCATATGTCTTGTGATAACGCTGTGGATGGGGCGGGTGGTCCAGTGGTGGGGGTGGGAGTTTGTGGTTCCAGGTTGGTGGGAGGGCTTGTGTTTCCTGGGTGGTGTGGCGTGTGTTCGTGGGCTGTGTAGGGGAGTGCGGTCCCCATTGCTAGGGGTGTGGAGTTCTGGTTCTGGGGTGCGGGGTGAGTGCGGTCACGGTGTGGGTTGGGGGGCGTGTGTTTCTGGGGTTGCTGGGGGCGTGTGGTCCCTGGGGTAGGGGTGCATGTGGACTCTGAGGGGTGGGGTGGTCGTGTGTGCTCCGTGGGGTCCTGCAGAAACACGCAATCTTTTAATTCCATCGACTGCTCTGTCAACAGGTTCATGGATGGAACCGGAGATCTCGATGAAAAATTGCAGCGAGATCAGAGACCCCATTCAGCAGGTGCTCACACAATCTGAGTGTGCTCATTACCAAGACACCTTCATAAATTGGCTCCACTCCTTCTGCAGGATTGTCAGTTAATTCGGGGCCTGTTATTGCTCACACCCAAACAGCAGGAGGTTCCAGCCCTCTCTCCCTCAGCATCCATTGCACCCACCCCAATTCTGCACACCATGTCTCACACACAGACATTGGAGACACACGCTCTCTGTCTCCCATTTACCCGGTCACGCTCGCTCACTCTCTTACACACAAACACTGACACACACACACTCAATCTTTGTCTCTCACACAAACTGACACACTCGCTCTGTCTCACAAATGTTGATATGCTTGCTCTCTGTCTCACACACACACCAATATTCGCTCTCTGTCTCAGAGACAGAGTGATACTCGCTCTCCCTCTCTCCCACACAATGGACACACTCGCTTTCCACGTCACACGCATACTGATATTCACCCTCTGCCTCACACATACTGAAAGCCCCTCTGTCTCTCAGAAACAGTGGACCCACTCGCTCCCTGCCTCACATACCCGCTGACACACTCGCTCTGTCACATACACTGAAAAATTGGTACAATCAGAATCACAGAATCACGCAGTGTAGAAGAGGCCCTTCGGCCCATCGAGTCTGCAGCGACATGTGGAAAAAAAACATGACCTCCCTACCTGATCACATTTTCCAGCACTTGGCCCATAACCTTGAACATTGTGACATGCCATGTGCTTATCCTGGTGCTTTTTAAATGATGTGAGGGAAAACGCCTCCAGCACCCCACCAGGCAGTTCCTGCCACACGATAAAAAAAACTTTTCCTCAATCACCACTAAACCACCTGTCCCTCATCTTGTACTGATGCCCCCTCTTGACTGCTAGTCCAACTAAGAATCCAGTCGCCTCGTAATCATATACACCTTGATCTGCTCGCCCCTCAGTCCTCTTTGCTCCAACGAAAATATCCCAAGTCTATCCTATCCTCTTTTTAACTTGAATGTTTCATCCCAGGCAACATCCTCTTGAATCTACCCTGCACCCCTCCAGTGCAATCATCTCCTTCCTAAAAATGGGGACCAGAACTGCACCCAGCATCCAGCATGACCTCCCTACTTCTGTAACCTATGACTCGAATGATAAAGGCAAGTGTCCCATGTGCCTTTATCACCACAACCCGAACTGTCCATTCCGCCTTCAGATATGGACACACACGCCAAGGTCCAATGGTTGCTCAGTATTTCCTATTGTTGTGCCGTTTATTGACTACTTCCTTGTCAAATTACCCCTTTCAAAGTGTATCACCTCACACTTTTCAGTCTTAAATTCCACCTGCCACTTAGCTGCCCGTTTGATCATCACATCTCTATCATCCCATAGCATAGACAACAAACCTCACTTAAAACATTCGGTCAGCCATTGTGTAATCCACAAATGTAATAATCCTACTTGCCACATAGTCATCTATGTCCTTTATATAAATGACGAATATTAGGGGACCCAGCACATCTCCCTGTGGTACGCCACTGGACATGGCATCCAGTCACTAAAGCATCCTTCTGTGTCACACTCTACCTCCTACAACTGAGGCAATTTTGAATCTACCTTATCAAATCGCTCTGTATCCCATGTGCATTTGCCATCTTTTTAATTCTCCCATGTGGGGCTGTGTCAAAGGCTTTGCAGAAATGCATCTAAACTGCATCAACTGCACCACCCTCATCTAAACAACTGTTTAACTCCTCAAAAAATCCAATCAAATTCGTTAGGAATGACACCCCACTGACAAAGACATCCTGACTATCCCAGATCAAACCTTGCATCTCCAAGTTGAGATAGATTCTTTACTTTGGAATTTTCTCCATTAGTTTCCCTACCACTGACTTGAGACCCACTGGTCTGTCATTCCCTTGCTTAACACTAAAACCCTTCTAAAATAGTGGAACCACATTAGCTGTTCTCTGGTCCTCTGGCAACTTCACCGTGGCAATATAGGAATTCATAATTTCGTGAAGACCGCCTGCAATTTCTTCCATTGTCTCCCTCAGCAGCCTGGGACATAAGAATCCGTACCTTGAGTTTTGCCCACTTTTAGGCTGGCCAACACCTCCAATATCTCGCCACTCCCTACATCAATTTGCTTAAGAAACTCGCAGTCTATCTCCCCAAATCCCATATTTTCATGCTAATTCCGTGCTAATTCCAGAACTCTAGGCCGCGCAGCTGAAGGCACGGCGGCCAAAACTGGATCAATTATAAAAGGCGATGCACTCGTACCCTCATTTATCGGAGTGCAGAGATTTAGTGAATTCTGAAGCTGGAGGAAATTAAGGAGATAGAAAAATAATAAGGCCTTGGAGGGATTTGAAAACAAGGCTGAGCGTTTTAAAATCCAGACATTTATTAACTGTGAACAAACATATGTCAATGAGCATAAAATTCTTAACGAATAATCTTAATGTTTGGACTCAGGATATGGACCACAAAAAATTTATGGCCTTTAATTTATGGAGGTCTGTATGTGTGGGACCAGCAAACAATCCGTGGGAATATTCAATTCCAAATTTAAATATTGCCTGATTGAGGATTTCAACAACTGAAGACTCAACACCGGTAGTCAGGGGATTTTAAAGACTGGAACAGCTTATTCATAAGAATGACAAATTTATGTGGCAGGAGTCATATCTTGGAAGGAATTACTTCACCAACGCTGAAACCAGTGTCACTTCACTTCACACATACAATTGGGACAGGGCAGTCATTGGAAGCAAGGCAATAAACTATAGTCCATTCTTTGGAAATCATGGCTTAAGTCTTCCCAGTATTAAACTGGGGGCACATGACTTCACGTTCGCTATTTGATGTCACATAAACAAGCTGAAGCAAGCAATCAAGAGGAAACCTAGGGAGCGCAGGAATATGTTGGTGAGACAGAACTTGTTGCTATAAAGGTTTAAAAAAGTAACCCTGTATCGTTAGGTGATTTAGCCGTGAAGCTCCATGCAGATGAGAATTGGGAATAGGTGCTGGCAAGTGCAGTTCATTGCAGGAGAAGTAAAAGCTGAAGTTATTGGGATAACTTAAAGATAAGCAAAGTCCTTTGTTTTACAAAAAAACGCATCACTGAGATCAATAGAGTTTTTCTCAGGTTAAAAAATATATTGAGAGTTGCAGTGCTAATGAACTTTGGTGAAGTTAGGGTGCTCATCAGCAATGAGCCAATTTTGGAAACAAATATGAGGGGGCAAATTACCTCATCCTGTTCTTATGAATGGTTCTAGATATTGACTACTGCGAAATATACTGGCCTTCGAAAACATGAGCAAAGCACATGGATACAGCATTAAACGGATTCATCAGTATCAGGACACCAAGGAGCAAGAGCAGTGCTTTCCCCACGTTACACTCAGTTGCTCAGAGAAACAATCAAATGAATGGAGCATATAAGCCCTTTATATGAATTCAGGGAGTATTCTGTGTTTACCAATCAAACACAAACGGTGGGTAGTGGCACAATTTTTCCTTGGTGAATGTACAGTTCATTAACTAAGTCCAACAGCCACTGGAATCAAAGATTACACGAGTCGCCAAACCAAGTCGTTTATTCATAAACAAAAGCTCCAATTTGAGTCATGTTTCCACTGGAGGCCATTTAGAGAATTACTGTCCATGATTAACGAAGGAAACATACAGCAGAACAGGCAATTGTACAACAGTGCCTGTAACATCTCTCTGACAGAACTATCCGATCACACCTCTTTCCAACCTGCTCGACATGCACCACCCGACAAACCATTCACCTTCAAGTATTTTTACAATTAAACTTTTTTAAAGGTGTTATTGAATCTGCTTCCACCTCCCATTAAATTTGTGCATTTCCGGTTACAACAACTCGTGGATAAAAAGGAAACTATCCTTTTTTTATATACAATTCATTTTACAATAATATCCAGGTCTTTCTACCTACTCTACCTGTATGCTAACTCTTCACGATTCGTGTTCCAGAACATCTAAAGCCCTTCTGCTGCAACAGACAGAACTCTTTATTCACCTTTAAATCTTCAGCCTCTATTATCCCTACCAAAGTGACAATGTGACATTCCGCTCTGTTCCCCTGCAACCTGATTTTTATTATTTTTGCACAAGCACTTAACATTTGTTGCAGACTCTTCGCAATGGATTCAAATTATTTTGGAATGCACGTTTAAATCGTCAGTAAAGTTCACCACACTACACTCTATTTCTTTATCCAAGTCAACATTGTAAAGCGGTTTGGGTAAACATGAGGCCATTGGACTGACCCCTATAGCACCCTCACCCCTATAGATAAAGTTTGCCAGCTTTGCCTCAGGCCAGTTATGTCGACTATTTTCACTGTTAAGCCACCCGTTAGACATGGTGCAATGTTCCACTAAAACCATGACGATGTAGCATGTGTAATAACCTTTATTTTTCTTGAAAACGTATCAGATACGTTTTAGTAATTCGAATAAAAACTGCATCCAATAGTCCTTCTTTCCTCCTCCTGCTTGTTACATCCTGAAACAACAGGAATAAATTTGTGCACGATTGTGATTTCAGAAGACCATGTTCACTCTGTCTCACTGGATCATGAATTCCTACATTTTCTGCGATCAGTTCCTTAAAAATGCCTTCCTGCTGGTGGTTAGAAGAAGAGAACAAACAGAAAAAGAATTCATCAGCCGCGGTAACTTGCTCAAACTCGTCGCGGAACAATTTCTGTGGGTACTATAAGTGGACACCTTGCACTGAGAGAAAGAAATCAAAGGAAAAAAAGTCAAGATTAATGTTTAATTAACTGTAAATGTAACAAATATTATTTTATTTTAAAAGAACGTTAACGCTTAAGACATTTAGAACTTAATCAGTCGCAAAAATCATGAGTTCAGTAATTATTTTGTATATGTCTTTTCGGCTGTGCAGACCTCCGGACCAGTTTTCCAGCGGACAGTTAAATGTTAATGGCATTGTTGTGGGCCTTGTGTTACATGCCAACTAGACCTGTTAAAGTCTCCCATAAAAATCGCCAGGGAACTAGATGGATTTTTCGGATTCATTTCCTTTGTATTTCCATGCTGGACTCATCCAGGCCTGTGAAGGACACAATTCCATAACGTTCTGTGCAACGTCTATGGTCAGTGTTACTATTTAGGCAGATTGAATGTGTAACTTTACCAGGTAGGCACATATTTATTAACTTTGTAAGAATGAACAAACTGGTACACAATTACGATCAGGATTTCTGTTTGCCCCCAAATGTAACAGAGTCTCGACTGGTTTAATTGTACTTTGCCCTCGTCATTCATTGGTGGTGACCATCACAGCTATGATCTGCTTTTGTTGCTGATCTATAATTTTACCAGAGATTTGGGTGATGAGCAGTCCCTCGGTTCAAGCTGGGTAGGCAGTTCCATTTCACCCTTATTCCACTTATCTGCAGCGTGTTTATAAAGCTGATTATTTGCTCGGCCATTTCAAAGGGCAGTTAAGAGTCAACCCCGTTGCCATGAGATTGGAATCTCTTGTAGGCGAGCAGTGTGAGGGCGAAATATTTCTTCCCTTAAATGACATTACAAAACTAGATTTTTAAAGACAATCCAATAGATCCATTGTCACAATTGGTGGGCATATTATGCGAGGATTTATTTCCTGATTTCATACATTTGGAACCTTTCTGTGCTTATAAAAACTCTAATGTTTCTGAGAGTGTCCAAATGTGTGAGTTCTCTCTGGGTCAACTCCAACGCTTCAGTTATGAATAGTTACATGAAATTCACTGCCTGGAGAATGGTAAGCCTGACACCGTGCATCAGCTCCCTGTGCCTGCATACATTTCTGTGTTATGCACTCCAACCAGAGCCATAAGGCATCCCAATGTTTTCCACTTCTCTGTGTTTACAAACAGATCAGTTCCCTGCGTTAGAGTTTGCTTTATCCAGTTTGTTTTGAACTGACTACCATGTCCAGGTAACTTTCCCCTTTTTAATGCTCCAATCCCGGGAGTACTGCGCAGGATAGATGGATGAGGTGGATTCGGCAACATGGGAAAAACGTGAAGGCCATGTTATTTCAGGGAAAACAAACGAGATAAGAGGAGAGAGAGAGATAAATGAACGCAAGAGAGAGATGAGAGGTCTGTGTGTGTGCGAGAGAGAGAGAAAGAAAGAGAGGCCGAGAGAGAGAAGCTGCTGATTTTTTACCAGACTGTAACTAACCTCATTAAGTCTCTGCTCGGCAAACATCTGAAGAGTTATTGCACCGCTTTGTAGCCACAGGTTCAAATCCCTCTCCTGCCCTTTCCATTTCACTCTCCTTTCACTGAGGGTATGTGTTGGCTGCAGTAAAAATAATAATGGAAGCAATACTGTCTGCATAAATCCGTCCCCTCCTGGGTTTCTGACGCAGATGAATGTTCCCTTCCTCGCTCCTCCTCACCCTATCACTTTGATCAGAGCAACAAGATTAAAACAATAAATAGGCTTAGAGAAAAGTAAGCAGAGGGTAAAAAGCATCTACTGATATAAAGCGCCTCCTGTCAGTTTCCCTGGGGGAGGGGAAAGGGTGAAATAATCACTGTTACCACTAAAAGCTAAATAAATCTTCAGCCCACAAAGGTGTTCACGTTAAACAAGATCGATGTAATAATGCACATTTTTTTTTCTTTTAAAGCAAAACCAAGCATATTATTTCGGAAAGCTGTTTTTTCTGTGTGTCTCATCTGTCCCATCTCTATTATCTCTGAAAGGCGAGCATTCTTTTTAGAAAAACATAGTGTTCTAATTCGGACTTTCTGTACTTTGCACCCTCACCTCGATCTGAGAACATGTGACACCTCCAGTTCTTGCTTCATTAAAAGTCAATAATATGTGTGCTAATAAGCAGGAGGCGAGGGACATCTTCTAATCATTCCCTCCTTGGTCAGTTGCAAACAAAAAGTCACAATGACATCTGTGATGTCTCTTCATGGCTTTCCCTTCCCTATCGCTGTAATTTCTTCCTCCCTCACAAGTTACCGTGATAACTGTGGTCATCTAATTCTGGCTGTGTGAACATTCCCAACTGTGATTTTTCCACCACTGCTGAACTTGACGTCAGTTGGTTACAGTCCATGCTTTGGAATCCCTCCCAGCACCGCTCCAGACCTCGGCCCGCCTTCCTCCTTTAAGATAATTCTTAAGGCCAACCACTTTGAAGAATGCTTTGAACAGTTGTCAAGTTCTGTTCTGTGGAGCTAAGCTGAAGCAACTTGGGCCATGGGATTGTGCTAAATGTGCCCTATGTATATGTCACTTTGTCATATAATGCTCTGTGCAGCATCTTTGGTTGTTTTACTATGTTTATATTCAATACTAATGCGTGAGGGCTTCCATTGCTGCATTTCAGACTCTGTGTCATGTTACATGTGTGGTTGTCAGGATTACTGAATGAATCCCGTAATCCCCTGCCTCCATCACTCATCGACAATGTGACAGGAGGTCCTGTGCCGATCTTGACAGAACTAAAACCATGATGGGTCCTGAGATCTCCCTGCTCCATATTTGGTGCTCAGTGGGAATTATTTTGGCGGATTTCCATAAACAGTGAAACAGATGTTGCACTTTCCTGAACACTTAGAGATTAAATAATCATCAAGGAGGTTTATAAAGTAATTTCTCAGTTGAACTTAGCAAAATGCTGAAATGCAGAAACAATAACGATTAATATAGATATTTAACTGACTATTTAAGACGCTGAACTATCTTTATGAGAGAGATAGAATGAGAGAGAGCGAGAGAGAGAGAGAGGGAGAAAGGATTTACGATGTCTGTCACCCGCCATGAACTTCCCCTCCCCCGAAAATCGGTTCATAGCGCTCCCTCCAGAGAGAAAATTGGTAATTCCCGATCGTCCGATGGAAATCTCATACTTCCCCATTGTGGCCGGAATATATACCCCCCTCGCTGCTTTCATCGGATACGATCATCTAATAGAACCTCTGCAGCTGCTCCTCCCCCGGTGATCATGGTATATATCTACTCCTCCCCGCTTTTCCTGTAATATATCACCCAAGCCCCCAGTTGTAGCTGATAAACATTCTCCTCTCTGATTTACCTGCCATATTTCACCATTCCCGAGTAAAGCCGAACAAATTACTCCCCGTCCATTGGAGTTAGCATATCCCCACACTCCCCCAGTCCCAGTCCAGCAGCGTACCTGGTATGCATGGCCTCATTCCCTGGAAAATCTTGTTCTTCGTTTCCTGCCCTGCAGCACGTATTATATATTTACCCCTCTGCCAGTTTACCTTTTATATCAACCTCATCTTCATTTGCTTCACTTATAGCTTTTTCCGCCACTTTGTGTACAAAAAAACGCCAGGCCCAGTGCCTAGTTTATCTCTCAATCTGTTCGGCAACCAGACTGGACCCACTGTACAGGAAGATCTCCACATCCCATTGTGTACTTTATACCTCTCCCAGTGTACTTGGCTCTCCTCCCTATCCACACCTGAACCAGTTCCTGGCACACCAACCTCCTCTCCTTGTGCTGCTGGTATATATCACGCTCCACTGATTGTTCTCCAGTACCTGCTTCCTCTACTTCCATGTACTTTATATATCGCCCCAGCTCGCCAGTTTATGTGGCATATCAATCCCTCCATATGTAGAACCTCCTTATTTTGAGCATTCAACGCAGCATAACCTGTATCTCATTCATATGTGCATCACCACAATTCAACAAAGGTTTTCCCTCCACCATTTTCCCTGCTATCTCGTTCCCCAGTGAAACTGGCATGCCTCCCCAGACAAGATTCACATCTGTTGTATCCGCACTTTTCCACTCTACATTAGAAATCAAAACACTCCTCTGGTCTATCAGGTATATCAGCCATCAGCCAGGTAAACATGAGGTATAATCCTATATTTGCTTGTCAACCTGGTATATAACATCTGCGCCATTATACCATTACTACCCCCATGCTCATCGCTTGTTCCTGCTACATCAAATCCACCATTGTCGTCAATGTAAGTTTTTCACATCCTGCAATGTACTTGGCGCAATTCTCAACCACCTGAAACCCGGTGCGCCCGTTAGTCATGGAGACAGCTTGTGGGCAGGCAGGTTTTGTTGCAATGGAGCAGCAGGTTTGTGCCGGCCAGTGATATTCACGAATCAGCCAGGGCTTTCAAAGCAAAAGGACACGTTAATGTTTGGTCACTGTAGTGCAGGTGTTGCCACCTGCTCTGACATCATAGTTACTAGACCAGATCCTCATCTGGTCTGCAAAAAGACTGTCCCGCTCCACTCTATCACCATTGCGAGGCAACAAACACCCAGTGCATCATGATTGTGACAGGCGCCTCTGATGATCTTTTCCAAAAGTGCAAGAGCAAATTCCAAGCAAAAATATGGAATAAACTCAGAAAATCCTGGAAGCGCTCAGTGAGTAAGTTCTGTGCAGTGTGCTGTTCTGTTCAATTGTTTAGTGAACTGAACAATTAGAGGAAAGGGATGCTTGAATACATTCTTGACTGGGCTCTGAACCTGGTGATGGCAAGTTTCCGTGCAGCAACTAAGATGCTGCAGCATTAAACCCAATTCCAGCACAAGCACATCTGTCATTAGAGATCGATACCCCAAATATTACATCCGATCCATATAGAATAAAGCATTAACACTGACCGTAACAGGATGGAATTCGCTGAAATTGCAAAGTATATAATAATGGTTTTCTTTCGACTTTACATTCCTGGGTCTCCGCGGTTCTTCCCAGTGTTGTGAGGCCTGAGCCTCTTCCTGTCTCAGCTGCTCACTAAAATGTGTCTGACAGTGTAAACAATGAGCACCAGAATCACGATAAATGGTACTACTGGATTTCGAATTCCATGTGTGAACACCATTGCTACTCAGATCTGAGACAACCAAGAACCCCGCGTACCTAACAAAACCAGGGGACGTTCCTCAGCACAGGCCTGTTACCATAACATACCACAACATGTTCTTTGTGCAGCTCAGACCAATCACTGTTCCCAGGGCGACATTCGCAGTTTCTCTGGTGCGATATTTATATTTAAGTTTCCGGCAACAGATGGCTGTAAATCGATTAAAAGTGAACGTTACAGTGAACCAGACAGAACAGTTAGTGGCTGCATAACTCAGAACGGCATGGACATTACACACAGTAATGAACTTCAGGAAATGAAGCTGCTTCTGGAAAACAATTGGAATGTGTGGTAATATCATGTCGAGGATAATGACGAGTCGATGCGCCCCTGTCATGGCCACCAGGTAGCGAGTGATACATTTCGATAGCCCCGACTTACGCCGCGACAGAATTCCGTCGTCACCAATTTAGCTGCAAGGCAGAGAAACGGCAGGACAATTATAATTAGACAAGAAGCAAAGTTACCAGTTTGCTTGATGACTTCATTATGATTTCCAAATGTGCTATTATATCTAGTAATACATTTGCAAATCGTAAATAAATGTACCAGTTCCAACTTTATGTTTCTTAGGTAGCGATAACCTGACTATGAAATCGATTGTCAAACGGTAAATAATATTGAGGTGCAATACAAAATGTGTAGTCACAGGTTTTTGGGCGATTTGATAAATGCCAGCATTCCGTTGACAATTCATTTCCTGGCCACCTAAAAAGGGAAGCCTGGATGTGGGAACATAGTCATGGCAGAGTGGAACAAGGCCAGCAGTGAAAGAACGGTAAATTCTCGCCTTGATACCAAAGACGGTCACTCTCACTCTCACCTCAAGAGTTTACCTCATGTGTGCATATGTGCCCCCGGGTATGAAACTAGGTGAGGAGCTGAGGGATTCTTGCAGATTCCAAACTGAGCATCAGCGAACAATTTATTGCTGAATTAATATCAATTGGTAGCATTGTCAACGGCCTCCACCAATATTTTCTTCAGATGATCGAGAGTACATTAATGGGGTCGCATTTTGTCGACCTGGATTGTTTTCTAAATTGGTGGACAGAACAAACCAGAGCACTTGTCTACATTTCCAGGTAAATTCGAGTGTTTTAGCCGCTGGGAAGCTAACGTCCTCGGTAATATGCCAGCGGTTTTTCAGGGTCCTAACTCTTAGGAGTATCCAGTGCCTTCAGCATTCTCTTGATAGCACGTAGAGTGATTTTATCTGGCTGAAGACTGGCATTTGTGATACTGTGGACAAAACGTGTTGCCTATTTAGATCATCCATGCGTGACCTATGGTTGGAATTTTTGCAAATATTTCTGCCATGTCATATGCGGTCATGTGTTCAGCTCCCCAATCAGTGAGGTTGGGAATGTTTGTGCAGCCTCCACCTTCAGTTCGCTGTGTTTTTATTCATACTCATTCATGTGGAAAAACTGATGATTTAACATCTGGTCCGTTTATTTTGGGATCATTTTGGTCTGCATATCACACGTTTCTTTGGATGTTTGTAAATTAAGTTTCAATTTGTTGCAGCTTTGCAGCGTGTTTTTGAAAGTATTTCAATTCACTTTAAGGAATGTCTGGCAGTGTTCCCAAATGCCAGCACCCCACAAAACACCCTCACCCCCTCACCACCAACGGTCTTCTGACAACCAGTGTTTAGCTACAGTTTGATATTAATTGCAACGTGAGGTATATGCAGGGTCAAGGGGTTACAGTTTGTGGTTATATACAATGCTGCTGCCGTTGTTCTCCCATGGCACATAATGGATGCCCATTTTCCAGTTGGTAGAATAGTATAACTATTTCATTTAACGCACTCATAGAGTCACGTTATAGGATGGAGGCTATCTCAGTGTGAGCACGGGAGTTAGTCCCCAATACAATTGTGAGGTGCTAACTCTTACTTATGCTTTCATGTTTACATGCATCTAAAACAGAAAAAAAAATTAGGAGTAGGTAACGTAGATTTGTGTTCCTTTTTGCTGGTTCCCTCACCAGCTGCTACTGAGCCAGTCCAGCAGCAAACTGATTTATGAGCCGGCCAGTTTGGAAAGTAATAGTGCGACTGAGTCACACTTGAGGAAGTGCATTGAAGTTCCTCAAGCAGATTGCAGATCGTGTCCTTGACATCCTCAAAGCTTCTTCCAATTGGTCCTCAACTTGATGGAGCTCTGACTCTTCAGGTAAACAGAGAACGTTTCAGGTTCTTATCATTTTCTCATTTTTTTCTGCCTTTTTTTCCACATCCGAGCGATATTTCCTCTGTTTCTATCTCTCACTGCACGTAGTAGCCATTGCATTCTAAATACGAATAGCGTCACTCATCTACCTCAGTTAGACAGATTCCTCCAATCTTACCCAGAAAGGAAAGGTCGCCACATTCAAAAGTCAGCACAGCGCGCCCCACATCACCCCCCTCCCCCCACTCCCAAAGTGCGGTGTCAGTCGCCTTCGCCACGATGAGCCATACCCTCAGCACGGCTGTGTCCACCACATTCAGATATCGAAGCTTGTCCCCCTGCTCACCCTGTTCAGCCACATTCTTTCTAACAGTGTCATTCTGCTTCCATTACCCCTCTCTACCCCATCAGCCAACATGTATTATTTTACCCTGCAATGCATCTAATTGCATCTGCTAATTCCCTGCCAATTCTGCTCGTTTCTCCGTGTCCAATTGCAATAGATTCGTATCATCCTCACTGGTTAACACCCAGCCCACTTTATGTGTATAATTCACACGTTTTGAGACGTTGTGCCTTATTCTAAGATTCAACTGGTTTATTGACAGCAAAACGAACACCAGTCCAACACAGATTCATGGGGAAAACCAATGGCTAACTTCATCCAGACTGAAACAAAACGATTACCAACAGTTTATGTTTTCGGTGTGTTACCTAAATGTATCCAATTGGATAGAGACACCCCGCTTCTGCCCTCTTTCATGAGCCTAAATTTTCTTACCAGCTCTATCTGCAGTAGGTTGTCAATTAATACCTCAAAATCCAGTTAGCCAACCACTCCTGTATTATCATTCTTAATTTTCCCAGTTGTGACATTAGATTGCAAACTATGTTGTTCCAGGATGTACTTAGTCAAAGGGATGCCTTTTACAAATCCGTAATCATTCTCAATTAATCTCAGCTGTCTCCAATTCCGGGCTGGACGCTTGGCTGTAAAGTCATATTTAGTGATATTCTTGGTACTGCAGCTGAACAGTGAGCACACTGAATTAGAGAGAGATGGAGGCTGAGCGGCAACAGGTGGTATTTTTAAAAAGAGCGGTGGGTTGAGACATCGGGACTTAAATTGAGCGGGAGCTGGGCTGTGAGAGGAAAGAAGTAGAAAGATCGGGGGCGAGGTAATCAAATCACAGAGTGAAAGGTAACTGGGGCTGTTCCCCCAGAGCAGAGATTTAATAAAAGAGCGGGAGCTATGTAGCTAGAGCAGAGTGTCAGAGGAAGTTGGAACATTGATGTGACTGTGGTAGAGCATGGTTCTCAGAGTGGAGAATAGGAATGCGCAGAAGTTGTGCAGCCACATAGTCAACTTTTTTATTATTCATATACGTTATTTTGGCTTCAATCGCTGGCACATCATTTCTTGCCGATAAATAGTTACGCTTGTGAAGATGGCGATGAGCTACTTCATGAACCACAGCAGTCCCTGGTGTGCCCGTACACCCACAGTGCTGATAGGGATGGATTTCCAGGATTTTGACACATGATATTGAAGGCACAGCGATAAATTTCCAAATCAGGGTTGCGAATAGCTTGAGGGGGATCTTCCAGGTACTGGTGTTCCTGGTAACCTGCTGCCCCTTATCCTGCTAGGTGGTACCGGTTGTGAGTTTGGAAAGTGCTGCCTAAGGAGCCTTCGTGTATCCCTGAATTGCTTCTTATAGGTGGCACGGACTGCTGCCATTGTTCATCGCCGGTGGAGGAACAAAACGTGTGTTGGTGTAGTGTCCATCAAGCAGCTGCTTTGTCCTTGATGATGTCAAGCTTCTTGGGTTTTGTTAGAGCTGCACGTATTTAGGCAAGTGGAGAATATAGCATCACAATCCTTTCTTTTCCCTTGAAGATTGTGGATAGGATTTCGGGAACCAGGAAGTGTGTTACTTGCCGCCTCTGAAGTGGATTAATAGACATCGTGTTTATATGCCTAATCCAGTTCACTTTCCGCTCAGTGATAACAGTTACAATGCTGATCGTGGGACATTTGTCAATGCCATTGAGCGAAAACAGGTGTTGTTTAGATTAACTCTTTTGGAGACGGTCATTGCCTGGCACTTGTCTGGTGTGAATGTTGTTTGCCAATTGTAAGCCAAAGACAGTACATTGTCCAGAATATGCTTCATTTGCCCATGGGCTGCCTCATTATCTCAGGAATCTGGAAATGTGTTGAGCATTGTGCATCATCAGCGAACATCCCCATTCCTGACTTTGCAATGGAGTGCTGATCCTTGATGATGGAGCTAAACATGGTTGGGCCTCGGTCACAACCCTGAGGATCTCAGGTTCCCCAAGGAACTAAAAGGACTGGGAGCTCAGCAGCTATGGTTGATTATTAGAAAGTGGAGGTCCAAAACTGTCAGAGCAACTATTTGGAAAAGAGTGCTAGCCTAGCTGTCGGTGTGGGTATTTATTAATTCAGGTCCTAAGTATCCTGCTCGAATATATCACATTCACTGTAGCTGCTCGAAAAGGCGGTTCACGTTCACTTTGCTGTAAGAGCAATGAGAGGTTGTCAATAAATGGTTTTCTTGCTGTGCGCCTCATGCAATGACCGAATCATTTTTTTAATGATAATTTATTCCGTGATGGCGGGTGCAAGTTTGTATCTAACGCCAGTGTACATTTGTCATTTTAATTGGCCGTTCTTGTGGCCAACCATTTTCCGGGATGATTAGGCTGGTCAACTAGGGAAGGTCAAGGCGATTTTGTGTTAGTATCTGAGAAAACCGAATGATCCAGACAGCATGCACACGGAGGAGGCTGCATCTTCGCTTCAGAGACCCAATAAAGAAAGAGTAAGTCAAATTATCTGCTCTACGTTCTAAGAAGTATATGGTTGCATTCTACAACTGTGTTTAAGTAAAGTAAATGAGAATAAACGAGAAGAATATGTGCAAAGAAGAATAAAGTTTTTTGTTCACATTCAAAATACATAGGAATACAAAGGAAGATGTTTAAGGTAGGGCCATGAGCGAGTGGATGTTTCATAGCCTGGAATTGGAGAGGATATCTGTTTGAAGATTCACTCGGTATTTTGATGAGTGGATTTCAAGTTAATAATTTTCAATCGCCACAGCATCTGTGAATTGTGGTAACAACCATTTGCTGGCCGTGTGTGAGAAAGGACCAGAAAACGTGAAACACAGACTGTTGTGAATGAGCATGTGGAGAGGTGGCAGCTCCTATGTTCGTGAATAATTAAGTTTGAGCTATGCAAGCTTTCAAAGAAATCGTAAGGAAATCCGAAGCCAAGATAGGGAACCGTCTCTAAGTCCTATTGATCTTGCGAATGAGTGATAAAATGTACCCTGTGACAATTGCGCCAATGCCCGGTCTTTTACAAAGCACTTGATGGCCAGGCGTTCCTTGTTTTAATCGTGTGAGGTATATGGAACTCTGAGCAGCAGCTCATTGTGCAACAGTCCGATATTTCGAGGGTGCCAGGTTTCCTGAAACCTGTTCTGAAAACCGCCCAATACATTATGCGACCCAGAAGAGACGTTGAAGGGTATTTGTGACGTTTTTCTAAGTTACGCTTGTTCGAGGTATTGTGATACTTCTGGTGATGTCTGGGATGTTCTCTTGCTGTTCAGAGCAACTGTTGCAATGAGCTCTATTGTTACAGAACCGGGCATCACAATTCATCCTCTCAAACCCTGCAATAATAACACGGGCTGTTCAGTAATTTTCGTTTATTATGTCATCACACCTCATGTTCACCATTGTTTACAGTATACTGTGAAAAGGAGTTCAATTTGACTCCATACTATAAAGGAGTATTTTTAGGCGGGATATAATTTTGTCCAGAGTGGCCATATATTGCTTCAAGTATTTTGCTAATGTTAATCCCTTCAAGCACAATGTTTATGTCCTCCTGCATATGTCAAATGGTTTTCAGCTGTAATTTGACTAATTTTACGCACCATTCCATAAGGCACAGCATTCCTTTCTTCAGCTCCTCCCTAAACTTAGACTGTGTCAGCACATAAATGAATGTATTTGTGCAGCAACTGAGGAGCCCAAGCATGAATCCCAATGACTCAAGTTCATTAGTGCCAGAATATGAAATGATTGCTGTACGCAGGGTGATAAAATAAAATAAAAGCGGAGCTGCCCAGAACAACATAAAGCTGCCGGTTATACTGAACAGTAAAATTATGGACTTTCTTCGGCTTTCAATCTCTGGATCATTGTGATGCTCTCCATTGTAGCAACCGCGGAGACCCCTGCGAACTCTACTGGCGGCTAAAATACGTCTCACCGTCAAAACATTTATCAACAAAATTAAAATGAAGGGAACAAATGGGGTCAAAGTAAGGGTAAACCAATCAAATGCAGCCCATTCAGCATAAATGAAAAATGTCGGTTTTAGGAAGCAACCGCGAGATACATTGCCAATTATATATGCAGGTTCATACGTAAAATACCAGGGAATGTTTGTCAAAGAACTCAAAGCACTCACTACTGATATGACAGCTGCGCCTGTTGTCTCTGTACAATATTTTTTTTTCAGCTCCTGACAACATATCGCCACAAAACGATCGAAGGTGAACGCCACTGTTAACCATACAGCGGCTGATGTGAATATATAAATCAACGTCTCAGTTAGATGGCACACCGTGCTCATTGTCAAGAATGAATCCGGAAAATAAACACCCAGCATCTCCTTCAGTATGACTTCAGTACAAATAAACAGGAAATCAGCCACTGCCATGGCCATCATATAGAGTGTAATGCACTTGGAAAGTCCACACTTTCTTCTGGAAAGGATCACAATCGCAACAACATTAGCTGTAAGTGAGGGATAGAGAGAGAAGGAGATAGACGTCACAGATGAGCAAGGCAACTTCTCTTGCAGTTACAGAAAAGGCTCATGCATTTTACCCAAAAATGCAGGGCCTGCTTCCCGAGACGAGCATGTACTAAATGTGGATTGGACTTAGTACATGTGGACAGGGAATTGTTCATTCCTCTTTTGATAGGAACATCGTCAATTTAAACTGGGGGCAACTACTTTGCAACAACGATCGAGCATTTGGAGGGAGAATCTGTTCTGGACAATTTTATGGTACAAGAACGGCTGGGAATGTTGAACTTTAAATATTAAATTGGGGTTGTAAAGAGATAATTCATGTGTGAGGATGAAATATAAATTGGGAAATGAAGCTGCAAAATGGGCTAAGTAGAGTTATACTCTGCAAGAGGTAGTGCTGCAATGTGTGCTGCGTGGTTTATAGATGTGATAAGTTTTTGGAAGGGTTACTGCGCAACAGGCCTGACAGCTCGAAGTTAAAATCCTGGCCGGCAGCATGGATATACTCTGAAACGATTGGAGTGTAAAGATGGAATAGTAGTTGCACAGGGCCTGTTAGAATGGTCACTGAGCTACAAAGAAACACTAGCATAGACGAGGCCATATAAAAGTTTACCCAGGAGTCCACACAGATGCCGTCTAATGACCATCAAAACAAGGTGACATATTTATGCAGATTCGTAGTGAAACGTTGTGGTAACGGATGAGGGCTGATGAGTCAGATGTTTTAAGGCAGACTCAGTAATGAAAGATTAATATGCAGGCTGGGCACTGTGAAGGTATAATCAGGTGAATGCAGCGCTAATTCATTGCAGACAAAGTAAAGCAATATTGCTTTGCCGACTGGGTATAGTTGATGCTGATCAAGGCGGCAGTTGAATGGCCGAATGGGAACGGTGACATTGCTATCAGGTTAAGTGTGCAATATTTATTGGCCATCGGGAAGGCAGAGTAGTTATTGCGCAGCGCAACGCTTCTTTCTGGAATGACTAGTTTTAAAGTGTAATGAACGGATATCGCAAAATGCAGGTACAATAGGAATCACAGCGATGCAAGACACATAGTTGGTAATGTGTGGTGAGCTAGCAATTGGAAGATGTGATTCCAATAGTTAAAATCAACTATCTATTCTGAGGAGACAGGAGAACGTTCCCATTGATTGATCGGATGTTGATGGAGGCACTTAGTTTCCGAGAGGGTATAAGGGAGTCACTTGCGTTTCATTCACAGTAACCATGAGAAATGATTTGAAATGTGAAGCTGAACACCGACCCTCGTAGGACACCAAGTGTAAAAGTTCCAGGTCGACATGGACTGTGATAGGCACATCGATTTGAGTAGATAGATTATTTTAGGTCTATTATATGATTAGAAGAGGAAAACAACAAAGTGTGTATTACCCGATGATAAAGAGCTAAATCCTAACATATGCATGGTTAAATTAACATATCTTGCAGCTATTTTTATTTCAGATTGGTTTGCATCATAACATCCTTGAATTTTAGCATTATTTGGTAAAATATATATTTCTTTTTCAAAATGCAAGAACATTTTTGTTAATTAGCCATGGAATTCACAGTTGTGTTATCATATTGAAGGTTAAATGAAGCATTTCTACTTACTAGTGATTAAATCCAATAATCTTTATAAATCATACGAAATTGACGTGAGCCTCGGATAATCATGCCTGCAACAAGGTCTCTTTTGTTCAACTAAACTACTAAAACTCCGTTGAGTTTTGAAGAGTTTCTCAGTGAATTGCAATGAACCAATTTGTTCCTGCCATACATTTAATAACTTAATTAACACGGTTATTTATTTTTAATCTGCATTTCAAAGCAATTTAAATAACTCTAGTCTTAATTAATATGAAACGTAATTGGTTAGCTTCTGAAATTTTGTTTGTACTTCTGGTACTTATCATGTCGGATAGGATTTGCTGGCTCTTGCAATGGTGCAGAATAGCTTTTCGGCTGAAATTTCCGTTCAGACTCAGGATGCCCAGATTAAGGAATGGAAAATGCACATTCTCACAATCGAGGTATGAGTGAATAGAGAGTTCACTGAAGTACCAAGTGCTTTCAAGGATTTGCAACCTGAAGCAGACTGAATGTGTAGTTTTTGCAAACTTGTATTTAGGAAAACATCAATGCAATGGAGCAATGTCTATAAAAGTGGTGGTGAAATATCATTTTGGATCATCTTAATTCCTGAAGATGTTGAGTAATTATTTGCATGAACTTTGAAAAAAGTAAGTTGTATTAGTCGGATAAAGTCAAACAGAATTTCCCATTCCTGTATCAGCTTGTAAGTTGCCAAGCTCTGACCACACAAAAATAATCTTTATAAGGTGACAAACACAGGCCATTTGGCAGCTGCTGCCTCCCATTCACAATGTTCTAATTCGAATGTAAGCGTCAAACTTTGATTGACTTGATGAGAACTGTCAGAGATAATCACAAACAGCCTTGAAAACGCTAGGTAATGTATATAAGTTGAAGGTTGATTTTCTTTTGATCACGTAGGCTGCACGAGAAAGCGAGGGAAACAGTAGAAAGTCAAAGCCGTTTTGACTTATTTACAGCCCAAAGGAAACGTCAAAAATAAAGTTTACCTTCATTAACCCTATACCTATTATTCCCTGAGCAAATCTAGTATTTATTTCACTACAATGTCATTAATTTTCACTGTGAGTCCTAATTATCAATTTGCTTTATTGAGCTAAACAAAGATATTTAACGAAATTATCAGCACATAAAGCTGTACTGGCCAGATCTGTAAATAAGGAAACTATTAAAACAGGAAAAAGAGAGTAATGTACGTAATTATATAATGAAGCCGCCAATGTTTGAGCAAATTAATTTTCAAAACTACTATCCAATACATTAACAACAAGTTTCCAGAAATTTCCTCCAAATTAACCATTGAAATGCCCCACGAATGAACCACGCAATCCTCTACCGAATTTAATAGTGAACTATAGAAACCATTATTCAGTATTTTATCTTTCAAATTAAATATACAAATATCAAGTATATTATCCATATAAACCCCTGATAAATTAAGTGGAGAAGTGAACATGTATATATGCTGAGGAATTGCTCTCTGCAAAAGCAATCTGCTTCTCACCTGTTATTGATTTGCTGTTTGTGAAAAGAAACATAGAACAGGTTCAGTGCACTTTGATTAATTTGCATCTTGGTGTCGTTCCCGTAAATACCCCAGTCTGATGAACGACAGAGCGATGGAGATTCTGCCACTTTCCTAACTCCGTATCAGTTCAAGAGTCATCTTTGCTTCGTAATGTAAGCACAAAATAACAATTTTCTGCAGCATCGTTTGTATGTAAAGCAGATTCTGAAGCTCCAATTCATTTCACGGACGTTGTGAATGCTCTGGCTCATGTAACACAGAGTGAGATCCACTGAACAGTGTTTTTTGGTTATGACACATTGCTGCAGACTAGATAGCAACAGTTACAGTAGAAATGCAGGAGAAGTTCCCCCGCTGCAGGTTAAAAACGCGAAAAGTGACTTAGGTACCTAAAGGAACATTACATTAAGTAGGCATCAGACTGGATTTTACATTTTGCGGAAACGTGAGATTGGCGAAATGCAAAATGAGTGGTCTGCTCCATCTTGTCCCACTCACCCTCCCTTAGACGGCCTCTACCTCCTCAACTCATCCAATTCCGCGGAAGAGGCAATGAGTGATGCAAAATGGTGTCCAAGTCCAGTCGGCAGTGAATGCCTGGACCTCATGCGGCAGAGTGTAATGCTATGAACAGAGAGTCGGTCTGGTTACAAGCTCAAGACAACCTACTCAGAATTTCTTTCGAAAAATATTTTTCATTGAAAGCCCAGGCAAGAAAAAAAAAGTGAGATAAAAACCATGAAGATGCTGCCATCTTCCCCAGCACAATCTGCTGTTTTATTCGATGATGCTGCTGGAGGCAGGAGTTCCTTTCCGACAATTTGCCGTCTCACAGTAGCTGCACTAAACAAATTACTTTTCTCACCTGAGCCACAGCAAATGCAATGCACCAAACAGGGGAACACACGATTGGTTCACTCACAAGCTCAATACCCTGTTGATTAGTAACCTGAGAAAGGTGGGCCCGCCCGTTCTCCATCTGTAAATGGGGAGAATTAAGAACGCAAAATCATTTTACCCACTGCATGTAATTTATCTACGTTGGAAATTTGACTATTTTGAGGCGGGTGGGTGATGCGGTGGAGGAGGTTGTGGTGGCCGGGTGGGTGCGAGTGGTGATAGGAAGTGTGAGGGTGGGGGTTCGGCGTGCGATTTGGTGATGAAAATTACAGCCAATCGTTTTGGCTGCAGATGTAGGCATTCAGACGTGAAATGATGACACATGTCCTCAGTTGGTAAGTGGATTATTGCAAAGGATTTGAATTAAAACATGCACGTTATAGTTCACCTTAGTTTACTATCACAAAGTAAAAACACAGGGACGTCCTTTCATTATCAAATGACAAAGAAACATTCATAGATTCGGCATTATGCAGCACTTTCTTTTCGTGGGAATCATTGGCAAGATTAGTATTTTTTTCCGATATCACATATTCTTCTTCTTGCTGTCCATGTGATGCGGGTGCACAAACAGTGTTTCGAGCGATGTGTTTACAGGAATTTGATTCACTGGCAGTCAGGGAATGCTGATGTATCTCCAAGTAAGGATATGGTGTGACTTGGAAATGATTTTGCAATAATAGTATTCCCAGGCCACTTCTGCTCTTGCCGTTCCAGGCCTCCGATGTGAAGTGCTCGAACGGATGCCTTTTGTTCACATCTGTCATATATCAGGAGCAGCAGCAATCATGCCTAACAACACGGCTTTGACCTGGTGAATTGCAAGACAGGACAACTTGCATGCAAAGCAGCGGATGCAGCATGCAATTGACAGGTCTAATTAGTCCCACCAGAAAATAACGTTAACTTAGCTCTGAAGTTCTGCTCATGTCACCTTCAATGTTGTTGGAAATTCCATGACTCAATGGTGGCGGACACCACCAATAAACACATCGGCAATGATTGTGGAGCACAGCATATCAGTGCATATACATGGTTGAAGAACTTGCCACCATATTCAGACTGACGTGACTGGTGCATGCATCATCCCGGCCCCCTTCTGTGGATGAGAGCAACACAGAAGCCAGTTTTGAGCCAATGTGGTTCACAACACTTGAGGTGAAGGAATGACTGAAGGAACTGCATGATGAAGAGACTATGGGTGCTGTCGGATACCAGCAATTGTACGGAAGATTAGTGCTCCTGAATAAACCTTCCTAGAGAACCTGGTATAGTACAGCTAAAACACTGGCATGCATGCGAAAAGGTGAGCAGTTGCATAGCTGGGCCTATCCATAAAAACAAAATACGTCAAATCCAAACAATCAAATTACCACCAAATGTGCCTAATGATCATCATGAACAAAGTGATGGAATGCGTCATGGGCATTGCTTTCAATCGCCACGTACTCGGAAGTAACCTGCTCACTGGTGACCATTTTTTGCTTCATACGAGCTCCAGCTCTCGGTTCGGCCTTAAACCAAACATGGCCAAAAGTGCTGAATTCATGAGGTGATTGGAGAGCGGCTCCTGTTTACATGAAGACAACATTTCACATAATGTTTTGTCAAGGAGATATATCAGGATTGGGGTCAATAAAAATAATGGGGGACCTACACATTGATTGCAAAAATACGTATCACAAAAGAAGGTTTATATTTTAAAAACAAAAAACTGCAGATGTTGGAAATACAAAACAAAAACATAATTAGCTGGAAAAACTCAGCGCATCTGTCAGCATCGGCGGAGAAGAGAAGAGTTGACGTTTCGAGATTTATATTTTGTTTTGTTTTGAAGGTGAATCAACTCATTCCGATTACATCACTGCACGAGATCCTATGGGCATTATCCTGAGCCAAACCAACCTGAGCTGCTTCATTAATTGACTTCTCTGCATCATATTCCCAGAGGAAGGTTTGCGGTGGGGGACGGGGGTTGGGGTAGTGTCCGCTGACGATTGTTCAAAGTTCAACAACATTCGCAACTTAAAAGATACTGAAGGAATCTTGCCCGTGTGCATCACGTCCTGGGCAATATCCAGGCTTCTGATGAAAACTGACAAGTCATGTTAGCACCACACAACTGACAGGCATATACCACCTACAAAAACAGAGTATCCAACCAATTCTCCTAGACATTTAATGGTATTTCCATCGTTTAATTCCCGATTTTTACATCGATGGAAAAACCATCGTCTCGAAACTGTGAAAGGAAGGGCAGGTCGGAAGCTCACAATTCTGTCACGAGGACATCACCCCCTAAATATCCAAAACCTTCCCTCCATCTACAATGCACAATTCAGGAATGTAGTGGAAAACACAGCAGTTTTCTGCATGAGTTCCGCTTCAATAACATTCAACAATATTGACCTAATCCAGGGCAAAGCCGGCTGCTTGATTGGCAACCAGTCCTTAGCTTTAATGATTCAAGCTGTTTATCTTTACCGAATAGTTATTCTTACTGACTTTAAGATCATATCAATCATCAACCAATAACTTAGCAAAATAACTTCATCAAAATGGCTTTTTAGGCTTCGCACAATTGCAATCTTGCTTTCCTAAATACCATTTTGCCACGCCCCTCCGTTCACTGTGCACCATTTTCCAGAGCATTAAGAGCACATGGTACTTATGTGAAACCTCCTGGCATTATGTAAAACACGGGCAATAAATATTCGTTTATGTTGACCACCTCCCCTTCCCCTAAGATCATGACTGAATGAGCATCCATGGACGAATCATAGAATCACAGAATCATAGTGCGGAAGAGTCTCTTTGGCCCAATGAGTCTTCACCGACAAGTGAGAAACACCTGAAATACATACGTAATAACATTGGCAAGCACTTGGACCATAGCCATGAATGTTACGACAAGCCAAGTGCTTATACAGGCACTTTTTAAAGGATGTGAGGCAACCCGCCTCCAACATCCTCCCAGGCAGCGCATTCCAGACAGTCACCTCTCCCTGGGTAAAAATGCTTTTTCTCAAATTCCTCCTAAACCTCTTGCCGCTCACCTTTAACTTATGCACTCTTGTGGGACATAAAACACAGTTTTAGGGAGTGGCCAGAAACAAAAACTATTGTACGCAGTGGACGTCAATGTCTATCACCAAGACAGGATCGGTAGCACCACTAATGGCCGATCAGCCCGACTCCGACAGATAACTGCTAGACTGGCTCTTTTGCAGGTGATCAGGGAACCAACAAGGTGCAAAGCCCGAAATGAACTAGCCTCGCCAACCTTCAAGCAGCATATGCACCTGCCCATTACAGGATTGATAGGATTGAACACCTCATGTTCCTTGTGCAGACTTAGTCGGCCTTCACGTTGGAATGTTCCTCCATGGTATAGTGTGACACTACCATTGTGCGATACGGGTAGATTTCAAGCAGATCGCAAAACACCAATGTGGGCATTCGCCAGACACATTGGGCCATCAGCTGGAGCAGGGATGTGCACAACCATAATTTGGAATTCCAAGCCCAACCTATCTCCAACTCCTCAATTTCCATGCGGAATTATTTTGGTGATGGTTGTGGTGCTGGACAAGAATTCCAATTTCTCCTTTTGGTGTTCGCTGTTGTCACTGTGCGACAGAGAATTAACCAGAGAATTCCTTGGATTACTGGGAATTAGCTGCGATTTTCCAATGTGGAGACATTGACGAGGCTGACTATCTGCTCTCTGGAGCTTTGCCAAATGAGAATTGATCTCACTGAAACATACACCATTCTTACAGGGTTCGATGTTATCTATGATGGAGGGATGTTTCGCTGGCGGGTCTGTCTAATATCATGAGAAACAATTTCAAAATAACAGATGTGCATTTACTGCAGATATTCCTTCACTCAGAGAGCAGCGAATGTTTGAAATTATCTCCCGCAACAGCGGCAGAGGCTCAGTCATTGGGTATGTTGAAGGCAGTGCAATGAACCAATTTCTAAATATTAACTGCGCCCAGAGATATGAGATAGTACAAGGGAATGACATGAAGGCATGATTACAGCCATAATATAGTTCAATAGTGGAGCAAGCGCGAGCGGTCACCTTTCTAACTTCTGCTCCCATTGCCTATGAATCTATGTCCTTTTGTCACTTAGCAATGCGAGATTCACAAAGAGACAGGGGAGTCCGAAAATCGTTTAAACCAACTCAATTCAATTCTCCCTGTAAATCAGTTAGATTTGGAAGTTTCATCTAGACCAGCAGGTAGTGGAGGGCGAGAAACTAAATGGGGCAGAATAATAAGAACCAGAAACTATTCGGGGTTCGTAGGTGTTTCAAAATCAGACCACTTATGGCTCAGTCAGTTGAAATCTCCGTGCTGAGATAGATGTTTAACGATTTACTTCCGGCACCAGAAATTCAGAACAAAGTTCTCAGCTCATGGTCCAATCTCTTAGTGAAATAATTCTGCACTATCCAAGTAGAACCTTTAAGAACAGATTCACGATTGATGAGGAAACTGTAGAAGATTCAATTCCACTTATTCGAGGAGCAACATTGTCATAGCCAGTTATGTCCTGACCGATATTTCTACCTCTGCTAAAATCACCAAATAAAAAATCCGGTCATTGTCAACATGTTGTCAATGGAAGCTTCCCGAGCACAAATCGACGGTCACGCTTACTTTAAGTAAATCCATCAATGTGGTCATGGACAAAGGCTGTTCAAATTCATGTCTATCAATATACAAGTGAGTCAGACATCGGAATGTCTTAAGCGCAGACAACATTGTGTTTCAGCCAAGCTTACAGATATCATCATTTCACACTGATTTGCAAAACTATCGCTATGAAAAATTAGGTGATTTGAAAGGGAATTTGTTGCTTGCGATATTGGAAAACAGGTGAAAACCGTGAGCAAACACTTTCAATAAGTGCAACCGAATTCTGCAGAATGCGAATTTGCCCCTGCAATGATTTCCATACCTCCAATTACCTCCAATTTTAAACACGGTCTGAACTTGGTTATGACAATTATTGCAGAACCCCACCCAAATTCAAGAAATTCCCCAAAGAATGAAGACGGTCAACACTGTAGAAAGCTGCGTGACACATAAAGCAACCTTAAGAAGTCATGTAACGTGACACCTAACCTTTGATAACTCTCCAACAGAAAACGAACTATTTCACGTTACCAGAAACGCCTTTTGAGTACAAAGTCAATATCCAGTTATACGTCCACTGATTGTATTTAGGCTCTTACCTGGTACACCAACAGCTGCGAGAATAGGGTAGTAAATGGCCTTTATCTTGTGAATTATCAGTTCTCCCATCTTTATGAGAATCTGTCTTTTCTCCTGAGATGGGTAAACAGGATGGAATGGAACGATGTGAGCCGGAAACTACAAACCCCCGTCACCTTTGAATTAATTTCAGAAACATAAAATAAATAAAGTAAAATCACTGTCGATACTCAGAAGGAGATACCACATTAATTAAACCCAAAATATCAAGGTAAAACTGGCAGCAAAGCATTTGTAACATGGAAGAGAGATAAGCTGCTATATTTTACAGACATGAAGTCCTGTACATAAACTTCCAAACCCACTTCCGCTACTCCCTAGAAAGACAAGAGTAACATAGACTTGGGAACGCCACCATCTAGTAGCTGCTCTCCAAACCACTCACCGCCCTGATTTGGAAAGATATCTCCATTTCTTCACTGCTTCTGCGTCAATGTACTGGACCTCCCCGTTATAACACAGACTACAGCAGCTCAAAAATGCATCTCACTACCATCTTTTCAAGGGCAATTAGGGAAGGCAATAAATGCTGGCCTCGCCAGCGTCGCCCACATTCAATGAATGGATAGAATAAGAGAGATTATCATTTTTAGCCTGAGAGTATGTAAATAAACATACATTAGACAACGATAACTTCGAGAATGGGTTTGTAAGTGTCCCGTATCTGACAAAGTGAAACAAACGCTATTCGCTGTGAGAAGCGCTAACTGAAGCAGAAACACTGAGTCTTTTGGAGAACATGAAATGATCCGTTCAGAGAACCTCTTATTTATACAACAGATAAATCCTCATTAGCTCATTCATGTTCCCTGAAGAAATAAATCAGTTTCAGTCATTGAACAAACAGGTTATGTCAGTCACTCCCTTGTGAAAGCAACCACTACAAAGTGAAACATCAAATTTTGGACTGATGTCTGTGGTCAAACCAATTGAAGGGGCTGCATGATAGCGATCAATGGATAAATATTATCGGAGATGGTCAGAGCGGGAAATGATTAAGCCACTAGGGGTTGTTGCGGGATTACTCGTCACTAATTTACACAAAATGAATCTTAGCAACACAATGGTTCTGAACCTCCCTAAGTAGGGGGCACATTTCTGATGTTCCCCACTGTTTTGTGTTTCTGGATCCATTCTATGTTCCAACAAGGCACGTGTGTGATCCTTGTCTTTGACATTCAAGCTCCCAGAGGGAAGACATACGCTGCCCGGATTGTTCCTGGATTACACTGGCACTGATACCTCCGTCGGTGACTGGGCCTACATTCTATGGCGTTGCCCAGAAATTTGCACCATTCCGCCTGCAAATTAAAAATGCAACCAGAGGACATGGAGGATTCGTGCTGGTGATTATGAGAGGTGTAACATGATCTGTATGGAGAAGGCATTTGTTTTCTCAACCAGAAAATTTCAAAATAATTCTTTCCAGACGTTTCCAAACCTATAAATGGTCAATAACCATCCCCCCCCCCCCGCCCCCCGACAGCAAATCAGTCTATTCCACCCACTCACATATTACGTCCAGAGAGTTGTTGGGGCTGATTGAAAAACAATGTTTTGAATAAAATAATAGGTTAATTCGAGTACAAAGCTGGGGGAATATTCCAAGCTAAACATTTAACTCC
Organism: Isurus oxyrinchus; assembly: GCA_026770705.1. Taxonomy (NCBI): domain Eukaryota; kingdom Metazoa; phylum Chordata; class Chondrichthyes; order Lamniformes; family Lamnidae; genus Isurus; species Isurus oxyrinchus. The sequence goes on along the minus strand of JANJGN010000056.1, from coordinate 1,712,731 downwards.
TGACCCTCAGATGTCTTCTGCCAACAATCATTGGCCGATGGAATCACTCATTATAATGAGGCAGAATCGCCATCACCTCCGGCTGTTGGTTTGCGCTGCATTTCATACAACACCAAAATCACAAGAATTAAGGGCAGGGGTAGCTCATTCGGCCTCTTGAGTCTCTTCTGCAACTCGAAAAGAAAATGGTTTACCTGATCGTGGCCTCAGCTCCATTTTCCTGCCTGTACTTCTCCAACCTGCGTCGCACACCCGCCCCTCCACACCCTCCACAAAACACACACATACGTCCTCATGACCTCAATACCCTTTATTGGTCAATGAACTATCCAAACCAGTCTGGAATATGAAGTCACGCTGAAAAAGATGAAGAAAATGATCAATGCCATTTGCTCTTTTGACGATGACCTGATAATCAGAGTGACGCAAGGCGGTTCGACAGTGTGGACCCCTTTCATGTGACTTGCGTTGCCAAGTAAGTCTCTGTCATGGCTTCAGCTCTATTTGTCATATACTTGCCGGCCATTATCCAGTTTACACTCAAAGAGTTTGGCACAGGCTTACATAACGATTTCAGGACAAACAGCAACGTTGCCAAACGGCCAAGAGTAAAACCTTGCACATAGGTCACTGAACAGCGACTGAGTGAAGCCTTATTCACGGACTACTGCGCTCGCATAGGGCAGAATCCGGAGAGATCCAGCTGCATGCTGAACGCTTTGCTGTGGACTCAGAACACGTTCGATTAATAATATATCCACAGATGGAGAAGCTGCATCAATTCGCTGCTGGTCACCTGATCCAAGATGCCACAGCCACTCTGAACGAAAAACCCAACTGTTCAGTGCGGAAAGTTGCTAACTTGGCAGCATGTTCTCCAAGAGAACTAACTGAATGAGCAAATTAAACATCGCCTGACAAAAGCAAGTTCGGCATTTAGCAGGCTGCACTCACTGTCTTCTGAAAGAAAAACATGGAGCTCCTCTCAGATGGAAGATCAAAGCCTGTCAGGCCGTGTTTTTTTTTATCTAAATTCTTGTCAGTGCGAGATATGCAACATTGATCAGCCTCATTGAAACCTTGTGAAAACATTCCAATTTCACTGTCTGTAATCCATTTCCAACGGTAAGTGGCAGGACCGATTCCCACACACAAATATTCTTGCAAAGTGCAGCGTACTGAGCATCGATAACATGGTCATTAGAGCCCCGCTTCCCTAGGTCAGTCATGTGGTTCATATGGAGAATGCCGACATACCAAAGGCCGCATTAGGTGAACACAGGAAGCTGCATGACAGGATGTTTCAAATCTCAAAGACAAACCCAGAGATTGGAAACTGGGTCCCAATGCATGGGCTCCTGATTCCCCCTTGCCAACACCCCTGTAGCGTACCAGAACCATATGAGGCCAACGCCAGGCGCAGATAAAGCTGCACAGGGTAATGGAAAAAATATAAATATAAATCCAGAGCAGAATTAGAAAATCCGGCTCCTCCAGCCAGCCCCACCATTCAATAACATTATGGCTAATTTGATTGTGGATGCAATTCAGCATTCCGCCCAACTCCAATAACATTTGACACCCTTGGTACTCAAGGATATATCTGTCTCTGCCTGAAACATATCCAATCAGCTTCCCTACACAGCACTTGTCGGAAGAGAGTTCCAAAGCCCTTCAACCCTGTGACTGAAATAAATCGCTTCCACTTCCCCTTCAAACGGGAGATCCACAACTTGAAAACTTTTCTCCCTTTGCCCCAAACTCCGTGACAAGGGAAACATTCTCATTGCAAATAATATGGTGAATCCCTCAGGATCCAACCTATTTCAATCAAAGCACCCCTCTTTTTCCAGACTCCAATTGAAAACGGTTATCCAATCTTTCCGAATTTGATAAAACCCAGACAACCACCAACCTCCACCAACTCAGCCTCCCAGGTGTCTGCAGAATGAAAGCTATCTCAACTGATTCTAAGTAATTGATATCCTTTCTTAAAGTTGGAGACCAAAACTGTGCACCGTTCTTTATAAGTGATATCGGCAACGTTCTGCTCAACTTTAATAAAACATCATTACTGTATAACTTTAGAGTTCCTGCTAAATTAGGGTAATAGCAAATAAACATGAAGAGAATGTAAAGATTGGCATGCACACTTTGTCAGATTTACTGCTAGTAGTTGAACTGTAATTGATAATTAAAGCTTAATTGTAACTCCTCCTTTTTTGGTATTGATCGTCATGTGCAATTTGACAATTAAGCATAACCATATTTAACTTTTTAAGATTACAAGTGAATCTCCTAACCCCTTTGCATTACTTTCTTACAACTTCACATTAACAATGCCCTCCATCTGGTTTTGTAGCATTGCCATGAGCTTATTGACAGAGATGCTGAACAGACCTTGTCATTAAATCAGGAAATCTGGGAGAAGCTGCAGATCTCAGGTTGCAGCAGAATTATATTCAATTGCACTCCTTAAACTCATGCCGCGGCATATTCCTCATTCTACTGAAATGTCCACCGCGGGATTAACACAGATAAAATGACGAGTGCAGGTAGCAGTAAAAGAGAAGCTCCAAATATACCACACAGCGGAAGGTCGTGCATATTCAACACACCATTACCTGCATTTTAGACAACGGAATAAAACTGCAACAATGCTAACACCTCCCACAGACAGTGCACCGAATCAAACCTTGAGTCCCCGTCGCATCCAGCGGCTTTTGATAGTGCCAGAAAGACAGCTTTCAGGAGGAGGAGGCTTCAAAAGTATTCCCACTGGCTATGTTGGGAGTCAAACGACCTCAGTACAATCGACAAGGCTGAAACATTTGCAGCTCGTGTGTGTCAGGATTGTAAATGCTTCATTCTTCTAATGTCCCTGACATCACAGACGTCAGACTGAATATAAAAAACAATATATTGTTCATAATGGAAATCTGAAATAAACACAAGTTAGGCTGGAAAACCTCAAAAGTTTTGGCAGATTCTGCGGAGAGAATCCGCACTCAACATGTTAATTCTGTTTCCATCAGGTTGTAGAATATTTGATTTACTTGGTAAAATCGCAGGAAATGGCTGAAAGGACTGGAAACAGCATTAGCTGTAGGGGTGACACAATCCCGGCAATTTTATTGAACATTCGGGCTCTATAGCCAGACGAAACCGGAGGCCAAAAACATCAGCGCAGACATACCAAAAGCACATGCTACCGAACATGTGGAAAAAGTGCCCCAGTGTGTGCCCTACGCAAGTAGCATGAGAAATATAACCCTGGCAAATCCCCGTCCATCAATCTGGCCTTGGTCATAAGCAATAAAATGCAAGTTGTCATTTTGGTATTAAGCGGCAGTTACATAACACCACTAGCTCATTGATACACGGATGGAGGTCTGCCAGGGCCATTCGTCTAATGGCTTCATTACAGCTTTGCGTGTATAACATACAAAATGGCTGAACTCAGGAGCTGCGATGATAATGACGTGTCTTGATGTCAAGGCAGCATTTGTCCATGAGCGACCTGAAGGGAGCTCCGGTGTTACGATGACCGTACAGAATATTTGGATATTCATGATAGCAAAATAAATAATCCGAACATCTTAAAAAAAAATAGTTGCATTGCTGCGATGGACCCAAACTCAACATAATTCAAACATTAATAGTTCACTGATACTTCAGGTGAGATGTAAATTTCAATGTTGGGTAGTCACAAAAACACAAGAAATTGGAGAATGTGGTGGATCAAATCCCCCTTCGAGCCTGCGCCGCCGTTGCTTACTAGCGTGGCATATCTTGGGGTTGAATTCCATTCCCTGCAATTTCCAGGCACCCGTTTTGTGAACCTTCTCTCTACCACCTCCGAAGATTGCGTTTCTTCTCTTCAATGACAAGACAAAAACTGCGCACAAAAGTCGAGGTGTTGCGTCAACAAAACACTGTGCAGACCTTTCAAAGTTTCTTCATTCCTCTACTCCAATTCCCGTTGCAACAAGTACACTCTCTGCTCTCAGTGTGTAAGATAAAGTGTTTCACGTCAAGCCCTATTCCTGAGGTGTAGACCAATTAGCTTTACTCAGAACAGTTCGGCCCGAGGTCCCTTCAGAAAACAGACACACTGCATCCGATTTCCAGCAGCAATCCAAATGCGCAATCCTCTTCTCAATTGTCACTGTCCTACGCAGAATCCACCTGGCTTGTTCTCCCTATCTGATTCTGTTATGAATTCTCACCTTGAATTATTTTAATCCACAGATTCAAAGTCCCTGTAATGTTGTCACATAATTATACCCACGGTTTCATGCTGAGATACCTGTTTGCGTTCTGGAACTGTATCCTTCTTCCTGCAGCAGCACACGAGATGCAATTAAAATAATAATTCGTTTAATTTGCTGTTTTATCTTCCACCACATTGCAACTTGAACTTGAGCTTCACATCTCAGAGCTCTAATAACATCATAATGTTGACTTCAATTGTTCTTCCTTCCAAAATTCTTTCTTACTTTCACTTAGGAGTTAAAGTATTCTTTACAAACATAAAATGCAGGTTTTGCAACAAAGCACCAAATTTTATTTCCAAATAGAGGCTTAGCCTGTGGGTGAGCCACTCTGTTGTTCAATTGGATTAAGACCATGAACTCTCGGTTCTTTGGTGTATACTATTGTTGAGAAGTAAACAGAGGTAAAGTTGCATTTGCATGTTCTTGAATGGAGCATTCAAGAGGGGAGTGAAATCTTTCACCTTGCCAGGAGACACCAGACAATATTTATATTACTGAAAGAGTTGGTGCAATGATATGGGTTTTATTGTTGGAAGAGGTCATGCCCAAAGGGCGTGGTAATTCACTGAGAATTTACATTCAAAGAAAGCTTAGAAGGGAGCTTGTGTGTGAAAGGCTGAAGCATCTAACATCAAACAGCTGTAAGCCTCCAACAGTGTGCAAAGCAAAGAGATTGAAAGGAAACTTGTTTTGAATTTGTAAGGGGAAAATGCTTTGCCTGGTATCTGGCTAAGTCTATTAAATATTGTTGCCTTGGTGGAGAATTACTTGGCATTTTTTTCAAAAATGTTACGATGATAGTAAATTCTAGCCACATGTACATGCTTAATTTATTGCAAACTAATAAATGTCTCATTTAGTCTGTTAGAGGACCTGTCGAGAACAAATGGTTTTACCCCTGAATTTAGAGCAAGAACTCAAAGCATACGATTTGAAAAGACAGGTTATGACATTTGTTTAAATTTGCCCTCTGTGTCTTTAACAAGCTCAGCCTTTAATAATGTTGTGTCATAACACATGTTAAGTTTCCAGGCCTGACGTTCATATTCCGCTAATCTAAACTAAAAGGTTTGGTAGAATTGGGCAATGTGCTTGCTGTTGAAACTCTTTTAAAATTTGTTGCAGCTCGGGGAACAGGGAGACCATAAGACCATAAGACAATGGCGCATAAATTAGGCCATTCGGCCCATCGAGTCTTGTCCGCCATTCAGTCATGGCTGATTGGTTTCTCAACCGCATTCTCCCACCTTCTCCCGGTAACCTATGATCCCCTGAACAACCAAGAACTTATCTACCTCGATCTGAAATACTCCCAATGAGCTGGCCTCCACACCCTTCTGTGACAATGAATTCTTGGTTTGATATTACTGCAGACTATCCCCAGTATTTCGAGAAATTATTTAAGGACCTAAGTCTACTGTTGTTTGTTCTTTGTAACACTGAATTCCAAATAGCGCTGGCCCCCTGACAAATGAAGTTCCCCATATTCTCTGGTTTGGAAGGGAGCCTTTTTAACATGAAACATTTCCCCTAGTAATAGACTCCCCCACTAGATAAGCATCCTCTCAACATCTAAACTGATAAACCCGCTCCAGAACCATATAGGTTTCAAGAATATCTCTTCCCACCTTTCCAAATTCTGATGAGCAGCGGCCCAATGAACAGACTTTTCCTCATAACACAAGCTTTTCATACAAGGAAGCAGTCGTGTGATCCATCTACAAACTGTGCCTAACGCATTTGCAATGCCACTTAAATAAGGAGAGCTTAACCGCCCAAGACACCACCAACGTTTTGCAGCAGCAAGGAATCCCTACTTGCATACATCACCCACCATCCAGTGAAGGCTAATATTTTATATGCCTTACTTTTCACTTCCTGTACCGGTATGCTAACTCTTCATGATACATGTTCGAGAAAATCTGGAGAAATTCTGCTGCAACAGACAGAATTCTATCTCTACCTTCAAATCTTCAGCCTCTATTATACCTACCAAAATGACGATCAGACAATTTCCTATAGGTTCCTGCAACGTGTTTTTATTATTTTTGAACAAACACTTAACATTTATCTTTGCAGAGTCTTTGCAACGGTATCAGAATTATTTTTCAATGCACATTTATATCGCCAGTAAAGTTGACCGCAGTGCACTCCATTTCTTTTTCCAAGTCAACATTATAAAACGGTTTGGGTAAACTTGAGGCCACAGTACTGAACCCTATGGTATCCTCACCCGTCTAGATATAGTTCGTCAACTTAAAAACGAGCCAGTTATATCGACTCTGTTTCCTGTTAAGCCGCCCGATAGTCATGATGTTATGTTACCCTAAACCCATGACGATGTAACATGTGTATTCATTTTTTTTAAGTGGAAACGTAGCTGATATATTTAGGTAATTTAAAATAAAACTGCATTTTATCGTCCTTATTTCCTCATCGTCCTTGTTACATCCTCAAATAACTAATAACTTGATACACGATTGTTATTTCAGAAAATCATGTGCACTGCCTGATTGGAACATGAAATCCTACATTTTCTGCTTTCAGTTCCTTAAAAAATACCTTCCTGCTGGAGTTTAGAGAAAGAGAATAAACAGAAAAAGAACGCATCAGCCTTGGAAACCTGCTCCATCCGGTCGCACAAGGATTTCTGTTGGTAGAATGAGAAGGCACCTTGCACTGAGGGGAAGAGGTCAAACGAAAAAAGTCAAGATTAATAATAAATTAATTGTAAATATAACAAATAACATTTTATTTTAAAAGCACATGAACCCTTAAGACATTTAGAATTTCGTCGCTCTCAAAAGTCAAAAGTTCAGCAATTCTTTCGAATATGTGTTTTCGGCCGAGCAGACATCGGGGCCACTTTACCAGCGGACAGTGAAATGTTAATGGAATTGTTGCCGTCCCTGTGTTACATACCAGCTAGGCCCGTTAAATTCTTCCTTAATAATCGTCAGAGAACTGGATGCATTTATATAATTCATGATTATTTTAAAGTAAATAAACAACTTTCTACTTATTCCAGATATGTAACCTTAAAGGTAAAGGCAGTTTGACTTCTTGTATTCGTTTCCTCTGTATTTCAACATTGGACCATCCAGGCCTGTGAAGGACAGAACTCCTTAACGTTCTTTGCATTGTTTATGGTCAGTGTTACAATTTAGGCAGATTGAATGTTTCGTTCTACCACGTTGGTAATTATTTATTAAGACTGTGAGTTTCCGCAAGCTGGAGTAAAACAACGGTCAGCACTTTTGTTTTCGTGTTGGACCCCAGATGTGACTGAGGCTCGACGGCAGGGTTGGTTTAACTGCACTTTTCCCTCTTCGTTCATCGGCGGTGACCACCACAGCCAAGACCTGCTTTTGCTGCTGATCTATGATTGCACTAGAGAAGCTGGTGCCGAGCAGTCCCTCGGTTCAAGCTGGATAGGCAGTACGATTTCATCCTTATTCTTCTTTTCTGCAGCGTCTTTATAAAACTGATTATTTTCTCGCCCATTTCTAAGGGCAGTTAAGAGTCAAGCACGTTACCGTGGGACTGGAATAACTTGTAGGTCGGGCAGTGTGAGGCCGAAATATGTCCTCCACCATATGGCATTACAAATCCAGATTTTTAGAGACAATCCAATTGTTCCATTAACACAATTAGTGGGAATATTATGCCAGGATTTCCGTTCCGGATTTCGTTTAATTGGAAGTTTGCTGGACTTATGTAAACGTTAATGTTTCTGAGAGTGTCCAACTGTGCGAGTTCTCTCCGAATCAACTCCACCGCTTTATTTATGAATAGTTACATGCATTTCACTGCTTGGAGAACGGTAAGGCCACACACCATGCATCAGATCCCTGTGTCTGCATACCTTTCTGTGTTGCACACTCTAATCAGAGCCATAAATCCACGCATGGTATATCCCTTCAGTGTATTTATAAACAGTTCAGTTCCCTGGATTACAGTTTGTTTTATCCCGTATTTTTGAACTGACTACCTGGTCCAGGCCACTTTCCCTTTATGAAAGCTCCAGTCCCGAGAATACTGCGCAGGAAAGGTCGATGAGTTGGATTCGGGAACATGGAAAATCGTGAAGGCGATGTTATCACAGTGTAAACAAACGAGATAAGACGATGGAGAGAATTGAGAGAAAGAGAGAGAAATGAGAGATGTGCGTGTGTGAGAGCGAGAGAAAGAAAGGGAGGCCGAGTGAGACAGAAGCTGCTGATTTTTTACCAGAATGCAATTAACCTGATTAAGTCTCTGCTAGGCAAACATCTGAAGAGTTATTGCGCCGCATTGTAACCAGAAGTTCAAACCCCTCTCCTGCCCTTTCCATTTCACCCTGCTTCAATGAAGATATGTGTTGGCGAGAGCAAAAATAATGATGGGACCAATGGTATCTGCCTAGATCAGTCCCTTCCTCGGGTTCTGACGCAGATTAATGTCCCCATGTGTGCTCCTTCTCTCTTTGATCAGAGCAGCAAGATTGAAATAATAACTAGGATTAAACAAAAATAAGCAGAGGGTAATAAGCATCTGTTGATATACAGCGCCTCCTGTCAGTTTCACTGGGGGAGAGGAAAGGGTGAAATAATCACTGTTACCACTAAAAACTAAATAAAGATTCCACCCACAATGATGTTCACATGAAACAAGATGGTGGAATAACGCATTTTTTTACTTTTGAAGCAAAAACAAGCAAATTATGTTGGGAAAGCTTTTTATTCTACGTGTTTAGTGATCCCTCCCATCTCTTTCTTTCTCTGAAAGGCGAACATTCTTTTTAGAAAAAAAACATGGTGTTCTTATTCGGACTTTCTGTACTTTGCGCACTCACCTCGATCTAATAACCTGTGACACCCCCAATTCTTTTTGCATTAAAAGTGAATATTTGAGCTTAAAAACAGGAGGCGAGGGAAGGCAACTCATCTGTGGTTGGTTAGTCATTTGCGAATAAATGTCACTTTGACGTCTGTGATGTCTCTTCGTTTTCCCTTCCTTATCTCTGTAATTTCCTCCTCCCCCCCTAAGACACCATGATAACTGTGGTAGTCTATTTCTGGCTGCATTATCCTCTGCGAATATAATGTTTCCAACATTACTGAACTTGCCTTCAGTTGCCTAGAGTTCATGCTCTGGAATCCCCGCCACGCACAGCCCCACCCGCCCCCCCCCCCCAACCCCCAGCGCGGCTCCAAATCTCTGCCTCCCTTTTCTGCTTCAAGATAATTCTTAAGACCGACCCGTTTGACTATCCCTTTGATCAGTTGTCATGTTCTGTTATGTGGAGCTGATCTGAAGCAACTTGAGCCACGTGATTGTGTTAAATATGTCATATCAATATGATTTGTTGTTGTCACTTTGCCATATAATGCTCGGTGCAGCATCATTGGTTGTTTTACTATGTTTATATTCAATACTAATATGCGAGGGCTTCCATTGCTGCATTTCGGACTCTGTCTCATGTTACATCTGTAGTTGTCAGGATCACTGTATGAATCCCGTAATCCCCTGCTCCATCCGACAATGTGACAGGAGGTCCTATGGCGATCTTGACAGAGGTAAAACAATGACGGGTCCTGAAATCTGACTGCTCCATGTACGGTGCTCAGTGAGATGTTTTTTGTCCGAGTTCCATGAACAGTGAAACAGTTGTTTCAGAGTCCTGACCACATAGTGATTAAATAATCATCAAGGAGGCTTATAAATAATTTGTCAGTTGAATTAGCCAAATGCTGAAATGCAGAAACAATAACCATTATTATAGGCATTATACTTACTATTTAGGAGGTTGAACGTTTATTTAAGAGAGAGAGAGAGAATGAGAGAGGGAGAGATAGAGAGAATTTACTATGCCCATCACCCGCCATGGTCTTGCTCTCCCCCTTTCATACCGCTCCCTCCAGTGAGATAAAATTTAATTCCCGTTCATCCGGCGAAAATCTCATACTCCCCCACTGTGGCCGCGATATATTCCCCCCGTCGCTGCTTTCATTGGATACCACTTTGGTGGATTGGATGATAATCAGTCAGGATGATACGAATCCATTGCAATCGGACATGGAAAAAAGAGCAGAATTGGCAAGGAATTAGCAGATGCAATTTAATGCATTGCAGGGCAAAATGATACACTTTGGCAGAAGGGGTAGAGAGAGTCAAAGGAAGCAGAATGTCAGAGTTGTAAAGAATGTGGCTGAAAAGAGTGACCAGGCTGCAGATTCTTCGATATTTGAATGTGGTTGTCACAGCCATGCCTAGGCTATGGATAATTTTGGCAAACACGCTTGGCACCGCACTTTGGGGGCAGGATGTGGGGTGCGCCGTGCTGACTTTTCAATGCGGGTGACCTTCCCTTTCTGTGTAAGATTGGGGGCGTCTGATTAGTTAACATAAATCTGCGGCCAAATTCATATTTAGAATGCAATCAGTAGCACGTGCAGTGAGAGAAACAAGTGGATGAAATATTGCGCGGGTGAGGAGAAAAGGCAGGAAAAAGCGAGAAAATGAGAAAACACTGAAACGTTCTCTGGTTATTGAAGAATCAGAACTCCCCCACGATTCTGTTATTCAATTACGGGATTTTGGCTTCAATCGCTGGCACAGCATTTCTTGGAAATCAATACTTACCCTTGTGAAGATGGTGGAGAGCTGCCTTCTTGTACAGCAGTAGTCCCTCGTGTACTTGTACACCCACAGTGCACATAGGGATGGATTTCCAGGATTTACACCCAGCGACAGAGAAGGAACAGCAATACATTTCGAAATCAGGGTTGCAAGTAGTTTGGGGGGGGGGGGGGGGGTGCGGTGGGAATCTTCGAGGTTTTTGTGCTCTCTGTCGCCTGCTGCCCCTTATCCTACTAGATGGTAGCGGTCGTGTGTTTGGAAAGTGTTGCCTAAGGAGTGTTGGGGAATTGCTGAAGTGCTTCTTGTAGATGGCACACACTGCTGCCATTGATCGTCAGCGGTGGAGGGACTCAATGTGTGACGATGTGGTGTCAAACAACCAGTTGCTTTCTGCTTAATGCTGTCAAGCTTCTTGAGTTTTGTTGGAGCTGCAAGCATCTTGGCCTGTGGAGAGTAGAGCATCACAATCCTATATTTTGCCTTGAAGATGGTGGATAGGATTTGGGGAACCAGAAGGTGTGTTATTCTCCGCAGGATTCCTAGCCTCTGAAGTGGATTTGTAGACATTGTGTTTATATGCCTAATCCAATTCAGTTTCCAGTCAATGATAATCACTGCTCGTGGGAAATTCGTTAATGCCATTGAACGTCAACAGGCGTTGGTTAAATTATCTGTTTTGTACACAGTGATTGTCTGGCACATGTGTGGTCTGAATTATGTTTGCCAATTGTCAGCCAAAGCCTGTATATTGTCCAGGACATGCTGAGTTTGGCCTAGGCTGCCTCACTATATCAGGAGTTGGGAATGCTGTTGAGCATTGTGCATCATCAGCGAACATCTCCATTATTGACTTTGCAATGGAGGAAAGATCTTTGAAGAGAGAACTGAACACTGTTGAGCGTCGGTCACTACCCTGAGAAAATCAGGTTCCCTCAGGAACTAAAATGACTGGGAGCTCAGCAGCCGGGGTGTATATTTGGAAAGTGCAGGTGCCAAAAGGTCAGAGGAACTATTTAGAAAAGATTGCTGCGTGGCCGACTTGTGGTTATTTAGTAATTCAGGCCAAAGGCATCGTCTGCGAAATATCACAATCACTGTAGCTGTTCGAAATGGTGGATCACGTTCACTTTGCTGTAAGAACAATGGGCGTTTGGCAATAAATGCTTTTCTTGCCAGCTGTAACCCTCATGCCATGACCGAATCTTTTTTTTTAAATGTTCATTTATTCCTTGACAGCAGGTGTAGGTTTCTATCTAACGGCACGTTCCATTTGCTATTTTAATTGGCCGTTCTTGTGGCCAAACATTTCCCTGGATGATTAGACTGGTCAACTAGGAAAGGTTAAGGCGATTTTGTGTTAGCATCTGAGAAAACTGAATGACCCAGACAGCATGGTCAAGGAGTAGGAGTGGATGATCGATGCATATCCTCTTCAGGGAGCCAATAAGGAAAGGGCAGGTCAAATTCTGTTTTCCGTGCTGTAACCTGTATATGGTTGCATCTACGATCTGTGTTTAAGTGAATGGGAATAAATGATGAGAATATGTGAAGAGAAGAATTACATTATGTTTGTTCATGCACAAAATACAAAGGAATAGAAAGGAAGATGATTATGGTTGGGCCATGAGCGAGTGGACGTTTCATAGCTGGGAATTGGTGCGGATATCTGGTGGAAGCTTCACTCGTTGTTTTGATGAGTGGACTTCAAATTAATAATTTTCAGACGCCACAGCATCTGTGAATTGTGATAACAAGCATTTGGTGGCCGTGTGTGTGAAAAGACCAGAAAACATGAAACATAGACTGTTGTGAATGAGCATGTGGGGAGGAGGCCGTCCCTGTCTTCGTGAATAATTAAGTTTGAGTTTTGCAAGCTTGCAAAGGAATTGTAGGGAAATTTGAAATCAAGATATGGAACCGTCTCTAAGTCCGATAGATCGTTGGAATGAGTCTTAAATTTACCATATGATCAATTGCGCCAATGCCCAGTCTTTCACAAAGCACGTGATCACCAGGCATTCTTTGTTTTAATCATGTGATTTATATGGAACTCTGAGTAGCAGCTCATTGTGCAACAGTCGGATATTTGGGGGGAGCCAGGTTTCATGAAACCTGTTCTGAAAACTGCCCCATATCTTATTCGGCCCAGAAGAGACATTGAAGGGTATTTGTGCTGTTTTTCTATGTTACGCTTGTTCGAGTTATTTTGATCCAGCCTGTGATGTATGGACTGTTGATCAGAGCATCTGCTCCAATGAGCTCTATGCGATCAGAGACTGGCATCACAATTCAAACTCTCAAACCCTGCAACTATAACCAGGGTTGTTCAGTAATTTGCTTTTTATTATTATCATCATGCCTCAAGTCCACCATTTATTATAGAATAAAGTGAAAAGGGGTTCAATTTGAGACTACACCATGAAAGAGTATTTTCACCTGGGATGTAATTTTATCCAGAGTCAGCATACATCACTTCAAGTATTTTGCTAATGTGACTCCCTTCAGGCACAGTTTTTAAGTCCTCCTGCATATGTCAATTGGTTTTCAGCTGTAATTTGACTAATTTTACGCACCGTTTCAAAGAGTATTGCATTCCGTTCCTCAGCTCCTCCCTAAACCTAGACTGTGTCAGCACATAAATGAATGTATTTGTGCAGCAGCTGAGGACCGCAAGCATGATTGCAACTGACCCAAGTTCATTAGTGCCAGAATATGAAATGATTGTTGTATGCAGAGAGAAAACATATGCGACTGGAGTTGTCCAAAGCAATATAAAGCTGCCGGTTATACTGAAGAGTAAAATTATGGACTTTCTTCGTCTTTCTATCTCTGGATCATTGTGATGCTCTCCATTGCAGCAACCGCGGAGACCCCTGCGAACTCTACTGGCAGCTAAAATACGTCTCACCGTCAAAACATTTAGCAACAAAATTAAAATGAATGGAACAAGTGGGGTCAAAGTTAGCACAAAGAAATCAAATGCAGCCCATTCAGCAGAACTGAAAAATGTCTGTTTTAGTTTGCAACCGCGAGGTACATTGCCAATTATATATGCAGGTTCATAAGCAAAATACCAGGGAATGTTTGTCAAACAACTCAAAACACTCACTACTGATATGACAGCTACACCTGTTTTCTCTGTGCAATATTTTTTTCTCAGTTCCAGACAACATATCGCCACAAAACGATCGAAGGTGAACACCAATGTCAACCAGACAGAGGCTGAAGTGACTACATAAATCAATGTCTCCGTTAGATGGCATACCGTGCTCATGGTCAAGAATGAATCCGGAAAATAAATATTCAGCATTTCCTTCAGTATGACTTCAGTACAAATAAACAGGAGATCAGCCGCTGCCATTGCAATCATATAACATGTAATGCATTTGGAGAGACCACACTTTCTTCTGGAAAGGATCACAATCGCAACAACATTACCTGTAAGTGAGGAAGAGAGAGAAGGAGATAGAAGTCACAGATGAACAAGGCAACTTCTCTTGCAGTTGCAGCAAAGGCTCATGCATTTCACCCAAACATGCAGGACCTGCTTCCCGAGATGAGCATATACTAAATGTGGATTGGACTTAGTAAATGTGGACAGGGAAATGATCATTCCTCTTTTGATAGGAACATCATCAGTTTAAACTGGGCAACTAGTGTGCAATAACGATTGAGCTTCTTGAGCGAGAATGTGATGTGGACAATTTGAAGGTACAAAAACGGCTCGGCATGTTGAACTTGAGATAGTAAGTAGGAGGTGTAAAGAGACAACTAATGTGTGAAGGTGCAATATCATTTGGGAAATAAAGACGCAAAATGGAATCTGGGGAAAGCAGAGTTAGACTCTGGAAGAGGTAGTCGTGCAATGTGCGCTGCGTGGTTTATGGATGCGGTAAGTATTTGAAAGGGTTGCTGTGACACAGGACTCACAGCTCGTACGTAAATTGTTGCCCAGCAGCATTGGCATACTCTCAACGCTTGGGAGTGTAAAGATGGAATATTAACTGCACAGGATATGTTAGAATGGTCACTGGGCTACAAAGAAACACTAGCATAGACGAGGCCGAACAAGGGTTTACCCAGGAGACTTCACAGATCCGGTCCAATGAGAATCAAAACATGGTGACATTTTTATGCAGATTCTCATTGAAACGTTGTGGTAGGAGATGAGGGCAGATGAGTCAGGTTTTTTTTTAAGGCAAACTCAGTAATGGAAGATTAATATGTAGGCTGGGCATTGTGAAGGTTTAGGTCAGGTGAATGCATCGCAAATTCATTGCAGAAAAAAAGTGAAGCAACATTTCTTTGCCAACTGTGTATATTTGGTGCTGATCAGGCGGGTAGTTTAATGGCCGAATGGGAACAGTGACATAGGTATCAGATTAAGTGTGAAATATTTATTGGCCAACGGGAAGGCAGAGTGGGAATTTTGCAGGACCACGCTTCTTTGTGGAAGGACTAGTTTAAAGTGCAGTGAATAGATATCGCAAAAAACAGGGACAATAAGATTCGCAGCGATACAAGACACATTGTTAAAGTGTAGTAAGCAATTCGAAGATGTGATTCTAGTGTGTTTAAAATCAACTATCTATTCTGGGGAGACAGGGGTACGTTCCCATTGATTGATGAGCTGTATATCAAAGCGCTTTTTTTTCCGAAAGGGCATAAGGGAGTCACTTGCATGTCATTCACAATATCTGTGAGAAATGATTTGAAATGTGAAGCTGAACACTGACACTTGCAGGACACCAAGGGCAAAAGTTCCAAGTCGACATGGACCGTGACGGCCCATCGATTTGAGTAGGTAGATTATTTTAGGTCTAATATAAGATTAGAAGAGCAAAACAATGAAGTGTCGATTACTTGATGATAATGATCTAACTCCTAACATATGCATGGTTAAATTATCATACGTTGCAGCTATTTTCATTTTAGATTGTTTCGGATCATACCATCCTTCAATTTTAGCAATATTTGATAAAATGCATATTTATTTTTCAAAATGCAAGAACATTTTTGTGAATTAGCTATCTAATTCAATGATCTGTTACTATACAGAAGAATAAACTGAGAGATTTCTACTAATTACTGATTAAATCCAATAAGCTTTGTAAATCAAGCGAAATTGATGTGAGCCTCAGATAATAGTGCCTGCATCAACGTTTCTGATGTTTAACTAATGAAACTCCGTTGCATTTTTGAAGAATGGAGTTTCTCAGTGAATCTCAATGAACCTATTTGTTGCTGCCATACATTTACTAAGTTCATGCACATGTTCATTTATTTATTACCTGCATTTCAAAGCAAGTTAAATAACTCTAATAATTAATATCCAAAGTAAGTAATTGTTCGCTTCCTAAATTGTGTTTGTGGTTCTGATGCCTATGGTGTAGGATAGGATTTCATGGCTCTTGCAAGGGTACAGAATAGATTTTCGCATGAAATCTCTGGTTAGACTCAGGATGCCCAAATTCAGGAATATAAAATGCACATTCTCACAAGGAAGGGATGAGTTCAATGAAGTACTAAGTGCTTTGAAGGCTTTGCAACCTGGAGCAGACAGAAAGTGTAGTTTCCGCAAACTTGTATTTGGGAAAACATCAATGCAATGGAGCAATGTCTATAAACGGGGTGTTGAATTAACATTTTGGATCATATTAATTCCTGAGGATGTTCATTAATTTTTTACATGAGCTTTGAAAAAAGAAAGTGGTATTAGTCAGATAAAGATAAACAGAATTTTACATTTCTGTATCAGCTTGTAAGTTAGATTTATGTTCATTTATCATAAACAAATTATTCCCTGAACAAATCTAGTATTGATATCCTTACAATGGCATGAATTTTCACTCAGAGTCATAAATATCAATTCGCATTTTTGAATTAAACAGAGATGGTTAACCAGATTATTAGCACTTGAACCTGTACTTGACAGAACTGTAAATAAGGAAACAGTTAAAAGTAGGAAAAAGACAGTAAGTTTAACAATTATATATTGAAGCAGCAAATGTTTGAACAAATTAATTATCAAAACTAATATCCAATAAATTATCCACATGTTTCTAGACGTTTCTTCTACATTAAACATTGAAATGCCCCAGGAATGAACCACAGATTTTTCTAACGAATTCAACGGTGAATTATCCAAACCATTATACATCATTTTATCTGTGAAATTAAGTGTACAGATATCAAGTATATTATCCACATAAGACCCTGATCGAATAACTCGAGAATTGAACATTTAAATAGGCTGCACAATTGCTATCTGAAAATGCAATCTGCTTCTCTTATTGATTTGCTGTTTGTGAAAAGAAACATAGAGCAGGTTCAATGCACATTGACCTATATGCCTCTTGGAGTGGTTTCCTTAAATACCCCAGTCTGATGAACTACAGAGCGATTTAGTTTCTGCCACTTTCCTAACTCTATGTCACTTCAGGAGCGTTGCTTGCAACGTAATGTAAGCACAAATTAACATTTATCTGTGGCATCATTTGTATGCCATGCAGATCCTAAAGTTCAAATTCATTTTAGGGACGTTGTGAATGCTCTGGCTAAAGCAACACAGAGTGAGATCCACTGAACAGTGTTTTTGGTTATGACACATTTCTGCAGACTCGGTAGCAACACTAACAGTAGAAAGATAGGCCAAGACACCCGGTGCAGGTTAAAAACGCTGAAAGTGATTTACGTTCATAAAGCAACGTTACATCAAGTAGGCATCAGACTGGATTTCACGCTTTTCGGCATTGTGATATTGGGTAAATGCAAAATGAGTGGCCTACTCCCTCTTGTCCTACTCATCCTCCCTTAGGCGGCCTCCACCTCGTCAATCCATCCAATTCCGGGGAAGAGGCAATGAAAGATGCAAAATGGTGTCCGTATCCAATCGACAGTGAATGCCTGGACGTCATGCAGCAGAGTGTAATGCTGTGAACAGACAGTCGCTATGGCTACAAGCTCAAAACAACCTATACTCAGACATTTTTTTGAAAAATACTTTTCATTCAATGCTCAGGCAAGAAACGAAAAAGTGAGAAATAAAGCTTGAAGATGCAGCCATCTTCTCCAGCACAATCTGCTGCTACATTCGATCATGCTCCTGGAGGCAGGAGTTCCCTACCGCTCTTTGCCCGTCTCACAATAGCTGCACAAAAACACTTATTTTTCTCATCCGAGCCACAGCAAATGCAATGCACCAAACGGCACAACATACGATTGGTTTACTGACAAGCTCAATAACCTGTTAATAAGTAACTTGAGAATGGTTGACCCGCCCATTCTCCATCTGCATTTGGGGAGAAGTAAGTACACGACACCATTATACTCGATGCAGGTATCTGATATTTGTGCAGATTCAACGTTTTCGATGGGGGTGGGTGATGCTGGGGAGTGGGGGTGGTAAGCGGGGTGGGTGCGAGGGGTGATGGGGAGTGTGAGTGTGTAGGTTTGAGCTGCAATTTGGGGAGAAATGTCCAGCCCATCGTTTCGGCTACAGATTTAGGTATTCAGGAACGAATTGAAGATATACATCCTCAGTTGGGAACCAGACTACTGCGAAAGGATTTGAACTAAAACATGCATGTTGCAGTCTGTCTTAGTTTAGTGCTACAAAGTAAACATAAAGGAACGTCCTTTCATATCAAATGACAAAAACATTCATAGATTCGGCATTATGCAGCACTTTCTTTTTGGGGAATCATTGGTAGGATCAGCATTTTTCCGAGAGCAGATATTATTCTTCTTGCTGTCCATGTGATGCGGTTGCACACACAGTGTTACGAGTGATGGATTTACAGGTGTTTGATCCAGTGGCATTCAGGGAACGCTAATGTGTCTCGGAGTCAGTGTGGGGTGTGACTTGGAAAGGATTTTGCAATAAGAGTGTTCCCATGCCACTTCTGCTCGTATCCTTCCAGGCTTTCGAAGTGAATTGCTCAAAAGGATGACTTTTGCCGACACCTGTCATATATCAGGAGTTGCTGCAATCATACCTTAAAACGGGGCATTGACCTGGTGAATTGTGAGACAGGACGACTTGTATGCAAAGCAATGGATGCAGAATGTGATTGACAGGGCTAATTGATCCAACCAGCAAATAACGTTAACTTAGCTCTGAAGTTCTGCTCATGCCATCTTGAATGATGTTGGACAGAGCAACGAATCAAGGGTGGTGAACACCCCACCAATATCCATATCGGCAATGATTGTGGAGCGCAGCACATCAGTGCATACACATGGCTCAAGAACTTTCCGCCATATTCAGACTGACGTGAAGGGCGGGTGAAACATCCCGTCCCCCTTCTGAGGATGAGAGCGTCACAGATGCCAATTTTGAGCTAATGTGATTCACTGCACTTCATCTAAAGGAATGACTGAAGGAACGGGATGATGCAGAGACTATGGGTCCTGTCAGATACCGGCAATCGTCCGGGCGTTCAGTGCTCCCGAATAAATCTTCCTAGACAACCTGGTATAGGACAGCTAAAACACTGGCCTCTAAGCGAAAATGTGAGCTGTCGCACAGCTGGGTCTATCCACAAAAACAAAACTCGTCAAATCGGACCAATAATTACCCCCTTATCCCCTATTCTTCATCATGAACATATTGATGGAATCGGTCATGGTAATTGCTTTCAATCGCCATGTACTAGTGAGCAACTTGCTCACTGATGACCATTTTCTGCTTCGTCTGAGCTCCAACTCTCGGTTCGGCCTTAAACCAAACATGGTCAAAAGTGCTGAATTCACGCGGGGAGTGGAGAGCGGATGTTATTTACATCAAGACAACATTTGAAATTCTGTGGTAAGAAGGAGATATATCAGGATTCAGGTCAATAAACATAATGGGGAAGCATCTCCATTGATTGCTGTCATACCTATCACAAAGAAGATTTTTTTGTTTTGTTTCTCAGGTGAATCATCTCATCCCGATGAAAGCACTGCACGAGATCCTATGAGCAGTGTCCTGAGTCAAACGACCTTGAGCTTCTTCATCAATTAACTTCTTTGCAACATATGCCCAGAGGAAGTCTTATGGTAGGAGAGTGAGTGGCAGGAGTGTCCGCTGATGATTGTTTAAATTTCAAAACCATTCGCGATTCAACAGATGTTGAAGAAATCTTGCCCTTGTCCACCAAGACCTGGGCAATATCCAGGATTCTGCTGAAAACTGACAAGTCATATTAGACACACAACCGACAGGAAATGACCACCTACGAAAAAAAAGTGTCCAACAATTTCTCATAGATATTTAATGGTATCACCATCGTTTAATTCTCCATTTTGAAGATCCACGGAAAAACCATTGACTAGAAACTGTGACTAGAAGCGCAAGTCAGGACTGGGAATTCTGTGGCGAGGACATACCCGCCTGACTCTGCAAAACCTTCACTCCATCTATAATGCACAATTGAGGAATCTACTGGAATAAACAACAGTTTTCTGGATGAGTTCTGCTTCAATAACATTCAACAATATTGAACTAATCCACGACAAATCAGGCTGCTTGTTTGACAACTAATGCTTAGCTTTAATGATTCAAGCTGTTTATCTCTAGCGAATAGCTATTCTTACTGATTTTAAAGTTCATTTAAACCATCAACCAACACCTGAGGAAAATAACTTCATCGAAAACGGGAATTTTGGCTTCGCCCAATTCCATTGTTGCTTTCCTAAATATCATTTGGCCACGCCTCTCCGTTCAGTGAGCACCATTTTTCAGAGTGCTAAGAGCACGGGGAACTTATATTCAACCTCATGGCATTATGTAAAACACGGGCACTGAATATTCCCTTCTGTTGACCACCTCCCGTTCCCCTCAGATGATGAATGAATGAGCATCCATGGACGAATCATAGAATCACAGAATCACAGTGCACAAGAGGCACTTCAGCCCTTCGAGTCTGTACTGGCATGTGCAAAACACCTGTCCTGACTACTTAATTACATTTACCAGAAATTGACACATAGCCTTGAAGGTATTGATGTGCCAAGTGCTCATCCAGTTACTTTTTAAAGGATGTGAGACAATCTGTCTCTACCACCCTGCCAGGCAGCGCATTAGAGACATTCAACAAACTCAGGGGAAAAAAGTTTTTCCTCCAATCCCACCTAAAACACCTGCACCTCACGCTTAACTTATGCACTCTTGTGGGGCATAAAACGAAGTTTTGGTGAGTGGCAAGAAACAAAAACTATTGTATGCAGGTGCTGTCATCGTCTATGACCAAGACAGGTTCGGTAGCACCACTAGTGGCCGATCAGGCCGAGTCAGACATATAACCGCTGGATTGGGTCTTTGGAAGGTGATCAGGGAAACAACAAGGTGCAAAGACCGAAATGAACACGCCTCACCAAACGTCAAGCAACATATGCACCTGCCCATTACAGGAATGATAGGATAGGCCACCACATGCTCCTTGTGCAGACATAGTCGGCCCTCACATTGGAAAGTTCCTCCATCGTATAATGTGACACCACCTTTGTGCGATATGGGGTAGTTTTCAATCTGATCAGCAACATAAAAGTGGGCATTCATCAGGCAATTTGTGCCATATGCTAGACCAGGGATGTGCACAACCAGAGTTTGCAATTCCAAACCCAATCTATCTCCAACTCCTCAATTTTCATGTGGCATTATTATGGTGATGGTTGTGGTGCAGGACAAGCATTCCAAATTCTCCTTTTGGCGTGAGTTTTTGCGCTGTTGTTATAGCTGTGCTACAATGATTGTTAACAAGATAATTCCTTGAATTACTGGGAATTAGCTGGGATATTCCAATGTGGTGACATTGACGAGACTGACCCTATGCTTTCTGGAGCTTTGCCAAATGAGAAATGATCTCACTGAATCATAGACCGTTCTTACAGGGTTCGATGTTACAGATGTTGGAGGGATGTGCCCCTGGCTGATGTGTCTAATATCATGAGAGACAGTATCAGAATAACAGGTGTGCATTTAGGGCAGACATGAGGGGGAATTTCTTCACTCAGAGAGCAGCGAATGTTTGAAACTATCTCTCCCAACAGCGGCAGAGGCTCAGTCATTGGGAATGTTGAAGGCAGCGCGATGAACCATTTTCTAAATGTTAAATGCATCCAGAGATATGCGATAGTGCAAGGAAATGAATTGAATGCATCTTTACAGCTATGATATAATTGAGTAGTTGAACAAGCTCAAGCGGCCAAATTGTTAACTTCTGCTCCCACTGCCTCTGCCTCTATGCTCTTTTGTCAGAACCTGCATGTCACTTAGCAATGCGAGATTCAAAAAGAGACAGGGGAGTCCGAAAATGCTTTAATCCAACTAATTTCAATCCTCAATACAAATCAAATAAACTTGCAAGTTTTTTTTACATCAGCAGGTAGTGCAGGGCGAGAAATTGAATGGAGCAGAATATTCAGAACCAAATTACTACTTGGGGTGTGTAGTTGTTTCAAAATCAGGCCACTTATGGCTCAGTCAGTTGAAATCTCCGTGCTGAGATAGATGTTTAACGATTTGCTTCCGGCGCCAGGACTTCAGAACAAAGTTCTCGGCTAATGTTCCAATGTCTTAGTAAATTAATTCTGCACTTCCACAAGCAGAACCTTTAAGAAAAGATGTCAAATTGATTCACGAGGAAAACGTAAAAAGATTCAATTCCACTTTTTCGAGGAGCAACATTGTTGTAGTCCCCTGTGTCCTGAACGAAATTTATACCTCAGCTAAAATCCACAAAATAATACAATCCGGTCATTGTTAACATTATGTCTATGGAAGCTTAAAGAGCACAAATCACGCTTACTTTAAGTAATTCCATCAACGTGGTCGTGAACAAAGGCTGTTGAAAATCATTTGTATCAACATACAAGCGAGTAAGACTTCGGAATGTCTTAATCACACACAGCATTGTGATTCAGCCAAGTTTCCAGATTTCGTAACTTCACACTGATTTGTAAAAATATCGCTGTTAAAAAGTACGTGATTTGACAGGGATTCTGTTGCTTGCGATATTGGAAAACAGGGGAAAACCGTGAGCAAACACTTTCAATTAGTTCAAGCTGAATTCTGCAGAATGCGAATTTGCCCTTGCATTGATTTTCATAGATACGTTTTATCTCCAATTTTAAAGA
This sequence comes from Isurus oxyrinchus, assembly GCA_026770705.1. Taxonomy (NCBI): domain Eukaryota; kingdom Metazoa; phylum Chordata; class Chondrichthyes; order Lamniformes; family Lamnidae; genus Isurus; species Isurus oxyrinchus. The sequence goes on along the minus strand of JANJGN010000056.1, from coordinate 1,689,713 downwards.
CGGTCTGCACTTGGTCATGACAATTATTGCAGAGCGCACCCAAATTCAAGAAATTCCCCAAAGAATAAATATGGTGTCAACACTCTAGAATGATGCATGAAATATGAAGCAATAGTAAGAAATCAGTTAACGTGACACCTAAACTTTGATAACTCTCCAACAGAAAAGGAACGGTTTCACGTTACCAGCAACACCATTTGAGAAGAAAGTCAATATTCATTAATACGTCCACTGATTGTGTTTAGGCTCTTACCAGGTACACCAACAGCTGCGAGAATCGGGTAGTAAATGGCTTCTATCTTGAGAAGTATCAGTTCTGCCATTTTTATGAGAAGATGTCTTTCCTCCTGAGATGGGTAAAAAAGGATGGAATGGAACGATGTGAGCTGGAACTTACAAACATACCCTTCTCCTTTGAATTAATATCAGAAACTTAAAATAAAAAATGTAAAATCACTGTCGAGACTCGGAAGGAGATACCACATTAATTAACCCCAGAATATAAGGGGAAAACTCTCACCAAAGCATTCGTAACAGGGAAGAGAGAAAACCTGCTACATTTTACAGACATGAAGCCCTGTACATAAACATCCAAACCCACGTCCGCTTCCACCTAGAAAGACAAAGGTAACATAGACATGAGAAAGCCACCACCAGTAGCTCCTCTCCAAACCCCTCACCGTCCGGATTTGGAAGTATATCGCCGTTCCTTCACTGCCTCTGTGTCAAAGTACTGGACCTCCCCCTTATAACACAGACTACAGCAGCTCAAAAACGCATCTCACTACCATCTTTTCAAGGACAAATAGGGATGGACAATAAATGCTGGCCTCGCCAGTGTCGCCCACATTCAATGAATGGATAGAATAAGAGAAATTCCTATTGTTAGCCTGGGTTTGTGAAAATAAACGTACATTAGACAACGAGAACTTCGACAATTGGTTTGTAAGTGTCCCGTATCTGACAAATTGCAATAAAGGCTATTTGCTGTGAGAAGCGCTAATTGAAGCAGAATCACTGAGTCTTTCGGAGAACATGAAATGATCCGTTCAGAGAAACTCTTATTTATACAACAGTTAAATCCCCATTAGCTCATTCATGTTCCCTGAAGAAATAAATCAATTTCAGTCATTGAACAAACAGGTTACGTCAGTCTCTCTCCTTGTGAAAGCAACGACTTCAAAGTCAAACGTCCAATATTGGACTGATGTCTGTGGTCAAACCAGTGGAAGGGGCTGCATGTTTTGATCAACGGGTAAATATTATCGGAGGTGGTCAAGACAGGAAAAGATTAAACCACAAGTCGCTGTTGCGGGGAAAATCATCACTAATTTACATCAAAATGAAGCTTAGCAACTCAATGTTCCTGATCCTCCAGACCTAATGGAGAAATTTCAGATGTTCCCCATTGTTTTGAGTTTCTGGTCTCATTCTATGTTCCAACAAGGCACTGTGTGATCCTTGTCATTGACTTTCAAGCTCCCAGATGGAAGACATACTCTGCACTGATCGTTCCATGGATTACGCTGGCACTGACAACTCCATCGGTTACTAGGCCTACAATCCATGGCGTTGCATTGAAATTTGCGCCATTCCACCTGGAAGTTATAAATACACGCGGAGGACGTGGAGGGTTTGTCTTGGTTAATTACGTGATGCGTAACACAAGCTGTATGGAGAAGGAGTTTCTTTTCTCAACCAGAATACTTCAAAATAAAGTGTTCAAGATGATTCCGATCCCATAAACGCTCAATATCCATTCCTGCAGCAGCCAATCATCCTACAGCACCCACTCACATACTCCATCCAGAGAGATGTTTGGGCTGATTGAAAAACGATTTTTTCTATAAAATTGTATGATAACTAGAGTACAATGCTGGGAGAATATTCCACGTTGAACATTGAACCCTTGGCCCTCAAATGTCTTCTGCCGACTGTCATTGTCCTATTGAGTCACTCATTATAATGAACCCGAATTGTCGTCGCCTCCAGCTGTTGGTTTGGGCTGCATTTCATACATGGCCAACATCACAAGAATTAAGGGCAGGAGTAGGGCATTCGCCCTCTCGAGTCTGTGCTGCAGCTCTGAAAGAAAATGGTTTTACCTGATCGTGGCCTCAGCTCCATTTTCCTGCCTGCACTCCTCCAACCAGTGTCACACACTCTACCCCTCCATTGCACCCTGAAAACACACACATACATCCTCATGACCCCAATATCCATTATTCGTCAATAAGCTATCCAAATCACTCTTGAATATGAGGCCTCCCTGAAAAGTTGAAAAAGAGGATCTGTGTCATTTGTGCATTTGATGATGACCTGATAAACAGAGTGATGCAAAGTGGTTCGTCAGTGTGGACCCCTTTCAAGTGACCTGCGGCGCTAAGTAAGACACTGTTCATGGCTTCAGCTCTGTTTATCATATACTTGGAAGCCATTCTCCACTATGCACTCAAAGAGCTTGACATCGGTTTGCATTTTCATTTCAGGTCAAACGCCAACGTTTGCAAAGAGCCAAGAGCAAAACCTTGTACATAGGTGACTGAACAGCGACTGAGTGAAGTCTTATTCGTGGACCACTGTGCTTTCATAGGGCAGAATACGGAGACATCCAGCTGCGTGCTGTCTCAGAATACTTTCGATTAACAGTATATCTGCAGATAGAGAAACTGTATCAAATCACCGCTGGTTACTTGATCCAAGAAGCCACAGCTGCTCTGAACAAAACACCCCTCTGTTCTGTGAGGAAGTTTGCTAACTCAGCAGCATGCTCTCCAAGAGAACTAACAATGAGCAAATAAAAAATGACCTGACATAAATGAGTTCGGCATTGGGCAGGCTGCACTCACTGACTTCTGGAAGAAAAACATGGAGCTTCCCTCAGATGGAAGATCAAAGTCTATCAAACGGTATTTTTTTTATTGTGTTTTTTTATTTGCAACGCCATTGGACTCATGTGGAGAATGCCAACATTCCACAGGCCTCAATAGGTTAACACGGGAAGCTGCACGACAGGTTGTCTCAAATCTAAAAGCCAAACCCAGAGATTGGAAGCTGCGTCACAGTGAATGGGGTCATAATGCTCCCTTACTAACAGCCCTGTGGCTCACCTGCACCATATGAACCCTCCGCCCGGCACACTGGAATCCTGATGCTAAACTATACAGTGCACAGGCCTCCTTCAGGCGACAGACACTGTGCGGATGGAGGATTGTCGACAGGTGCAAGGCTGTGATATCTGGATACCTTTGATACCAGCTAAAATTCTGCATAAACGCGGCAGATGTATGGCGGTCGCCGGACACATGTTTCAGGAAAGGCGTACCTACCGGCAGCTGCATCTGCCACTGAGCATTCCTTGACCAAAGGGCGAATAAATATAAAGTTAGCAGTGCACGCTCAATGTCGCCGTAAAGCACGGAGGCATTAACACCAGTGAGCAGGTTGAGAATGCTGCCGATCTCTCGGCCTGGCACCATCTGGTCCAGCAAGGCTAAAACCAGTTTGCAGCTCAGCGACTCGACAGAGAATTGGAAGGCCATAGGCACAGGAGCAGAAGAAACGCAAAATGGGCCAAAAGCGAGCCCTACGGCGGATGGACATATAGGTCCAGAATTGGGCTTCTCAGTCATGTGAATTCTCCATGAGCCTGAAGGAGCTGGATTACAAGGAACGGCCACTGACAACCTTCTCAAAGGCAACTTGGAAAGAGCAGTATCTTCTGGCCCATTTATACACAACCCCACCTCATGAAAATATGTATTTTAAAATATAATTGTGAACATAAAAAAAACCTTTGGCAACCCCAAATTGAAAATTCATTCAGTGATTTCTACAGTTGTGGAGAACAGGTTCAAGTGTGTTAAAGACAAGGAAAGGCGGGCAAAGTTAATTTATCCTGCCTGAACGGACGTTGTAAACAAAACATGGAAATCGATTGTCCAATTTAGACTTGGTATAACTTCACAAATGATATCACCTTGATTTTTTTTGAGTGCACACCTGTCGAAGCGCCGGGGGAATCAATCATCAAGATAGTTCAATAGACAAACTGATAGCCAGATAGACAGAGAGATAAGTGCACAGAGATTGACATGTGGAAAGAGTGATAGGAAGAGAGAGATAACATGCGAGAGAGAGAGAACAAGACAGTGTGTGCTAGAAAGAGAGTGAGTGTGTGAAAGAGCAAGATAGATACATACATTGATAGATATATAGATAGATAAAAAGCAATATTATTAGATAAGAATATACTTCTGTAGCTATGAACATGATGGGGTGTAAGACATTTGCTTCATGCAACAAATAGCCACAGAAGGATAGTGGGTAATTTCAACTGTGAGGCAGAAAGAGTTTTTTGTGATAATTTGAAAAAAAGAACAGTAACGAAATGAATTTCCACATGCGAGTATTGTGCTCGCATAGAACTGGAAATCTCTGCTGACAAATCCTCTTTAATATGGGATCAGAGATAACGGCCTAGAATTCGGACCCTGACATTCGCTCCAGGTAGCAAATGATACATTAGAGATGCAATAGTTTCCTCGCGACAGGAACAAAAACGTCACCAAGTTACCTGGAAGAGAGAATAAAGAGGAAGAAACAGAAGTGTTTCACCAGACGTGGAGCCAAGGGAACAGTTTGCCTTGAAATGTCCTAAAACCCTCCGTTCTTTGCGGCATTTAACATATAAACTGATAATTGGCCTGGGCAACACATTCAGTCACAAAAATGTATCTAAATCCCATTATCAAAAACTGCTCGGACAATCACAAACATAAAGTGAACAATCTTTGCGCACAATCCACAGAAAGTTCTAAGTGAGGGAGCTGTGTTCAATAAACGCATTCAAGTGAAAGCGAATATATGGATGAAAATGAGACTTAGCTGTACACTCAGTATTTGTTTGCAACAAGGCAGTCGGAGGTGCAGGTCGTTTCTTCCTATGCGTCACAAGGATCAACAGTGGGCTTTAGAAAACGGGAACAGCCTGAGAGCCACGGCTGGGAGCTTCAGTTTCTGGAAGGAGTTCGATGTGGAAGCTGGAGGTCGAGTCTGTGAGAGATCGAAGCTAGGGGAAGGCAATGAACACTGCTTTCAAGACATTGAGGCAGATGCACTGTTGGAACAGGAGGACATGGTTTAGGGACGAGGGGAAACTGAAGTAATGGTGGATTGAAAGAGCAAGTGATTTCCTCTTTCAAAAGGAGATTAAGCTGCACAGGGTAATGGAAGCATATAAATACGAATTTAGAGTCGAAGTAGAGAAACCGGCTCTTCGAGCCAGCCCCGCCATTCAATAACATTATGGTTCATATGATTGTGGACGCAATTCCACATTCCCTCCACCTCCAATAACATTTGATACCCTTGGGACGCAAGAGAATATCTGTCTCTGCCTGAATAGATATCCAATCAGCCTCCCTACACAGCACTTGCGGGAAGAGAGTTCCAAAGCCCTTGAACACAATGACTTAAAAAAATCGCTTCCACCTCCCTTTCAGCGGGAGACCCACAACTTGAAAACTGTTCTCCCTTTGCTCCAAACTCCACGACAAGGGAAACTTTCTCTTTGCATCAAATACGGACGATGCCTCAGGATCTAACCTATTTCAAAGCACCTCTCATTTTCCAGACTCCAATCAACAAATGTTGACAAAGTTTCTGAGTAAGTTAACACCCAAACCACCAAAACCCTCCACCAACCCAGCATCACAAGCATCTGCAGACTGAATGTTATATCAACTGATTCTAATTAGTTGATATCCTTTCTTAAATTTGGAGACCAAAACTGTGCACAGTACCTTAGATGTGATATCGGCAACGTTCTACACAACTGCAGTAAGACATCACTACTTCAATAATCAATTTTCTTTGCAATTAACAAAGTGCAGAATTCTATTTGCCTTGCTGTACCTGCATATTAACATCGTGTGTCATGAGAAATCTATGAATTGCAATAAAACAACTGATGTGACTTTGAACTGTGAGCCTGTGTGGCTCTTGTCCAGAGAGAGGGAAAAACTTCTGAATAAGTAGTTTCCTATAAATATATACATAGTATTTTGACAACATATCGATTAATGAAGATGACTGAAAAACACATTGTCCTTCATTGAATTTTGCAGGCACATATTGCTAAGCCATTGTGCTAATAGTGAGACACCATCATTGAATATTGTTTCTATTTAATCCGTTCTAAAAAATAATGGCAAATGAGCATCCATTACAGCAGGTTTCGAATTCGAAAGTGATAAACACATATCGGGAATGATGAAACTCATCTGACCTGGAAGATCCGCACCATGTCTTCAAATCTCAATATTTCACGGTGTCTTCTTTTTCACTGGTGATGGTGCCGTCCCTGGAAATTTCGGAAGCGAGAGGCAGAATTTCATTTGTAGTTGATTGAACGGCGAGACATGTATTATACAAACACGTTGAATTTATTTAATACGTTCGCAGATGGATGTGTTTTCGAGTATTTAGTGAATTTAGGAATATGGTCACAGTACGGGAAGATCGATTTGAGATAGAAGATCACTTGATTGGTGGAGGAGACTCGAAAGGCCAATGCCTTTCTCCAGCTCATATTTCATATGTTCTCCCAATGTACATGCCGTACTGGTTCTTATCCGTCGTGAAGATTGCTCGTTTGGAATGTTCTATCAAGCTTTTAGCCACCAGTGTATTGCATCCTGTTGATCGTAGAGACGAGCAGCTATGTGTCCCGATTTTGCAGAGGGTCGTTTTTATTGCTGGTGGTTTGGGTGCCAGATGAATCTCCTCTGGGGATCTCCCTCCCACAGCTTCCAACCTGATAGTCGCACAACCTCGGATGGCCCGCTTCAATCTCCTACCCTAAATCCACAAACAGAACTGCCCAGGTAGACCGATCGTCTCAGCTTGCTCCTGCCCCACAGAACTCATATCTCGTTATCATGACTCCCTTCTCTCTCACCTTGTCCAGTCCCTTCCCACCTATATCCGTGATTCCTCTGACACCTTACGTGACATCAACAATTTCCAGTTCCCTGGCTCCAACCGCTTCCTCTTCACCATGGACATCCAATCCCTCTACACCTCCATCCCCCACCAGAATGGTCTGAGGGCTCTTAGCTTCTTCCTCGAACAGAGGCCCGAACAATCCCCATCCACCATTACTCTCCTCCGTCTGGCTGAACTTGTTCTCACGCTGAACAATTTCTCCTTCAACTCCTCCCACTTCCTGCAAATAAAAGGTGTGGCTATGGGTACCCGCATGGGCCCCAGCTATGCCTGTCTCTTTATGGGGTATGTGGAACATTCCTTGTTCCAGTCCTACTCCGGCCCCCTTCCACAACTCTTTTTCCGGTACATCGATGATTACTTCGGTGCCGCTTCATGTTCTCGTCGGGACTTGGAAAAATTTATTAATTTTGCTTCCAATCTCCACCCCTCCATCATTTTCACGTCGTCCATCTCTTTCACTTCCCTTCCCTTCCTTGAGCTCTCTGTCTCAATCTCTGGTGATAGACTGTCCACCAATATCCATTACAAACCCACCGACCCCACAGCTATCTCGACTACAGCTCCTCACACCCAGCTTCCTGTAAGGACTCCATCCCATTCTCCCAGTTCCTTCGCCTCCGTCGCATCTGTTCCGATGATGCTACCTTCAAAAACAGTTCATCTGACATGTCCTCCTTCTTCCTTAACCGAGGTTTTCCACCCACGGTCGTTGACAGGGCCCTCAACCGTGTCCAGCCCATCTCCCGCACATCTGCACTCACGCCTTCTCCTCCCTCCCAGAAACATGATAGGGTCCCCCTTGTCCTCACTTATCAACCCACCAGCCTCCGCATTCAAAGGATCATCCTCCGCCATTTCTGCCAACTCCAGCATGATGACACCGCCAAACACATCTTCCCTTCACCCCCCTTTCGGCATTCCGTAGGGATCGCTCCCTCCGGGACACCCTGTTCCACTCCTCCATCACCCCCTACTCCTCAACCCCCTCCTATGGCACCACCACTTGCCCACGCAGAAGATGCAACACCTGCCCCTTCACTTCCTCTCTTCTCACTGTCCAAGGTCCCAAACCCTCCTTTCAAGTGAAGCAGCATTTCACTTGCATTTCCCCCAACTTAGTCTACTGCATCCGTTGCTCCCAATGTGGTCTCCTCTACATTGGAGAGACCAAACGTAAACTGGGCGACAGCTTTGCAGAACACTTGCGGTCTTTCCACAAGAATGACCCAAACCTCCCTGTCGCTTGCCATTTTAACACTCCTCCCTGCTCTCTTGCCCACATGTCTCTCCTTGGCTTGCTGCATTGTTCCAGTGAAGCCCAACACAAACTGGAGGAAAAACACCTCATCTTCTGACTAGGCACTTTACTACCATCCGGACTGAATATTGAATTCAACAACTTTAGGTCGTGAGCTCCCTCCCCCATCCCCACCCCCTTTCTGTTTCCCCTTTCCTTTTCTTTTTTTTTCCAATAAATTATATAGATTTTCCTTTTCCCAGCTGTTTCCATTATGAAAAGAATATATATTTTTTTACATCTTTTATGCTCTCCCCACCCCAACTAGAGCTATACCTTGAGTGCCCTACCATCCATTCTTAATTAGCACATTCGTTTACATAATATCACCATCTTTAACTTTAACACCTATGTGTTCTTTTGTACTATTGTTGTTGACATCTTTTGATGATCTGCTTCTATCACTGCTTGTTTGTCCATACAACCACACTCCCACTCCACCTCTCTCTCTCTCTCTCTCTCCGCCCCCCACACACACACCTTAAACCAGCTTATATTTCAACTCTTTCTTGGACTCGAACTCAAGTTCTGTCAAAGGGTCATAAGGACTCTAAAAGTCAACTCTTTTCTTCTCCGCCGATGCTGCCAGACCTGCTGAGTTTTTCCAGGTAATTCTGTTTTTGTTTTTGTTTTGGATTCCCAGCATCCGCAGTTTTTCTGTTTTTATATTGAAGTAGAATGCTTGACTGGCATCAGAAACATCACCATAAACAGTCCATATGAAAATTGCAGATTTGGGGATAGACTGGTCTTGGGGTTACAAATTATGGTTCTGCACCAATCAGCTGCAGCTAATGGTCCACAATGCCTCGTGAATGCCCACTTTTGATTTGTTAATCAAGGTGAAACCTACCCCATTTAGGACAATGGTTGTCTCACACAATACGATGGAGAGAAGCCCCAATGTGAAGGCGGAATTCATCTGTACAAGGACGTGCAGTGGTCTATCCTATCAATTCTTAAATGGACAGCTGCACCTGTGGTGGTTAGTTTGTGGAGCGAATTCACTTAGAGGTTTGCACCTGATTGGTTCCCTGACCACCTCCCAAAGACCTAATCTAGCATTTATCTTTATGACTCTGCCAGCTCGGACATTATTGATGCTATTGATCCGCTCTTGCTCACAGACTTCAAGGTCTCCGATGGAAAGCATTTTTTTCTTCTCTCTCCCTAAAACTTCGGCCATTGATGATCATTGATTCATCTGCTGAGGTGAACGGGAGCTGGTCAGCAGAAGGGGACATTCATTGCCCATGTGTTGCGTGATGTCATGAGATGTCACTTAAGTGCCACGTGTACTGAAGGATATGAAAAATGGTGCACGCTGGAAGTGTTGCAAAATGGTATTTAGGAAAGCAGTAATAGAATTGAGCATACCGACGAATTCGGTGGATATATTACGTTTTGGATAAGATAATTTCACTCAGATGTTTGCTCATGATTCGTATGAACTTTCAAAGCAGGAAGATGAATTATTCAGTTAAGGGTAAACAGCTTGAATCATTAAATTTATGGAATGATTGCAAATCAAGCAATCAGCTTTGTCCTGGGTAAAGTCAATATCCTTGAATTCTACTGGAGCATACATCATCTAGACAGTTGTAGCGTATCTCATCACATTCCTGATTTGTGCATTTTAGATGGAGGTAAGGTTTTGGAGAGTCAGGGGGTGTGTTGCTCACCACAACATTTTCAGATTCTGACCTGCCCTTCGAGTCACAGATTCCAGTCAATGGTTTGTCCAAGGATGTTGAAAACGGGGGCTTAAGCGATGGTAATGCCAGTAAATGTCAAGGCTAATTTGTTGGATGTTCATTTGGTGCAGATGGACATTTCTTGTCAATTTTGCGGGGCGAATATTACTGATCATTCTTCAGCACAGGTCTGGCTGTTGCCCAGGACTTGATGCACATGGGCAGAGATTTCATCAGCATCTGTTGAGTCTGAATGGTGTGGAACGTTTAACAATTCTCAGCGGATATAACCTCCCCCCACTTTCCCACACCCCCCCCCCCCCACCACACCAGCGTCCTACTGTGTTTCAAATGGAGAGAGCATAATTGATTCAGAAGCTAAAGATGGGTGGGCTCAGGACACTGCCCTCAGTCTGTCGTCCAGTTATGTCATGGTGCTGAGATGATGCACCTGCAAAAGAAAATAAAAATGAAAAAATAAATTATTTTTGCTTTGTATGAGTTCACTCAGTAGGGAAGTTTCCCCTTATTCTTATTGACCACAATTCTTATACCCCTCCTTGATACCACATTGTGATAACTGATGCATTGATATAGTTCACATCCACTCTCCCCTCATCTTATAAGTACGGCACCTGTGTCCATGTTTGGAGGCAGTCCGAACCAGGAGTTCAGCTCGCACGAAGCAAAAAGTGAGGGTCAGTGAACAGTTTTCTGCCGAGTATTTGGCGATTGAAAGCATTTTCTATGATACTTTTCATCACATTGATCTTGATTAAATGTAGGCTGATGGGGCTGTACTTAGATTGGTTGGATTTGTCGTGATTATTTGTGGATAGGCATACCTGTGAAAATTCTCAAAGTTTCGCATAGTTGCCAAAGGTTTAGATGCACCATACCAGCATCGATAGGAAGGCTGATTCAGGAGCAGTGATCTCCCGTACTATTGGCATTATCTAAATGGACCCATAACCTCTTCATCATCCAGTTCCTTCAGTCATTCCTGAAATCCGAGTGCTGAGAATCACATTGTATGAAGACTGGCATCTGTGATGCTTGTCATCCATAGGTGGAGGCCGGATGGTTCATCTACCCGTCACTTCAGGGTGAATGTGGCTGCAAATTCTTCTGCCATGTATATGCACTGGTGTGCTGCGCTCCACAGTCATTGCTGATGGGGATATTGCTGGAGAGTAAGTGAGGTGCAGAATTTTACACCACCATTAAAGGTGATTGTGACAGGACTTCAGAGCTGAGCTATCGTTATTTGGTAGGGGGACCAATGAGCCCTGTCTTTCTCATGCTGAATACGCTTTTTTGCTTGCAAGTAGCCCCGGGCTTGAAATTCACCAGGTTAAGCCGTGTTGTTAGCTTTGCTTGCTGCTGTATTGGACATGGGGCAGGTGTCAGCAACGTTCCTTCGTTTGTGCATTTGACCTCAAAATCGTGGAAGGGAAACAGCAGAAGAGTGATGGGAACACTCTTAATTACAAAATCCTTTCTGAGTCACGCATCAAGCTGACTTGCAGATACATCAACGTTCATTTACTGTCACTGGATCAAAAACCTGGAAATCAATCGCTCCCAGCAAATAATGCTAAGAGTCATGGGTTTTACGAGTCTGGCCAATTTGTAGTGAATTAAGCTGTAGAGGATATTAATTTAAACATCGGTGTATTAGGAGTTAGATCTTTATCGTCAGGTAATTAGCAATTCGTAATTTTACTTTTCTGAACACAGATTAGTCTACAGACTCAAATCTTTTTGCCCAACATGGACAACCTTTTCTCGCAATTTTATGCACTTGATACCCAGAAAAAAAATCAATTTTAAGCTTCAACTTCAAATCACAGATGTTGTCATTGAGACACAAGCGATTGTGTCCTAAAACATACATTTTTCATTTCTGCTGAGTGGGCCGCACTTGAATTTATTACCCTTACCTTGACCCCATGTGTTCCATTCATTCTAATCTTGTTGCTAAATGTTTTGACAGCTAGGCGTATTTTGGCAGCCAGTAAAGTTCGCAGGGGTCTCCATAGTTGCAGTAATGGAGAACATCACAAGGACTCTGAAATAAAAAGCCGAAGAAAGTCCATTATTTTACTCTTCAGTATTACCGGCAGCTATATATTGCTCTGGACAACACCTGTTATATATATTATCTCTCTGCATGTAACAATCACGTCAAATTCTGAGGCAAATGAGCTTAGGCCAGTTGGATTCATGCTAGGGGACCTCAGTTGCTGCACAAATGCATTCATTTATGCGCTGACGCAGGCTAGGTTTAGGGAGGAGCTGAAGAGTGGAATGCAGTACCTTGTGAAACTGAGCGCAAAACAATGCAAATTACAGTGGATAACCCATTGACCTGTACAGGCGGACATAAACATTATGCCCTCATAACTCATGTTAGAATAACGCTTGTAACAACGTTTAATATCCTACTAAAAAAGGTTTCCTACTTAACATGCTCTGTTATAATATAGTGAACTATTATTCACAGTATACAGTAATCAGTGGTGAATTGTAAGTTGTGATAATAATAATAAATAAGAATAATAATAATACTGAACAGCTCCTGTTAGCGTTGCAGAGTTTGAAAAAATGAATTGTGATGCCAGGTTTTGACAGCCTTGTGTTCATTGGAACAGTTGTTCTGATCAGCAAGAGAAGACCCAAACATCACCAGCTGGATCATGACAACTCGACAAATGTAACATAGACAAACTTGGCAAATTTCCTACGACGTCTATTCTGGGGCAATTAGTACATAGGGGGATTTTTCAGAACATGTTTCACGAAGTCTGGCACCTTTCAAATATCGAACAGTTGCGCAATGAGCTGCTTCTCAGATTTCCATTTTCCGCACATGATTAAAACAAGGAAGGCCTGGTCATCACGTGTTTTGTGAAAGGAGGGGCAGTGGCGCATCTGATCACTCATTACCATGATTTATCGGACTGCGAGTCGACTCCATATATTGGATTCTGTACATTTAAATCCGATTTCCCTCCGATTCATTTGAATACGCAAATGGCTCATACTTGTTTTTTCACGATTAATGAGGCTACTTCCTCTCCACATGCTCATTCACGACACTCTCTGTTTCATGTTATCCGGTCCTTTCACATACGCACAGCCACCAAATGGCTGTTATCATAATTCTCGAATATTTTCATATGTATGACTTGAAATCCACTCATCAATGTAGCGAGTGATGCTTCAGCCAGGTATCTGCACAAATTCCCAGCCAAGAAACGTCTGATCACACATGGCCCTACCATTAATTTCCTTTCCTGTATACCTACGCATATTGAATGCGAAAAATTGTAATGTAATTCTTCTCGTCGCATATTCTTATCATTTACTTAACTTAAAAGCCGTTCGTAGAATGCAACCATAGAAGGTCTACAGCACAGAAGCAGAGCATTTGGCCCCTCCTTTCCTTATTGTCTCACTTAAGGAAGATGCAGCCGGCAGTCACTCCGTCGGCTTCTCCCTGTTATGTGGGTGATTCGCTTTTCTCAGATATTAATCCAAAATTGTCTTGACGATTCCTGATTAACCACCCTAATCACCCGGGAAAATGATTGTCCAGAACAACTGCCAATTAACGTTGCATTAAATAGAAAACTAGAACCGCTTTCCTTGAACAAATGAACATTAAAAACACGACAAGTTCGGTCATGGCATGAGGGGCATAGTTGGCAAGAAAAACAATTATTGTCAATCTTTAACTGTTCTTACAGAAAAGCATACGTGATCCGTCTTTTCCAGCAGCTACAGTGTTTCTGATATCTTCACACTGGCTGCTTAGGGCCTGAATTACTAAATGCTCACACCGCCGGCTCAGCTACCACTCTTTTCTAAATGTTAGCTCTGGCTTTTCGCCATGTACACTTTCTAAATGTACATATCGATTGCTCAGCTCCTAGTCCTTTTAGTTCCTGAGAGAACATCAGTTCCTCAGGGTAATGTCCAAGGCTCAACGATGTTTAGCTCCATCATCAATGACCTTCTCTCCATCTTAAGGTCGGAATTGGGGATGTTCGCTGATGATTACACAATGCTCAACACAATTCGTGACTCCTGAAATCATGAGGTTGTCCATGGCCAAATGCAGCATGTTCAGACTTTGGCTGAGGAGTGGCAAAGGACATTGACACCATACAAGTACCAGGCAATGAATATCTCCAAAGAGAAAATCAAACCATCGACAGCCAATGGCATTACCATCGCTGAAAGTCGCACTATCAGCATTGTAATGCTTATCATTGACCAGAAACAGAACTGGATTGGCCATATAAACAGAACGTCCACAATTGCAGTTCAGAGGCATGGAATCCTGCGGCGACTCCCCAATTCCATTCCACCATCTACAAGCCAGACGATAGTACTGTGATGATATACTCCCCACTTGCTTGGGTGTGTGCAACTCCAAAACAGCCAAGAAGCACGACAGCATCTGGGACAAATCAGTCGTAGATTGACACCACATCAATAAACGATGACTCCCTCCACAACCGACGAAAAATAGCAGCAGTGTGTACTATCTGAAAGGTGCCACTGCCTGAATTTCCGAAGTCACCTTTGACATTACAGTCCAAACCCACGACCGGAGCATCTAGAAGAATAATGGGCAGTAGATTCATGGGTGCTCAACGATTTGGATGTTCCCCTCCAAGCTACTCACCAGTCTGTTTGAGAAGATATCCCTGTTCCATCATTGTAATTGGGTCAAATTCCAGGAACTCCCTCCCTAAGAGCACTATGGCTGCGATTCAAGAAGGGAGCTCACCACCATATTCTCAAGGGTACCTACGTCTGGGCAATAAATGCTGTGCGAGTGATTGACGCCAAAACCCCCTTAATCAATAATAATAAATTATCATTGTCTCCGTGGCTGCACAGCTACTGCGCTTCCTGTTTCTCCAGTCTGACAGCTCTCTTCTACTATAGTAAAATCAATGTCCTAGACAATGCATCCTGCTTCTTATAAAACTATGTTCTACCTTTTTAGCTTCCTTACTTTTATTAACTTCTGCTTTGGGAGAAGAGTGTCTTTTACTTTCGTATCTGTGTTTTGATTATCTAGCTCCAATTATTTTTAAATCTGTTTTGGGGGGGTGGGGCAGTCACTTTCTAATCCTTGCTTTGAATACCTCGCTGTCGCTCTTTTTAAAACTCTCCTCTGGCAGCTCAGCTACCGCTCTTTTACCTTTCTGCCCTGGCAACTCATCTACTTCTCTTTTAAAAAAATGTCACCTGTTCGTGATCAGCTCCCCACTCTCTCTAAATCACTGCTCTGCCTGTTCAACTGCCGCATTAAACGAATAATTTAACCTGCCCTGACTGCCAAGAGTCTAGCCAGCAATTGGAGACGGTTGAGTTTAATTAAGAATGGTCATTGGTTTGTAACACCATGACATAAAATAAGAATATGCTTGTATAACCTACTAGCATTTTGATATCACAACAGAGAAAATTAATGAATTAATAC
Organism: Isurus oxyrinchus; assembly: GCA_026770705.1. NCBI lineage: Eukaryota > Metazoa > Chordata > Chondrichthyes > Lamniformes > Lamnidae > Isurus > Isurus oxyrinchus. The sequence continues at coordinate 1,674,208 of JANJGN010000056.1, read as the reverse complement.
ATGGCAAAGTGGATTTTGAGATATTAATTGACAACTAATCGCAGATAAGGCTGCTTAAGAACATTTACGCTCATTAAAAAGGACAGAGGCGCGGATTGTGGGAGGGGGAGGAGTCGCTTTCCAATTGCATCAATTGTGGTAATGCACAGAAAACAGAAACTATTTATTATCGTTTTCATTTAGTCTGGATGATGGTAGCCGGTGGCATTCCCCAGGAATCCGGGTTTGTTTTATTTTTGGTCGACATAGACCAGTTGAATCTTGGATTACAGCACAGCGTCTCAAAAAGTGTTAGTGATGGAGACATGGTGGGAGTTTACCAGTGAGGATGATACGAATCGGAAATCGAGAGACGAGCAGAATATGCAAGGGATTAGCAGATGCAATTTATTGTATTGCTATGTAAAATAATACAATTTGGCAGAAGGGGTAATGAAGGGAAATAGAGATGGACTGTCACTGTCCTAAAGAATGTGATAGAATGGAGGGACCAAGGTGCATGTGCTTCGATTTTAGAGTATGGCAGACAGAGCCGTGCCTCAGGTATGGAAAATTGTGGCGACCGGGCCTGGCACCGCACATTGAGGGCGGATGTGGACTGCGCTGCGGTGACCTGTGAATGCGGGCGACAATTCCTACCTGGGTAAGTTTGAAGGTGACTGTTTAAGTGACACAAATGTGCCGGCCTATTTGTATTTAGGATTCAATGGCTAGCATGAGCAGAGACAAAGGAAATGGGGACAATATTGCTTGGAAGCAAAGAAAAGACAGAGAAAATAACGAGAGAATGATAAGACCTTGAAATGTTCTCTGGAAAATATCTGACATGTTCTGTGATTTCTGCTCTGGCTAGCACGTGACAAAAGTAGTAATCCTGAGATCAATCATTTGAGGTCCTACTTTTCAACATACTTCCTAACTCCTTGCATCCTGCTATTTGAAGCTAATCCCGGCATTGACCTATGTCGTTTGTAAGAACGAGTACCACGGCCATTGTATGTTCACTCTCTCCCTTCAGAATGTCTTTTAGCCGCTCTGAGACATCCTTCACCCCAGCATCAGGGAGGCGACATAGCATCCTAGAGCCTCGTTTGCAACCACATAAACGTCTATCTATTCCCCTTACAATTGAATCACCTTTTACAAGTTCATCCCTATAATGTTCACTCATCCCCTGTGCAACAAAACCAACCGTGGGGCAACGGCTTTGACTGCTGTTGCTTTCCGCTGAGAGGCCACTACCTCCAAATGTTTCCATAGCAGCATATCTGTTTTGCAGTGGAATAGCCACAGGAGATTTCCTGCAATCTCTGTCTAGTCTTCTTGCTCAGACTGGTGGTTACCCCTTCCCTTCCTGTCTGAGGACTCTAAGCCTGTGGTGTGACCACGTGCCATCCAAGATACTCTGCGCCTCATGGATGCAACACAGTGTCCCTACACGCCGCTCCAGCTCCGAAACCCGGGCTTCTAATATATGCAGCTGGCGACACTTTGTGCACACATGCTGGACCCGGGCACTGGAAGTGTTCCAGGCTGCCCACAGAGAGCAGGAGGAACACACCATGGCTTTGAGCCCTCCTGCCAGACTTACCCATTTAATTTAAATTAAACCTTTAGGAATATATTTAATATCACATAAAATCAATTAATTTAAGGCTCCTCTTTGTTATAAAGTAAAACCCTGACAATCGATGAGCCACAAAATAAAACTTCAATAAGTATATGCTTTAAAAGTAGCAAATCGTTGCCCTTACCATACTCACAGGAAGATCTTGTTCCCTCGTCGCTGAACTACATTAGTCGCTACTGCTCTCCCAACTCTTTTACAACCCACGACTCCTCTCGGGCTTCTCTTCAACTCCAGAACCCTCTCGTGCTTCTCTTCAACTCCCGAATACTACCGCGCTTCTCTCCTCTTAGTTAAGCCCTTGGTTAAACACTTTTTAGTAGTGGAGCACGCATAGAAACCATATTTAACATTAAAAAATCATCTTTCAAACCACTTTTTAAAATCAGCTTCTCTGGAAGTGCCAGATGCGACAGTGATATTTGTTCCGAAATGATTTTGCGTTAATCAGGAGGATTTTGACTGATTGTGCTTAACCTCCCCCTCAGATCTGCCTCCACGTCTAATCAACCATCTCTCCCAAAATCATTTTATAAAATGTGATCTTGCACGAATTCATCTGCTGGCTGGATAATTGAGAATTTGTAGTCGCAGAATAACTGACAGCAATATATGTGCAACAGATATTGAAATTTCTTCAGTTAAAAGGTTGCGAATCTTTGACATTCTCAACCACAGAGAGCTACTGATGCTCGGACGTTGAGTTTTTACAATATAAAAATGATAGACGTTTTTGGTACAAACTGGATTAAAGGTGTTGGGATTTTTTATTACAATTGGAGCGAAGTTAAAAGATCAGGCATGTTGAATGTGAGTGGGAAAGTAAGCTGCAAGGAACAAGTAGCCTTCGCTTCTCCAGAATTGAAGTTCATATGACCACATGTCTGCAGTGAGATTCGGCCTTTATCCTTTTCTCTCTTTTTACCTAATTCTATCAAAGCCTGTCGTTCTCTACATGAAGATGTCTGGACGGTGTTGTGACACGCGAAATCGTAACACACAAGAGCAGAGTTGAAGTAGTCAGGATATTATTAATGGAGAAATTGGAATAGGGAAGCAGCAGGGAGATGGAACAGGTGGGGTATTTTCAACTTGTCAGGCTGGAACTCGGGATGAGCCAGAGGGATTAATGCTTGAGACTCTGCCATTCCCAACCGGTATTAACGATCAGCTGATGGAGACTAATGTATTTATATCTGGAAAGCGTCCACAGATGGAAAGAAATGTCAACTATAAGGAGAAAAGAAATAGACTGCAAATAGATACGCACATTTTAAATAAAGGGAGAAACAAGGAGTCAGATGCAGTCTGATATTAAAAAGTAAGAGTTTTTAAATATTATTAGGAAAGTCAGTAAACAGATGAATGTTCAAGTTTTGAAACGCCTGAATATAGAAATGCACAGGGGCTTTGGTTTACCCAAACAGGAATAAGGAACGAGGACGCTTGCATGAAACAGGGCAAAACTATATAGGAAGCCAATTGCCTGTCGTCAGTAAAATGACAATAAAGGAGAAGATGATGAAAATCAAAAATATCTATTCCTTTATCTGACCTTCTTTTGTCTTTTTGTCGGGAAAAAACTTCCTTTTGCTTTTAACCTCTGCCACCGACCCGCCTCAACACCTCACCCACTTCCAATCCTGAACTGCTTTTGTTACTGGGATCTGTCGCTGATTATTGAACGTAAATGGATAATCTAAACCCAGGAAAATCGCGGCAAGAGTCAGCCATTTATCAGTAAGATGTGAACAAATTTCTTCACTGAAAAGCGTTGGGAATCTGTGGAATTTTCTCCACAGAAAGCAACAGATTGCTCGGTAGTTGAATTTAATCAGAAACCTTTTAATCAAATATGTTGAAGCTGGTGGGATGAAAGTTTACATGGAGAGTTCAACGTTTGACAAAAAATGACGATATACAAGTAAATTGAATGGGGCCTCAACCTTTGTTAACAAAATAACCTAACCCGGCATCATTAGCACATGCCCTGATGAGTACATGAGTTCAAAATGTTTCGCTCTGGTCATCTTCTCTGCTTCCCCTCCCCCTCCACCCACCCTTATTTTCCACAGCCTGTCTCTGTAACTGAGGCGATTTAGTCAGTTTGTAAATGTTTCTTCAGCATTAAAATAATAGGCAGCAAACGGTTCTTGCTGCAAACGGTATTTCCGTCTGGCAAACAGGCTGCTCGACGAAGGGAGGAACATAGACCGTTTAAGTAACGCTATGTGCGTTCTACAGCTCAACTAACTTTGGAGAAAATTGGATGAAAATATGTGACCAAAGTCTTGAAATGTTTAGATACCCCGCGTTAGGAAAGCGTTCAGTTGAAATTTCAAGCAATATCAGCCAGATTTAGAAATATGAATATAATAATAATATTAAAATGTATACAAATAATTATTACAAGTTCTACAAATAGATTGGAGAACTTGATATTAGTGATTATGGTTGATTGGATTAATAATATGTTGGAACAAGTTTCTTTGACGAAAGCCCACATGGCTGATTGCTTACAATATATGGAAGCCCATGTGTTCCAGGACAATATAAACAGCTGGATATAAAAATAATTCAGTGAAAACAAAGAATAATTGATGACAGCTACTTTTGTGACTCGAGGGCCGTTCCCACTGAGGTGGGAACTGAGGTGGGAACTTATATTACACATAATATAAGTGTACGGAGGTTTCGCTGGAACTTATCTAAAACATTACTTAGAAGTTAACCTTAATGCTGTGCACAGGGCATGTCGCCATATTACAGAAAGGATGCAATTGCATTAAAAAGGGTAGAGAAGATATTTCCAAAGATGTTGCTAGTACTGGAAAATTAAAGCTTTGAGGAAAGATTGGATCGGCTAGGGCTTCATCTCCTTGAAACTGAGGAGACTTGGTGAGATTTAATTGAGATGCACAAAACTGTGGGGAGCCAGGATAAAGCATGTGCAAGCGTCTATTTGCATGAACAGAGAGGTCAGTGACGAGCGGACACATATTTACGATGTTTGTTGAAAGAGTAGAGGGGGACATTCCTCTGCCAATTCGATTCATTCCACGTGATATCAAGAAATGGCTGAAGGCAGAGGATACACAAGGACAATGGGTCTTATCAATATTCCAGCAGCATTACTGTGGACCTGTGTTACAGTACTTGTCGCGCCCATTGCTAAGCCTTTCCAGTACAGCGGCAAAACTGGCTTATACCTGCAAACATGGGCAATTGCCCAGGTACGTCCTGTAATAATAAAGCCGGGCAAATCCAACTCAGACAATTGTTGTACCATCAGTCTGCTCTCCATATGAAGTGGTGATAGAAGGCGTCATGAATATATAATGAAGCTGCGGTTAATTAGTAATAACATATTCGCTTCAGTGTTTTTTTTTCTGCCAGGATCACTCAGCCATTGACCATAGTACAGCCTTGGTCAAAGAATAGATAGATGATTAATATTCAGAGACGAAGTAAGAGTTGCTGCCTCTAGCAAAAAGGCAGCATGTGACAGAGTGTGACATCATGACGCCCGAGAATATTTGGAGTCAATGCTAAAGAGGAAAAATTCATACACAGCACAAAGCAAGGTATTTGTGGTTTTTGGAGGTCAATCATCTCAGTCCAAGTGCATCATTGCATAAGTTCCACATTGTTGTGTCCTCGGCCTGCTATCTCAGCTGCTTCATCAATGTCCTTATTTCCATCATAAGGTTACAAGTGAGGATGTTCCCTGCACAAGGTTTAGTGCCATTCGTGAATCCTCAGACACTGAAGCGATCCAGATCCAAATATGCCATGGCTTGCACAATATGCAACATTTGGCTTTCAAGTGGCAAGTAGTATTCACGGCACACAATTGACAGGCAATGTCCCGAATCTAACTGTGCCTCTGACATTGAATGGCACTGCCATCTCTGAAGTCCCCACAATCAACAGCGTGGAATTTATCATTGATCAGTGACTGAATTGGCTGCCATATCAATACCTCGGCTTCAATTACCGGCCAGAGGCTAATACTACTGCGGCCAACAGCACCCAGATTCCTGTCCCCAATCTTGAGGGCACAGGCGAGGTTTCTTATGGAATGCTTTGAACTTGCCTGGAGATGGTCAGCTCCAACATGCAAGAAGCTTGAAGCCATCCAGGACAAAACAGTCCGCTTGATTGGCACTATATTCACATATACCCTATCCCTCCAACACTGACCCATATTTACAGAGCTGTGTACTATCGACAAGATGGATCCAAGAATGCGTCAAGACCCTTAGACAGCCACAACTAAATCCACAACTGCTACCATTTAGACGGACAAGAAAAGCAGATGCACGGGAAAACCACCTCCTGTGAGTTCCCCTTCAATCCACACATCATCATCAATTGAAAATATGTCACCTTCCATTTGCTGCAGCTGGGGCAGGAGCTGGACCTCCCCCAGAATAGCATTGTGGGTGCACACACATCACAAGGCATGTAGCCGTTCATGAGGGCAGCTCACCAGCACCATGTCAAGGGCATTTATGTTTCGGCAAAAGCATGATAACTTGGTCAGCGACGCCCAGATAAGAGGATTGCTTTAAAAAAAAGGCATGTTTTCTTTTTACGCAGAGGTATGTGGGTGCCTTGAACTTACTGCCCGGAAAGGCAGCAGAGGAACAAAACCCACAACTCAATTAATGTATGGATATACACCTCCAGTGCTGTAAACAGCAGGGCTACAGACTGAGAATTCGAAATTGGGATGAGGCTGGACGTTTCATTTTCAGCCGGTGCAGACGCTGTGTTGTAATGTTCGACAATTCTATGAAAAGGATAATGATGGGCTCCATAAAATGCAACATATGACGTTCAATTATTACATGTGGATGATCAGAGAGGGAGCACAGCAGTATGAAATATTAAAAAGATGATCGATACAATGGAGGAGATGTAATACATGGACAACAGATTCAGCAACACACTACTACCAGTGCAGAAGATGATTTGAAACAAAAGACACTGTCAAGCACAAAAGCTTTTGAGAGTAAATAAGTATGTGCTAAAAAGCTAAACCATAGAGAACAGAATCGAAAACATTTTTTTCAAGCAAATGCAGATTAACTGACCATAATCATTGTAAAGTAATATTAAAAAAAAGGAACAAGCTATTTCACGAGAACTTAAATGGAAGGCGGGTCTATACGAGATTGGATAGCCTAGGATTCAGGGCTTAAGGCAAAACGCAACAGTGAGTACAATGACAGGAAAAGCAGGAGTGATAAAATGAAAGAAATAATCAGGCTTGGGAAGGGGTCGAAATGGATGGAAAAATAAAGTACACAATTAAGTTATGAGCGAATATATAAAATGATGTTAAAATGCTCTACAGACAAATAAAAGTAAAACCAGATGCAGGATTTGAAAAATAAAGTTGCATTTGAAAAATCTTACAGCAAATGACAAATTTAGACTCTGTCTAGCTGCATTTCACTCTCTCCCCTCCACCACCAACACCGCCCCCCCACCCCACCCCACACCCCCCCACCACCCCACCCCCCGCCTCAACAAAGTTCTACCATCTTATGACAAGATTATTGTTGTCTCATTTCGTCGGAAGGCAAACACGATCTTACAATGCCAACAAGCATGCTGAACATGTTCAATGTCTCCAACTCAGCATTTGTACCCCTCGTTGTCACATGAGCCTCTCTGTGGTTTTTAATCCTGCTCGTGTTTGTCTCTAAACAAGATGAAACCGTATTTATGGTTTCAAACATTGCAGCAGATTTCCCTCCCCATCACATAACACATGGGAACATATGAAAATACTGATTAGGAACAGTAGTCCAATCGGCCCCTCGAGACTGCTCCACAATTGATAATATAAAGACTGACCTGACCATATCATGATCTCTATATTCCCTCCTACCATTGATAAAATTTCAACCGTCTTGCCTACCAGCAATTTATCTTGTTCTGCCTTAAAAATATTATTTAGAAGTTTTGCTTCCACTGGCCTTTAAGGATGAAAACTCGAATGGTGCGTGATTCTTTCAGTGAAAAAAAAAGTCTCCTTATTTCTATCTTACGGGATTCCCCCGTCATTTTTAACAATGGGCAATATTTCTAGATTCGCCCACAAGAAAGTCATCCTTTCCACATCCATCATGTCAATAGCAATCAGGATTTAATATATTTCAGTCAAGTCGCTATTACTCATCGAAACTCCATTGGATACAAGCCTAGCTTGTCCAAAGTTTCCTCAAAGGACAACGATCCCATCCCAGGTAATAGCCCAGTAAATATTCTCTGTTCTTCTTACAACGCATTTGCATCCTTCCTTACATAAGGAGACCAGTACTCTACTCAGTGCATCAGATGTGGTTTCCCCAAATCCCTGTAAAAATGAAGCCTATCCCCTTTATATTTTTAAACAATTAGGCTCGCAATAACGTTATATTAGCCTTCCTAAACAAAAGCAGTCCCTGCATTCTAACCTTTCGCATTTCATGCACTCAGTCACAAAGATATCTTTGCATCTCAGAGCCATATCATTTCTCACTCTTTACACAATATTCTTCCCACCAATATGGTGAATTTCACACTCTATTTGTCAGACCTTACTTAATTCTGTTCTGTCTCCGGATGCTTTTGCGACGACTTCCTTTCATAACTATATTTGTGTTATCAGCAAATTTAGCAAAAATAAATTAGATCGCTTATTTACAACATTGAGACACCAACCGTGACACTTGGGCCATTCTATTCATTATGCCTTCCCTGTTAACTAGCCAATCGTCTATATAAACCAATATGTTACCCACAATACATTGAGCCTTAATATTCTACACTAACCTTTCGGATGGTAACTTAACAATTGCCTTCCAGAAATCTAATTACAGTACATCCACCTGTTGCCCTTTCCTCAGCACATTCTACTTCTTCAATAGAAGCCGTTTGATTAATTATGACTTCCAACTCACAACATCATCTTGTCTTTTTCTAATTAACTTGAATTGTTCTAGCTGCTTTCCTGTAGCATGTTAAAATATAGTTTCCAACACTTCCCCTGTTATAAATGTTCAGCTAACTGGCTTGTAGTTTTCTATTTTCTGTGATTGTCGTATTTTGAATAGGAGAGTGGCATTCACATTGGGGGAGGGGATGTGGGGAGGGGTTATGAATCTCAAGTTGTCACAGGAGGTCTCACGTGATTGTGCTGAAGGGTGTAGCGAAAAAGAAGGTTTGTATGGTACTGCCTGCTATTAATACTTAAGTTCTTATGTTTAGAATTCAAAGTGCTTACTGCGACCTATGTCACAGTTTCGCCATTTGCATTGTCCATCAATGTCTTTTTCTAGTGTTCTGTTTGCATCTACATTGCTTACAATGATGTTCCTAAATCTATCATTGGTAATATTATATTTGTAATGTTTAAATCCATATTCTACTTATTATTGAGCCCAGTGAATATCTGAGATCCTTGCGGAACATCGTGATAATGCCTCTCATTTTTACTATTCACTTTTTTACGTCCTCTCTGCCCTAGACAATTCATAAGATGTATTTCCAGCAGTGCTAATATCAGCTAACAGTTTCTGACGTGAGCCGTTATCACGCACCCTCTGAATGTTGACATAAGTAGCATCCGTGAGCATTGCACTGATAAATGCTTCTGTTGCCTCGACAAGAAAATTCACTGCGTATTGCCAAATATGACTTATTTTAAAAATTACATGTTTGCTTCCTCTTATCAGCCAAAAAAAAATGAAGGCGTCCAGAGGCCCCTTAATTCACAGTCAACTCTCGCGATTTTGAAACAGCTTTGTCGAAATGCCATATATTTCCTTAGTTTCAGTCTGAGACCTTTCTTATGTGGCAGAGCGACAGGTAATATTTTTCAATTGAAAAGAGTGGTAGCAAGGTGGAGAAAAAAATGTTACATTTATGATTAGGGCATTATACAACGTTCCCATTAACTTCCTTTAAAACCCTGGAATTAAAAATTCTTCTCTTGGAGATTTGCCCCTCCCATGTATGTATAATGTGTCTATTAATATTATTGTTGTTCACATTAAGTTTGTTGAATCCCTGCTCCTGATTCAGGAATAGTTTCCATGCGATGTCTGACAGGCTGATCTATTCCTCAACTTCAGTAACTGAAACATGGTTACCATTCAGCGTGTCCGCTACCTGATTAGTTTCATTGACAGGAACATCGTTATGAGTATTGAACTGACCAACAGTGCTTATGCGAACCGTGCTTTTCCTAATATAATTGTGACATATTTAGGTGCTGATTCGAATATCACGAGCAGCTTTCGTTCCACACTCCATCCTTGTGTATTTTCTCCTCAATTTAACTTTATGTGAAGAGCTACTGAGGCATAGGCATGGGGTGGGTGTAATGGTGATGGGAACAATACCTTTGATGCTGCAAATGGTAATGATTAGGAACTTGCTGCTTTTAAATGTAGAAGCAGGGATAGTCATGATATCAAAGAATAATTGTTTGGAGGAAATTAACCTACAGGGACATGGGGATAGGGCGGAGAATGGGGCTACACTTATTGCCACGAACTTGCATTGATGGAAAAGCCGTTTGTCTTCTTTCTCTGTCCTAGTGACTCTACAATGGTGTTTCACCTCGAGTAACACGCTTTTAGTTCCTCGAGGAGAAACTCTGGGAACTTCCCTCCTTCACCCCCTGCAACCAATTCCTCCTGATCGTTTTGTTTCATGTTCACCTGCACGGCCCACCACAGAAAAGTGGCCTCAGTCCTCTGCAGAGCCCTGGACTAAAGAACTGCAACACTGCCGTCCGATCCTTCACTCTTCCACATTGCTCCTTTTCCTTTTACAGACAATCCATACAGCGAAACTCACATTCAGCCTCCTGACAATAGGTGCAGCTGCAGTTTCAGCTACAGTGCACCACTTAAATACACCCCAAGACCCCTTTCACTACGTTCAGCAAGCGGCCAGCGAGTGGAGCTCTGGCCTGAAGCCTTCACTCAGGTAAATGAGATGCAGCAGGAAGTGAAAAGCCTTCTGTCCCAATAAGTTCAGTGTTTGATGTCACTACTCGTTCGTGTGTGAATATAAAAGCAGCACAATTTCAGAGATTAGAATAAGGGCACTTCAGCTCCAACATCCTGATACTAACTCTGAGCAAATACACTGAACATAATGAAAAATTTCATCTTGCTGATAGTAGTTTTAATGCTTATTCAGCCCAGTGCCATTGCTGGAGCGATGTCCCACTGAGCCACAGAGATATATAATTCTACATTTCACCGATGACTCAGCAGCCAGCTTTCGTACAGTTTGATTTGTATTCATTTAAATTTTGATAATTGAAAATCATGTTTTAATCTGCTGAAGTAAGATGACTGTGCGTGAGGCAGAAAGATTTAACATTAAACAGTTCCACAGGTTAATTCACTGAATGTTTAGCCACTAGTTGAGCAGCTAGAGGGAATAGCGGTTGTTGGGAGCTGATCTGAACCGAACACCAAGAAAGTGGCAGCGCAGGGCTGGTGGATCACAAGTGTATGAATGTCCTGCATACGAGACTCTAGAGTTGATCTTGCACAGATGCACCGCATGGTGGTAGGCCCGAGTAGACGGTTCCGTTCACTGCTACCGGCTCTGAAGTGTGAGAGTGCGGACTATGTACATGGACTCGAACGGATGACCCCTCAGCCCCTTTGACACACTCTCACTGTCCCGCCTCCCAGGTGGTGAATGAGGAATTCGGAGAGACACCCGATGAATGTCAAACAAATACCCAGACATCGGTCAGCTTCCCATAATGATGGCGGGGGGGGGTGCGGGGGGGTGGGGGGGGGGGGCGGTGGTGGAGGGGAGGGTAAAACGTTTTAAGACTGGCTCATTAAATTATGTAAAACTGCATCTTTCAAAGTGATTGGAGTGAGAGAACACAGATTATGTCTTTGAGACAAGTGGTTAGTTTAGCCGTTGTCACTCTGACTCAGTCGGGTTTTGAGTGAACAAATTGGGGGTTGATGTCACACTCCAGTAGACCCACCCCAGCACAGGGAGTGTGCTGCATTGCTGGATGCGTCAGTGTTTGGATTAAATATTAAATAGCGATCCCGTCTACCTCTTCATCAGAAACGATTGTATCAGGTAAATTGTTTGAATATCTGGCAGTTCTCTGTGGTGTCCTGGAACAGCATCACTCTTTCAACATGGCCTGAGATTCCTCAGAGTATCAAATGTCAGTCTCTGTTCGTGGGAGTTTGCTGAAAGCTGGTTGGCTGCAGTGTTTTCCATAAAACAGTCTTGGCACTTCAGAGAAAATATTCATGGTCTGTTCAACTCTTTTGAACGTTCGATGACAGCAAATGGCTCGATTTAAATGTCGGACCTTTCATTGCACTATCTCTGGTCTCAGATAGTGAGTGTAATCGTGCACCCGTTTGAGAAACCAAATCTTGGACTGACTTTCACACAAAGTGCATGTGTGTAGAGATCCAGGGGAGGAGGGAAGTGTGGGCTCTAATTAAAGAGATGCCCGTTCACACTTTATTTTGGTTTAAAGGATTTCGGAATACTTGAAAGTGCTTGGTAAAATAGGACAAAATCAGCATGGTTTCATCAAGGGGAGTTCACGCCTAACAAATCTGTCAAAATTCTTTGAGCAGATAACGAGTAGATTAGACAAAGGAGACACAGTTGATATTACCTACTTGGACTTCCAGAAGGCCTTTGAAAAGGAGCCCCACAGGAGGCTGCTCAGTGAGATAAGAACCCCCTTGGTTTTAGAGGCAAACTACTACCGTGCATAGAAGATCGGCTGTCTTGCAGGAGGCAGAGACTGGAAATAAGGGCGCAATTCTCAGGATTGCGGCGGGATACTCTTGAAGTTCCACAAGGGTCAGTGTTAGGACCACAACTTTTCACTTTATACATGAATGATCTAGATGAAGGAACTGAGAGAATCCTGGTTAAGTTTGTAGATGATACAAAGATAGGTGGGGAGACACGTAGTAATGAGGAGGCATAGAGGCTGCAGTAGATTTTGGACAGGTTAGGAGAATATGCAAAGAAGTGGCAGATGAGAGATAACGTGGGAAAATGTAAGGCCATGCAGTTTGCCAGCAAGAATAGAGGCATAGACTATTTTCTAAATGGGGAGCGAATTCAGAGTTCGGGAGTGCAAAGGGGCTTGGGAGTCTATGTCCAGGACACTTTTAAGGTTAACTTGCATGTTGTGTCGGTATTTAGGAAGGCAAATGCAATGGTGGAAATTATTTCGCGAGGAATAGACTATAAAACCAGATATATGCTGCTGAGGCTTTTTAAGGCTCTGGGCAAACCACATTTACAATGTTTTGAACAATTTTGGGCCCCATATCTCGGGAATGATGTTCTGGCTCTGGGGAGGGTCCGGAGTAGGTTCACGAGAACGATCCCAGAAATGAAAGGCTTAACTTATGAGGAAAGTTTGAGGACTCTGAGTCTATAATCGAGGGAGTTTAGAAAGATGAGGGGGGATCGGTTTGAATGCTACAGTATACCGAAAGGCCTGGTTAGTGTGGAGGCGGGGAGGATGTTTTCATTAGTAGGAGAGACTAGGACCCGAGGGCACAGATACAGAGTAAAGGAAAGACCTTTTAGAACAGAGATAAGGGGGAAATTCTTTAGCCATAGAGTTGTGAATCTATGGAATTCATTGCTACAGAAGGCTGTGCATTCCAGGTCATTAAGTATACTTAAGAACGAAATAGCTATGTTCTTGAATGGTAACGGGATCAAAGGTTATGGGGAGAAGGCGGGAGAATGGGTTTGACAAGCATATCAGCCACGATTGAAAGCGGAGCAGACTCGACGGGCCTAATGGCGTAATTTCTACCTCCATGTCTTATGGTTTTCTGGTATTAAGTGTGAAATTGAAACCGCAGGTTATGCCTCTTGGCCATTGTAACCAGGAATGCCAGGAGCTGGCTAAAGATATGGTCCCTGAGCTGCCCTTACCTCTGCTGAAATCAGCTTGAAATAAACTAATATTAATAGCGATAAAAGGTCATGGTAACCAGGCCATTTTTCCAGAGTAATTCCCATTGGAACCATCAATGCGGACACTGTGTAGAGAGCCTATTTTTTTCATATGTTTCTGTTGGTATGTGCATTATAATTGCAAAAGCTACAGTTTGAGAGGCTGGTTTACTTGAACAGTGTGAGGGAAATAAATAATTCTGCTCTCCTGGAACAGTCTTTGCCATGTATGACAGATTTTATTCAATTCAAGTTTCACCATCTGCCGTGGTGGGATTCAAACCTGGGTCGCCAGAGCATTACCCTGGGACTCTGGAATACGAGTCCAGTGACAAGACCACTATGCCACCGCTGCCTCCCCACCATGTATGACAGAGTGGTACCGAGGAGGAGTCCAATCTAATTGGGAACTGCATTGCCGCATCATATTATTCGTTCCCTGGTCAGGCAACCAGGGCTTGTTTGAAAGACATGCAACAGATTTGCTACTGCCAGAACATATTTCTCCTTTGTGTACAATATAACAACAATTCTCTAATAATACACAGTTGTTTTTCACCCTAACATCTCTATACCCTGCTCTTACCCTCTCTGGAAATCCCCTGCCAAGAAGAAAAGGGGAAAAGCACCTTTCAAAGCACTGAAAGGCAAGTGTTCAACTAGTGAACTAAAGACTGAAGACACTGGAAGGCCACCTCGTATCATTATCAAGAACAAAAATGAATTTCAAATACATTAATCAATATCAACTAATCGAACCCTGTAGTCAGGAATTGCCGTTATTAATCTTTTTCATCTCACCCTTCCAATGTTTCTTGTGACTTTTGAATATTGTGTCTCTGTAAATAGGGTTTTAAGGAGGGATGGGGTTTAGGTCATAGAGTTAGTATTGAGTGGTTCATATTTCTTCCTTTAGCCTCTGGTTAAAAGTATTTTTTTTTTCAATGTGCAGTTATTTATTTATTTAGTTTACAACCCTGTTGCTTGTATTCTGCTAACCTAAATTAAACAATATGTAGGTTTGATCAAACTTTTCACATGTGTCGTGGTTCAGGGAGCAGCACAGTATTCCCATCGAGTCATGCCGAAGTTTCTGGACTCCACCGACGTATTTTGGATCAAAAGACAACGTTGATTCGAGTGGAGATTTAGAAAATAATAAAAGCTTAAAGGAAAACACCAAGTTTGTACTATAAAAAATACGATGGCGCTGGAAACTGCGCTCCAGAGCTTACGGGCCAGGCTCCTGCAGCCCTGGCTATCATTCTAGTTCGACTGAAATCAGGAACATACAAGGTGCTGGAGTTAGAGGAACCCAGAAGTTGCATACTGCTGTGGGGGCTGGAGGAGATGACAAGAGTTGGGAGAGGCACGTGATTGATGGGATTTAAAAAGAAATTTTAATAAATTGAAGGCAACATGATGCTTGCCCATTATCCCCTGCTGGCCTGAGAACATAGGATTGATAGAGAAATGAGGCTTGCTGTAAGCTAGGGCGCTGCAGCAGAGATTTAGATGACATCAAATTTATGCAAGTTAGAGTGTGGGAGGTTAGAATTGCTGCGTTTGAATTCTGAAGTCTAGAGGGAACGAAGTTTTAGATGTGGCTCCAGCAGTGAATTCAGTGAGGCAGGATTAAAATTGAGAGATAGAAACGGCCTGTCTAAGTGATGGCGTCAATTGTATGGTAACACGTCTGTTAATAGCCTGGTTCAGACTGAGACGGGTGTTAGGCAGCGGAATGGCTTGGAGAGCTAATTAATGGAGTGTGAAGTATAATCACACGGACTGGAAACGCTACATTTTGTTTCCCCTCCGCACACCCTGTTAGAAAGCGCGGTAGATCTGCAGCGAGAAAGATGACTTGTATCATTATTATTCTTTTACGAGATTTGGGCGCCATTTGTTAGGCTTGCATTTATTGATTTGTTCCCTTGCGAAGCTGGTGGTGAGTTTCCTTTTGAACTGCTGGAGGTGCTGTTGTGTCCGTACAACCACAGCACTAATGGAAGGGAATTCCAGGGTTTTGACCCAGAGACAGTGACGGGACGGCGATATACTTCCAGTCACAATGGTGGGTGTCTTGAAGTTCAACATTCAATTTGCAGGTTTTCCCGTGCACCCGCTGTTCTTGCCCTACTGGATGTAAGCGGTCTTGCATTTGGAAGGGGTTGTCTAAGGAACTTTGGTGAATTTGTGCAGTGCATGTTGTAGGTGGCAGACACTGCTGCTACAATTGCGACGGTGGTGGTGGGAGTGAATATTTGTGAAAGTGGTGCTAATTAAGAAGGCTGTTTTGTCCTGGATGGCGCATTGCTTCGTTCATGTTGCTGGAGCTGTAAGTTTCTAAGTAAGCGGAGAGCATAACATCACAATGCGACCTTGTGCCTTGTCCAGTTAGGAAGGGTTTGGGGAGCCAAGAGAGAAGTTACGCACTGCGTTATTAACCTCTTGCCTGCATTGATATGCATAGTGTTTATATGGTTATTCAAGATCCAGTACTGGCCATTGAGAAGCGAATAAAGTTGATAGTGTGGAAGTTATCCATGGTAATGACATTGAATTTCAATGGGCAATGGATAAATTGTATCTTTTTATGATGGTCATTGTCTGGCTCGTGAAAGTTGCTTTCCACTTGTGAGCTACAGGGCGTGCATTGTCCAGTTCATTCTCAATTTGATCACGGACTGCTTCATTACCTGACGAGCCGAGAATGGCGTTGCACCTTGTGCAATCATCAGCGAACAGCCCCAGTTCTTACCTTATGATGGATGGAAGGTAATTGATGATGCAGCTGAAGATGGCTGGACCGAGCACACTGCCCTGACGAAGGCAGGTTCCCTTAGGTACAAAAAGGACGGAGGGTCGAGCATTTAATGTGGAGATTTAGAAAGTGCAGATGCCGAAATGTCAGAGCAAGTATTTAGAAAATATTGCTTGATGTGCTTATTGTAGGTATTCAGATTTCCAGGTCCTTTGCAGCCAGTACGAAGATATCACCTACACGGTAGCTGTTCATAAAGTCTGCTCACGATCACCTTGTGCTAAGAACAATTAGGGATTGAAAATAACTGTTCTTGTTCTT
Source organism: Isurus oxyrinchus (assembly GCA_026770705.1). Lineage (NCBI taxonomy): Eukaryota > Metazoa > Chordata > Chondrichthyes > Lamniformes > Lamnidae > Isurus > Isurus oxyrinchus. The sequence goes on along the minus strand of JANJGN010000056.1, from coordinate 1,657,499 downwards.
GACAGAGATGCCCCTCATGACGTGAAAGAGTGCACATTTTAACAAGGTGAATGTTTGCCAGGGTGACAGGCATAGATTTCCATTTCACTCCAAATGTCATTCGCCATGTTAATTGGCAGCTCTTCTGATAAAGTATCTGGCGGGATGATTCGAAAAAATCAACTAGCAATGGTCAAGACGATGTTGGGTTATTTTCTGGAAAAGTCGAATGACCTGATCATCAGAGAAAGCAGAAGGGTTGTTTCCAGATTGCTTGTTTCTTGAGGGGGAGAAAGGGAACACGGCTGTCCAATGGTCTGCTTCTGTGCTGTAACCAGCATCAGATTACATTCTTCGAACTGTTTTTAAGTAAAGTAAATGAGAAGAATTGATATGAATATGTAAAAGGGAAGAAGTACATAGTATTTGTTCATATTAAATGTGCATAGCAATAGAAAGGAGGAAGCTGATGTTCAGTAATTATGCAAGCGGATGACTGATAGTTGGGAAATCGTGCAGATGTCTTGCAGAAGCTTCACTCGTTAGATTGATGATTGGGCTTCAAATTAATAATTTTAAATGGATAACATGAGAATTATGATAACAATCATTTGCTGATCATGTGTGAAATAACCAAAGAAAAGGAAGCAGAGAGTTTTGTGAATGAGCATTTGGTGAGGAGGGACCCTCTGTGATCATGAAAAAAATACATGAGCGTTACGGGCTTTCAAATGAATCGCAGGGAAATCGGATCTGAACATTTTTAATCCAATGCATCGAACAATCTCTCTGCCCTATGGATCATGGCGGGTGGGGGGGTTGGGCGGGGGCTGTTGTGGCGGGGGGTCAATGCTTCATTTCACCTTGTGATCACCCCTTCCAAGGCGCATCCTTTCACAAAATACACGTTGATCAGGCTTGCATTTTTTTAATCATGTGAGCTATAAGGAAAACTGAGAAGCAGCTCCTTGTGCAACTCTCCGAGATTTGGAGAGTGCCAGATTTCATAAAATTTGTTCTACACATACACCACAATTACTCTTTGAATCAGAAGAGATATTGCAGAAAACATGTGATGTTTCTTTTTCTTGTTAAATGTTTTCATGTCATGGGTGAAACAGCTGGTGATGTATTTTGTGGTGTCTTACAGAAATGAACAACTGTTCCAAATATACGGTCAGAGCCTGGAGCGTCAATTCACTCTTTCCAGCTCTGCAATAATATTTGGCACTGTTTAGAATGTTTTATTATTATTACACATCACATTCACCTTTGACTACATACTATGGTGAAAAAGAGTACAATTTGAGCTTATATTATAAAACAGTAGGTATACAATTTTATCCAGAGAGTATAAGCATCATCTAAAGCACTTTGCCAATATGAGTTGCTTCAAGGTTCACGTGCGTGTTCTCCTGAGTATGTCAATGCATTTTCAGTTGTAATTATGAATTGAATAATTTTACGCACAATTTCCTAAGATACAACATCCCATTCTTCAGCTCCTTCCTAAACTTAGCCTGTGTCAAAACGTAAATGAATGTACTTGTGCAGCAACTGAGAAGTACAAGCATATATGCAACTGATTCAAGCTTATTAAGACCAGAATATGAAATAATTGTTGTATGCAAAGAGACAAAATATACAACCAGAGTGGCCCACAACGATATAAAACTGCTGGATATACTGAACAGTAAATTCATGGATTTTCTTCAGCTTTCTATCTCTGAATCATTGTGATGCTCGCCATTGCTGCAAACATGGAGGCCCCTGCGGACTTTATTGACCACTAAAATACGCCTAACCATCAACATATTTAGCAACAAAATTAGAGTGAATGGAACACTCGGGGTTAAGGTAAGGGTAAACCAGTCAATTGCGGCCCATCCAGCAGAAATGATAAATGTCTGTTTTAGGACACAACCGTGATTTACATTGTCCACTATATTTTCAGGTTCATCTGCAAAATACCAGGGAATGTCTATCAAGCAGCTCAACACAGTTACCACTGTTATGATAGCAGTTGCCGTTTTCTCTGTGCAATATTTTTTATTACGCTTCTCACAACATATGGCCACAAAACGATCGAATGTGAACATCACTGTTAGCCAGACACAGGCTGATGTGACTACATAACTCAGTGTTAGTGTTAGACAGCACACAGGGGGCATTGAGAAGAATGAACTGGGGCAATAAATATCTACTGTACTCGTAAGTATTACGTCAGTACAAACAACCAGGAGGTCAGTTGCTGCCTTGGCGATCATATAACGTGTAACACATTTCGAGAGACCACACTTTCCACGAGAAAGAACAATTGCAACAGCATTCACTGTCAGAGATGTAGAGACAAAACATGAAATATTTGACAAAGGTGAAACGGTATTTTTCCGATGGCAGCAAAGGGTGCTCAATACATATTTTGTTTATTTTTGCATCATTTCATGTATTTCATTCAAGCATATGTTGCATGCTTCCTGAGAGTAACGTGTGCTAAACATGGACTGAACCTTATACAAGTGCACACGGATGGGAAACGTTCAATGATTATTCGTTTTGGGGTTGAAAAATCCTCGATTAAGACTGGGCAGCTGTTGAGCCTGTTGAGCAAGAATGTGAACAATTTGAAGTCACAAAAGTGCCTTGGCATGGTAATTTTTCAGTGTGATATGGGACACGGTAAAGAGCCAATTCATGTGTAAAGGTGCAACGCGATCTGGGCAGAGGACGCAATGTAGAGTCTTGCAATAAGTTCTGGGAATGGGTATTGTGCAACAAGGCTGACAGCTTGAATGCAAAATGTTGCCCAGATGCACGAATGTACTCAGAACACTTGGGAGGGTAAAGTTGAGATTGAACAGGACAAGGTGTAATAGTGAATAGACTACAAAGAGGGACCAACATATGCGAGGCTGAGTGAACGTTCACTGGGAGATCCTAACGGTGGTGGTGAAAGACAATCAAAATAAGGTAAAATACTTATGCAGATCGCAGGGTGAAGTATTTCTGCGAGCTTAGGGCCGCTCAGTCAGGTCGTTTAAGGCAATTTGAGTGTTGCAAGATTGACATGCAGGCTGAGCATTATAAAGTTCTGGTTCAGGCGGAATGTATCGCTGCTTCATAGCAGCAAGACTGAATTAAAGTTGCTACACAGGCTGGGCAGGCTGGATGGGGCAGTTTAATATCCAACTAGGATGAAGTTATATTGCTATACAGACTGCTCAGATTGAGTGAGGAACATATGTTGGCCAAGAAGAGGTGCTGTGCGGGGCAACGTTTTTTCTGGGCAGGCTAGTTTTTATGTACATTGCATCGATATCGTAAAATGGAGAGGCAATGAGAATCAGAGTGATTCCCACCATATGGCAAATGAGCAAATCAAAATTGTTATTCAAACGTGGTGTAAGTCTGCTTTTCGCTACTTAGGAGTCAGCAGAGATGTTCCCTTCTTTGATCGGATGAAGAACAAAACTCTTGGTTGCTGAAAAGTCAGAAAATTTTACTATTCATCTCAAGAACCGCATCAGTGTGAACTGTTTCGATACATGAAGCTGAACACAGATTCCTGTTGGACACCAAGTGCAAAAGATACAGAGAGATATTGACAGTGATGAACAAATTGACTTGAGTCAGTAACGCATTGGAAAACTAAGATATGATTAGAAGTGTGAATTTGTGAATTGGTGATGACCTTATATTATCGAAGTAACTCTTAACAAAACTATATTTATAATAAAACCCTCTGTAGCTAATTTCATTTTAGATTGGGCAGCTCAGAACAGCCGTGAATTTTAAAAGGATTTAGGAACATTCATGTTTATTTTTCAAAATTCAGGAAACTTTTCATAAATTAGTGAATTAATTTATGAATAGTTATTACATGGGAGATTACAGTTAAATCATTTCGTCTAATTACTGATTACAATCAATAATGAATATAAATCAAATGAGTTTGCTGTGAGCCTTAGCTAGTCAGGGCTGCATGTTATAATTCATGTTGCTTACTTAATTAACCACCGTATGCCTTTCGAATTATAACATTTTCAGTTAAACTGATTGAACCAACTTGTTGCTACTGGAAATGCTTTTTTTTATTGCATACGTTCGTCAAGTTATTATGTACAATTTTTAAAAAAGCATAGAACACGTGCTTTCATTAAAATCCAAAGTAAGTAATTGAAAATGTCTGAACTTGAATTGAATTGAAATTTTGCGTGGAGCCCTGGTGGCTGTGTTGTAAGATCGGAAATCATCGATCTGGTAATCGTGCAGAATATTGTTTAGACTGAAATCTTTGGTCAATCACAGGGGCACAGTTTACGGAATGGAAAATACACATTTTCACAATGGAGGGAAGAATGAATAAGGAGTTCATTTAAGTACCAAGTGCTTTTTAAGGCTATACAAAATGGTGCAGAATGATGTAAAGTTTTTGACATTTAGGATAGCAACAATGCAATGGAGCAAGACTGTCGATGGGTTGACGAAGCAACGTTTTGAATAAGATTATTTAATTCAGTTGCTGATTAATGCTTTAAATTAATTTTTAAAGCAATAAGTAGAATTATTCGGAGAAAGGTAAACAGATTTTTATATTTCTGTAATGAAAGTTGATAAGCTTTGACCACCCAAATAAAAAGCCGTCTCTTCATGTTGCATTCGCAGCTTATGTGGCAGCTGCTGCCTCTCATTCAAACTTTTCAAACTCGAAAACAAGCATCAAACTTCATTGACTTGATGAGAACTGCAACAACTAATTATAAGCAGACTTGCAAAGACTGGGTGATGGGCATAAATTGAAAATGCAATTCCTGATGCCAGTGTAGGCTGTACTGGAAAGGAGGGAAGCATTGGAAAATCAAAGCCAGTTTGGTTAAACTACAATCCGAGAGAAATGTTGACAAAAATAAACGTTGACATCAGTTGCCCTATACATATCTATGTTTCAGCTGAGCAAAATCAATATTTGTATCAGTACAACACCATGAGTTTACAATGAGAGAATTAAGTTGTATTTTGCATTCTAGGATTTCACTGTTTTGATTTATATAACGATGTTTCACCAATATATCATCACCCAAATTGTCCTGGCCAGCACTGTCAAGATGCAACCCTTTAACAAAAACCCAGTAATGTACACAACTATGTACTTAAAGAGCCAAAATTAGAATAAAACTAATTACAAAAAAAAAATAAATTGTCAATGCACTTCTTGAATGTTCCTCCAAATATAACGTTGAAATATACATTGAATGAAGTACTCAATTGTCTGCCAAATTGAATAGTAAACTAGCAAATACATTATTCATTATGTTAGCTCACAAATTACACGTACCAATAGCAAACAAATTATCACGGAATGTCCTGCTGAATTAAAAGGTATATATATATATATGTTGTGGAATTATCCATTTAGGTATGCATCTGCAATTTGTGCTTGACCCGTTATTGATTTGTAATCTGGAAAAGAAACATAGATCAGGTGCACTGCACTTTGGTTTATGTTCCTCTGGTGTCGTTACTGCAAAGACCCAATCGGATAAGCGACAAACCGACTGAGTGTCTTCCTTTAGCCTTATCAGTTTAACAACAATGTGCCCTTCGCAAGAGGGAGGAGGCAATGAGAGATGCAAAGTGGGGTCCACGTCCAATCGGCAGTTTGAACCAGCACCTCAGGCGGCAGATTATGAAGCTGTGAATACAGTTCGATAGGGGGCGGGGGGCGCCGATTTGTGGTCAAATAATTCAGCCAATTTATTTGGTTACAGGCTTAGATTGTCACGAGCGATTGAACATACAGGTCCTCACCTAGGGACGAGAATACTGGGAAAAATTGAAGCAACATAAGAATGTTATATTTAATCTTAGTTTACCCTACACGAAAGAAACAGAAAGGGCCATCATTTTAATGCACAAGGGCACAATAAGCATAGATTCGGCAAGATGCATCATTTTCCTTTCAATCGATTAATTGATAAGATCAGCGTGTATTCGTTTTCACTAATTCTTTTTGAAAGGGATTTTTTTTATAGTTTTGCAGTCCATATGATGCAGATGGACACACTGTGCTACGAGCTAGGGAGTTCCAGCTGTTGATCCAGTGTCAGTCGGGAAATAAAAAGGTAATGTATTTCCAAGTCATGTTGATGTGTGACTTGGAAAGGAATTTGCAAGTAATTGTGCTTCCATGTGGATTCTGCCCTTGTACATCTAATTGTTCAAGGTCACCTGCTCAGAGGTATTGAGGAAGGACCTTTGTCGATATATGTCATATGCGTAGAGTTGAACCAGAAATAACAGATAATGCTTACCCGATGAAGCTCCAAGGCAGGACAACTTGCAAGTAAAATAGGGGAAGCAGGGCGCAATTGACAGGGCAAATCAATAACCAAATCTCAGCTCTGAAGCGCTGTTACATACTGTTTTGAATGGTGATGGGCAATTGAACAAATCACTGCCTGAGGACTCTCGATCAGCATCTTCATCAGCAATGATTGTTGAGCCCAGGTCATTACTGCAAAGATATGGCTAAAAGGTTTGCAGCCACATTCATCCTGAAGTAACCAGTGGATGAAACGTTCTGGCCTCCTCCTGAGGATGACAGCATCTGAGTTAACAGCCTTCAGCCAATATGATGCACAGTACGTTATATTATGAAACGATTGATGGGACTAGATTATGCAGAGGCTACGGTTCCTGTAAGTTTCTACCAGTAAGGCGGGAGACCAGTGCCCCTCAACAAGCCATCCGAGCCAACCTGGAGCAGTACAGCTAAAATATTGGCATTTTAACGAACATGGGAAACAAAAAGCACAGGTATGTCGTGCCCCAAAAGCAAGGTATACACAAAAATCTAATTTCCAGACCACCCACTTACTCTTGATCATTAGCAAAGCGATTTAAAGTGTAATGTATAGTGTTGAAATTGCCATTTACCGGACAGTCAGCTACCCAGTGAAGGAAATTTTGTGTTTTGTATGATCCCCAGCTATTAGTTCAGTCTTGATTCAAACATGGAGAACTCATGACGTGATGGGAGATAGCCTGCGCTGCATATCGAGACAATTGACAGAGTATGATCTCAAAGACCCCAAACAATTTCGGAGTTGATAAGAATAAGCAGGAAAGGCCTCCATTAAATGGAATAATACCTAGCACAATTAAATATGTTTATTTGCAGGTGGTACCTCCCAGCCTCATTACATCATTGCACGAGATCCTGGGACAAGAGTCCTGTTCCAAACAATTTTCATCTTCTTTATCGTTGAAAGTCTATCCATCAATAACACAGAAGGGGGATTATTGTGGTGAAGGTGTCTAGGGAGTGGTAGGCATGTGCAGAACTCGGGTGGGTTAGTGCCCGCTGATCAATGCTCAAACTTCAGCACCATTCTCAACTTAACAGAATTCCATGCCCATGTGTAACAAGGCCTCTGCAATATCCAGTCTGGTGCTGAAAACCAATGAGTAATATTCGCTCCACATAATTGACAGACAGTGGCCAGCGAAGCCATCAGAGTTTCCATGAAAATATCCTTAAACGTTAATGCCATTACCATCGCTTAATCCCCCATCTCCAACATCCTCGGAAATATCATTGACCAGAAACTGTGACTAGACGGGCAAGTCAGGACCTGAGAATCCTGCAGGGAGGAAATCACCCTCTCAATCTGCAAAGCCTTAATTTCAAGGCGCAAATCAGGAGTGTGATAGAATACACTACATTGTCTTGATGAGTTCTGCTCCAACAACATTCACGAACATTGAATTAATCCAGGAAAAAGCAGCCTGTGGTGCTGAGATGCATTCTGTCACCATCATTATTCAACCTATTTACCTTTATCGGAATAATTGTTCTTATTGCTTACAAAGTTCATCTCAATCATCAGCCAAAATCTGAGTAAGTAACCTTATACAAAATGTGAATTTTCCGCCCATTTTCTGGGCATCACCCAATAGACTTTTTGCTTCCCTAAGTGCCATTGCTTCAAAGTATTTACGTTAAATGTGAAGAATTGGTCTTAGCATTAAATTCAATGAAATCTCATGGCATCAGCTAAAATATGGGCATGGAATACCCCGTGGTTTATGCTACCTACCGTTCCCTTCAGCTGATGATCATCAGTAGAAGGAGATTTGGGGTTCCAAGTAAAAGCTATACTCTACATGGGGGATTTCGATGTTTATGACCAAGAGAGTTTCAGTAGCACAACTAATGCTGAGCTGGTCTAGACGTGAGGATAACTGCTAGGCTGGGTCTTTGGCAAGTGCTCAGGGAACAAACAAGGTGGAAAACCCTAACTGAACTGGATCCACCAACCTACACGACGCAGGTCCATGTGCCCATAACGTTGTTGATTGGATTGACTACCAACAGTTCGTGTTCAGAGGAAATCCACCTTCACATTGGGGATTCCCTCCATCGCGTTGTATGGCAATATCATTGTGCTAAATGGCATACATTTCAGCCAGAGCTGCAACTTCAGTCTGGGTTTTCATGACGCACTGAGCAGACTTGTGCACAAACAGAATGTGTAACCTAAAGCCCGAAATATCCCCAACACTGCCATTCCCGAGTAGAATGTTTATGGTGACTGTTGTGGTGCTGATCAAGCAGTACACGTTGTTCAAATTGTTACAGAGTTTATTGGTTGTTCTCAAATCATCCGGGCAATCTCAAAGTGTCACACAAATCTCCGGATGATCAGTTGATGGTGGTCATATTCTGAGGAGTTAAGAGTTGAGATGCTTCCCGCAGAATTTGAAAGGTCTAATCTACAATTCTAGGTCCGTTATTACACGGCCGGCACGATTAATTTAACCACGATGCTGAGATGCTGAACGTAGCGGATAGTGCAATGGCAAACCCCTTCAAGAGCAATTGGAGATTTCCATTTTCGTTGTGGATAGTTATTCTCAGACGCTAAGGCTGAGAACATGCTACTTTCCGTCAAATTTCCTCATGTGTGCAACCCCACATGGTTCAGGGTGTGAGGACGTGTGAATGTTAGTTCTGCAACCATCAACGGGGATCCCCACTACTTTCCAAAGTATCGATGAAACCACATTGATGAAGCAATTGAATATTGACGACCAAACAGTGTGACTTATGGGCATTAGCGCAAATGAAGTGTCACGTACACTGTTGGTCTTTATAACAAAGTAAAAAAAAATTGCCACGGGCTGTCAGTGGGGAAGTGTGTGGGGAGTTAAGAGGCGACGTCATGTGGCAAGCAGAGTTCACCAAACTAATGCCTTGTAATAAAAACAGAATTACCTAGAAAATCTCAGCGGGTCTGGCAGCATCGTTGGCCAAGAAGAGTTGACGTTTCGAGTCCTCATGATCCTGCGACAGAACTAGGTGAATCCAAGCAAGGCGTGAAATATAAGCTGGTTTAATGTGTGTGTGTGTGTGTGCGTGTGTGTGTGTGTGTGTGTGGTGGGGTGGGGGGGTGGTGGGTTGGGTGGGGAGAGAGAAGTAGAGGGGGGTATGGTTGTAGGGACAAGCAAGCAGTGATAGAAGCAGATCATCAAATGATGTTACAGACAACAGAACAAAAGTAAACATAGGGGTTGAAGTTGGTGATATATATCTAAACGAATGTAATAATTAAGAATGGATGGTAGGGCACTCAAGGTATTGCTCTAGTGGGGATGAGGGGAGCATAAAAGATTTTAAAATATTTAAAAATCATGGAAACAGGTTGGAAAAAGAAAAAATCTATATAATTTATTGGAAAAAACAACAGGAAGGGGGAAGAAACAGAAAGGGGGTGGGGATGGAGAAGGGGGATCAAGACCTAAAGTTGTTCAATTCAATATTCAGTCCAGAAGGCTGTAAAGTGCCTAGTCGGAAGATGAGGTATTGTTCCTTCAGTTTGCGTTGGGCTTCACTGGAACAATGCAGCATGCCAAAGACAGACATGTGGGCAAGAGAGCAGGGTGGAGTGTTAAAATGGCAAGCGACAAGGAGGTTTGGGTCATTCTTGTGGACAGACCGCAGGTGTTCTGCAAAGCGGTCGCCGAGTTTACGTTTGGTCTCTCCAATGTAGAGGAGACCACATTGGGAGCAACGAATGCAGTAGACTAAGTTGGGGCAAATGTAAGTGAAATGTTGCTTCAATTGAAAGGAGTGTTTGGGCCCTTGGACGGTGAGGAGAGAGGAAGTGAAGGGGCAGGTGTTACATCTTTTGAGTGGGCATGGGGTGGTGCCATAGGTGGGGGTTGGGGAGTAGGGGGTGATGGAGGTGTGGACAATCGATCATGTCCTGGCTGTGTGTGCGGACAATTTAGCATCGTGGGACTGAACTCTCGCCTTCAACGTCCACTTGCTCTTGGTCCCAGGTTGTCCTGGAGGGAACGATCCCTACGGAATGCTGATAGGGGGGGGGGGGGGGGTGATGGGAAGATGTGTTTGGTAGTGGCATCATGCTAGTGTTGGCGGAAATGGCGGAGGATGATCCTTTGAATGCGAAGGCTGGTGGGGTGATAAGTGAGGACAAGGGGGACCCTATCATGTTTCTGGGAGGGAGGAGAAGGCGTGAGGGCTGATGCGCGAGAGATGGGCCAGACATGGTTGAGGGCCCTGTCAACGACCGTGGGTGGAAAACCTCAGTTAAGAAAGCAGGAGGACATGTCAGAGGACCACTTTTTGAAGGTAGAATCATCAGAACAGATGCGACGGAGGCGAAGGAACTGAGAGAATGAGATGGCGTCCTCCCTCACCCGATATTTCTCAACCCTCACCTATGGCACCACCCCTTGCCCACGCAAAAGATATAACACCTGCCCCTTCACTTCCTCTTTCCCCACCGTCCAAGGGCCCAAACACTCCTTTCAAGTGAAGCAATATTTCACTTGCATTTCCCCCAACTTAGTCGAATACCTTTGTTGCTCCTAATGCGGTCTCCTCTACATTGGAGAGACCAAACGTAAACTGGACGACTACTTTGCAGACCACCTGCGGTCTGTCCGCAAGAATGACCCAAACCTCCCTGTCGCTTGCCATTTTAACACTCCACCCTGCTCTCTTGCCCACATGTCTGTCCTTGGCTTACTGCATTGTTCCAGTGAAGCCCAACGCAAACTGGAGGAACAACACCTCATCTTCCGACTAGGCACTTTACAGCCTTCTGGACTGAATATTGAATTCAACAACTTTAGGTCTTGACCTCCCTCCTCCATCCCCATCCCCTTTCCGGTTCTTCCGCCTTCCTTTTTTTCCCAATAAATTATATAGATTTTACTTTTCCCCACCTGTTTCCATGATGTTTAAATATTTTTAAATCTTTTATGCTCCCCTCAACTGGAGCTATACCTTGAGTGCCCTATCATCCATTCTTAGTTAGCACATTCGTTTAGATATATATCACCAAATTCCACACCTATGTGTTCTTTTGTTCCGTTATCTGTGACATCTTTTGATGATCTGCTTCTATCACTGCTTGCTTTTCCCTAACAACCACACCACCCTCCCCACTTTTCTCCCCCCACCCAACCCACCCCGCCCACACACACACTCCTTAAACCGGCTGATAGTTCACCCCTTCCTTGGATTCAGCTAGTTTTGTCGAAGGATCATAGGACTCGAAACGTCAACTCTTTTCTTCTCCGCCGATGCTGCCAGACCTGCTGAGTTTTTCCAGGTAATTCTGTTTTTGTTTTGGATTTCCAGTATCCGCAGTTTTTGTGTTTTTAATGCCTTGGAATACTGGGATTCACCTGAAATAGCCCCAGGTAGAGTTATTGACGAGAATGAGCCTGCACTCTCTGAAGACTTGCTAAATTAGAAGTTATCTCACGGAACCAAACAATGATCTGACAGGGTTTTATTGGAACAGATGCAGGATGGATGTTGCCCTTGGGGCGCGTGCCTGAAAACAGGAGGCACACATGCAGAGGATGAACTGTGCCCTTTTGGATTGAGATGAGGAGGATCCATTTCGTTCAGAGGATGTTGAATGTTCGGAAGAACATGCCTCAGACTCTTTGGAGGCTCAGTCATTGAGTCTGTTCAGGTAAGCGATGAACTGAATTCTAAGTATTTAATGCATCCAGAGATATGAAATAGTGTAAAAGAATGGATTGGAGCCATGATTTCAGCCATGGTTTACTTGAGTATTGGAGCAAGGTCGAGCAGCCTAATGGCCAAATTCTAGTCCTATATCTTATATCCTTATGTCCATTTAAAAGCACCTGCAGTTAACGTGGGAATGTGAGTTTCCCAATGACACCAGGGAGTCCGACAATGCTTAATTTTAATTCACTTCAATTCTCACTATAAATCATATAGATTTTGGAGTAAGAACCAGCAGGATGTGGACGTCGAGAAGTTGAAATAATCAGAATAATGAAGGAAAAATAAGTACTCCCAGTGTGCAGGTGTTTCAAAAGTGTACCAGTTATGGCTCAGCTTGGTGCAATTTCTGTACCTGTATTGATGTTCGTACATTTATGACAGGCCTCAGTACTTGAGAACAAGATTCAAGACTAATAATTCTTTGCTGAAAATGTTGTTGAAGACAAATGTAGGCCCCTCACAGTCAGAAACAGGGGACTTTATAACTGTGAATAAAGAAATGCTGGACCAACTAAATTTGTACATTGGTACTGTCTTTACAAAGGAGGACAAAAAAACATACGAGGTGTTTTGGGGAACAAAGAGTTTAGTGAGGGGGAGGACCTGAAAAAAAGAAACATAATTAGTAGGGTGATTGTGCTTTATAAACTGATCTAATTGAATTCCGAAAAATCCCCAGGACCAGATCATCTACATCCCAGAATACCTAAGGAAGTGGCCCTAGAAATAATGGATGCAATGGTGGTCATTTCCACGATTTCATAGACTCTGGAGCAGGTCCAACCAACTGGAGGGTAGGTAATGTAACTCCACCAGTTAAAAAGGGAGGCTGAAGGGAAAAAGGGAATTATAGACCAGTCAACCTGACGTTGGTAGTTGAGAAAATTCTAGAGTCCAGTTTAAAGGATTTAACAGCTTAACACTTGGAAAACAGTGGCAGAATCGTACAGACTCAGCATGACTTTAAGAAAGAGAATCATGCTTGGCAAAGCTACAGGAGTTTTTCGAGGAAGTAACGAGTAGACCTGATGAGGGGGAACCAGTGGATCTGGTTTTCCTCACATTTCAGAATGTTTTCAACAAAAGAGATTAACGAGTAAAAACTAAGGCGCATGGGATTGGGGGTAGTGTATTGAGATGGATAGAAAAATGGTTGGAAGGCAGGAAACAAGGAATGGAAAAATGGGTATTTTATCTGAATGGCAGGGAGTGACGATTCGGGCACCGCAGAGATCGATGTTGGGACCGCAGCAATACAAAACATTGTTGATTTAAATGAGGGAGCTAAATGTATTATCTCCAAATTTGCAGATGACACAATGCTGGCTGGGAGGGTGTGCAGTGTGAAAGTTGCCGAGATGCTTCAGTGAGATTTGGACAAGCAAAATGAGTGGGCAAATGGGTGGCAGATGGACAATGATGTGCACAAATGTAATGTTATCCACTTGAGTAAAAGAAGCAGAATGGAAGATTATTATCTTAAAATCTGTGAATTGAGAGATGGAAGTATGCAACGAAACCTGGGTGTCTTCGTACACCAGTCACAAATGGTAAGCATGCAGTTGCAGCAGCCAGTAAAGAAGGCAAATGGCTTTCATAGTGACAGGATTCGAGTATAGGAGCAGGAATATCTTGCTGCAAATATGCAAGGCATTGTTGAACCGCACCTCGAATATTGTGCACAGTTCTGGCCTCCTTATCGAAGGAAGGATCTTCTTCTTGTAGAGGGAGTGCAGCAGATGTTTCACAGATTGATTCCTGGGATGGTGGAGCCGACATATGAGGAGAGATTTTGTCGTTTAGGATTATTTTCGATGGAGTTCAGAAAGGAGAGAGGGGATCTCATTGAAAGCTATAAAATTCTAACAGGACTAGACAGGGTAGATGCAGGAAGCATGTTCCGAATGTGGGGCAGTCCAGAATCAGCCATCATAGCCTGAGAGCACGGGATTTACCATTTACGACTGAGATGAGGACAAAATTCTCACCCATAGAGTGGTGAGCTTGAGGAATCAGCGACCACAGAAAGTAATTGAGGCGAAAACATTGTATGATTTCAAGAAGGAGTTAAATATAACATTTAGAGAGCAAGGGACCAAACTATAATGGGAGAAAGCAGAGCAGGCTATTGAACTGGATGATTAGTTATTGTTTTCATGAGTAGCGTAGCAGGCTCGAATGGGAGAATGGCCTACTCCTGCTTTTGTTGTCCTTCTTTCCATGATTCTATCTTTCTATTTAAAGCCAGTAAGGTGATCTGCAAACGGGACTAAATAAATAAATGTCTTTCGAGATACAAGTAAGTAAGATGTCGCAATGTTTTCACCACATCCAGCTTTGTGTTTTACCCCAACTTCCAGCTACCTTCACTGTACACTGATCTGTTAAAGATCGCTGCATTAATAGGGTGCCCGTTGCTTGTAATAGTGAAAAGCAGATGAAAATCATTCGCAAGCGCTTTCAATTATGTCAAGGTGAATGTTGCAGAATGCAAAGCTCCTCTTCATTGAATATCACAGATTGTGTCATCTATAATTTCAAACTGGGATTGAATTTGGTTATGAGATTTATTGCAGAGCGCATCCATTTAAATCATTCCCAAATTAATAAATAATGTATCGCCGCTGGAGAACACGGTGTAAAAGATGAGTCAGCAGTAAGAGATCAGGTGATGTTAGGGGTAAACAAGCACCCCAGACTCTCCAAACGTAAATCAGCACCTTTTAGAGATCAGAAACGTCGTTTGAGAAGCAGGTAACTAACAATTATAATGTCTAATTGCTTTGCATAGGCTCCTACCAGGAACACCAATAGCCGGGAGAATAGGATAGTAAATGGCTTCTATCTGGTGAAGGATCAGTTCCCCCATCTTTTTGAGAAAATGTGTTTCCTGCTGAGATGAATAACCAAGATGGAATGGAACTGTTGAGCTGAAACATACAAATCCTCTTCTCCTTTAAATACATTTCAGAGAACCAAAAAACAGAATATAATCACCGGAGGCTCGGAAGGAGATTCCACAGTCAATAAAAGGTGAACATCGGAGTCAAACTGGCAGCAGAGAATTGATGGCAGGGAACATATAAAAGCTGCTACCTTTTGTAGCAATGAGTTCCTGCAGATAACCTTCCAAATCTATTTAGAAATAATAGGGCCAGATAGACATGTGAATGCCACCACCTGGAGTCTCCCCTCCACCCCAAACCACTCATCATCCTGATTTGGAAATGTATCGCCCTTCCTTTACTCCGGCTTAAAGCTCCGAAACTCTCACCCACCAGCAAACGGCACTGTGGCTGTAACTGTACCGCACAGCCTGCAGCAGTTCAAAAACAGCTCAAACAACATTCTCAAGGCCAATTAGGGATGGACAATAAATGCTGCCCTAGGTCGCTTCACCCACATCCAATTAATGGAAGGATACACAGAAAGGCATGTTGAGTCTGGGAGTATAAAATAAACTTACATAGAATAACGAGAAATTCGAGAATAGGTTTGTAAATGACCAGTAACTGATGAAGCAAAACAAATTCTATTCAGTGTGAAAGAGCTAATTCCTGTTGAAGCAGATACACTGCATCAGTTGGAAAGATGAGGTGATCCCATGAGAGCAACTCTCACTTATAGAGCAGGTAAATCCCCGTTAGCACTTCCATGTTCCCTTAAGAAATATATTAGTTTCAAATATTGAAAAAATTGGATGCATCAGCCTCTCTCTTCCCAGGTTAACATTATGAAATGTCCCACTACAATGTTAAATGTCAAATATTGGAATAAGTTCTGCGGTCAAAACAATGGAAACTGCTGCATGTTACCGAACAACAGGCAAATATTCAATGTGTTGATCGGGGCGGGAAATGATTGACCAACAAAGCAATGATGGGAAAGAAACCTTTAATAATATAGATTTAAAAAATCTAGGAAACTCAATGGGCTTGAAACTCCAGGAGAAATAGTGTGGAAAAAGCAGTTGTTCACCATTGGTTTTTGTGTCTGACCCATGCTATGTTGCAACATGGCATATGTGTGATACATGTCTGTGTCATTGAAACTTTCAGAGTGAAGACATAACCTGCCCGGGTCCACCCATACATTCCTCTGGAACTGACGCTTCTGTAGTTGACTTCGCCTGCATTCCAAGGCGTAGCAGAGAAACGTACACCATTCCATCTGGAAAGTATCATTGCAACCATTTGACTTGTGCTTTGGCATTGCTGGTTACGTGAATTGCAATAGAAACTGCACGAAGAAGTTTCCTGCTTCCTCAACAGGAACACTGCAAAATAAAATGTTCAGAAAAATCCAAAAGCCATACACCCTCAGATACGATGCCCTGACTCTCCAATTGCTCCTCCTCACCCACTTCCATGGGCTGGATGGAAAATAATATTTCTGAATGAAATCATAAGCTAACAAGATAACAATGCTGGGGGAATAGTTCGCGGGTAACATTTAATATTCTGCCTTCATATACGTTCTTCAGCCAATCATTTGGAGATGGAGACCCTTATTGTAATGGGCCAGAAGCGATGGCGTATTATTGTGTTGTTTTGGATTGCATTTCTTATAACTACCAGCAACACAAGAACGAAGGATAGTGTTAGTTCATTCCGTCTGTTGAGGCTCCTCTGCCAATCCATAAGATCACGGTTTTTCTGTTGGGGGCCTCAAATCCACTTCAAAATTCCCACCTTGCCCACTCGCACTCCCTCCAAATATCGTCCCACACGGACAACCACCACCCATCCCATCCCACACCACCTACACCATCACAGACACCCAAACGCACAGAGGCATATCCTCATTACTAAACTCTCCCTTTTGGAAAAACAGGTATACAACCCAGTCTTAAATATATGGCAGCCCCGAAAAAATGTTCAATTTCATTCGTTCTTTTGATGATAACATAATGATAAATTTAATGCAACATGGTCCATCAGAGGATTCCTGTCACAAACGGCATCAAGCCATGCTGAGCGATGACACTAGTTCTGCTTGTCATATTCTTGTCTGGTATTCTCTGGTATGCGCTCTAAGATCTTGGCACAGGATTACACACTCAATTCAGAGGAAACTGCAAGCATCTCAACGAGTCAAAGCAAAAATCTTGCACAGAGTCTACTGAGGGATGTCTTATTTTAAGACCAATGCAACCTCATGGGCAATACTCCGGAGACATCCAGCTGCTTGCTAACGGCTTTGCCTAGAGTCAGAATGCTTCGGACTGACAATATCTCTGAAGATAGAGAAACAGGGTAAAAGTCTGCCGCTTGCCACCTGCTCCAAGATATAGAAACCAGCATGAAAAACCATGCTTTCTGTTCTGTACGGAAGGTTTACTTACTTGGACGTAATGTCTGCAGGACAACTAACTACATGAAGAAAATTAGTCATAGGCTGACAAAAACAAGCTCAGCGTTTGGCAGACTGAAGTAACAGACTTGAAGAAAGAATGGGTCTGTCTCAGAGGAAAGATGGTATACGACCAGTCACGCGTTTTACTTCACTTCTTTATCAATTATGTGCTTTCATAACAGAGTGCCCTCATCAGATACGAATGATAATTTTCCAACCTTACTCCATGAAATAATTTTGCAATGATGAGTGGCAGTACAAAGTTCCAAGCACCATTGTTATTGCAAAGGGCAGCACACCTGGTATGAGCAACGCTTTCGGCAAGGATTCTTTTCACAAGAGTGGGGAGGTTAAACTAGCGCTGTTCGCATGGTGGTTAGACAAGGGATGTTTCACATGCTGGAAGGATTAGACAAGGCTTTGTTAAATTGGTGGATCCATAATGGCTGTTCACATGAGGCAGTTGTAGGCAGGCTGCTGTTCAAATATGTGGTTATGTACAGCGCTGCTCACATGTATGCAGGGGAGGATTAGACAATGGCTGTTCACATGTGGACTGATTGATTAAAGGGGTGTTTATTTGCCTGAGTTTTAGATTAGGGGCTGTGCATACGAAGAAATAGGGGCACGACTGGTCACTGGGTGTTGGTGGTTTAGTCAAGGGCTATTCAGATGGTAGGTTTTCGACGGGGCTGTTTAGGGGGATTTGACAAATGCCTATACGCATTGGCTATGAGACAAATGGAAGTGTTAGGTTGATCGTGGAACAAGTGCTATTCACATGGTGGTAAGTGTTAGGCCAGCGACTCTTGATATGTTAGTGCTTAACAAAGGGCAACACAGATATTGATTAGGGACTGGAGACATGGGTGGCGAATTTTAGACAAGGAGATATTCACATGTTGCGGGGAGCAGAGTAAACAGTTAGTGTTTATGTTAATAAAGCAATGGTTTTCAAGACGAATTAGCCAGGGCACAAATAGGAGCAATTCTGGGAAATCTCAGCTGGTCTGACAGCATCTGTTGGGAAGAAGACAGAGTTAATGTTTCGAGTCAGTATGACCCTCCTTCAGGTCTCATGGGAAGCAGAAAATGTGATGAAACATATATTGTTTAAGAGGGGTGGAACAGGTGCAGCTCGATTGAAGGTCAGTGATAGATGGATGCAAAGGAGAGATTGGAAAAATTGTCATAAAGGAAGGGTGAAAGGATCGTGGTGATACTGGCTGAGGGAGCTGCTATTGGCCCAATTAAGGTAGAAGGCAGAATACGATAATAGGCAGACCAGGGTAGGCAGTCTAAGAATAAAATCTGAGCAAGTGATAGGTGTCACTCAATGGGGGCGCCATTGAGTGAGGGGACGGTGGTGGGAAGAAAAATATCGTAAACAGGAAAAAAGCTGGGGATAAAACAATAAATAAAAAAATGAAACAAATTAAAAAAAAGCAATTATAAAAATACCGTGAATGAAATAAACAAAATAGTAAAATGAATATTGAAGGAAGGAAATCAAAAACGGATGAGTTTGGACGAGACACTTCATGGTCTGATGTTGTTGAACTCAATTCTAATTCCAGAATGCTGTAAAGTGTCGATCCAGAATATGATGTGTTGTACCCCAGTGTGCGCTGAGCTTCACTGGAACAATGCAGCAGGCCAAGGACGGACATGTGGGCATGAGAGCAGGGTGGAGTGTTGAAATGGCAAGCGACAGGGAGGTCTGGCAATGCTTGCAGACAGTCAGTTTGCGTTTGGTCCCTCCAGTGTAGAGGAAACCGCATTGGGAGCAGCGAATGGAGTAGGCTAAATTGAGGGAAGCGCAAGTAAAATGCTGCTAGACTTGAAAGTAGTGTTTGGGCATTTGGACGTTGAGGAGAGAGGAAGTAAGGTGGCAGACGTTGCACCTTCTGCGGTTGCATGGCAAGGTGCCATGGGAGAGGGTTGAGGTGTAGAGGGCGATGGAGGCATGGGCCAGGGTGTACTGGAGGAAACAAAACCTGCTGAATTCCGCCAGAGGGGGAGAAGGGAAAATGTGCTTTTTGGTGGCACTGACACGATGGACAGAGTGGCCTCCTGATATGCTGTAAGTTCGCTACTACTCTGCAAGTACTTCAGATGCGGCCTATTAGGAGCATCATACAGCATTGTATCCTGCACTTATTTTCCAACATATTCTTGGCCATGCTAAAATTGCTGTAAATAGAAAAACAGCCAATGCTCTCCCTCCTATTTGCCGGTGTATTTTATCACCCAACTTTGTCCAGAGATCTCAACTCTGCCTCTGATCTGAAGCGAACATTGGTCTCGCTCTGTGAAAATAAAACATGCTCCTTATTTTAAACGCTGATATTTTATAACATGTGACAAAAGGTGTAACATCCAGCCATGTTAAGCGCATGGAAAGCATATATCAAGTGGTATACCAATAACGTGAAATTCCTTTCAGTGTGGGTCAAGTTTTAACGCAAGGCGATTCACGGAATGGATAAATCGGAGAAAACAGAGCCTTAAACGGCAGTGACCTGGGCAGCTTGGTACTGAGATAGTAAGGCAGGTGGCGTTTTTCACACACAGTGCTATAATGCGCTGCAAAAAACATTGTGCTTATTGAAGTATTCTAGCAGAAGATTTCTGCTAGTGGACAGTTAGACAGCTAAAGATAATTAAAATTAATGAAAACATATATTTCTCTTTAGCACTGAAGAAGAGTAATACGGACTCGAAACGTTAACTCTGTTGTTTCTCTCTCCGCTGATGCTATTGGACAGGCTGAGCTTCCCCATCACTTTCTGTTTTTGTTTCTGTTTTCATATGTTGGTAATCGTTCACCTTTTCCATTTAGTTGGTCTTAACGGTGCTTGATGATGGGGAGAGTCTGTTCTTCCGAGTCTCTCATAAACAAGTGTCCCTCCTTCTTAAAGGCTGTCTTTTTCTGATTTCTGACATACGGTTTCACAACCACTCCTCACAAGAATGCAAATAGGAGGCAGAATCAGACGCGACTCTTGATTCACTGTGGAACTCAGCAACATACCCGGTTTTAACTCAGGGAGTTTTGGACTCGACATCTTGGGGAGATAGAAAATTAATGAAATTATTTAGATTCTAATTAAACAATTTATTTTGATGCACATTGTGAGCTTGGTAAAGCGATGAAAAATTCAGTGGCCCTTTCAACGCACAACACAACACAGCAGAATGATGTTCTGCAAAAAAAAAAAAATAATTATTCAGTGCGTCTTCGCATAATAGCACTGTCACTGGTATATTAATTCAGAGGGGAAGTGAGGTTTTCAACTGTTTAAATCCGACCGTGTAACTTCATTTGGATGACGGAAGGTGTGGTTGACAGCGCCATGAAGCGGTACTTAATCAGCAAATATCTGCTCTCTCTCACTGAGCTTGGGCCAATCAGCGCCTGACCTCATTAAAGGTTTGCAGCCTTGGTTCCACCATGGAGCAAATTGCTGGCTTGGCCTAAATAGCCAAGTGGTTACGGTACTGGGCTTTTAAACCCAAGATCAAGAGTTCAAATCTCACAATGGCAAACTATGAAACAATGTAACTTCATCTGAAACAGATGGAAATGGGTTTGTGCTCGAAAGAGTATCAAGAGTTCAAATCTCACAATGGCAAACAATGTTACTTCATCTGAATAGGAACAGATGGAAACATGTTTGTACTCGAAACAGTTATATATGCCAAACCGAACAACCATTGAAGTCATGGAGCAAATTGCTGAACTGAAGGGCTCAAGCGCGAGTGTGTGTCATTGACATCAAAGCGCCACATGAACGAATGAGGCAGCAAGGAAGCCGAGCAAAACTCGTATTCATTGGAAAAAAGAGTGGTTTGGGGTCCGGGGCGTGGTGGGGGGGGGGGGGGGGTGTGGTCGGGGGGGGGGGGTGGTGATTGTGTATTTGGCGGTTGTGCGAGCGCATGGTGAGGCGGTCGGAAAGAACTTTGTACTATTTGGGTGATTCCTAGCAGAACGGATGGCTATTGTATGAGATAGCTCATCTCAGTAGGAGGATACTGCTTCAGGGGATCTTCAGAGTGGTTTCCATGGCCCAACTGCCTTCAGCTGACTCATCAATAATCTTCCCTGCACAATAACCCTTAAGTGGGAATATTCCTGGATGACTGCACAATGGTGCATACCTCCTCTCCTATTGCAGTATGTGTTCATGTGGAATAATATGGACGACTTTCAATCTTGGGTTGGTCGCTGGCAATTAGCATTCACGCCACACAAGTGTCAGTCAATCAATGTTACCAGGCACAGTGAGGTCTCCTAGCACTGTCCCATGAAGCTATCTTGCGATCAGATCTAATATATGCGAGTGCATAGACACTGCAATGTGGTTGAATGTCACCTTCCCTTTGGAATTGCTGACAAAGTGCTAAACTTAAGAGGACAAGTAATGTTAGTCCTGTCAGAGACGCCCTGATCCCCCGAGATAATAAATAAATAACTAAAAATTCTAGAGACTCAGGTTAATGCTCCGTCAGAGTGTAAGGATCCATTGACGCTGCCCAATCAAATGTGACAGGAGAATGTGCTTTACCCTAAACGCTGCACAATCAAAACTGTCGATGTTCAGGTCTCTAAACACAGCCAAATATGTCCACCCGGTTCAGAAAGTAGAACTAATAAACGCTTTCTGATCAAACATTCCCTGCAATAATTTGGTAAAGGCCACAGCATAATCTCCAAGAAAACCCACTAAACTAAGATGACATACATTTCATGTAACACAGATCAGCCATTCTCTACAGGAGACAACATATACAACCCATCTAAACCTGACCAATTAAACCACCTTGCAGTGAAAAACAGTCTTACAAAACCAACCTGGGACAGGTGAGGTCACTGTAGGAGAGTTCAGTGAGAAACTGAAAACCACAGCAGAAAGATAAATTTATGGGTTAAATGGATCAGAAGACAGAATTCAGCAAATGTGGCAGAAAGTTGTTGAAAACGACAGCAATGCAGCAGTGAGGAGAGAGGCAGGATGATTGGTCAGAGAGGGATGGATTAAACGGTGTCCCAGTGCAAGAGGGAGCAGGGAGACGGGACTCCCACAGACACAGACCAGGGAAGTGCTCACAGAGTAAAACACAAAGTGAAGAGTACTGAGGAGCGAATGAACAAAGTGAACTGAGAAACCGGCGGCACAATCATGGTTTTGGACACATGAGCGATGTGCACCGAAGCACTTACAATCAGAGAGAGCTAGGTGATAAGCATGACCTTTACTGTTGGATAGAATAAAATGCACTGGAATATTTGTAAAAACAGAAAGCTGACAAACCAGGAAGGGATTATACCAGGAAGCGTGTGGTCAAAACTAATGCCAATGTGATTTTGAGGATTTTTTCGTTGTGCTGCCTATCCTCAGTTCTCAAGGTGCCCGCATTGTCTTGACACCAGCTCACTAAAGACACTTGCAAGGGTAATTCACTGGTCTATTCCCAAGTGATTGACTCGAATAATACACAATTCTCTTCATGCCTCTTGCAATGCCTCATGATCTTACACCCAGCCTTTTCCCTGTGTATCGACTCCAAAGCTGTTTTAATCAGGGACCAGGAACGACAGGTGCAATTTTAAGTGCAATTTTTAATGAGTGCTTTTTAGCGGAAAGATTAGAGTGTACTCCATCTGGGAGGGCGTGATATTTAGTCAGCAGCAGTAAAACATCAAGGATTGAGCTGAGCAGAAATGCCTGTGGAGCCAAACAAGGCACATGATTAAAACAAAAATAACCTGCCAGATAATTGCAATATAATTCTATAAACAGGCGCACCCTCTGCCCATGGTCACTAATTCAGACCAGAAGTGCAATGCCCAAATCAGATTGAATATTCCATACT
The DNA here is from genome assembly GCA_026770705.1 of Isurus oxyrinchus. Classification (NCBI taxonomy): domain Eukaryota; kingdom Metazoa; phylum Chordata; class Chondrichthyes; order Lamniformes; family Lamnidae; genus Isurus; species Isurus oxyrinchus. The sequence continues at coordinate 1,634,209 of JANJGN010000056.1, read as the reverse complement.
CATCTCTCCACGTTCCAGAAATCTTTGCTCAAAGGGCAGCATGAAATTAGTACAGTTTGTTGCAGATATAACGGAGCCAATTCTGCGCGCTCTGTCCGTTTTGGCTTTCAGGTCGAGCAGCTAAATTAATCGCAGCCTTTGCGCATCCACCCACCCACTATCCCCCTCCAGTGCCCCCACACCACCCCCAACCCGCTCCCCCCGACCAAAAAGAAGCATTCTGATCATGAGGAATTCTCACTCAGAAGAAATTGCTGCTTGAGAAAGAGCATCTCCTCATCTCAACACTGGCTGTTTGATCAATGAGCTCAAATGTATAAGAGCATAATAATTAAAATAAGAATTATTGTAATAATAATAATAATAATAGCCTCAGGAGCAGGGCGCGTAACCCCTGAGGTGTGCTCTGCCATTCATGGCTGATATTATTTTAATCTCAATTCTAATGACCAGTCTGTTCACCATTACCCTTGACACTTCTGAATGTTTCAAATTCTGCCAATTCCAGCCATGAATGTCCTTGAGTACAGGGGCAAGGACGCATTACTGCAGCTGGAAAGACCTGCAGTGAGAAAACACCTGGGGTACTGTGTGCAGTTTTAGTCTCCTTACCGAATAAAACACACACTTACCATAGGTGGACTGCAGCGAAGGTTCATTGAAATGATTCCTTGCAATACAGGATTGTCATAAGAGGGCAGTCTGGGCCGGCTAGGCCTGTACACAGTGGAATTTAAAAGTTGAGAAGGAATCTTAATGAAACCTAAAGAATTCTGACAGGGCTGGACAGACTGGGTGAACGGAAAATGAACCTTCTGGCTGTGGGCGATTTAGGTCAAGGGGTCAAAGTCTCAAGATCCGGGGTAGGCCATTTAGGACCTCTTCACTCCGATGTTGGTGAACGTGTCGAATTCTCTACCACAAGAGTTTATGGAGGCCAAATCACTGAACATATTTATGGAGGAGATAGATATATCTCTCATCTCTTAAGACGTCAAAGGTGTATGGCGACAGAGTGGCGGCACGGCGTTGAGGTAGTTGGTCATGCATGATCAAATTGAATGTTGGAGCAGGCTTGATGAGCCGAATGACCGTCTCCTGCTCTTTTTTATGTTTCAGAGCTGTTATGACGGTCTCTGCAGCTCTCTGGACTGGATAATGGAAACAATTCAGCACCATCTTAGAGGAGAAGATGCTCCTGGGCGTAATCACTTATAGACGCCTCCTGATTCCCAATCGACGCTCCATTCCTTCTGGATTCCCCCAGGAGGGGAACATTCACTCACTATCCACCCCCTTAACTCCCATCAAGATTACGAAACGATTTCACAGCGTTTCATCATATTCTTCCACACCGCAATGAGTATCAAGCAATGCTGAATTATTTGAAGAATAAAAAAATATTGAACCTCTTATGGAGGGGTTCCAAATCATTTATATTATTCCTCACATAATGTGATCAATATGGCCTGCAATATGCTCATTTGCAAACTGCGCCATTGTCCCAATAAATCCCTATGCTTCAGAGCCAACCGTTTTCAATAAAGGTGAACAGTCATTTTCCATCCGGTAGCTATTTCAGCTGCATACGAATGCTTTGTGTCTCATGTACAAGGACATCCGGATCTCTCCATGCCGCAGCATTGTATAATCACTCTCCACTGAAAACCTATTGTTTTTAGAGAGAGTTGTTAACCACCCTTCGTGCAATGGAACTGTCGTGTTTTATTTACACTCTCCAGTGAACAGCAAAAACGCCACCACTTGACATGACCCCTTATCCCTCGAAGAATACCTCTAAATCTCATCAGTCTTTGCCCTTATACGTCCCAGCTTTCTCCAGCTGTCCATTAGTTTTTAGTTATTTATGTACATGAGTTCCTAAATGAGTTCCTGAATTAACGCCCCCCCTCCCCTCACCAACCCCTACACCACTTCGCTCTTTGTGTAAAAATAAAGCTATGCAAAAATTGTTTGAAATTGGCTAAGCGTGGATGATTTCCAGTTTCTCACAGTGGACCCTGAATTATTTGAAGAATATGAATGCAAACAGATGCTTACGGACACCGTGCTCCCGCACTATTAAAAGATGTTGCAAGACGGCGCTGAGACTGGCGGCATCAAGCTTATCCAGAAGAGAGTCGATGATTTCACGAGGATTCTCTTCCCTGCCAGTTGCTGTTGCTGAAACCATACAGGAATGTTTTTGGCTTAAACACTGGTTTTATATTTCTGCATCAACAGAATAAACTGATATTCACAAGGCGACTTTCAACATACTGAAAAGAAACTAAAGATGCTAACGGGTGCCTGATCAGTCAGCCTCAGCTAAATAAACACCTGGGTCAGGTGTACCTGAAATGTTCCTGCCATGGATTTGCCTACACGTTGAAACAAATCAGGGTAGGCTAAGAGCAACATTGCCTGGGCTGCAAGAAAGAAATAAAAAGGGGAGGAGGGGGTGTGGGGTGTGGTGGGGTGTGGGGTGGGGGCATTCTGGGAGGCAGGGGATCAAGCAAATTGCATGGTATCCCTTGAATTTTGAAGATTCAGAAATAACCTTCTCGAAATTTCCATGATGTTAACTAGAGCTGAGACTGACGATTGAGAAACGATTGGAATAAGTAAACGATCAGCTCGTTGGACATTTCAGCATGCTGGGGGTTGTTGTGGATGTTCGGTGCGAGGTGGGTACAGAAGGTAAATAAAAAAGTAGGCCTGAACTTCTCTAATTGAAATAAAAGGAAATGTCATTTAAATGTTAAGCTTTTGATAAGTTGAAGGTTGTTGATTTTGTCTATAAGTGTTTTCAAATGTAATTTTGTACAGTGCCACACAACAGACCTGTGAGCGAAATTCAATGTTATGGAATAAAAAGGAAAGTAGGTAATTGATTATGAAATTGGCAGATTGAAAGGAAACAGAGAAGACCGATAGATGGTTGTTTTTCAGATTGGAGGAAGGTTTGTAGTTCCTCAGATAACAGTCCTGGGGCCATTGCTCCTCCTGATATATATTAATGCCCCAGAATCTGGTGTGCAGGGCATGATTTCAAAATTTACACATGATATGAAGTTTGAAATTGTTGTGAACTGCGTTGGGGACAATCTTGAACTTGAAATGGACATAGGTGTGTTAGCGGATTCTGCACAGAAGAGACAGATGAATTTCATTGCAGAGAGCGTGAGGCGATTCGTTTCATCAGGAAAGTTATGGTGAGACGATATGATGTGAAGGGAGAGCTTCTAAAAGACGTGCATGAACAGAGGAATCTCAGTGTATTCGTTCATAGGTCTTTGAAGGTGGCAGCGTGTGTTGAGTGCACAGTTCGTAAATCATATAGTATCTTGGGCTTTATTAATAGGGGCATTGACCACAAGAGTTAGGCGATCTTGCTGAACATGTATAATACAATAATTAGGCCTCATGGGGAGTGCAGGTCCTGTTTCGGGCGCTCTACTTAAGGAAGGATGTGAAGACAATAGATCGAGTACGGAGGAGATTCACAAGAAATATCCCTGGCATGTAGATTTGTAGCTATGAGGATAGGTTGGAGAAGTTGGAACCGCTTTCCTTTGAAGAAAATAAGGCTGAGAGGAAACTTTATTAAGGTATTGAAGATCCTAAGGAATGTGAACAGGGTAAATAGTGAGGAAATATTCCCACCTAAGGGAGCATCAAGAACTCGATGGCACATATTCAAAATGATTAGCAAACATGCAGAAATGAAGTGAGGGAAACTGATTTTTTTCACCCAGATGGGATTTGGCATCCGGAAGAAAATTCCTGGAATTAGCTGGGTGCAATTCCCATCGAGGTTTTCAAAAGGAAATTGGATTCTTACCTGAAAAGAGAGAATATACAAGGTCACAGGGATAAGGCAATGGATAGTGGACTAGTTAGAATGTTCTTTCAGAGGAAACCTGACGTGCCAACAGCCTCCCTCTGCACTGTAAAGATACTGGAATGTTGTGAAGAGATCTTCCAATAATGGGAATCTGCGCTTGAACAGTTATAAAAATTGAGGTGTAGATTAGCAGTTTTGTCAACCAAATGTCCAGAGGGACAAGGGGCCAAGAGGTGAGTGTTATGAACCACAGGAAAGTTAAAGCACAGAAGGGGCCTAATCAGCCACCGTGTCTACACCGGCCAATGAAAGAGAAATCCAAATGAACCAGTCGCTCAGTTTTAACCCCAGTTTCCCGCACTTGTTCCATAACAATGTGGGTTACAGCACGTCAGGTCCAGACGCAGGTACCATTTAATTCAGTTGAACGTTTCAGATTCAACCACCAGTTTAGGCCGTGATTCCCAGGCACCCAGCATCCTCTGGGTGAAAAGAGTTTTCTTTATGTCACCCTTAATCCCTCTACCAATGGCAGCCCCCCCAACCCCTCCCCCACCCCCCACCCCACCGCCGGCACAGCCCCCGCCACACCCCACTCCCCGTTTAATGACCTGGCAGCATTCCTGAAAATCCATTCCGCACTGTCACAGAACACTGTTGCCCTTCCAGTAATGTGGTGACTGGAATTCTACACAAAATTCCAGCTGCGGCTTAACCAGTATTTTAGACATTTCCAGCATTGGTTCCTTGCTTTTGTATTCAATACCTCACCCAATAAAGGAAAATATTCCATTTGTATTCTTTACCACCTGATCCACGTGCACTGCAACCTTCGGTGACCTGTTGACATGCACTCCCAAGTCTCCCACTTCCTCAACCCCCATCAATAAGTTCCAGTTTATTGAGCATCCCCTTGCTTGGGTTGCCCTCCCCAAATGCATTAGCTCATGCTTCTTCTGGATTAATTTCTATTTGGCAACTTTTTGCCTACTCATCCAAACCATTGATAGCATCCTGAAAGCAGCACTTATCCAAATTACTGTTTTGTACAGGGAAATTTTTGGATCGTCTGGAAATTTTCCGATCACACTTTTAAGTGCAAATTTGATACAAACAGCAATAGCCCCAACAGCGAGCCCTTTGGAATCCACTGGAAACGCTTTGCAATGGTAAAGACATCCATCGACCATTGCAATTTGTCTCCTGTCAATGATCCAACTTTGTATCGAACTTGCAACCTTGCCCTGTATCCAATGGGATCTCACTTTTTTGACCAGCCTTTCATGTGGGACCTTGTCAAGTGCCTTGGGAATATCCTTGTTTATAACATATGCTGAACTACTCTCATCAATCCTACTTGTTACTTCCTAAAAAAATGTCTATTTATTTGGTAAGGCACTATCATCAACTAAAAAAAGCATGCTGACTATCCATAAACAATCTCTTCCTTTCTAATTGACTGTATATCTTGCCGATCACAATTGATACCAATTATTTGACCAGCATCGAAGGCATACTGATTGGACGATAAATCTATGGCCACTACCTCACAAACTTTTTCAAAATTTGCTACAGCTCTTGCAGGCTCTCAATCCTCTTCTACCTTGCTTGTATCTAGTGAGGATTGGAAAGTGCTTCTCGGAGCATTCGCTATTTCCTCCCTGGCTTCCTTTAACAGCCTGTTTTATTACTCATCTGGCCCTGGTAATTTATCGAACTTCAGTGAAGCCATTCCTTCAGTGCACACTCTCTCACTATGCTTATTACATGTAAGCTTTCACATTCCTTCTCCTTAAGTAGAATGTCTGCATCATCCCTCTCCATAGCAAAGACAGAGACAAAGTGCTCATTGAAAACCCTGCCCACATCTTCAGCAGCATCCCACAAGTTTCCACATAGGCCTCTGTTAGCCCCGACCATTTCCTCAATTATTCGCTTGTTCCTAATTTACTGATAAGAATCGTGCGGTTTTGTTTGATTTTACCGGCCAAAATTGTTTCTTACCACCTCGTTGGTTTCCTAATTTCCTTATTTTTCCTCGTCCCTGTACTTTCTATACCTCTATAGGCTGCCTACAGATTTAAGCTGCTTGTGCCTGTCATAAGGCCTTTTTTTATCTGCTTTATCTTAACCCACAAACTTCTAGGTAAATTTTGGTCATTGACTGAGGACACAGACTTGAACGGATGAATGAACTACTGGTGCTCGTATTTCTTTATGAGAAATACACAGAGATGGTAGTATCAACAGCAGAGGCTTATTAGAGAATGGGAAGAAGTGGAACACAGGGAACACCGTATGGCAAACACTCCATCTCTGCCCCTTGGTTTCTGGCAACATGAACATCATTATTATTAAGAACTCCAACATTAGTTACCAACTGCTTATATTCTGAACTTATGAATCCCTCTCCCAAGCCTTTGTGCCTCTTTAATTTTCTCTATTCCTTAAAACCACCCCTTTGGATGAAATCCTCATTAGCCTGTCCTCACGCCTCCTTATATGAAGCGGTGTTAAATGACCGTTTGATATCATTGCTGTCAATCACTACAATGAGTTTGTGTACTAAATGGTGCTCTATAACTAATGGTTATCATTCACATACACATGGCCGAATTTTTAATTGGTGACCAATGGTTAAGAGCAAGAGGCAAAACCTCAAACAGAAGTTAAACACTGTGCATGCTGGGAATCTGATTCATCTCCTTAGCCAGCAGACACAGGCCTCAAGCCAAGTTAAATATAATCATAGATTCACAGAGGTTTAAAGGACAGTAAAAGGACATTCGGCCCATCGAGCCTGCGCCATTCAATCACCCAACTATTCTAATTTAATTTTTCAGCACTTGGCCATAGCCTTGATGGGACATCACAAATGCACACATCAGGCTCAACATGTTAGTGATTGTACATTTTTGTGGCAGAATCCTTGAACTTTGATTGTGTAATAATAAACTGTAGACATACATTAATTTACTTGTATAATAATAACGTATGGGCTTCCATGAACTTTGCGTGTATAATAATAAACTGTGGACTTCCATGAACTTTGATTGTTTAATAATAAACTGTTGGCACGTGTGGTCTTTGAGAGATCTTAGATGATAGGAGCTTTGACTCACCTCCAGCAATGGAGACGTAGCTTGATATAATCTGCTCAAAATCTATCAGATCTCCTTCCTCTGCCTGGTCGAGAAGATAGTCGAGATTTTGTCGATGAGTCTTTGCATTGTCCCAGTCACCACTGGAGATAATTCCTGTAAATGAAATGAAGAGCAGTCACAGAATCCAACACCAAACGTTCACACTGTGGAGTTAGAATTTGTAAAGTACTTGACATAGGAGACCGATGACTTGGCTTTGCATTGACTGTGGAGTGTGTCACGGAGGCGATGTGTAACGTAGTTCAAGACATGCCTGCCAATAGCCAAGTGAGAATTATCAAGAATGTACAAGGGCCTGGATCTGGAGGAATGCAAGGAGCCAGGAGGGTTTGAATGACTGGCGGGAGGATATGACAGAGCGATTTGCTAATAGCATATATGAAAATGTTAAAGTTCTGTATCCTTATCCAGTGAAGGTCTGTGGATCCCAGGTTGACGATGGAATGTGGACATCATAGAGTTTGAAACCTTAACACTCAACAGAACAGTTACAATCCACCTGCAGAACTCACTTTGAATGTCGTTTCTGAAGACTAAGAGCTGATTAAAGAAGAAGGCGAGCAGATTGTCATCACAGCGGTCGAGCAGATCACTGATCCTCTGCCGGGAATTCTTCAGACTTCCAGAGACCTTAACTAGAAATAAGAGAGCAGCATTTGTCAGAGTGCATTAGTTCTATCAATCTGGCAGAAAAGACAGAAATGAAACGAAGGAAGAGGGAAGTTAGTTTGGAAGAAATGAATGATGTATGGCAGTGAATGCCGGGAAGAGAGATACAATTGAAGGTAGGAAGGACGAATAGAAAGTGGTTGGAATTACATAGAATATACCGGGATGTAACTGATCACCCGGCCCTTTTAACCTGGGATGGTGTTTAAACTTCACCCAAGTCTCATCCCATTGTCGCTTCTCATTTCAACCTAGCATCCCATATATCCAACACCTTTATACAAGTGCTCTCCCAGGATCACTTTATGATGCCTGCCAGAAACATTTCCTGGGCTCATGCGTTACACAGTACACCCACTTACTCAATAAAGAAATGAGTCCTAAACTAAGCATCAGTCAATAATTATTATGGATAGGGTGAGAATTCCTTCCACAGAAATTGGGTGCATTCACTCTACGTGAACCCTGTCTAAGCCATTCATAATCTTAAAGGATTCTTCCTCTTAAAAGTCAAAGCAAACTAATCTCTAAACTAATTACAATAGTCTCCTCCTGCTCAATAATATAGAATTTTGCAGAGATTACAATGCAGAAAGAGGACACTTGGGGCAGCGTGTCTTCACCAGCTGAAAAACGAGCCGTCTCATCTCATCCCACTTTCCAGCATTTGTTCCGTAATCCTGCAACCAACAACACTTAATGTGCGTATCCACACACATTTTAAGTGAAATGAGGGTTTCTGCCTCGACTACACTTGCAGGCAATGAGTTCCTGAACCCTGCATCCCACAGTCTGAAACAAATTCTCAATTCCCTGTCTATTTTTTTCACAAATGTTAACTTAAATCTATGCCACCAAATCGCTGTTCTCTTTGGTAAAGGAAATATCACCATCATATGTTCTCTAGCCAGGCCCCTAATAATAATGTGCATGTCAACCGAGCCACCCCTGGGCTTCCTCTGTTCCATGGAGAACAGCCCCAGCGAATCCGTTCTTTCTGTACAGCTGCAGTTTTCCAGTCCGAAGTGGCGACATCCTCTTAAGCCTCCACTGTATCTTCTCTAATACAATAAGATCTTTGCTGTAATACGGTGACCAGCACTACACACAGGAATCACTTGTTGTCTGATTAATGCTTTGTGCAGTTGCAGTATATCCGAAATGCTTGTCTTTTCTCTATATCAGTTAGAAATAAAACAATTCCATAGGCCCTCTTAAACACTTTGTAAACCTGTCCTGCTATTCAGGAACATGTGGGGAATCACTGCAAAGATTTAGGAAGAAAGCAAGGAGTTAAGAGTGGATGGAAGCATAATATCTATAATAGAAGAGAAGACCATTAAAGCCCCCAAAATAGGAATCAAAAATAAGCAAATGTTTCAGCTCTCTTATTCCTAGTAATGCAACACATAAATTCAGGAACATCATGGCTTAGAGTGACAGGGTCGGCCTTACAGATGATGAAGTCTCTGAAGGTTAACATGTGCCTCAAGACGAACTGAAGATTCGGAGTGTCGAACATATTCAAAATGTCCTCGATCTTCCCGCGAGGGTTTTCATCAGTCATGGACGCCATTGCTGAAAATACAGATCAACATTTCTTGTTCTCTGATTGGTCAAACCAGAAATCAGATGCGACCTAAACAGTCATAACACGAGTGGGGCCATCGAAGAATGGAACTGCCAGCAGCTGGGAGTCAGAATGATCAATGTCTGTGGGAGAATCAATGATTATCCGTAAAAGAAACTGCATTTACGTAGCGCCCATCAGGATCTCAGTTCGCCTTAAAGGGTTCCACAGCCAGATAATTATATTTTAGAAATATGCGCAATCTATGTTGAAAGGTATATATTTTGGTTGTCAATCAGTCCCCAAGAAAATATCTTCATATTTCTGTATTGTTCACTTAAGTGGAAAGTATTTGGTTCAGGACACTAGCGGTATTCAAACGCATTACCAATTTTAAAACCCTGACCATCAAGATCTTGGGAAGCAACATTGAGCAGTAACTGAACTGGACCAGGCATAGAAATGATTTGGCTACAAGAGCATGCCAGAGGCCGGGAATCCCGCTGCAATTACTCACCTCCTGATTGCCCAAGCCATGCCCAACACCTACAAGTCACAAGTCAGGGGTGTTATGGAATATTCTCCTCTTCTCTGGAAGCTCCAACAACACTCAAGAAGCCACCAAACAGGGCAAAGCTGCCTGTTTGAATGTCACCTCACCTACAAGCATTAGGCCCCCACCATCGACTCACATTAGTAGCAGTTTGTGCGATCTACAACATGCACTGCAGGAACTCACCATGGCTCCTGCAATGGTACCTTCTACATCCACCACTACTACCATTTAGGAGGAAAAGGGTAGCAGATATATGGCAACTGCGCCAGCTGGAAATTCCCCGACAAGCTATAGGTCATCCTGACATGGAATTATATCATCATCTCTTCACTGTGGCTGAGTCAGAATCCTGGAACTCCCACCCTAACAGCGCTGTCGGTGAACCTACAATAACAGGGTCTGCTGTGATTCAAGATGGCAGCTCAACACTATTTTCTGAAGGGATATTTAGGATTTTCAACAAACGCTCGTCTAACCAGCTCCTATATCATTTGAATGTATGATTAATAATAACAACCACTTGTGCTTGGCCGAATGCATCTGAGGAATATTTTACACCTTCAAACAGATGGGTGAGCAATGAGGTGAGTTGTGAGTGATAGACGGGGTGGGGGGCCAGGGGAGTGAAGGAATGAGGCAGAAAGGAATTGAGGTCAAGTCTGAGGGAAACAGTGAGACTGAATCTGAATAAAATAAGCTACAGTTCCGTGATTCGATGCTGTTGCAAATCATTAAGTCAATTGACCTTACAGAATTCAAAGTCCAGATCATAAACGTTTCTTCAGTGATAACGGCAATATATATTTATTCTTCGTGCTCTGTAATAATGGCTAAGGTTTTTCATTATATTATAACTGTGTAAATACAATATCCACAACAATCAGCACTCTGAGGTGGAATATCAAGGCATCCAGTCATACTCAAGGAACTTTAGCTCAATGCTCCTCGCCTGCAATTGTTGTTTAGCAGTTCTAACATTGTCAGAGGGTGAGCAATCAGGGAGCGCTGTACTATGGGAGGGTCAGTACTGAGGGAGTGCTGCACTGTCGGAGTGTCAGTACTGAGGAGTGCTGCACTGTTGGAGGATCAATACTGAGGGTGCGCTGCTCTGTCTTATTTCAGTACTGACAGTGTGATGCACTTTCGGAGGGTCAGTTTTGAGGCAGCGCTGCAGTGCTGGTGATCAGCACAGACAGAGTGCTGCACTTTTAGAGGTTTTGTACTGAGAGAGCCTTGCATTTTCGGAAATGGTCTATTAAAGGAATGCTGCACTGTCAACCTTCTGTACTGAGTTCATGCTGCCTTGTCAGAGAGCCAGATCATAATGAGCTCCGCACTTTTGGCCGGGCTGTTCTGAAAAATGAAACATATATTCTTGTCAGTAATGAGGGGACATTCGTTCGCCAAAGGTTATGAAGAAGTTCTGCGTAACTCCAGTTTTCAGTGTTGGGTGAGGGCTGCACTGTTCTCTATCCCATTATTCGAATGGGAAAAGTTTTTTTTTAAACAGAGAACTCGTGTTCTTTCACGTTTTCCAAACTGTCTACCCTAAGCACCTGGATAGACAAGAGCAGCAACATTTCAGGAACTCATAGGGGCTTTTGGGCTGGTTGTGGGAATCGAGATATGCACTCACGCTCACAGGGCGAGAATGAATTAAACATACATCTGCAGAGAATTTTCAATAGACAATCAATCGCACAGTACTTTGACAAAGGTAATATTGCACACATTAATACTGTGAGGAAAATGTGTAAGTTACCTTGGATCACTGCTTTCTGCTTGCACACCGAAGGCTTCTCAGATCTATGCCCTGAAAGTCGATCCGCCAAGAAGTGTCAATATCAGCTGATCGAAGTTCAGATCTTATCGAGTGGAACGAAGCCAAAATCAAGAAGAGATGTCCCGCAACCTTTTAATCTACAAAGGCTTGGAATGCAAAGCTGGGGGAAGCACATTGCAGTTTACAGAGACTGTGTCAGATCCTGCCAGCAGCGAACAGCAACTGGATCTTGGCAGCTGAGGGGGACACTGCCCAGGTGTATGCAAATGTTGCCGTGGGATGAAAGAGTTTGATGGTGGACTGGTTGAATTAACAATGTTGAAAGTGGATGATTAAGCAATATGGCTGTGTGCTTCACAGCAATAAATCCCTTTTAAGACGGTGTCGAGAACAAAGTGATACTACAGGTGTGTCATTCAGGAGGCAAGGAAGGCAGCACGGGGAGATGGTGGTGCAATGTAATCAAAGCTCTCCGCGGCATCCAGTGGAAGCTAAACTCAGCTGTTACATATGGGCTTATAAAACCCATCTCATTAATGGTGACAAATTATGTAAAAACCCATCTGGTTCAGTAATGTCCGTTAGGGAAAGAAATCTGCCGCCCTTACGCCCTGTGCGAGATATGTGAGGTATTTGGAGGTAAGTTGGTGGAATTGAGTTAGTGAGCACGTCATATATATATTATTACAATCTGGTGCAGGCTCCAGGTGCCCCTTGCCTCTCATCTGTTCCCAAATGAATGTTCAAATGAACTTATGGCCTTCTCCTGTTATTATGCACCAGGTTCGACGGGGTTTGGGGCACCAGCGCGATTGCTTCACTGTCCTAGAACAAAGGACACGTTGCATCGAGTCTCCAATATGCAGAGCGTGTGGCTAAATAAGCCCAGCGCACATGTTGCATTGTTTGACTTATTTAAATCTTCATTGATAGGGGCGCACGCCTCCGCCTGATAAAGCCGCCATTTTGGATTTCAACCCGCAATGAAACACCCTCACTTTGCCCTTCAGTGATGAACAGACGATCAAGAACGAGAATGACCCCCCGCCTCCAAAGAGTACCCTTTGTTGTTGTGTTGCTGATTGATTTCTACTGCCAGTTGTTAAGTGGATTAAAGTCATTGGTGTGTTTTGTACTGCTAGTTCAAGTTACTGCAGCTTACATGAAGTCTTCTTTCGCGTAGTGAAGGCCATGAATCTGAAAACAATATTTCTGTTCAGATCTCTCGCACCCAATCACGGGAGCAAATGTTTCCCTGTACCTTGGTCTGTAGTCTGGCCAGTAGAATGGACTCTGTCCCAGAGTGCGACAGGGCCCAGGAAGAAGGAGGAATGTATTTTCAGCTTTGGGTCTACAGACATAAATTCTCCAACTTATCCTCAATAAAGAGCGATATGAAATATATTTGCTTCCCTGTGCCATTTCCTATGAAATCTACCCTTTTTCCGGAAGGATGAACAGTGATTTTTATCGCTAATGATGGTGATAGTGGCCATTTTATCCTGATATCTAACTGGTCACTACCCAGAATATTAGAGGGGAATTTAACTATGCCCTAAATGCAAATAATGCATACTATGTTTCCTTTTCATTCAGCAGGAAGCAGAGAAACCAAGGAGAAGCAGGAGGCAGATGAGGGAGATGGAGAGGAATGGATCTTACTAACCCACGCAGATCCTTTCTGACTGGACGGCCGATCTTGGCCTCATCTGACTTTGGCATCAGTGAATGCAATAACAAACCCTCAGTGAACATCAGAACCACACTTTAATTTCTCCCGGTTCGGTGCCCTCTTCGACACAATGCAGAAATGGAAGTTACCACAGAAATAAATCTTGTAATTTTATAAATCAAACTGTTAATCAATTTCATTCAGAAATCAACAAATTATCTTCTGCTTTCACTTTGTACCTGCCGTCTGACAGGAATCATGGCGCAAAAAGGACATGTAATTTAATGATTGTAAAAAAACTCTTCTAAGGTTAGCAAAACAGCATCGGTTATCTCTCTTCAGAAAAAAAACATTTTCTAACAAATGCCATTTCGAAGTAGGCAACAATTTTAATCAGCCTCCAGAAATGTCAGGGCCACTTGATTCAGGTTTACATCTTGACATTCCTACGTGGATAGGATGGGGGCTTTTGCATCCCATTATCTGTGCAAGTCTTCACGATAGGCCAGGGCATGTTCATCAGCCAGGTGTAGGTTAATATTCAAACCCGCGAAGGGGAGGTGTTAACGACACTGACAGCTTTGTTCCCCATCCCGTGAACATTGATCAGAAGAGTTTGAATAGGTAACAGGCGCTGTATAAGCTACCAGCCCCCGGGAAACATAGTTAGATTAACAAGCACTCGAGAAGAGGGGGCAGTCCTGGGGAGGACTAGTTTTCTCGACACAGCTGATCTCTGAACATGGAAGATGGATAGGAGAGGGTGGAGCAGGATCGTGGTAAGAGTTCTCTAACCCTTGGATTGGAGTGTAGGATGTTACTATCAGAAAATATTGAGCTTAGCAAGCTGTACGCCATCTATATGTTCATCCCCTGGATCAATAAAGAGCTTCCAATTCTCACGAATCAAAGCCTTGTTCTGGCTAATTAATTCATGCATCATACATAAACCGTTGCTTCTTATTAAATTATCTTAAACCTAGTTACCGATAGTCGACTGGCCATCTAAGGTATCTGTGGCCCCCAAATCCATAGCCTTGTACTTCCATGTGCCCATGCCTGGCCTTGTGCCCTGACCCGGTAGAACCCAGTTGCTGCAGCATGGTGGTTTGGGACGATGATGACTTTCAGTTGGTGGGATTGCAGGTCATCCTGATGCACTTCCTCGAGCAGCCCTGGTCCTATACCGCAGGATTCAGATTGCCCCACCTCAGCTTGGCAGTACACCAGCCAGCAGAAAGGCACCGGGAAATACCGGGGTGCCTCTTCTGGGAGGATGAATGATGTGACCCTAAGAGCGGATAGCAATTGGTTGGTGCATGGAGACATTGCTGATGTGGCGGGGAGGTGTTTCAACAGCCCTTCTAATGTGTTGGAGGGTTGCTTGCCTGAATGCTGCAAGATACTGCATTACCCTTTGAACACTGACATCAGCATCTCTGATGGCAGCAGCCTGGACTGGGATTGCAATAACTTGTGGATGGGCGGCAACAAGCTAACCCTGCATTACTGGACTCTTAGCTTCCAACAAGCACTGAGACATGAGATGCCTTCAGCTTGCACTGCTATGGAAGCTGCTCCATCTGGTATCAGTTGCGACGCCGTTAAATGAATAACTGAGGTAATGGCGCTGGTATCACATTTCCACTGAGGATGGCTCCCCAACTCTGCGTGAATGTATGAGGAAGTTATGCTGCTGGATTCCTTCGTACTCCTTGGCACAGAACATAGTGCACTAATGGACCTGGCGTTGGACGAAACATAGATGTGGACATACCCCTCAGCATTTTTTGAAATGCTGTCACAAGCGACCTTCATCTCTGAATCATCTGCAGCAGAACACATGAGCCGCCTCGCCATCCAAAGAGTTGAGGCCTGTGACACACTTGCCTGCCCACCTTATGTACAGTGTTCTATGCAATTCTAACCCATGCTCTAAAATACACAAAGTGCCAGTATCTGAGCAAGTGGCTGTCATTGTCAGCGTCACTTCTGTTGCTTCATCATGGGTATTCTCTTCAACAACCATCCCCCTCCTCTTCTTGCTGTTGCGCTACTGCTTCGTAAGTTTGCAGTTCTTGGCAGCTAAAGGAACATCGGAACAGATGTGCAGGTGCGCTGGGAGATGAAAGATGGTAAAGAGCATCCTAAGACAATATGTTATTTGTCAATCAGGAGGGAATGTGTGAATGTGTAATGTTGAGCGAGCATGGCGATTTGGCATCATTGGGTCATGTGATGATCCATCCACGTCCTTGGGAAAACTAACCATCATTTTTCTTATTTGTGCCATTCCCCCTTTGAGGGCAATGTGGACTGAGGAGTATACCAAAAACTTGATATTTTTTTTCCTTGTTGTCTGTGCGATATCTTGCTATGGGAAAGACCTTGAGGAAGGAAAGGACTAATTGAATGCCATTTAGAGTGTTGTGGCTTATAGTATAATTATATTATTTGGCAGCTTAGAGGAAACTGAGAATTCATGTGGAACGAAACAGGCATGGTTCCCTCACAATAGAGCATGTTTCTTTATATCATTTTTCAATTAGATCCTCGTGGAAATCCAGGTCGCTGAGAATAGATCAGATACTGTGCTGTTATCCGTGTTGTACCAGTGGAAAGGGAATAAAATTGATAGGAGGAAGGGGAAGTGATTATGAATTGGGCAAGATCCTTTGTTACTGCTTGAGCCTTGCCAGAGATCATCAGAACATAAATGTCTATCAGAGAAACGGGTCCTGTGGCAACAGAACTGTCGTGAATGGAGTGAGGGTGGGGTAGTAGACGTGCAGGTTTTCGGTGGTAACAATGCCTGGGGATGCCTGACGTAATACATCAGCTGGTGAACACGACGGAATGGCAATTGAACGGAAAGTACGAGATCCGAGCAGGAGCCGAGCCAGAAACTGCATGATTGCACATGCTGCCCCGTTTCTGAAAGAAGCAAAACGAATGTTGTTAACTCCATGAGCTTACCTTCATTTCGTCGATTGTTGAAGTGAAATTTCCCCCTTAGTTTGCAATATCATCCAGATGTTAAACCTCGAATAATGGCGACTTTAATTGTGAAGTTAAAAGTTTTTTTTTTTAATCCAGTGTTTTTCATTCCGTTGTTGTTGGGGATTTACTTATTGTGAAAAAGTTATTTGCCTCTGCCGAGGGCCGGACCAAATTCCAGGGTATTAATGGATCTCGCACTGCTGAGACGGGAAAGTGGTGCTGGAATTTTCCAGAATGTGAACCGACAATATTTCAGGTTTAATTTTGCTATTTTCTTTGAAATCTCAACATGGTTATTTCCACTGTTCGGGAATTCCTGAAGAGAAGAACACAAATGTGCTTTAATAACCATAAGGGGGGAAAGAGCACTCCCATCTATTGCTGCTTACCAGAATTAACGAGATGAGACAATTCAAACTAGCGGGGATGGAGTTAGAATGAAAGAAATCGAGGAAGAAAGAGGATTAGGACGTTAAACTTTGTTTCACGAATTTGAAAGAGAAGTACGAGCACTTGAACTAGAATTAGGTGAAGGAAATGCCCCAAGCTAGTGCATTGGAAACGGAATCCAGCGACTAGATCTCGTTCCTTTTTTTTTGGAGAGCAGATTTGCTTGACACATAAACGTAATGACTGTAGCAGAAAACCGTTTACCTAAATGAAATGACCTGAGGAGGACAGGTATGACATGTTACAATAGTGTTCTTGTGGGATAAGATTTGGAGGTGTGTTCACAAATTGAGAAGATCCATCAAGTGATGTTGACGGTGTAAATAACAGCCACGTGTTTGTACAGAGCATGAGTATTGCATTAAAAAGTCAAATGCTATTTAAGATATTGGTTAGGCACTCGTCAGGAAAGGCTTGCAAGAATACCAAATCTCAAAGGGTGAAGTTTATCCTGCAAGGAAAGAGGGTGGTGATTATTTGGTCTCTGATTAGTGGGTCATTGTTATGCCGAATGCACCAGGGAAGAGTTAACTGCCAAGCTTATGTTTAAATTCGAAACAGGCAAGACGACCGTGATTGCTCAAGGCATTTATATGGGGAATGAACCACGGAATCACTGCCTCCAATGTTTTGTCTAGTCAAAAAGGCACAATGCATAGGCATAATCTTTCTGTGTGCACAGTAGATGGCCCCGTGTTTGAACAAATATATTACACATATGTGAGCCACTCCGTGAGTGCGACCAATGCATTTAAATTGCTTGTCAATGTAATTCTTAGCAAAATCGGGATTATTAAGTAAGTGCTGTCCAAACGCAGAAAGACATCCGATGTTGGACACTATGCTTTGTACTTTAAAAGCACGTGCTGGACGATTACGGTCATTGCTTTGTCTGTTGTGAGCAGCCGTAGGGACGATGTGTTTGATATGATCCACCAGGTTTTGGACCTATGCCCTCATTATCTGGAATCACTCCCGTATTGAACTTCATAAACCACATTATTCGTTCGTGTGAGATGCAGACTGCACCAAAGGAATGGTACTGCTGCAACTGTCCGCAACCAAACTGAACTGCTTGCTTCAGTCAGCAAACACACACACACTCAAAGATGAATGAAACAAAATAGCTTGTTAACCGAGGCTCCACCTGGATAATTGTCTCTTTGGCAAGAAATTCACACACGCACACATCGACACACAGGCACTTTCCATGTAGAAATCCAAACAAAACAGGTTTAATTCCCAAGTTCGCATTGATGCTGGCAAAACATGTGAATAACTTATATCTCCATCAAAGACAAGACAATGTTTCACGGACTTACTGGACTATAGCGAAGCTAATGGATCGCTCCCGGTTGCTTGTGATCCTGTCTTTATAGCTGTGACACGTTAACTGAAATTGGACCTATCCTTTAGATTGCTCATTTGCTTATGTTTGTTTAGCATTTACCTTCAAAGAACCGTTACAAGACTCGAACTAAAAGGTATTTTCATAAAGCAAAGCAAGACCTACTCAGAAAGTGGGGTGAGGAGTGAGTCAGACGGCAGACCTGGACTCCACACATTGCCTGTTCAGAAAGGTTCTGTCATGTCACATCATGGAGGACTGTCGAGGATCGGAATTTCCCTTGGACTTAATTCGGAATGGCTGCCTGTTCTGCGACCTCGCCCGAAGGTAAACTCAGTTTGAGCTATCAGTGCTGAGTATGAGGAGAGAGTTATGGAACTATGCGGAGTTACATTTGGTTCTGGGCAGGCCAGAGCTAGTTCACCAGGTTTGATCCCGGGTATAGAGTGATTTTCTGATGAGGAGGAGTAGTGCTGTTTGGGCCTGGACTCATTGATTTATAGAGAAATGAGGGGAGGCCTTATTGAAACATGTATTAGTCTTAGTGGGCTTGACAGTCCAGATGCTGAGGTTTTTTTTTTTCCTTTTGTGGCCAAATTTATTACCAGAGGGTATAATCTGAGTGCAAGGAGCCGCCCATTTAAAACGGGAATGAGGAGGAATTTCCTTTCTCAGAGGGCAGTGAATCAATGGAATTAAGGACCGGAGAGGGCAGGAGAGGCGGCGTTTAAGTCTATTCAAGGCAGAGATAGGCAGGTTAATAATAAATAAGTGATCAAGGGTGATGGGTTTAAGTCAGGCAAGTGGAGTTGACATTTATCGGAACAGCCATGACCACATTGAATCGTAGGGAATTCTTGATGTTTCCAAAAGCCGACATCTGCTTCTACACATCGTACTTTAACGGGCGAGGCAATGATGATAATTTGTCCTTCTATCGATGGTGGATTTCTACACTCTAGCGCTACCGACCCATTCAGCTGTATAGATGATCAGTTTGAGAAGGCTGCAGAATCCATGTTTACTTAAAAAAACATCGCTTTTTAGGAACTTTTAAAATACAGAGCCAGGTTTCAGGGGACAATGGTTTGGGGAGTGGATTTCAGAACATATCACAGCAGCAATGGAAGACAGCCAAGTTAAAGGGACTCCGTCTCAGGCAAGTGAATAAAATAGGAGAAACACTGATTTCGGAGATTTATAAGACCGGAAGATTTCTTTTCAAAGAAATTGACAGGGTGACGCCATTTTAGGATTTGCCAAGAAGATGGGAATAATTAAATCGAGGAGCTGCTATATTGCAATCCCAAATAAGTAGCAGGGCAGAGCGGAAATAATTGATCAGCATTTCGTAGTGTTTAAAATACATTCAGCAGACTGGTGATAAGTGGATTTGATGCAGTGCTGGGCAAAATACATTCAGCAGAGTGGTGATCAGTGAATGAGATTTCGTGCTGGTTGAAATACTTTCAGCAGAGTGGTGATAAGGGAATGGGATTTCGCTCGTGTTAAAAAAAAAATCAGCCACCGCCCCCCCACCTCTCCCCCCACCGCCCCCTCCCCCCAGCTTAATTTCGAAGTTTCATTCGCTATGTGATTAACGTTTAGTTCCTCCATTCCGTCCATTGTGTTTGAAGATATTTTTCATGCATGTGATCGCATTTATTGCTAGCCATGTCCTAATGCCTAGAACTAACTTGTATTTGGGAACATTTTCTATTTGCGGAAATGTTCTCATTCTCAGGCCGAAAGATAATTCCGGCTTCATTGTGCATTTTTCTTTCAATATATAATACGCTGCCTTCCAGAGTTAGCCATGGGGACTGCACCTTTCTCGTAGTTGATGACCATTCATACAATAATGTAGCTTTTTATTTACGGCCTAATTGAATGGCTCCCTGCTCTCTCATAATTTGCCTCTATTCTCAGAGATTTGCGACTCCCTTGAATCGGTAAATGCATCTTCCAAATTTCACAAACACATCTACAGGTTTTAGTCACTGTCTCACCAAACGCCATTATTAAACTTTGATATAAAGCTCCATAATGCTGCATCAGCTTTCTTTGTGCTTTTTGCTGAACTGGCAGCTGAGGTTGCGTGCAGATCCTGAGCTGACACGTTCCGCCAGATCCGAACGTTTTGAGGATACCACCTTCCTTCCTGCTGTCTGTCTCCCATATTATAATTTTTTCCCAATCCCAGTCAACAGGTCGATCCCAACTCCATTCAAACCTGAAATGTACCCCTTTTATCAGGGAAAATTGATATCAGTTAGCAGACGTTCACAGACCAAAATACATACAGTTCCATTGATTTTCATTGATTGAAATTATTTAAACCATATTATATGTATCACTCCCAGATATTCCTCCCTACGACACTCAGAATGTGGTTTGCCTTATTGCTGCTGGGACACAGTTTGAACCATTCCAATAATGAGATTCGAAACATTAAATATTTAACTCACGCTATTTGAACTATTTGAAAACTGATATTTCGTGTAGCAATTAATAACAGACTTGCATGAAACATCTAAACTCCAATATGTATAAAACATTCTATAACTGATATTTATGAAAAACTGTATAGGTGAATGGTTTTAAATATTCTGTAACTGACATTTCTTAAATGATGAGCAACTGAATGTTTTGAAAGACAATGTGACTGATGTTCCTGAAATATTTTATGAATGGCATTATCCGAAACATGGTATAATTGACTATTTTCTCCAAAGACTTATTGACTTATTTTTGAAAAGAAACATATAATTGTTTTTTTTTTAAAAATTAATTAGCTGATATTCTTGAAACAATCTTTAAATGTTGCTTTCAGAAATGTCACATAATTGTTTTTTTTTCAAATAAAGTATAACTCAATTTTTGTAAAAAAAATCGATTACTATTTTTAAAACAATCTAAAACTGCCATTTCTGGAAATAATATGACCTCCTTGATGCATTAAACATCCGATATTTCTGAAGCATTCCATGGCTGACATTCTCTATCTGAAATTTCTGAAACTTCTTAACACTGACCTTTATTCAAACATCCGGAAACTGATATTATTTAACACAAAAACAAAAATAAAAATATATTATTAAAACAAAAACAAAAATAAAAATACCTGGAAAAACTCAGCAGGTCTGGAAGCATCTGCGGAGGGGGAAACTGGTAATGTTTCGAGTCCGTATGTCTCTTCAAAAGAACTAAGTAAGAATAGAAAAGAGGTGAAATATAAGCTGGTAATGGGGTGGGGGGGTGGAGGTGGGGTGGGGTGGTAGAGCTGGATAGAGGGCAGGTGATAGATGGAGATAGCCAAAAGATGGCATCGGCAAAAGGATAAAGAGGTGTTGAAGGTAGTGATATTTTCTCAGGATTGTGCAAATTAACGATAGAAAGCAGGACAAACAAGGTTGGCGCACTGGGGGTGGGGTGGCGTGAAGGGAATGGAATCGTCAAAAAGGTATTGATAAAACAATGGATTGAAATACATTTAAAAGTAATGGAAAGCGGTGGGAAAATAAAATTCTAAATCAATTATTGGGAAAAAAAGGTTGCAATTAGAAAGGCGTTGTGTATTGGAGGAAAGAGTTCATGATCTAAAATTGTTGAACTCAATATTCAGTATTGAAGGCTGTAAAGTGCCTAGTCGAGGATGAGCTGATGTTCCAACTGTTTCACCGGAACAATGCAGGAAGCCAAGGAGGGATATCTGGGCAGGAGAGCAGAGTGGAGTATTGAAATGTCAAGCGACAGGAAGGGCTGATTCATGCTTGCAGACAGACCGAAGGTGCTCTGCAAAACGGTCACCCAGTCTGTGTTTGTCTCTGCAATGTAGAGGAAACCCGTACTTGAGCAACATTTGCAGTAGACTAATGCAATAAGCGGCATTCCACAGGAACTTTCCCTCTGGGAGACGGTGATGCACTCCTCCATCGCCCTCTACACCACAACCCCCTCCCATGGCACCTTCCCATGCAACCGCAGAAGTTGCAACATCTGCCCCTTTAATTACTGTCTCCTCACCATGCAAGGGCCAAAACCATCCTTTCAAGTGAAGCAGCATTTCATTTGCATTTCCCTCAATTTAGTGTCCGGAATTCGTTGCTCACAAGGCCATTTTGTTCGAGGCTTTGGTAAGAGGAAATGAAAAGCGGTGTTGGTCGGTGAGGAAATTGGGAAGTACTTCGGCTGGTCAAGAGCCACCAGTGTTGGGAGACAATTAGGGTGTTTGGGGGAGATTCTGCAGTGGAGCGGAGTGTACAAAGGTTCTAGTGGGGTGGACGAAGATGCATCTCTGCATGAAGTCAGAGAATGGGGAATAACTCACTGGGCCAATTTAAAGAGCCAGAGGCTCGATAAAAAATAAAACAACTCCAGACGCTGAACATAGTGCCAGCAACTTCCACCAGGAAAACTTTATAGGTACCTGACTGCAACTTCTTCAAACACACGGCGCTTGTACCTAAATCAGATGGACTGTAGTGTTTCAGGAAGGCGGCTGGCCATGTGATTCTCAAGGGCAAATAGTGATTGTCAATCAAATAAGGGGCCTAGCCAGCTTCGCTAATGGACTATGACTGAGAAAACATCCATAGGCTCGGTAAAATGTTCACATATTTGATTTTATATATTTATCTGTGTGTATATATTCTGCTCTGATAACATCTGCATGTAATAAATGTGCTAAAACGAGGTTATTCTGACAGTCAGGAGATGACTACTTGTGCTTTGCTCCCACAGACAGGCAGTGAACCCCTGCTAGATATTCAGGAGCAGCTCATTCCCCAGACCCTGCTGAACGGTGCAAGACAGGAAAGCGACCAGTAACAGCACAGTTTCTTTTCAGAGGCAAATATTTAACAAGAATAAGAGTTATTAAAATTAGAAATATTTACCTATCCGTGCTAATTTCTAATACGTGACAGAAGGAAACTGAAATGAAGGAGGATGAGATGCAGAAGAGGATTAAATAAATGGAACAGACGAAAGGAGCGAGACAGAGCAAGAGAAAATCATCGAGACATAGAGAGTGAGCGAAGGAAGAGGGAGAGACAGGGCAGAGGAGAAGATGCGGAGAGAGAGAGAGAGAGAGAGAGAGAGAGAGGACGTAGTGATAGAGAGAAAGGCAGGGAGTCTGGTCTAGAAACGGCTAGGGAGATAAATGTACAGGGAGAGAGGGAGGGAGAGAGATATGTTTGGAAATGTTAAAAATGAGCTACTGAAATGGGTAAATCCCTGCAGAGACTCCCCCACCTCGGGCTGCCCCAAAGCTTGGAACAGACAATGATTTACTCCTGAGCGGACGTCAATGTTTACAAGCTCCAAAACTTCTCAGCGAGTTAATAACCAGGTAATCTGTTTTACTGATACTGTTCAACTGATCAACACCGCTCCCAGGGCCCCAGGGAGAAATCCACATTTATTTTGACATTAGAGACAGCCAGAGTGGGCTTTTGGGTAATCGGGAGAAACACATTGAACATAATAGGCAGAGGAACCCGATAGCAGATGTGGAAAAATGTATTTTTACACAGCCTGTCCACATGACATGTAAGGTGCTTCCTGAAAGGGGAATGGAGGAAGGTACGATGGTGAATTACAAACGAGGAGTTGTGCACATAATTGACCGGGAAAAAAGAGCGATGGCAGAGCAATGGGAAAGTGAAAAGATCCAGTGGGCAGGATTCGTTAGCTATTGCAAACATCCAGCAGAGGCTCAAAGGGCCAAATGGTCCAAATGGCACTTTTCCCTTTAGATTGTCTCTTACTTTAAACCCCGTTCAGAATTATTTTAAACCTTCACAAGATCAATCATTGCACAGCTATGTATCTCTATTGATTAACAATTATCCGACTTGCGAGACTTCATCCTTAACATGCTCAAAGTGGAAAAAATCTTCTTAGTGCGCATGATATTTTTAAATAAAGAAGAGTCACTCAGTTCCTATAAAGAGCATCGGTACTCCTGTTACCTCATTGTTACTCTGAGGAGCTCAAATGTTGTGGAAAGCTTTGTTTTCCGTACTTGTTTTCATGGCCATGGCAGGGCCGCTTTATAGCCACAATCATGATACTACGGGAGGTGAGTCTATTTCACATTACCCGCTATAGATCAATATTGAATAGAACAGGAGGTGTCCATACAGCGCCCCAAGCCTGTATCTACACTCAAATGACAACTGACTGATGTGCGCTGACTACCATTACACCACTTTAATTCCATTACTATTAAAATCCTTTCAAAACGTAAACCTATCAATTTCAGTGTTGGTCCCTTTCAAAAATAAAGTATTGATTGCATTTTATTTATCCTGGGCTTTTTCAATAACCATCAATGTCATCAAGTCATCTGCCCGTAGCCCCCTCATGTGTTGTCATCCACATGCTGTCCCTCGGTGATATATTACATTCACTCGATACCATGCTTTGAACACGCACTCTATTCACCATCGTATGATTTTCTCTAGTCTGACAAGTTAGCGAGATCAGTGGGAACCCCAATTCTGCCTGAATCTGTATGCTCTAATATCAATCGATACCTCATTGACGGCTGTGCCTTCTGCGGCTGGGGCCAGATTCTTCAGCGTTCCCGAAACAATCATGACTGCGTCGCTCTGGGGAAATTATTTTTTTTATGCTCCTACTGACTCTAGCGTGTATTTTCAAGGCGTTGAAGTCACGATACAAGTTGTTTACATTCTCGCTGTGCTCAGTCACGGTATCTGTAATCCATGCTTAGACTTATCTTGCAGCACAGAGCCCAGAAGTAATCGACATATCCCTCGGGTTGTCCAAACTGAGATCAGTGTTCACTGTCCTGGTTTCAACATTCCACGGTTAGTCCACAATTGGAACAATGATGGCCATCAATGATTGTTTCCTTTCACTTCGCCAGGCCTCACCATGGAATGTGATTTGATATTAGGGAGATGCAGTCTAGACGACTCTAATTCAGGCTGGACCCGACTCAGAAAGTGATGTTTTCTTACATGTGTCTGCTGCAAGAGTAAGTGAGTTACCACAACTAAATGATTATCATTTGTGAGTTGCTTCAGGCCTTGGCTGAAGCTCACTGTAATTTCTGCAATTCACGATCTGCCAAATTGCTTAGATCTGATGACCCATTGCTCCCTGGTTCCCGAATAATGTGAATAAAATGCATTGCCTTGCACGCTGCTTCTTGTACAACAATGATGCCTTAGTTCGATCGCTGTGTTGCCATATTGACAGTGTTGAACGGGAGGTTAGAAAATGGCAGGGCCACATTGACAACTTGCAGTACAAATAAAATCATCGACTGAGATCACACAACTTCCAACCAATGTTCAGTGTTCGTTTTCACCCATGCCTGAGATGTCCACTCATAGTAGCTGGACAGATACTCTAGGGCTGATGGTGATGTGTCTACCAGTTGAGAGGGGCTGACACTGTAAGACCCCAACATTGACTACAGGCGCTATGGTGTCTCACACGGCATCATGCCAAACACGGGAAAGGAAGATTACTGCTTCATCCCAACTCCCTGTCTCCCTAGGCAGATGAAACTTTATGACCCCGCCCCCACACCATCCTATACACCACTTGCAAGAACGAATGACTGCGAATAATGTACCCTGGATGTCTGTCTTGAATGGCAATTATCAAGTATGACAGCGAGCCCCAATATGGACGAGTTAGCCCAGCCTGAAAATAAATAGACTGTAATGGTTCAAAAAGGCGCATCATGAGCAACTAGTTAAGGGCAATTAAGGAAGAGCAACAAAAGCTATAATCACGCCTCTTGGAAACGTATGTAAATAACCTGTCAAAGTTGACCTATGTCAGGTGGTACTTGATCTCGCCCTCAATGATGTGCATGTCACTGATGCGTGTCGCTGACAGTATTAGTTGGAGTGACTACGGCACAGTTCATTGATACTGAGCTTTTGTCACAACATGGAGGACACACTCGACCTTATATGTTACCTTATCAGGACGTCATTGCCAGTGTTCTGTGATCCCACAATCAAAGGATCAGGGCAGAGATCTGGAGCCCGGCCACATCTGCTGGTTCCCTAATCAAAAAAAATCCAGTGGGGGGGGGGGGGGGGGTCTGCAGACCTATCTCCACCCTGGTTGAAGAGCGTGTCCAACTCAACAGCATTTGTTCCAAGGCTGATGCGTTTGAAATCTGCCCAGAAAGATTTGTCAAGTTAATGATGTTCCTCGGCCTCCTCCTGAGGTTTTCAAAATCACAGGTACCAACAGTTAGCCAATTTAATTCACTCCAGTGTTATCAAATGAGTTGATTTTAATGGATGCAACAGACAGACAGTCTAATCCTTTCTTCACTTTCAAGGGCAATCTGGTGCTGAAATCGTGTTAAAGGATATCACATGGGATTGTTTGTTTCACACATTCTCAAAAACAGAGTCCACGCCCCACCAACCTCACCACCCTCTGCACTTGTCTCCCACCCAGCTTAGTGGTATCGCATGCAAGAATGGGAAGGATTAGCAGCTTAGGTATCAATGTTGGACAGTCGCTTTGTGCAATCCTTCCAAGTCATAGATGAGCTGGAGATGGGAATTGAACCGGGAGCTTCCAGCTCAGATGAAGGGAATTTATGAACAAAGAAGGAAAATTCTTCATAAAGAATGGCAACAGCACAGAAACAAATATGCAGCAGGTTTATCATCAGAAATATTTAGTCATCCAGGCAGATGGATATGGAAGGTTGAGAGAGAGAAGTAGGGAGATCACAAAAGAAAGATGGAGAAGGAGAGAGAAATGGGTAACGGAGCAGGGGGCTGAAATGTAATCAGGTTTTCAAAAGAGTCAATGGCGATTATAGGGAAGTAGTTGTTTTTGCACAGTGAGCTTTTAGCATCTGGAATAAACTGGCTGATAGGCAGGAGTAGAAGATTCCAGCCTGGCTTTCAGAAGGGGATTCAAGCAGTATCAGTAGGGGAAAGATATGCATGGCCACGGTGAAATGACGTGGATAGAGATTTGGTGAAAAACCCTCGCAGAGAGGCAGTTCAGGAACGAGGGACAATTGTTATCCTTCTGCTCGGGTGCCAATCTATGGTTCTATGGGCGAGAGGGCGAATGGGAAATGGAGCAAGATACAATAATCAAGACGCAGAATTGGTGAGATTGACTAGGGGTTGAGAGAGGTTAAAGGACCAATATAATTAAATAGAGATTAAGATAGAGAGAAACATGGAGAGGGGGATAATAGAGTGAATGGAAAGAGCGAGTGAAAGAGAGAGAGAGAGAGAGAGAGAAAGTGAGAGAGAAAGAGAGAGAATTGTAATCCCCATAGAGATTGCTAACTGGTCAAGCCAAATGTGTGTTTTCATTTACTGGATCAATCATGAACACACAACACGATCTAAATGATGTCTTGAGAAAAGTTCAAAAAAAGCAGGATTAGCACACAATGAATGATAGAGCAAAACAAAATCATCGAGATGAAGAGAGCTAAGAAGTGAGAGAAGGAAGAGAGAGAGAGCAGATGGGGAGATGCAGAGGAAGAGAGAGGAAGGACTGAGAGGAAGTCAGAGAGATTGGGCTAGGCTGTGATATGGAATGAAACGAACAGCAATAAAGAGAGAGAGAGAGAAGAGAGAGAGATGATGATGAGCAATCTAAATAATATGCAATTGAAAAGGATAAAACCTTGCAGAGCCTTCCCCAGCTCGGGCTGCCCCAAAGCTTGGAATAGACAATGATATACACCTGGAAAAACTCAGCAGGTCTGGCAGCATCGGCGGAGAAGAAAAGAGTTGACGTTTTGAGTCCTCACAACCCTTCCACAGAACTGAGACAATATAAGGAGAGGGGTGAAATATAAGCTGGTTTAGGGTGGTGGGGGGTGTGGTGGGGGGTAGAGAAGTGGGATTGGTGGTATGGTTGTAGGGAAAAGCCAGCAGTGATAGGAGCAGATAATCAAAAAATGCCACAGACAAAAGAACAAAGGAACACAGAGGTGTTGAAGTTGGTGATATTAACTAAAGGAATGTGCTAAATAAGAATTGGTGGTAGGGCACTCACGGTACCGCTCTAGTGGGGTCGGATGGAAAGACTAGCAGGGCATGAAATATTTAAAATTAATTGAAATATGTGGTAAAAGAAAAATCTAAATAAATTATTGGAGAAAACAAAAGGAAGGGGAGAGAAACAGAAAGGGGGAGGGGATGGAGGAGGGAGTTCAAGATCTAAAGTTCTTGAAATCAATATTCAGTCTGGATGGCTGTAAAGTGCCTAGTCGGAGGATGAGTTGCTGTTCCTCCAGTTTGCCTTCGACTTCACTGGAACAATGCAGCAAGCCAAGGACAGGCTTGTGGGCAGGAGAGCAGGGTGGAGTCTTAAAATGGCAAGCGACAAGCCGGTTTGGGTCCTTCTTGCAGAGAGACCGCAGGTTTTATGCAAAATGATCGCCCAGTTTACGTTTGGTCTCTCCAATGTAGAGGAGACCGCATTGAGATGAACAAATGCAGTAGACTAAGTTGGGGGAAATGCAACTGAAATGCTGCCTCACTCTTAAGGAGTGTTTAACTCCTTGGACAGTGAGGAGAGAGGAAGTGAAGGAGCAGCTGTTGCACCTTTTGCGTGGGCATAGGGAGGTGCGATAGGTGGAGGTTGAGTAATAGTGGGTGATGAAAGAGTGGACCAAGGTGTCCTGGAGGGAGCGATCCCTACGGAATGCCGCCAGTGGGGGTGAAGGGAAGATGTGTTTGGTGGTGGCATCACGCTGGAGTTGGTGGAAATGGCGGAGGATGATCCTTTGAATGCGGAGGCTGGTGGGGTGATAAGTGAGGACAAGGGAGACCCTATCATGTTTCTGGGAGGGAGGAGAAGGTGTGAGGGAAGATGTACAGGAGATTAGGTGGACTCGGTTGAGGGTCCTGTCAATGACGGTGGGAGGAAAACCTCGGTTAAGGAAGAAGAAGGGCATGTCATAGGAACTGTTTTTGGAGTTAACATCATCAGAACAGATGCGACGGAGATGAAGAAACAAGAGAGAGCGAGAGAAAGAAAGGGCAAGAAGACTGGTGAGAGAAGGACAGAGATTGAGAGAGGGAGAGGGCAAGGAAGCTGTTGAGAGAGGGACAGAGTGAGAGACAGGGCAAGAACGCTTGTGTGGCAGATAGAGACAGAGCAAGATAGCTGGTGAGAGAGAGAGAGGCAGGGCAAGAAAGATGGTGAGAGAGAGAGAAGCGAAACAGAGAGTGAGAGACAGGGCAAGTAAGCTGGTGAGAGAGGCAGGGACAGAGTGAGAGACGACATGGAAGCTTGTGTGTGAGAGAGAGAGACAGAGCAAGAAAGTTGGTGTGTGTGAGAGAGAGAAGATACTGAGAGAGAGAGAAGAGCGGCTTGAAACCTGGTGTGTGTGACAGAGAGAGACAGGACAAGTAGGCTGATGAGACAGAGAGAAGGAGAGAGAGTGGGGCAAGAAAGCTGGTGTTAGAGAGGGAGAGAGACAGGTCATGAATGCTGGTTAGAGAGAGAGGGAGAGATGGAGACAACAGGCATGGCAATAGACAATAGTGCTGGTGAGAGAGAGACAGAGGGAGAGAGACAGGTCAAGATAGCTGGTGAAAGACAGAGGGGCTGGGTAAAAAATCTGGCGAGAGAGATAGAGAGATAAGGCAAGAAAGCTGGTGAGAAATATAGAGTGAGAGAGGGCAAGAAAGTTAGTTAGAGAGGGACAGAGAGACAGGTCAAGGAAGCTTGTGTGGAGAGAGATCGAGGGAGAGAGACTGGGCAAGAAAGCTGGTGAGAGAGAAAGAGAGAAGAGACATAAAGAGAGAGAGAGAGAGAGAGGGCTTGAAACCTCGTGAGAGAAAGATGGAGAGAGACATATTAAATAGATGGTGTGTGTGTGATGAGAGACGGTGCAAGACAGCTGGAAAAAGAGTTTATGTGTGATAGAGAGACAGTTCAAGAATGCTGGTGAGAGAATGTGTGAGGGAGAGGCAGGGCAATAAAGCTGGAGAGAGAGTGCGTGAGAGAGAGACAGGACAAGAATGCTGTCGAGAGAATGTGTGAGGGAGAGGCAGGGCAATAAAGCTGGAGAGAGAGTGCGTGAGAGAGACAGGACAAGAATGCTGGTGAGAGAGATAGGGCACGACAGCTGGAGGGAGAACGGCAGTGCAGCAGAGCTGGTGAGAGTGGAACAGTGAGAGAGACAAGGCAAGAACTTTTGTGCAGAGAGGGGGAGAGAGAAGTACGGGGCAAGAAACCTGGTGAGAGAGAGAGAGAAAAGAGGGCAAGAAAGCTCGTGAGAGAGCGAGTGAGACAGGGCAAGAAAGCTGGTGAGAGAGGGATGGAGAGAGAGATAGAGAGAGAGAGGGCAAGAAAGGTGGAGAGAGAGAGAGAGAGGTTAAGAAAACTAATGAGGGTGATAGAGAGAGAGAGTTGGAGACAGGGAAAGAAAGCCGGTGAGAGTGAGAGTTAGAGAAAGGGCAATAATTGTGTTCATCTATAGTCTATACCCACATGGGATCTCATATCCCTCAGATCAGTTAACATCAAGGGAAGTGATCAAGCCTGATTCAATCTGGAGTGTATTAGAGAACGTTAGGAAGAGCATCACCCACATTTGAACTCCGGTTCCAACCTTCTGATGCTGCAACACAGGATTACATGCAAGACAAACAGCGAAAGCTGCAAGCGATACTCAGCTAAGCACTGACAAAAGCAGCGGATCAGATCACATCTCTCCGGCCCTATCCCATCCATTTCCAAATGGTGATGGACAGTAGAACAACTAAATGGAGAAATAGTTTCCTAAAATATCCCTATTCTCAATGATGAGGTAGTTAAGCATGCGAGTACAACAGACAAGGCTTAAGTATTTGCAAACACGTTCTGACAGTCGTGCTGATTGGATGAGATGCATTGGCCTCCTCCTGTGGCCAAGCAAAGCACACATGCCAGTCTTCAACCGTTTCTCTTCTCTCCACAGGATATTCAACATTTGTCTGAATGGAATTGATACCATCATGGACGATGGACTCTGAAAATGTGTTGGCAGTTTCTAAAGACTTTCACCAAGGTCATTTGAAGCAAACTGTTGCATTCAATTAGTTTCTCTGGTGATAATTAGACATTCAGTATTTGTGAGTTTGTGTTTTGTCCTCATAGAGGGACAGTGCTCCGCTGGCACATATTCAGGGACAGCTGATTCTTTAACTTGCTAAAGACTGTCAGACAGGATGGCGACAGGGCAGTTCCGTGTAAGAGGACCAATATTATCAAAACGTCAACACTTAAAACTTAGAAATATTTAACCACTTGGGCAGCTGGTTAAGGGTGGGTGAGAGAGATTCAGAGAGAGAGCAAGAACGACAGGAAGCTGGGGAAGGAGGTTGAGGAAGGGGCAGACGAAAATGCAGAAGGAGATAACGTGATATAAACACAAGGTTTCCATTGTTAGCTTGACAGAAAGAGAGGAGAGAGGGAAATAAAGGAGATGTAGGAAGAGGTGGAAGCATGTTTTGTATGAAAACAACATTTGCATTCCTATAGCGCCCTTAATACGTAAGAGTGCCCCAAAGAGTTTCAACGTGAATACTCAAGTGCCTTCACTGATCTAACTTCGGGGAAACAATTCGCCCTTGGCAAACTACCCCTGATGAATACTAATTGGATGATCTGTGATTTTGTTCCAGAGAATTTTTTTTTCCCCACAGCCAAACTGCATCTAATGGTGGCCCCATACTATGGGACATCTGGTGATCAGCAGAACAACATTGAATATAATTGTAGACAACAGCAAACTGAACTATATCAATGCTGAGGAGACTGCCAATTAAAGCTGATGGCTGTTGTGATCTAGAATGCTCTGCCTGGCAACAGCTTCAACAGGAACTTTCAGAATATGAGGTGCTATAATAACTGAAAGGAATAGACTGTAGGACGATGTGGAGACAGCATCTTAAAAGTGCTGCAATTAGGTCACTGGTTCAAAGAGAAAGCATCTACTCTATGACTTGAAGGCCGTATTCTGCTTCTGCTACTTACTATAAGGACAGCAAACATGTTCTTCCTCAGTGGGATCATTAACCAAATTGGACCATCTGAACTTAAGTAAATAAATTACTGTTGTGAGACAAGCTTCATCTTTGATTCCCAATGTTGGTCATCTCATTTATTGGTTTAATTTTTAATTAAGGTGGAGGTTGTCCGCTCAGTGCGAGTGTGATTATTAACTACTGAATCGTTTGTGAGATTATATAAACAGCATCAGCCCTCCAGCCATCTCACTGCGTCTCTGAGGAGCTCAGCGGAAGATGATGAAGGCGCTGTTCTTGCTATTTGGAGTCCTGATGGTGGCGCAGCCCATCTTTTCCAATGACCGCCAGTTCCCTTTTGATTTGATTGGTAAGTCTGTCTCTCCGTAATCTATATTGTGAAACATTGTCAGGTGCAGGAGGAGGTCATTACGCTCCTCAAGGTAATTTCAAAATAAAAAGAGATTTTTTTTTCTGATCAATATCGCAACTCCATTAGCGAACCTTGATTCCAGAATCTTTAATAAAGTTTCCTCGTACAAAATATATCAAGTTCATTTGAAAACGATTGCACACTATTAAAATATGCTAATATTTGGATGAATGGACGTTATCTTCAGATTTTTGCCATCCTCCAATGATTCCTCCTTGGCCCTGTCCGATTTCCCATCTGCGCGCATCCACAAGTAAAATCAACTAGAAACACCGCATAGGCTTCCACAAATCAACAGAAGAGCCTAACGCGCCAGCTGGTCTTGCAATCTCGCCGCTTCCTCGACATTATCAGATTGCTGATGCAATATCCGGATCCGCAAAATTTTACACCAAATGGAATATATTTATACAATGTTTAGGACAATGATTTCAAGTCCCACACCAAACTCCATGCCCTGGATAACAGCGCCGGCCTTGTTCCTCGAACCTGTCTCAGGTACAGACACAATGATTTTAAAGAAAATCTGTTGTCCAGTTTCAAACACAGGCCTCTTTTATTGCGAAGGGCCCGTCAATCCACCTCAGTATTATCGCCCAACCTGTCCCCTGCCTCAGCTCATCTGCAGCTGAAATTCTCATGGATGCATTTGTAGCTTTTATACATGACTATCCCAATGCATTCCTGGCTGTTCGATCGCATTCTAATCACCATAAACTGAGGCCATTCCGAAACTCTGCTGCCTGTGCGACCTAATTCACTTTGGCCCCCATTCATCAATCAAACCATGAGCTCACTGAAGTATTTTGGTTCCTCCTTACGCGATAACCAGGATTTAAAACTGTCTTTCCTATTGTCCAATGCCCCGCTGGCAATTCCCGTTCTTGCTCTGGAATCTCATCCAGGCACACAATTGCGAGAGACCTCTGTGCTCCTCCAATTCTGGACTCTGGTGAACACTTGATTAATATCGTTGCGACATTGGCGGCTGTTCCTTCAGGTGTCAGGGATCTGAAAACTGGAATTCCTCCCATTTCCTATCCCGAAGCCTCTTCCTCCTTAACCCTTTCTCTGCGACCAAGGGTTTTTGTCACCTGTCCAGGTCACTCCTTAGGCGGGTGGATGATTGACCGCGTTTGAGAACTCTGCTGTGAAGCACCTTGGGGGGAAATATTGGGTGCAAGGTTCTCTCAGTTCTTGTTGTTTTATAAGATAAGGAAGGATCTGCTTGGTAGAGGGAGGGAAGATATTGTCACTTCTGGTCGGCAGGAACAATCTACGAAACGCCAATTTAAAAAGTCGACAATCAATGTAAGAAATATTGCAGCAGAAACCCGTTCAGTCAGGGGGCAATACAAATGTGGAACTGGCCAGCACAGGCAGTGTTTGGGGTAAATAGAGTGGATGTATTTAAATTCAAACTGGATTAGTGTATTTAAACTCAAACTGGATTAGTGTGTGAGAGGGAACGTATTTCTATGCATTATCACACTCATCAGGTTAGTGAAGCATCTTGTTGCCTCACTGTTCTCCCACACAGTCATACAGAGCGATTAATTTTCCGTTGCTACTTTTCAGCTCGTCTCTTGGGATGCACAAAACATGGTGGGACATGCGAAGTCTTGCCGTGCGGGACACGTGAGGTTCGAGTGCCGGGACTTTGTCTCTGGGGCCATCAATGCTGCAAGGGTAATTCATCCATAATAGAGCATTAAGATGTGAACCCGTCCGAGGCTGAGACAGAAGACAATATTTAATCAGAATTCACTTGATTGTGGAGGCCCCGCGATCCCTGACACACTGCTATATGAAAATGTGAATAAATATTGCTGCATTCATCATCACCTTTATTCCCGGTGTCATTTCTCACTCGGATCAGCCGATGGTCATGTTGAAATGAAGGCGTTCGGGGAGCGCGGGTTGGGGGCCGTCAGAGAACGACAGGGCCACGTTGTCATTTCATAGCTCCATCATAGCCTCACACACACAGAATATCACCCCTTTGCCAATTCTACAATGTCCCAGGCCCCCCCATTAAGAGGCCTGTTTTGGCCGGTTTCACTGGGAGGGCAGGGGTCATTGAACACTGGCGTTCAGTCAGGCGGAGTGGGTTAGAGAGCCCTTAACAATTATTACAGATACCACCATGCGTCATGTCATCAGGGCAAACACGACCATGGGAATTTCATGTCAGTTTTCACATTCTGCCCTCCTGATGCAGACTGGCACTCTCGTTAGGATAAGGGCTGAATGCTAGCTGTGTGATATGTTAATGAGACACATTATACATCATCACAGGAAGTGAGGCAACGTCTAATGATCTCACATTTTCTTTTCGAATTCATGGCAGGCAGAAGCCACAGGAAAGATATTTCTCAATTAGAACTTAACGCTTTGGAGACATCAGCAGAAATTGTAAATATATTGTGAAGTAATTACCGTGCCAACTATACTATATGTTGGCAGCGCGTGAACGAAGAAGCACAGGGAGTCCTAGCACGAGAAGAAAGCTTAGAGCAGGCGGGAGATCTGAGCCAGACATACACATGGCTGAGTTGGCACCTGGGTTTTGCAGCTGTTGTAATATGTGGAGTCTCGCTGAAAAAAAATAGCAGTGGGAAGGTCAATACGATATTAAAGATTGTGGGTGGCTGTGCAGACAATATCGTACACTGGAAAGGGAACGGAGCTGAACAAACTTTGTACAATGAACTTATAAAAACACCCAATGCCTACTTCTGTCTTTGAAATATTACCATTGTCCTGCCAATTAGATTTAAGAAGCATTCACAGCAAAAAGGGAAAGGAAGGAATACACTTATCCACGGCCTGCATTGACTTGCAGAGAAATGTGAACATGACAGCTTAACGCTGAACAAAGCAAGAACAGAGTATGCCCTCGGATTCTAGGATGAAGCATTGTCTCACCAATTGTAATGTGTGGATGATTTAACCATAACACAGGCAATTCATCAACGGAGAAAAGCTGAGTTCAAGATTAAAATCAATACGTGATTCGAGCTGTCAGGGGCAAACATAACCCGAAAAAAACAAAGACTCAGTGGAGTATGTTAACTTTAAAAAGAGAGAGGAGGACCTGAAAGAAAAGAATGGCAGGCAGGAGGAGCGTACAGCAACTTCCCAGCAAACTGTTATCAGTGTGGTGGGAAGGAAGGGAGAGAGGATGAAGTTTGGAAATTATCCCTCCAAAGAAGTTGGAGGACATTTCTCCAGAAGGAGCGGTGACTTTCAGATGGCAAGTCACAGTCAGGTGCTTGGACAGAATAAATGAACACACAAAAAATTAACTTCTGGTAAAGATATCTCGCATTCCCTCCACGCCTGACAAATCTCATTTAGGTAACTTGTCCGTAATTGCTTAAAGCAGATTGGCTTTTAGAATGACTGCGGGATATTAAAAACCAGACATCCCCAATTTCTCAGCTGTTTCCTTCAATCGCTGGGATGGAAACGATCTGAACTTGGGGATGTATCATGTTAAAGTCCCATTATTTTCTTCACTTCATTCATGTTGCTAATTCTAGGTCTTTTATGTGCATTATTTTTACAATTCTTTCAGGCAATATGTTATCTTTACTGGAAAGGCCAGAATTTGTTGCCTGCCCTTTGGAAATCCTTGTGATTCGCAAACAATGATAACAGTGCTTCCCTACGACATACCAACCAAAGCTAGTATCCTAGTCTGCCCATTCTCGATCAATGGGGCGAGAACCTCTGACTTTCCTGCCACAATCGAGCCTTAACTTGTCCCGTTCCTTACAATTCTAGAACTCAGTTCACCATTCTAGACAATCGACATCCAGTTTTGGCTTTGAGTGAATGAGAACACGAGACTATCTGGAGCCCATGTCCAAATATTTCCAACTACAACCTCTGTTCCATTGTGTGCTGCCTTTTCTCCCTAACATTGCTTTACAACACATTGTCATTAATAGAATAACGAACTCTCGTTCAACTTAACATTTCAAATGTGCATAGGAATTATGCTGTTGCATTTCTCAGCTGCTATGAAGTGCCATTGGTAAATTAAGCCTGGCCAAATAGAGCAATGCGTCAATGGGGTGACGGCCCACAGGGTCAGATCCTCTGGTGTGCCTGATGCTGGTCTTTACATCGTCTCCTGCAGTCCGAAACTGAGTTTGTAATTGGGAAACATTTTGCTATGGGGCTCTGGAAAGTCTAATATTATTATTTAACAGATGCCAAAACTGAATGCTGGTTGGCTAGAAGTGTAGACTGAGGGCTAGAATTGTAAGGAATGGGCAAAAATTAAGGCTAGATTGTTGTAGAAAATGTCAGAAGTTCTCATTCCACTGGCCAAGAACCACACTTGACCCTTTGTTTTAAAGGTCGGGGTAGGAGGAGGAGTATGCCGAGCCATGGTCTTGCAGATTGTGCCTGAATTTAATTCTGCTGCTGCTGATGGCCCACGGCGCCTCGTGGATGTTGAGATTTGAGCTGTGGGATCTGCTCTGAACCTATCCCTTTGACAGCAATGCATGTCAAACAACAAAACGAAGTGTGTCCCTAGTTTGAAGGCAGAGGTCTGTTGTCACAAGGACTGTACTGTGGTCATTCCTGCCAACACCGTTAGGGCAAGGTGCATCTGCAGCAGGTAGATTGGTGATGAAGAGGCCAAGTAGAATTTTCCTTCTTGTTGTTCCACCTGCCTCAGACCTATTCTGCCTTTCGGTGCTTAGTCACTTGTGACTGTAACGCTGAAACTGAGCCACTCTCGGTGATGGACATGCAGACCCCACAGCAGAGAACATTATGTGACCTTGATACGCTTATTGCTTCCTCCATAAGGTTTTTACAAATGATCGGTTTCGGGAGAGTTTAAGGTGGGAATAAGCATGAGGTTCTGTTTGATCTCATGCCTTGTGACATCACAGAGCCTGGATTCAATGCTGAGAACTCCCAGTGCAAGCCCATATCTATTGTTTTCCCTGTGCCATCAAGCCTGGTAACATCCTCCCGTCAGTGGGGCATGACAGACCCAAGAATATGGATGGTCAACCTTTGGCATTGGCTGTGAAATTCTGATTCTGATAACATGACAATTCAGGAGCTACAAGATGCCAATGAATCCTGCCATCTTCTAGCCATATGGATAAATTTGAGTGTTAAGATGTCAACGTGTCCTTGTCATTTTCTGACATCTCCTCCTTCCCTGTCGATATGTTGACACAGTGATTTGAGTGTGAAATGATGCACGGACAAGAGGCATCGATCGACCTAGCTGGTTTTCTTCACTTGATTCAGAAAGCAGTGAGCCATTGGTAATTGTATCCACACAATGTATCAGCGCCGGAATTACACAAATTTAATCAGTCTCAGCCAAATCCTCAAGTTGACATGGCAGTGCGACATATGCACCTTTCTCTACCTCATCAGGCTCACAACAAATAGAAATTAACCAGTAATTCCTGGGCATTAAAGCCTCCTCTTCATTGCATCCTCTATAGTACAGGCACCTCCAGTATCCAAAAGTCCCAACGTCATAACTGCTAAGGAATTGATTTATCCATGTAGTTGAGTGTAAGGCTTTTGATTCCTGATGCATACTGAGAGCTCAACGATGAACAGTGATGATAGCATGGCGAAACATGGAGCCCAGAGCTGTGCACAGTGCACCTAGTTTGGTCTAAACCAACGGTAGGAAGATCAGAGCTATGCACAGTGCACCTAGTATGGTCTCACCCAGCAATAGGAAGACAAAGGCTGGGCACAGTGCTCCAAGAGCGGTCTACACAAGGGATATGAGGACGAGAATTGTGCATAGTGCTCTGAATGTGGCCTAACTGAGGGAAATGGACATCAGAAATCTGCACAGTGCTCCAGGTGTCGTCTAACCGAAGGGTATGGAGACCAGAGCTGTGCAGAATGTTGTACGTGTGGTCTAACCAACGGATATAGAGGCCAGAACGGTGCACAATGCTCCGAGTGTGGTCTAACTGAGTGATATGGAGAGAAGAACTCTGCAGAGTGTTCCGAGTGTGGACCAACAGAGGGATATGGCCATCGAAACTGTGCGCAGTGCTCCAAGTGTGCTCTAACCGAGGGATACAGACACCAGCACTGCACATAGTGCTCTAAGTGCAGTTGTAGTGAGGGGCATGTGAACAGCCATATTCAGAGAGCCCCAATTGTTTCAACCCGAGAGGGACAGACACCTCTGTTCTGCCCATCTATCACGGTGTAACCTTTGTCGCTGCTGTAGAGTGAGGTAATGTTGCAAGGCGCCAGACAGGAGCCTGAGACAGAGAAAAATGACAGAAAACTACATCAAAAGATATTAAGGACAGACGACAAAAACTTCACTCAAGAAAAGTTGATTTTATGGTTTATCTAGAACCGGGAGAGAGAGTGAGAGAGGAATACGGAGGGAACACCAGAGCTCGAGGCTCCAGCAGCCAAATGCATTGCTGCCAATGGCTGATCCCCCAGTGAAATTCTGGAAACCCAAAGGGGGCCTGAATTCGAGAGTCACCAATACCTGGATTAAGTATTAGGCAGGATGTGATCACAGAGGTAGGGATCAGGTCAGCCGAGTCAGGGATTTGGAAACATGTATATAAATGATGCAAGATATCACCGAGTGACAACAGGGAGATGGGCAGTACGAGAGGAGACTGGGAACAACTACAGGGTGGATTGTAGTTAATTTAGAAAACAAATGAAGCATTTTATAAACTAAGTTTGAAAGCTTTCGCTTTGATGATATTTTTCCTGTCACAGGGCCAACGTGCATTGATGGAGTTCCGACACATATCATCCACAATCCAAGTGAAATGCAGCGCAGCTTTGATGGCTTGAATGGCCTCCTCCTATCTCTTTTAATGCTTTTTTGGGTTGTGTACTCTGAGATGTACTAACAACCCAATATACATCTTGCACTCATCAGCAGTGATGGGCTGCACCAGCACCAAGAACCCAAGCAGCAAAAACAGTGCTTTCCTCATTGTCTGCTGATCACCTCCCAGGTCACAATGAGATACCTGGAGCACAGACACTCCTTAAATGAACATGGTGCACTACTGTACTTAATAGTCTCACACGTGCTCCATGGCTAGACTCCACCTTGGGAAATTTGAAGGGAGATTCACTTCGTCCAAAATTAACTGGAAGCAAGTAAGCTTTCATTCATCAGCGGTGGGACAGATCAGAATAATGATTCAGCTCACAAAGGTTTATAGGAGTCCTAAAATAACCCTCAGCCGCTACGGGGAGAGAGTTGGGAGATCTCTGCCTGGTTTCCTGGGGCGAGTGTTCATCCATCCACCAGCAAAACGATCGCAGGTTTTCTAGTCAGTATCGACTTGCTGGAGGGACCTTCCTGTGCACCAATTGGCAGCCACTACTTGTGGATTCTAGCACTGACCACCCTTTAACAATGTGCTGGTGAAAGGTGTCGCAGAAACTAAATCTTCTCTTTATCAACATTTATTTTTCTCACTCCCTTTCATTACGTTGTCCTCCTGTCCGATTGTTCCCCCCTCTCTATTTCTCAGCCTCTTGGTCCAATAATGTGGTTTACTTAATCATTAAGTTTTGGACTATTGATTTTGTCATATGAGACTGTTAGTGTCTGGATCAGCCTCTCTGATTGAGGTAATTGAAGGGACGTCATGTACATCATGCTGCCTGACAGTAAATGTAGCTGTGTTAATTCTTATAGAACAAGCAAAAACTCCAGATGTTAAGTGGGAAGGAGGGGCCAGATATTTACAATTGGGTACAGCGAAATCTATTTCTACTCTCAAGTGAATAAACATTCAGTCTGCTAAGGCATCGAAAGGCTTTAACGAATACAATTTGCAAACATTTGCAGGAACTTAGAAAAAAAGGACTTTGGAGCAGTAGACGGCCATTTTGCCCCTTGAGACTGATCCTTCGACCAATTAGATCATGGCTCATCTGGCTGTATCTCAACGAAACTCTATCGCCTGTCCCACGATCTCCCCTGAGTCACTTGTCTAACAAAATCCTATCAAATTCTGCCTCGAATTCACCCAGCCTACACTTCTTTCTGGGGGAGCGAATTCAACAGACTAATGAGCCATTGACGGATAAGAACAATCTCCTCATCTCTGCCATCCAGAAAGACGCGCTTTTCCTAATCTGTGAATATTGGTTCTCGTCTCCCACACAAGTGGAAACACCTTCCCGGTACCACCCTTATCAAATACACTCCCTGTAGGAAACGCTTTTTATCACGCTGTGTTCTTCCAAACTCTAATGGGTTTGGGCAGACACCGACTAGCCTTTCTTGATTAGACAACCCCCTCATCATTGTGCTGTAACCTGTCCCTTCGTTACTAAGATGAAAGGTCATTGTGATCATGGGTCTCTCTTGGATAGAAGGTTAATGTGCCACCCGTTAGATTGCCAGAAGGTGTTAGAGGAAGCCATTTTGCGATCAGTATACAGGCTTCCCTATGAAGCCAGGCAAATCAGATACAGGCTGTGATTTTTTTTTTATGTTGCAATGTTAAAGGCTTTAGCAGACATCTGTGAGATACAGAGGCAAGAAAAGAGAATGAATTACTGTCTGCCTGGGCCAGTCAATGTGCATCTGAAGTACTATTGCAAGCTGTGTTTGCCCGGATGCCATTAGGAATCAAAGATTTTGGAGTCATTACAGAACCTGACCCTCCTGGCTGTATGCCACTGTTCCATCACCTCTTATGGTTCTGCCCTGCCAGCAGTGCCAGCTATTCTCAGCGATGTGATGGTTGAGCGGTGATCATTTGCTGTAAGGTACACTTTTGTGATAAAAACAAAAAAAACCCAAAAAAAACAAAAAAAAACAAAAAAACCCCCAAAAAAAACCCAAAAAAACAAAAAAAAGCAAAAAAAAAACAAAAAAAAAACTGCGGATGCTGGAAATCCAAAACAACAACAGAATTACCTGGAAAAACTCAGCAGGTCTGGCAGCATCAGCAGAAAAGAAAAGACTTGACGTTTCGAGTCCTCATGACCCTTCGACAGAACTTGATTTCGAGTCCAAGAAAGAGTTGAAATATAAGCTGGTTTAAGGTGTGTGTGTGGGGGGGGGGGGGGGGGGGGGGGGGGCGGAGAGATAGAGAGAGAGAGAGGTGGTTGTGTAGACAAACAAGCAGTGATAGAAGCAGATCATCAAAAGATGTCAGTGACAATGGTACAAAAGAACACATAGGTGTTAAAGTTAAAGTTGGTGATATTATCTAAACGAATGTGCTAATTAAGAATGGATGGTAGGGCACTCAAGGAACAGCTCTAGTGGGGGTGGGGGGAGCATAAAAGATTTTAAAATATTTAAAAAATATGGAAATAGGTGGGAAAAGAAAAATCTATATAATTTATAGGGGAAAAAAAGGAGGAAAACAGAAAGGGGGTGGGGATGGGGGAGGGAGCTCACGACCTAAAGTTGTTGAATTCAATATTCAGACCGGAAGGCTGTAAGGTGCCTAGTCGGAAGATGAGGTGTTGTTCCTCCAGTTTGCGTTGGGCTTCACTGGAACAATGCAGTAAGCCAAGGACAGACATGTGGGCAAGAGAGCAGGGTGGAGTGTTAAAATGGCAAGCGACAGGGAGGTTTGGGTCATTCTTGTGGGCAGACCGCAGGTGTTCTGCAAAGCGATCGCCCAGTTTACGTTTGGTCTCTCCAATGTAGAGGAGACCACATTGGGAGCAACGAATGCAGTAGAC
This sequence comes from Isurus oxyrinchus, assembly GCA_026770705.1. Taxonomy (NCBI): domain Eukaryota; kingdom Metazoa; phylum Chordata; class Chondrichthyes; order Lamniformes; family Lamnidae; genus Isurus; species Isurus oxyrinchus. Next base: position 1,591,997 of record JANJGN010000056.1, on the reverse strand, counting down.
TAAGTTGGGGGAAATGCAAGTGAAATGCTGCTTCACTTGAAAGGAGTGTTTGGGCCCTTGGCCGGTGAGGAGAGAGGAAGTGAAGGGGCAGGTGTTACATCTTTTGCGTGGGCATGGGGTGGTGCCATAGGAGAGGGTTGAGGAGTAGGGGGTGATGGAGGAGTGGACCAGGGTGTCCCGGAGGGACCGATCCCTACGGAATGCCAATAAGCGGGGTGAAGGGAAGATGTGTTTGGTGGTGGCATCATACTGGAGTTGGCGGAAATGGCGGAGGATGATCCTTTGAATGCGGAGGCTGGTGGGTTGATAAGTGAGGACAAGGGGGACCCTATCATGTTTCTGGGAGGGAGGAGAAGGCGTGAGGGCGGATGCGCGGGAGATGGGCCGGACACGGTTGAGGGCCCTGTCAATGACCGTCGGTGGAAAACCTCGGTTAAGGAAGAAGGAGGACATGTCAGAGGAACCGTTTTTGAAGGTAGCATCATCGGAACAGATGCGACGAAGGCGAAGGAACTGGGAGAATGGGATGGAGTCCTTACAGGAAGCGGGGTGTGAGGAGCTGTAGTCGAGGTAGCTGTGGGAGTCGGTGGGTTTGTAATGGATATTGGTGAGATTGAGACAGAGAGGTCAAGGAAGGGAAGGGAAGTGTCAGAGATGGACCACGTGAAAATGATGGAGGGGTGGAGATTGGAAGCAAAATTAACAAATTTTTCCAAGTCCCGACGAGAGCATGAAGCGGCACTGAAGTAATCATCGATGTACTGGAGAAAAAGTTGTGGAAGGGGGCCGGAGTAGGACTACACTTTTGTGATGCTGACTATATTGGAGTTACAATAGGTCAGCATGGCCCTGACATTTCCTGAGCTTTCCATCACCCGCCGTACCCTCCCCCCCCATCCCCCACCCATCCCACCACCGCCCCTCCCCCTCCACCCACCCACACCCTGGCATTGTGGAGATACACTGACCCGAGTGAGAAATGAGACACGGAGAAGCGGCGATGATCGCTGCAGCCAGTTTTATTCACATGACTCAGAAAGCAGAAGTTCAGGAGTCGTTAGATCCACACAATGTTTCAGAGCCTGAATAACTGACATTACAGTTAGAGTCAGCCCGTGACTCAGACAGGCGTCACACCGGTAGAGATTCCCAAATTGTGGATCAGGAGCCTGCAGCACTTGTAAGGCCAGAGGCAATGCCAGGTGACCAGAGTTTCACATTTGTGACCCTGGTCTTTTCTACCGTTTCCTCCTTTTCTGGCACAATCGAGGCTCCAAGCTGGAAATCAGAAAGGAAGAGACAACAGTCGGGGTCTTTGAGCGTTCAGCTCTCTCGAACCCATATATAACTAGACATGTCATGCACACAGCTCTGTAAGTCGGACTGACTAGGAAATATGAGCACAAGAACAATGCAATACTCTTAAATGTCCTAAATGAGGGATAATGCGTCCAGAAGTGTGCACAATGCTCCTGCTTTGGTCTAACCAAGGGATATGAAGACCAGAACTGTGCACAGTGATGCAGATTTAACCAAGATATTTGGAAACCTGAACTGTGCACAGTACTTCAGATCAAACAGAGGGCAATGGAGACAAGAACTGTGCAGTGATGTGGAGTGAACGCAGAGCCCAAAATGAACACAGAGCCCTAACTATACACGGAGCCAAGAGAGAACAGTATCCCCCACTGAACACAGACCCAGAAGTGAACACCGAGCTCACAATGAACACAGAGCCCTCTGGACCACCCCCTCCTGACTCTGGTGAGCCTGCCCTGACGCTGGGGATGATTATTCCCAGGGACGGTGATAGGGAAGTCTGGGCCATTGGTTTTGGGGTGTGATTGGGAGCTGGTTAATTTTTCAGCCAGATGCTCGACTCGTCTGTGGGCTAGCTCCGCCAATTCAGTGTCGGGTCTGTGTTCCTTGCAGGCTCTGTGTTCAGTCTGAGCTCTGTGTTCATTGTGAGCTCGGTGTTCACTTCTGGGTCTGTGTTCAGTGGGGGATACGTGTTCTCTCTTGGCTCCGTGTATAGTTAGGGCTCTGTGTTCATTTTGGGCTCTGTGTTCAGCGTGGTCTTTGTGCATCTTGGGTCCTTTGTCCAGTGTGGGCTCGGAATACAGCGAGGGCCCTGTTTTCAGCGTGGCCTTGGAGATCACAGTGTGGCCTGAGTTCAGTGCATGTTTGGTGTTCAGCGTGGGCTGTCTGTTCAGTGTGAGCTCTATGTTCAGTTCTGGGCTCTGTGTTCAGTGCGGGCCCTGTGATCAGTGTTGGGTCTTTGTTCAGAGTGGGCCCTGTGTTTTGATTCAGCCTTAAGTTCAGATTTGGCCCTATGTTCAGAGAAAAACTGTATTCAGAGTGGTCCCGATGTTCAGTGTTGCCTCTGTGTTCAGATTGTTACGTGTATTCTCCCTCTGTGGCCCTCTCTGGTCCGTGCATCTCTGGTTACCTCTCTCCCTCTGTCAATTTCGTGGTTGTTGTTGAATTTCTTGGTGTTTTTCAATGTTGATGTTGTTGAATTTTCTGGCGTTTTCAGTGTAGAGATTGTTGAATTTGTTGGTGTTTTTCAATCTAGAGGTTCTTGAATTTCTTGGTGTTTTTCAAATGTTGTGGTTGTTGAAGTTGCTGGAGTTCTTCAAATTATAGGTTGTTGTTGTATTTGTTAGTATTTTTCAATCTTGAGTTTGTTGGTGTTTTTCAATGTTGACATTGTTTTTGAATTTGTTGCTTTTAATAATTTTGAGATTGTTGTTGAACTTGTTGATGTTTTTCAATGTTCAGATTGTTGAATTTGTTGGAGTTCTTCAAAGGTGAGGGTGTTGTTGAATTTCTTAGTGTTTTTCAATGTAGCATTTGTTGTTGAATATGTTGCTGGTTTTGAAATGTTGAGGTTGTTAAATTTGTTATAATTTTTCAAAGTTGACTTTGTTTTTGAATTTGTTGTTTTTTTCAATTATGAGGTTGCTGTTGAATTTGTTGGTGTTTTCAATGCCGATGTTGTTGAATTTGTTGGTATTTAACAATGTTGACGTTGTTGAATTTGTTGGTGTTTTCAATGTTGAGGTTGTTGAATTAGTTGGTGTTTTCATTGCTGATGTTTTTGAATTTGTGGTGTTTTCAATGTTGAGGCTGTTGAATTTGTTGGTGTTTTCAATGTTGAGGTTGTTGAATTTGTTGGTGTTTTCAATGTTGACGTTGTTGAATTTGTGGTGTTTTCAATGCTGATGTTGTTGAATTTGTGGTGTTTTCAATGCTGATGTTGTTGAATTTGTTGGTGTTTTTCAATGTTGAGGTTGTTGAATTTGTGGTGTTTTCAATGTTGATGTTGTTGAATTTGTGGTGTTTTCAATGTTGATGTTGTTGAATTTGTTGGTGTTTTCAATGTTGATGTTGTTGAATTTGTGGTGTTTTCAATGTTGATGTTGTTGAATTTGTGGTGTTTTCAATGCTGATGTTGTTGAATTTGTGGTGTTTTCAATGTTGATGTTGTTGAATTTGTTGGTGTTTTCAATGTTGATGTTGTTGAATTTGTGGTGTTTTCAATGCTGATGTTGTTGAATTTGTGGTGTTTCCAATGTTGATGTTGAATTTGTTGGTGTTTTCAATGCTGATGCTGTTGCTGAATTTGTTGGTGTTTAGCAATGTTGAGGTTGTTGAATTTGTTAGTGAGATGACTGGTGCTCGCAAGCAATTTCTATGAACTGAGAGAGAATTAAGTCATTAATAATCACAGACACACCGTGAGTGTTGGATGTACCTTGGTCAGGTTAAAGGAACAATTCCCTAACTGAGGCCGACAGTAACTGTAATCGACCACTGCATGTATCTCCCAGACCGGATTTTAGTAATCAACAGAGAGACGCATCTGTGTAAAGATTGAACAGGTGAAGGGTGAAAGGAATTCATCTCTATGTTTAAAGTAAGAAACATATTACAGATTAAGGGGGCCATTTGGCCAACGATGTCTCTGCTGGCTCTGTGAAAGATATACTGATTTATGCCCCATCAATCTCTTCTCTTTCCCTATTGCCCCGCTATTATTTTCCACATCAGCTATTGTTACCATCCCCCGTTTCAAAGTTGCTATATAAGCTGCTTCAATAGCTTTTTGGGTGGCACATTTCCGATCACAACAGCTTTGTGTCAACAACACAGTCTCTTCATCTTCCCTCCACTTCATTTGTGAATTATTGTCAAAGTATTTCTGCTGAGCTCCCAATCTTTCCACCCTCTAAACATTCCACCACCGCTAATGGAAGTTGAATTGAGGATTTCGCCATAGATCCCATTGTCACAAGGTTTTTCCATCGACCAGAATGACCCAAAACAGGTTCTCCAGCCATTATACCACTGCTGCTTCTGGGATCTTGCTGTTCACAAATTGACTTTCATGTTCCCTACTTCACAACAATGGGCAAATGCCAACATTATTTCACTTTCTGTGGAAACTGTCTGATACCCTGGGGCAATGAAGGGTGTGATAGAAAAGTCTCCCTTTCATTTTCTTTGCATTTCCCGCCATTTCCCTCTGATTTCTCTCTCGCTCTTTCTTTCTCTCCATCTCACTATCTCTCAGCCCCGCTTTCAACCTCTATTGCTTCCTCCCTCCTTCTTATTCCCTGTCATTCCTCTGACCTGCTCTTGGAGCTGTAGTATTAAACTGGCTTGTCCATCTCAGTTTCTGGTCAATGGTAACCCCCATGATGTTGACAGTGGGGGATTCAGTGATGTTATTGCCATTGAACATCAAGGGGGCAATGCTTAGTTTCTCTCCTGTTGGAGATGGTCATGAACTGACACTCTTAAATACAAGTGTTGGGTGCAAAACCAGGGAATATTTTTCTGAACAATTATTAATCCCTGCTGATGCCACAGCTTTATTAATACATCCAGCTCTGAACACCGGGCCATTGCCTGTCATTTGTGTGGCACAAATGTTGCGGTTTGCTGAGTCAGGAGTTGAGTTACAAAGGTGGTTAAATATTTATAATTTCAGGCCACCGTCAGTTTGTTAAATATTTGCCGCTGAAGTGGAACTGCCCTTTCCCCAGTCGCCATCCTGTCTGACTCCAGTTAGGAATGAGCTGTCCCTGGATATAATCCAGTAGATCACTGCTTACCTGTGGGGACAATACACAAAACACTCAACTATTGAATATCCACATATCATCAGACGAATCCATCAAATACTGCGATATACTGGGTGCAGATGGTCCATTTGAAGCGTATGCATACACAGAGAAATATACACATATAGAACCTGTGATCAACGTAAGGGATGTGACGATAATGTGGGCATACTGAGGCATAAACCAACATACATTGCCCATCCCTAATTGTCCCATGCGAAGTTGGTGGGTGAGCCACCATCTTGAGCAACTGCAGACCTTGTTGTGTCGGTACATCCACAGCGCTGTTAGGGAAGGTATTCCAGGGTTGGAGCCAGCAAAAGTGCAGTAACAGTGATATAGTTCCAGTCAGAATGATGTGTGGCTTGGAGACGTACCTTCAATGACTGTCCTCCCATGATCCCGAAGCCTTTGTCCTAAAAGGTCGTTGGGATCATAGGTTTGGAAGGCTCTGTTGAAGGAGCCCTGGAATGTTGTTGCAGTGCAACCTGGAGAGGGTGGACACTGAAGCGATTCTGTGTCAAGACATCATCCCCATTCTTTGTCCAGATACCATGAGGCTTCACGGGATGTGGAGTGAACGTCGAGTGCTCTCTGGACCAAATCCTCCTGACTCTGGTGAGCCTGCCCTGATGCTGGGGATGCTTATTCGCAGGGATGGCGATAGGGATGTCTGGGCAATTGGTTTCGCGGTATGATTTTGAGCGGGTTAGTTTTTCAGCCAGAGGAATGACTGGTCTGTGGGCTAGCTCTGCCAATTCAGTGTAGGGTCTGTGTTCCTTGCGGGCTCTGTGTTCAGTCTGAGCTCTGTGTTCATTGTGAGCTCAGTGTTCACTTCTGGGTCTGTGTTCAGTGCGGGATCTGAGTTCACTGTGAGTTCCTTGTATCGTTAGGGCTCTGTGTTCATTTTGGGCTCTCTGTCCAGCGTGGTCTGTGTGCAGCTTGGGTCCTTTGTCCAGTGTGGGCTCGGAGATCACAGTGTGGCCTGTGTTCAGTGCATGTTCTGTGTTCAGCGTGGGCTGTCTGTTCAGTGTGAGCTCTATGTTCTGTTTTGGGCTCTGTGTTCAGTGTGGGCCCTGTGATCAGTGTTGGGTCTTTGTTCAGAATGGGCCCTGTGTTCAGATTCAGCCTTAAGTTCAGATTTGGCCCTGTGTTCAGAGAAAGCCTGTATTCAGAGTAGGCCCGATGTTCAGTGTTGCCTCTGTGTTCAGATTGTTACCTGTATTCACCCTCTGTGGCCCTCTCTGGTCCGTGCTTCTCTGGTTACCTCTCTCCCTCTGTCAATTTCGCAGTTGTTGTTGAATTTGTTGCTGTTTTTCAATGTTGATGTTGTGGAATTTTTTGGTGTTTTCAATGTAGAGATCGTTGAATTTGTTGGTGTTTTTCAATGTAGATGTTGTTGAATGTCTTGGTGTTTTTCAAATGTTGAGGTTGTTGAAGTTGCTGGAGTTCTTCAAATTATAGGTTGTTGTTGTATTTGTTAGTATTTTTAAATCTTGAGTTTGTTGGTGTTTTTCAATGTTGAGGTTGTTTTTGAATTTGTTGGTTTTATTTATTTTGAGATTGTTTTTGAACTTGTTGATGTTTTTCAATGCTCAGATTGATGAATTTGTTGGAGTTCTTCAAAGGTGAGGTTGTTGTTGAATTTCTTAGTGTTTTTCAATGGAGCATTTGTTGTTGAATATGTTGCGGGTTTTGAAATGTTGAGGTTGTTGAATTTGTTATAATTTTTCAAAGTTGACGTTGTTTTTGAATTTGTTGTTCTTGTTCAAATTTGAGGTTGTTGTTGAATTTGTTGGTGTTCTTCATTTTTGATGCTGTTGTTGAAATTGTTGGCGTTTTGCCACGTTGAGTTTGTGGTTGAAATCGTTGCTGCTTTCAATGTTGACTTTGTTGTTTAATAGTTGATGTTTTCAATGTCGAGTTTGTTAAAGTTGTTGTTCATTTTCTAAGGTTGAAGTTGTTGTTAAATTTGTTGGTGTTTTTGAAATGTTGAGATGGTTAACTTTGTTGAAACATTTTTAAAGTTGAGGTTGTTGTTAAATTCGTTGGTATTTTTAAATCTTGAGGTTGTTGTTGAATTTGTTGGTGTTTATTTCAATTTTGAAGCTGTTGTTGAATTTGTTCGCGTTCTTCAATGTAGAAGTTGTTGAATGTGTTGGTATTTTTCCACGTTGAATGCTTTATTGAAATAGTTGGTGTTTTCAATGTTGAGTTTGTTAAATCTGTTGCTTTATTTCAAAATTCATGTTGTTGTTGAATTTGTTTGGGTTCTTCCATGGAAAGGTTGTGGTAGAATTTGTTCTGGTTTTTCCATGGAAAGGTTGTGGTTGAATTATTTGTTGTTTTTGAAATGTTGAGATGGTTGAATTTGTTGTAGTTTTTCAATGTTGAGGTTGTTTTTTTAATTTGTTGGTCTTTTCAATTTTGAGGATGTTGTTGAATTCGTTGATGATTTTAATGTCGAGGTTGTTGTTAAATTTGTTGGTGATGTTCAATGTTGGCTTTTTCAAATGTTTTCATATTATCAGCACTGTGGATGTACCTACACCACATAGACTGCATGTACTAGCTATTTTATTCCATCTTTAAATCCCACGTTTTATTTGTGTGTCTTATGTGTCCTCTATATGATTGTAGAGGGATTTTAAAGGAGTTAGATTTTAGGCTCCAGAGATATAAATTGGTAGCTCATATTTCATTCTTTTGCCACTGTTCAATGACAGTTTGGCCGTTATTAAATTATTAAGTTTACAAACCTAGTGCTCGTACTCTTTTAACCTCAAATGTTGGGTTCGTTAGAATTTAGGAATCTTGGTGGTTCATTCAAACTTATCACATTCCTCGCTGCTCAGGAACAATGGGGTTTGGCATTACAGCACATTCTCCACTGGGAGTCATGACACTAATTCAAAACAAATTAAATGTCAATCTTGAGGAAACGAGCACATAGATAGGAGCCCATATGTTCACTGTCCACGAAAGTGCTGATAAATTATTATGTAAGGGCATATTTCAGCCTCGTCCACACTTAGACATGCTGCTCTGCTTGACAATAGTAGCGGCCTATCGCTTGTTCAAATACAGCTTTGGCAAAGGTGATTTCGGACATTTTCGGGATTAAATCTTTAATCGTGGCCAAAAAATGCAAGTATCAGAAAAGGATTAAGACCAGGTGACTGAAACAAAAACACACAATTCAATCAGCCATTAACATGGAATAATAATATTAGCAAAGCGTCTATTTATGCAGTAAAAAAATCTAATTACATTGAGAAGCTCAATACAACATTCAGTTCAAAGATTAATTTCACAGGGCAAAATACTTTGGGAATTAGCGATGGACAAGACTGCCTGGTGAGATGCTGGCTTGCACAGAATAGTTGCTGCAATCAGGCAAATAAAATTAAATAAAGCTGGAAAAATTGATGTTAGGAAATATACCTGGCAGGACCAAGAGAGATTGCAGCTTTTGATCCACAGGGTTTAATGTCAGTTCAAATGGTTTCAATCTGCTTTCACTTCTACTCTTTTATACATTTGGAGAGGAGTTGGATGCAAAACCCCATTTGAGACCGACAATTACTTCATGAAGATTGATCAGACGTTTCCATCTAGTTATAAACATCATGACCTATTAAGCCTTTACAATCCCTTTCCAAAATCTCCAAGAACAAGTGCATATATAAACAAAGGTCAAGGTGTAGCTGCACATTCTTTTGAATTGTAAAATTATTTTATATTCTCTTCAGAAACGACAAGTTATCATGAACTGGCCAGCGACAAATACAGGTAATATTTTTTTTTTCTGTGCAATGTCATCTACTTTCCACTGAAAATGGACGGATCAGAGTATTTCCTAAATGATCAGATGTTAGAAACTGTAGAATCGGAGAGAGGTTGTCAGGTACTCTACAGAAATCACTGGCGTCAACTGAAAATTGACACACTGAGTCTGATCAGGAATCAATAGCGTGAACGAATACAGCATCAAGAGAATAGACGCTGTATGTAGGAAGGTTTAGTACCTCCTGTGTTTTAAATACAGGGAAGGAGTGGAACAAATGTGATGCTTTGAGAATGCTCCATACAATGTAGGTGATTAAGGAGATCAGTAATTTCCTTTAAAAAATAATAGGTAAGAGAATCAGGGCTTTGGATCAATAATGGAAAGAGCGATGAATGTCACCTAGGTGCATTTGTTAATAGCTGAGTCTGCAACAGATAAGACATGGATGAACAACATAATGTCAACTGGACTGAGGTGAGAGCGATCGCACCAAACCCACTGAAGGCAGCATTTTACCAACTGCGGCCCATGGGCTTGGTAGATAACCGGGCGTCAAATATTGTGTTGATGATCACTAGCAGCAAATGAAAATGATGTGCATTTCACCTAGTCACTTTACTACATGGTTGTTTTGTTCCAGTTGACAGTGGCGCATTCCGCCTTGTCAGTGCATGATAAGACTAACATGTTAACCTTGCAAGCATGACATTTGATAGTTGTACAGATTACACAGCGATAGTGGGAAGAATTGATGAGACATTGCATTGCGAGAAAAAGCTGATGTCATTAGCGTACAACGAAATCCAGACAAATTCCTGCTGATGATAACCTTCCATACGAAATTTAGATGGGAAAGTGCAGACCCATCAAAGACCATGATATTGCAAAGTCGTGGGAGAAGCCAGTGCTGGAGGTTCTCTGCTTCAGTTAGGTTGGGTAAGAGTGGAATCCAATAATGGCAGCCCAACTAAGAGACAGGTGTCGGAGATAGAAAATGGCAATGGATTGTAGGAGAGGGCTAGTGAGTCTATGTGACAAATACATTTTACATTCGAGAAATGAGCTCTAGCAGGACAAGCAACTGGACATTTGAGGGATTCAGGAATGTGATGTAGGAACAATGATACTGGAAACTCGGGACAGAGAGGAATATGGAATCGATGAAAAAGAAATCCATAATCATCTTGAAGCAGCAGATAGGGAGGTGAACATGGTCAGTGAAAAGCGAACGATGTTGCTGATGAGGCGAATGATATAGCTTTGAGCTTTCTCCATTCTCGAGAGCCTCATGAATTATCATAATACAGAGGTAGATGGGAGAGAAAATGGAGACACCTTTGGCGGGCATATAGTAAACATGCACAAATGAATTCTAGCTCTCTACCAATCTCCCCAACCCTCTACTCTCTGCACTCCCACCAGCTCTCTTTCTTCTGTCTTTCTGTCTCGCTCTCTGTCTCTCTCTCTTTCTCCCTCTCTCGCTTTCTGATGCCGAACCATTTCTGTCAATACCATTCCATTAACAATCTAAGTTAAATGGACAAAGCGAATATTAGCATCAACAATTTAATTTTCAATCTTTGTTTATTGTTATGTTGCTGCTCGACAATCATAGTTTGCATCGTGTTATCAGGATTTGCAGGGATTACACTATGCCCTGTTTTTTGATGTGATTGTGCTTCGGAATAATTATTACACAATGAAATTTACAGAGGAGTCTAAGCTGCTGATGTAAAGTGTTTGTTTACACAGTGTGACTAATAACATTAATCAGGAATACAACCGCCTCTGTGGAATAACGTACCCTTGATATATCAATTACCATCAGAATGGGTGAGCTCAGAGTGCGTGCCTGAGCTGTGGGTTCGAGTCTCCCTCACAGTAATGGAATATCCAGTCATCTATCAAATAAAAGATACTTACTTTCTTGTTCTTCCGCCAATTGGAGTATTTGGTGAGCCATTGCGTCCAGTTCTTAATGTTGTAACTCGGTATTTGACACAACTGCTCGAATTGACAATGTTTCAGTAACTATATGTTTAAAGCTGAATTATCAGACTTATACGCTGAGGAATGAAATTCCTTAAATCTTTGCTTTGTCGACATTTTGTGAATTTCATGTATCTGCTTGACCATTTCGGATGCAAACTTGGCAATTCTAAAAGATTATTTGTTTACTGGGTAGATTGTTTTCAGCTGTTTGGGTAAGAATACTAGGACATTGGAAACAGGAGGTGAAGTATGGCATACAGCACGAGGAGCCTGTTCAGCCTGATGATCATTTGAAGGCGCCCAAAGCTCAATTTTCCATTGGTTTCCCAATAATCCATTACTCTGCTATAGTGTAAATCTCAGTTTAGCGAAACCTTGAGTATTTTCAATATTTCGGCATGCAAATTTATTTTTCCAAGACAATTCCAGAGATTTCAGACCCTCGCAGTGAATATAACTTCATCATCCCCAGTTTGAATGTGCGGAAGGTGATTATGAAACAGTGCCCATATGGTCTTTATTAGTTCATGAGGTGAAAAATCCTGGCAGAATATATCCTGTAAATTCCTCTTTAAACGACGTCTGTATCTTGTACATTGCAGTAATGTCAGCTCTTATTCTCATCAACTCCTTTGTGGACGCGACCAGCTCCAAAGTTTCTCTTATGATAACTCAATCAACACAGAACTGAATGTAATAATCCTTGCCTAAATTGCCTCCAATTCAATATTTTCGCTCGTTATCTCAGTAGATCAATACTGCGTGTGATATAACAGGTTGGCTCTCACCAGCGTCATAACAACACGCAGAAGACGATCGATTGTTCCTGCCAGTATCACTTTGCGGTCCGAAACTGTCGTGGATTATCACTGCTCAAATCTTCTGAGTGATTCAGAACGAGGCAGCGCACTGTTACAGGACGCTACGCAATATCAGACCTCTAAAGATAAACAACATTAATCCGTTTTGCCACAACTTCAATCATTGTTGCTTTTCACTAATCCAAGATATTATTCCTTCCTGCCACCTTCTATGCCTCGCTGCCGAACTGAGTCTGTTCCTGTTTATTTCACATTTTCTTCTCTGAATGAATTTGGATGAATTTACAGGCTGTTGCCGCAACTGATTGTGGAATGGAATGTATTGCTGTTATACTGGATTCGTTTCCAGTGCACCTGAGGGACTAACAAATCTTTCATGTTAGTTGTAATCTAGGATTAGCAGTATCAATGTTTTGTTAAACAATCCCCCGCTCAATCTGAATTTTACAATTACGACAAATGGAGTTTCATTTAAGTTATGGTTCTCTGACAAAGGAATTATGCTTTGCTTGTTCCTTGTTTCGCACACAGATTGAACAGTGCATGACGTGAGAAAGAGTGTTCACACTATTCGCCTCCCGGGATATTTGCCGCTCAGCACAAGATGAGATGAATCCTAAATAAAAAGAGAAAATGCTGGAAAAATTCAGCGTGACTGGCAGCATCTGTGGGGAGAGGAACCGATTTTATGTTCCGCGTCCATCCGGCCCTCCTTCAGCTCTGGAAGAAAGTCATACGAACACAAAACGCTAATTCCGTTTCTTTTTCTACAGGTGCTGCTCGACCTGCTGAGTTCATCCAGTGTCTTCAGTTTTTACTTGTGATTTCCAGCATCCCACTATTTTACATTTAACTTATGAGAGGAAACAGCATTCTTCCGAAAATTAGATGCATTCACTAAGGGAAATGGAGGCAAAGATCGGGAGCAGAATAAATAAGTGATGTCACTGAACAGTGTTTTTTACTTTCCTGCAAATTTATAATTAGTCACTGACTCTTACATTAATTAAAGGAAAGTAATGATATAACCATGAATCAGAGATTCAGGTAGGGTGAGAGAGGATAGAATTGAATCTTCTTTCCATGCCTCTGATGTACATATTTTTTGTATTTTGACGCAATATTATCTTAATATATTTTGCATGAAATATGGAGTCGAAATGCTGACATATTTAAAGAGGCTTGAAGAAACTCTTGGTCAAGCTGGAATGTGGAGTGTGATTGTCATGAGTAATCTCGTTAGGCCGAGTATCATGAGATAATGATGGTTAAGTGTGTGCAAATATTAAATTATTGCTTGGTTTCTTCATTAATTACTCGTTCTGTGGACTTTCACCTGAAACAGATGAGCTCTGTATTTTTTTTTTCTTTTAAGTAATGGAACGGATTTGAACAAGAGAAAAAAAGCAATTTAACAAGTTTCGACTGCGCACATCTGTTGAAATATTAGACTTTGCACAAACATTTCTAAATGAACAAAAAAAAAATACACGCCGAAATGTAAATGCAGGCAAGTAGCATTTATGACAGGCATACTCGCTCAGGATAATAACAGTAAGTCAGATGTGAAACGGAGCAATGCAAGAACGATGTTAGAGGCATAGAGGGAGATGACAAACTAAAAGTAATGAAAGAGTGAGAGAGAAACAGACGGTGCAAGTGAATGAGGGTGAGAGTTAGAGAGAGAGAGAGTTAGGGAGAGAGAGGGAGAGAGAGGCGGCGTGGGGGGGGGGTGTTGTGGTGGGGTTTCGGGGGGCGGGCGGGCGGCGGGGCGGGTGCGGGGGCAGACAAGTGGGTTGTAAATGAGATACCATACTCTGTGATTGATTATGGTGATCAACTGCAAAGTTTATTGAAGGATTTGTGAGGAAAACTGAGATGAGGGCATGCAAAATATTTTGCAGGTGCGTTTAGTTTCACTGCTACACTCATTTGTTATGTGTTTACCTCATTCGGTGAAGTTCCTTTTCTCGATATATGAACAAAGTGGACAGGTTTGATTGAACCATTTCTTTCTTTACCACTAAAGCTGATGTATTATTAGATAATGCTTTGAAAATACGTATTTTTTCAAATTCATCAAGGACGATGTGCATTACCTTCATGGTGTCCGTTTCTTATTTATAAGCAATGGAACGTGAAAGATATTTTTATTGAGTGTATTTCAGGACCATTGAGCTCTTTCCCAAACCCAATTATATTAGGTATCAATGGTTAAAACTAATAATTGAGTTGTATGGAAAGGTGATCCATGTATTAGAGTCCCCTCAGGTTTTACTTCCATACCAATCTTGGAATTTCAGTCTCTTATTGCATTGCACTGAATCCTCTATCTTCAAATCCAACACTTAGGTTTACCCAATTTCCCAAACTAATTGCTCAGGCCTCCCATTCAGGTCTTAGACGGCTTCCTCCCAATTTCAAGCATGGCTTCAGTTTCTAGATGAATCTCCCAAGAAATTCCCACAATCAATGTTTCCTCCCCATTCGTACTGATTATTTCTTCCTCTGCTTTGTGTGGACCACGGTTGGCATGCATAACCCTGAATAACTATTCAGTTGCTTTGAGTATGTACCGAATTTTCTTCATCAGTATTTAACCCAAATCTGGTTTAAACAAACAACGTCGTTGCTTTCTGAAGGACATTCACTCCTAGGCAATGGTTCGACGACCTCACTTTTCCCTTTCACTCATTCCAGTATGAAATGTATTGAAATTAATAACCGATAGATCCCCAATAAGATTTGACAATAAATTGAAAAAAAAAATCATCTGCTCAAAAACACCACTGGACCCATTTCTTACACAATCCATTTTGGATGCAGCAGCAAAGGCATCCTATAACCTGACAGGCTGCGGTTCTTCTTCCATGGCTGATCATTGTTTATGTGTTGCATTACTTTCCTCTGTTCCAGTTAACGTGCTAACGATTCTGATATTATTCAGAGGAAAGTGTTGTCTCTCCAAATGTATCAACCGTTACCTGTTGGGCATGGCAATGGCCGATCTGCTCGTCATCATCACTGATCCTATATTAAGAGGCGTATTTCCAATATACTTCCCAGGTTCTTTTATGGACATTACTCCCGTTTGCTCCCTCAACAACTTCCTGGTTTTTGCAGCCACGACTGTTTCTGTATGGCTAACAGTGGCGTTCACCTTTGATCGTTTTGTGGCAATTTGTTGTGAGAAGCTGAAAACAAAATATTGTACCCCGAAAACGGCAGCTGTGGTTCTAGTAACAGTGACTGTGCTATGCTCCTTAGAGTGTGCACCTTGGTACTTCGCCTCTGAACCTGTATATGTAATTGATAACGTTCCCTGGTATTGTACCCGTAAATCTAGCCTCATTAACTCTCCTGCTTGGGCAGCATATGAGTTGTTTCACCGAATTTTGTCTCCTTGTGTCCCATTTTTTCTAATTTGCATTCTCAACCTTCTGACTGTCAGATGTATTTTAGTGACCAGCAGAGTCCGTAGGGGTCTCCAGGGCCTCAGCAGTGGAGAGAACCGCAAGGATCCGGAGATGGATCAGAGAAGGAAAGCTATCATTTTACTGTTCAGCATAACAGGCAGTTTTTTAGTATTATGGGTGACACAGGTTGTATTTTTCGTTTATCAACGAATTACAGAACAATATGGTTTTCCTGCCACTGATCCCCTTTATATCACAGAAAGTACAGCAATGATGCTGCAGCTTCTCAGTACCTGCACCAACACGTGTATTTACGCTGTGACACAGGCGAAATTCAGAGAGGAGTTTAAGAACCTGTTGATATACCCATTCAAACTGCTTGTTAGATTATTTAAATACTTGAGTGAGAAGATGGATTTCAAGCACCAGAAATAAATGCCATTTGAAGCACTAAAGCCTTGAGCCTTCATTTTTACATTGGCCGTACACAGGCACAAACCTTTGAGCTTACCCTATGACTCTTAGAACCATAGAAGCATAGAACACTACAGCACAGAAAACAGGCCATTCGGCCCTTCTAGTCTGTGCTGAAATATTATTCCGCTAGTCCCATTGACCGGCACATAGTCCATAACACTCCAGACCTCTCCCATCCATGTATCCATCTAATTTATTCTTAAAACTTAAGAGTGAGCCCACATTTACCACGTCAGATGGCAGCTCGTTCCACACTCTCACCACTCTCTGAGTGAAGATGTTCCCCCTAATGTTCCCCCTAAATCTTTCCACTTTCACCCTAAAGTCATGTCCTCTCGTGTTTATTTCTCCTAATCTAAGTGGAAAGAGCCTATTCGTTTTTACCCTGTCTATACATACCTCTCTTAATTTTGTAAACTTCTATCATATCTACCCTCATTCTTCTATTATCCAAGGAATAAAGTCCTAACCAGTTTACTCTTTCCCTGTAACTCAACTCCTTAAGACGGCAGCATCCTAGTAAATCTTCTCTGCACTTTCTCAATCTTACTGATATCCTTCCTAAAGTTAGGCGACCAGAACTACACATAATACAACAAAGTTGGCATCACCAATGTCTTATACAACCTCAAAATAACATCCCAACTCCTATACTAAGTACTTTGATTTATGAAGGCCAGTATGCCAAAAGCTTTTTTTACAACCTTATCTCTCTGTGACACCACTTAAGGGATCTATGTATCTGAACTCCCAGATCCCTTTGTTCCTCCGCACTCCTCAGTGCCCTACCATTTACTTTTTACGTCCTAACTTGGTTTGACCTTCCAAAATGTAACACCTCTCACTTTTCCGCATTAAATTCCACCTCCCATTTTCTGGCCCATTTCTCCAGTTGGTTCAGATCTCTCTGCAAGCTTTGAAAGCCTTCCTCACGATTCACAACGCCTCCAATCTTAATGTCATGAGCAAACCTGGTGATCCAATTCACCATATTATTATCCAAATCATTGCTATAGACAACAAACAACCATGGTCCCAGCACAGATCCCTGAGGCACACCACTAGTCCCAGCCCTCTAATCTGAGAAGCATTCATCCACTACCACTCTCTGTCTTCTCCCACACAGCCAATTTCGAATCCAGTTTACAACCTCTCCATGGATACCAAGTGTCTGAAACTTCTGAACTAACCTGCCATGGGGGACCGTGTCAAAGGCCTTACTAAAGTCCATGCAGACAACAACCAGAGCCTTTCCTTCATTTACTGTTTTGGTAAGTTCCTCGAAAAACTGTACAAGGTTCGTTAAGCACGACCTACCACACACAAAGCCATGCTGAATATCCTTAATCAGCCCTTGCCTGACCAAGTAACTATATATCCGATCTCTCAGAACACCTTCCAATAATTTACCTAACACTGACCTCAGGCTCATTGGCCTGTAAATACCAGATTTATTTTTGGAGCCTTTTTTAAACAACAGAACAACATGAGCTACCCTCCCATCCTCCGGCACCTCTGTCATAGCTAAGGACATTTTAAATATGTATGTCAGGGCCCCTGCAATTTCTACACTAGTCCCCCTCAAGGTCCCAGGGAATATCGTGTCAGGCCCAGAGAATTTAGCTACCTTTATTCGCTGTAAGGCAGCACGCACCTCCTCCTCTTTAATGTTCCATGAAACTACTGCTTGTTTCCCTTCCTTCCTTATATACTATGCCAGATTTCTGATTAAATACTGATGCAAAAAAACTGTTTAGGATCTCCCCCATCTCGTGAGGCTCCGCACATAGACGACCACTCTGACCTCCAAGGGGACCAATTGTGTCCCTTCCTATCCTTTTACTCTTAGTATACTTGTAGAAACCCTTCGGGTTTACCTTCACATTATCAGCCAAAGCAACCTCATGTTTTCTTTTTGTCTTCCTGATTTCCTTTTTCAGTATATTCTTACGTTTTCCATACTCTAAAAGTACCTAATTTGCTTCTTGTTGCCTATACCTGCTATACAACTCTCTCTTCTTCTTAACAAGATCGCCAATATCCCTTGAAAACCAAGGTTCCCTATGCCTGTTAACTTTGCCTTTAATCCTGACAGGAACATGCAAACTCTGCACTCTCAAAATTTCGCCTTTGAATGCCTTCCACTTACAGAACACATCCTTGCCAGAAAAACAATTTATGCCAATCCACTCTTCCTAGATCATTTCTCATTTCCACAAAATTGGCCTTTCTCCAATTTTGAAACTCAACTCGAGGAGCAGACCTATCCTTATCCATAGGTAGCTTAAAAATAATGACATTGTGGTCACTGGACGCAAAATGTTCGCCTGCCCATACTTCTGTCACCTGACCTGTTGGTTCCCTAATAGGAGATCAAGTATTGCATCCTCTATCGTTGGTACCTCTATATATTGATTTAGAAAACTTTCCTGAACGCATTTGACAAACTCCAAGCCATCCATCCCTTTTACAAAATCGGAATCCCAGTCAATATTTGGAAAGTTAATCTCTCCTACTATCACAAGTTTCTGTTTCTTACATCGGTCTGCTATCTCTCTACATATTTGCTCCTCCAATTCTCTCTGACTATTGGGCGGTCTATAATACAATCCTATTAGTGCGGTCACACCTTTCTAATTCCTCAGCTCCATGCATATGGCCTCTGTAGACCAGCCCTCCGGGCTGTCCTACTTACACACAGCTGTGATAGTTTCCCTGACTACTGTGAGACTCTTCCTCACTCTTGTTGAATATTAAAACTCCAAAGAGAGGTCTTCAGAGTGTCCCTGCAGCGCATCCTTTGTCCTCAATGAGAGCGCAGCCCGGCTCAAATCCTGCATAGAAATTTAATTTGGTTAGCTTGTTAAAGCATTTTGGTTGCACAAAATGGGTAGGACAGCTGTGTCTCTGGTGAAAGACTGAATGTGTGACGTGTCATTTCAATGTCTGGTATTCTGCCCTGCCATCTGGGCAGCAGAGCTTTCCTCAGGCAGCTGAAATAACAATGATTGCGCTTTATGACATGGTGTTTGTGCACAATCAGATTTGCAAACTTTGTGCAATGTTGACAGTCCTATTGCAGTGCGGACTTTCACTTAGGTAAGCGGGCAGATTTCTGTTCATTTCCAGGTTAATTTCAGGAGGCATCCGAAGGTTACACTTTTCATGTTTGTTTTACATTCTTGAACGAGCCTCATTGACTGCAGTGTGATTGAGTGCGCTCCATTGTAAACACCTTGTGTGCACAGACTGAAACATTGTGCCCTGGTACAGACTGGTACATTAATTCATTTTTCGTCATGATGATCATGAGGTACAAGTTGTTGCATGATTGGTGGGCAAGTCTGTGCTACCTGCTTTCCCAGCTCTGAACCGCTAGCACGGGCACAGTCATCTGAAAACACAAAGGAATGAAGAATGTTCTTAGACACTTTGTTCCTTGTCTGGAATAGTCACAGGATGGTGACATTCCTGCTTGTGTGATATTTCATTTCAATGTCAGCATCGCCATAATGGAGGGCACGGAAGAGGATGATGAGAAAAGGAAACATGCTGAAGATTGTCGATTCCAGCACACAGCCCTGTTTAACTCCATTAATGACCAGGAATGGGTGAGAAGACTCACCGTTTTCGAGGGAAGTTTTGAGCATGGCGTCGTGGGACGGTTGGACCAGAGTGATGAAATTCTCAGGGAAACAGGATGTTTTCCTAACCTTCTAAAGCCTATCAAGGCTGACATGTTTCAACTAATCATAAGTCGTTTAGAAGCCAAAGCCTTGTTGAAATTTCTAACCCGGCGCATTTAAGCTGCGTTACTGCAAGAGCCATGTCAGTGATTTTAGGAGCATTGATTGAACTGCAGTCTCCACTGGCACCAGATTCTGGTCGAGATGTTGCACTAAGAAGATCGGAACACTTATGGTGAAGCTTTTCCCAGAGATGATGTGGCGTAAAATTTCACTATGATTGTTGGATGGTTGGTGGGATCCATTCCATTTGTGCAGCTTGGCAATGAGGTACCTTGTATTATTCTGGATCATTCCCTTTCTCCCTCATAGCGTGAACGAATTTAATTAGGCTATTGACGACGCATTAGCATCCAGCCATTCAGACAATGGTTGGGACATCATCAGCTTCTTTACATTTAACTAAAGACAGAAGATTGACAGTTTTATTCGTTTTCTGTTTGGTGGAAGCTTTATCAAGAGATTAGTGATGGAAAACGTACCTTTTCATTGCTGTATGAAAGCTGAACGAGAATGTTTTTGTGGGGTTCCGCCCATCTTTGGAGATTGTGTTTTTGCTCTACCTCTGGTCTTGGCCCATAGGCTCAGAGGGTGCCTACAAATCATCCAAGGCCTGTGACTTCCAGCAGTTTTGGAGTATCATTCGAACTCTTCTATCTTGTGTTGTCGGGAAATTAGGCAATTTATTCGCTCTTCTGAATGAACCATTCGTCTTACATCTTTCTGAGCTTGCATCCTTCAATGCTGCAGATGTTTGAGTAGTCTCCGTGCTTAGGTATAGCGGACATGTGATTGAGTAAACCCAGTAAAGGCAATGATTCTCTTCCATTAGTTATTGGATCCGCTGATAGTTTTCATTCAACAAATGTTGATTCATACGAACGGTAAGACAAAGTTCATGGACAGCACTGGAGTACACTGCATTACTGAATGTCACCCACGTCTCCTCAATTCAGGGTCACATTTTCCCTGTTCATTTGCGACTGGGAAGTTCTCTGAGAGAGATTCCTTCTTGTCTGCCTGTTTCAAACTTAAGACTTTGAAACACTTGTGTGCTTTAAGACATGGCAATGCCAATGTGTGAGCCTAAAATGTGCATGCTTGAAAGGATAAGACAGTGGTCAGCCCAGCAACCAACGCCTCACAAGGCTTCATTGTCCGAACACCCTACCTGCCCTGTGCCTGGTGATGACAGGGTCAATTAAAAGCCAGTGGGCAGAGCCGGGGTGCACCCAATGACTCATCTCCAATTGGAGTGGTGGAAAACAGTTGATTAAAAGGCCATGTTCTTCACCCATTTGCAGCACGGCAACTGCCAATGTCATTATTGTTGTGAGCCCTTCCTATGTCTGGTTATCTGCAGCAACCCACGTGATGAAGTCTCCAAAAATGATGAACTTGACTGATATTGTGTGGAAGAAACCCACGTTCACCCTTTCATTTTAAAATGCGTGCATTAACTCTTCAGTGTCGTTCATGGACTGGATCTGCAATCTGACGAGAGTTGTTTGCATGTTTTACTGCAGTGGCAGTTCCATTACCATCAGAACATCAATAACACGTTTGGGAAGGCAAGACAACATATTGGAATGATTGTTCACGACAACAAGCCTTGTACAAGCTTCCTGCCATTTTACATTTCCAGGGTCATTAACAGCATGTGTGGCCTGAGATTTCCTTCTTTGGTCCCTCCTCAGGCAGGCGAAGTTTCTTGAATGTTTCGATCTGCATATGCACCTAACTAGCTAACTACTTAGCAAAGGAAATCTTCTTGCAATGTGGCGGCTCTGAGGTTTAACTTGAGAGTGCGCCTGTGCAATTCATCATGAGATCGGTCTCACATTTTATTTATTTAATAATTAGTAACCTATTTCCGTACCAGTGGGACTCCAGGATATACCCTTGGCCTAAACAGACAACTGTCAGGGAATTTGTCCATGCCTGTCCCTCATAGCAGGAAGTGAACAGTTTGATCCTGAGAAGCGCTGCTCAATCGCTTCGTCCTGGCTGATTTACCATTTGTCTTCCATCCAGTGTCTAAAGATCCCTTGGATTGAACGGCCTGACTGCAGGTTCGTGGTTATAGCGCCCACTGCAGCGTGAACTGCTGTTAACCACCATCCCATTGTCACTAGAGCTTGTTACTGAGAGATGTTGTATCATAAATAATAATAATATTAAAAATGGTGAGCATGATTTATTGATGAATTCGAATGCACTGAGTGAGAATAGCTGATCGTCAGCCTCCAACTTTCCTCCAGGAATATTTATATGCAGTAAAAAGAGCGACCAGAGTGGCTGGAGGCCGCTGCAGAGGCAAAGGGTGCTCAGCATGTCTCAGGGCCTTTGTGAGCTCTACGCGTTCAGAAACCGCGATGATCCCCATTCAGGGCCGTGGCCTTGGAGGATGGCAGATTCGCCGCTCTGTTTGGGCTGCCTCATAATTTATGGTCCACAACTTCGACAAATTCTCAATTGTTGCATGAAGGTGCTGTTGACACGCGTCAGTGGAAAGAACATGGTCAAGTGCTTCGACGGATGGACCAAGGATTTTGGCGACTTTGATTTTTATCTACCCTGTCATCTGAATACTGATCCCAGTGAACTGGGTTGACTCATACAAACGGAGCAGCAACAAGACAATTAAATAGTGTAAGTGACGAATGTCGATATGTTGCCTTCGGCAATCAATAGAGCTGCTCGTGAAATGTGCACTAAAGAGAGATTCCAGAGGGAGCCAGGAAAGGAAAGAAACAAATAGACACAGAGATTGCACCCAGAAAGCTAAAGACAGACAGGACATTAGTTGGCGATCAAGACAAATCACGGCGTGTCAGGAAACGTCAGGAAGTGATATAGAAATAGAAATTTAGGAAGAACAGAAGAAACAGGATGAAGACAATTAAAATATAAAATAAAGCCTCAGAGAGTGAAACATACAAAGAAAATGCAAAATAAACACAAACTTGGGGGACAGCGAATAGGAAAGGATTTGAACCCAGGAGCAAACAAGAGGGGGAAGGCGAGGAGAAGGAGGACATACTCAGGTATGAGATCTAGATTCATTAACCACAGAGATAGAATATCAATTAGCAATATATTTTAAAGAGATAGGAAAGTGGACAAGGGATTAACGATGACAAAAGGAACTGATGGCAGAGAAACTGTGAGGCAAACGGAACATTTGCGTCACATGTATGTAAAAGGGGTAAAGTGAAACGGAATGTAAGGAAACAGAAATGAAATCCAGGGAAGGTTGAGTGAAGATGACTAAACAGGTGGAGTAGTCGGGGAGACAGTAAATTAAATAACAGTAAGGGAATGAAAAGATGAGAGAACTGATACAGAAGAAGTCAGTCAAAGAGAAGTGGAGTCACAGTGTGCGGCAGAGCAGGAATATAAAACAGAAACATTCACTGAGCAAAAGCCCAGGCAAAGGAGGACATCATTCACTACACAGTCCATTGGATCGTTTTGTTTCTTAAAGTTGCACACATACATTAATGTTACATTAAGTTAACGAGATAACTCTGAACAACTTCCCCCACACCAGCCTCCTCTAACGCCCATTTCTTCCTTCCAGCTGAGTCAAAATGTTCTCCACTTGGGTCAGTTCAAAAATATGTAACCAGAGCAAAGCAGACAATGGGTTTCAAAAGCTGGACCGGCACCATTAGCTCCGTCTGCCCCCAAGGGTCTAGATTGCACCATTTTAGTCATCGTCATATAAAGAGGATGAGGAAGCGAAGTATCCTCACAGGGACGGACACCATAACTGACAAGCAAACATGTTAAGCAGACAATATTGTGTTAGAGTGAGTTCAGCACGGAGAAATCTATGTACCTTTTCATAAATAATAACTTCTAAAAAGAAACTGCTGGGCTGTGCGCTGCCAACCACCAGACAGACGTTAGAGTTCGTGCTGAATTCTAACTGCGCTCTCTGGAGCAAGAGCAAGAAAGTCACTGAGTTTGGGATAAATGATTCTGCTCAACAGTACTGCAGGAAATTGTCAAAGGACTCCTTTCAATCTGTAATATTGCTACTAACATTCAATCTGGTGTGATTTAGCAGCATGTCAACAATTCTTGTGTATTGCTGGGTAGATGGGATGTTGCTGCATTGTCACTTTCTCTGTTATTGCCCTGTATTCTGTACATAGTTCATGTTAATTAAAACTTGAGTCGAAATACCAGGATAACAGTGAAACACACGATCACTACGATGTAGCGCGGATTAATGATTTTCCTTCGATATTGGAATTGTAACCAAAATGTACATGGAAAATGCCCATTCCATGCCAAAAATAACTTAAGTCTATTTATATTAACCACACGTCCACATCTCAAGGATTATTGTACGCAATGCACAACACTATCAGCATGAAGATTCTAAGATTCTAATCCATATTCCCTCTACAACATTCTGTTTTAAAGTAATTTACGTCAGTCAATTAGCTGCACACACCAGTTTACATTACTCTTACCAAAAGCCAATCAGGGCTGCTATAAACCAATGGGCGGTCGACCAGAACGCCGACATTAAAGGGGTGGGGCGGGGGAGGGAGATGGCGGTAATTTGAAGAACTATTCATTATTTACTAAAAATGTTCCCGAATCTCAGTTACTGGAGAAGCTGAGTGGCAGCAGTGGATTGGGCACTAAGCTTCGGCTTGGATCACGGTGATTTCCTAACGGTGCTGTTGGTGAACTGAGAGTTTGATCAGCAGCTGGCTGGTTCAAGGGCCGCTTGGGAGCTATGGACAGCGGGTAGATCATGGGTGTGCGTTTGAAGATATTGCTGGAAATTGGAAAAATGCCATCAACATAATCCGAGATGCTCGACACCATCCAATGCAATGAAAACTCACTGATGGCGGAGTCCTTAAACATTCACTGTCATTGCTCCTGACGCACAGTGGGAGCCGCCTGTATCATCCATAAATGAATGGAAAATATGAACATACGAATGACAATTCCGTACTCAATGGTGGAAGGATCAAGAACCATTTTGTAGCGAGTTATTGTGACTGACAAAGCAACTCGATAGTGAAATCAGGGAAAATGTGGCTTTTACAATCCGACTGCATAGACTCTTGGAGGCACCGTCTGAGAGCCTGGTGAAGTCAGTTTCAACCCTGGAATTCAAAGTTTAAAGCCCTAATTCTTTCTCTCCGGTGCGTTCCTTAAACCTGTGACACTTAAATTATATTGTGCCCATTAATGTTCCCGATAAAAAAATAATTATTTCACATTTCCCTGAATGAATGCCACTTGAAGCTTGCATGTGCATTGCCCAAGCCCCGCTGTCACATGCTACTATGCTTCATGCTGTTTATTCTGTTTTTAAATAGGTTGCCTCTGGAATCATTGATGCTATGTCTTCTCTCCATTAATAATTGCATGTCTCAATAACGCGTGCAGCGGTCCCATCAGCGAGAGCTAGAGGAACTGAATTGGAATCCGTCTTTTCATTTTGGGGGAAACAGAACATCCGTTGACTCTTCTCTATGATTTCTGACTGTTAGCCAATATCGTATCCACACAGCCATTCCCCCTTTAAACCCATGCACGTCAGTGGTGAACATTCTTTGATGTGGCGCCATACTGGCCAACCTGTGAAATCCATTTGCACTTGAGTAAGCATTATACTCATCCGTCTTCTCCATTGTTTCACCAAATAACTCAATGAGGTTACACAAAGAAGATTTACCACGAACCAATCAGCGCCCGCTTACATTAATCAGCCCGCAATTTTTAATTACAATCTGCTTGTAGCGGATTAAAATTTTTATATTCTCCCACTACATTCTAATTGAAAGAAATGATTCAAGTAAGGAAATGTTGCCTCTGCCTTTCAGGTCATCCAAATAAGTGTTCTCAGCAAAACAAGAAAACACTAAATCATGTTCAGTATACGTTTCATTCCGTCTTTTATTTCATGGCATTTTATAAACAAAGAATGACGAGTAAACAATGATGTCATTGTGCTTAAATCTCAACCATTCGCACCAGGTATTTTCTGTAATATTTGAAGGATTGGTTTAAAAGCAATTCCTCCAAAGAATGCACGTTATCTCCTGAATGTGCCGAGGTAAAACACTTTGAAACGTTTGCCTCTGATTAGCATATTTAAATATTCTGACGTGTATTTCCCCGCGTTCATCAGCTCTTCCCTGAATTTAGCCTCAGTCAGGACATAAATTAGCGGTGCTTGTGTCGGAACTGAACATGAATCCAACAACCTTCAGGTATTTGACACTATAATACCGCGTGATCGCTAAAAACAGAGGGATGAAAGATAAAACTTGGAATGCTTATTAAATTATAAAACCACCGGATATGCTTAAACGCAACACGACAAATTTCCTTTGTTTATCCATCTCTGGGTTCTTGGTGTTTTAACTGTTCTTGAGTTACTGGAGTCTATTGTGGATTCGATTGGAGAAGAGAAAGTATCGAAGCTCGATGTTTTCCAATTTATTCAGTGGGTGTCACACACACATTTGCCCATCAGTCCGGTGTGTGTGGTCTCCAAGATCGGCGATAAGTTTGGGACTTTTATTGCCCCTTCCTTAAACAGCCCTTGTGTGTCATTCACACATGTTCCGATGAGCTGATGAGCATGAATCCCCATCTTTTCAATGAATTATACGTGCGTTAGATTCGCCAACTTTCAAATGAGATCGGACTTTTTAACACCCCCTTATTCAATGTTCTCATAACCTTTTCAACTATGAGGACAAAAGGCTAAATTCTCGAAACCAACAGCTTAGCCCCTGTCCCTCCGTGTTCTGCATAAGATGGGGGTGACAGAATGAAGCACAATGCGCCAGTGGAAGGCATTTTTTTTTTTGTAAGGGATAAATTTATACTCTATCACATTGTTTGTACCATTTTAAATCACCAATTCATAATTAAACCTCTTATCTTCAACTACTTTTACAAGTGCAGTCCAGGGCTCCTTCTGTTTTCTGCATGTTTTTCTTTATTGGTATTAATTTTGCCTTTACTCCTAACATTACCTTTGGTGTTCCTACAGACCTTTATCACTTCACACATCTCTGTATTAAACTCCAGCTGCCAGCTGTCCACCTGATACACGAGGCGGTCCAAGTCCCCCCTCAATTAATGAAGACGTTGCTCATATTGGACAAAACTTCTGATATTGTGTCAACCGCCAAATTCGAAAGTGTATCCCCTACATCCACGTTTAGGCATTAAAATATATTTAGGGAACCGTTGCCCTCACAAAGAATAAGGGAGCCCCACTCTGCACTATCCTGTAATTCCAATAACAGATGTTCACCATTACTCTGTGTTTCCTGCAACCATCAGTCTACGTATCCATGTGGAAACTGTTTCTTTTCTTCCTATTAGCTTCAACTTTGCTGGAAATGCAATGTTATGATATTCCTCGGACCGTCTGTTGTAAATCCCTGGACAATATACCAATTGCATTACCATTATTAAAGCTTCCAAAAAGAAAACCATTGCGAATTTGACAGTCCACTTCTGTCTGCAAATTCTGAATCTCAATTACAGGAAACTCTGATATGAGACAGAGGCATTCCCAGATAAAGTCTCACACAGGCCAACATTTTCAATTGTGTTAACAACACTTAATTTTTGCAGCAGCAGCACATGAGAAACGTTCAGGTTTTGGGTTTTGAAATTAAATGAAGATCTAGTACAGAAGTGAAATCAGCCTTCTATTGGCAATGCGAGGCACTATAAATGTTGTAATTCTGAACAAAATCAGAAACTAATGAACTGCTCAGTTAGATTGGCAGCATCTGTGGAGAGACCAGCATCATTACACTGTTAAACTTGAAACCTTGTTCAACCGTGAGGGAATATACAAATGCAACAAAATGCTAACTCTAAAAATGTGGGAGTGTGAGGAAGAACACCTGAGATTATATGTTTACGGCAAGGTTGCAGGGGAATTATTTCCCAACGATTTTACTGTACAAACATAAATGATGAATCAAGGGCTGTAGTTCATCAGAGGTGAAGACACCTGTTCTATCATCGAAGCTCCATCGTCTGCACTCTGGCGTAGGTCATTAACAACTACGTAACAACGTTGACGGGGATTAACAGCACACAGCCTAACAGTATAGTCCTCGAAAAGATAATCAGTATATTCCAGTACCACAAGGCGAATAACAAAACAGAAGCATCTCTGCATGAATGGCGAGTACACAAGCAATGATCCAACGCAAAATATTTAGGAGTGAATCTAGATTTATCTCCAGAAACATTGGATGAATAAGACAGCAAAGGTCAACACCAGAATAGACCATCGGGTGTTGCCACTGCAACACTCCGCACCTCACGAAGTGCACCTTTAGTCTCAGCAGCAGAGTACTGTGCACAAAGGTCATCACACACACACACACACACACACACACAAACACATACACACACACACACAAACACATACACACACACGCATACCCACACACACACACACACACACACACACAAACACACACATACACACACACACACACATACACACACACACACACACACACACACACACACATACAGACACACACACACGCAAACACACACATACACACACACAGACACACACACACACACACACACACATATAAATATAAAAACATAGAAAATAAGACCAGGAGTAGGCCATTCAGGCCTCTGGGACTGCTCCACCATTCACTGTGATTATGGCTGATCACCCAAGTCAATAGCCTGCTCCCATTTTCTCCTTTATCTTTTGATGCTTATCTAACTCCTTCTTGAAAACATGCGATATTTTGGCCAAAACCTCTTTTTGTGGTAGCGAATTCATCAGGCTCGCCATTCTCTGGGTGAAGAATTTTCATTTCATCTCAGTACTAATGGTCTACCCCGTGTCCTCAGGCTGCGACCACTTGCTCTGGGCTCCCCACCATCCGGAACATCCTTCCTGCATCTAGCCTGTCTTGTCCTGTTAGAATTTTATAGGCTACTGTGAGATGCCTCTCAATCTACTCATGTCCTTCAAATAAACTCCTAACTGACACAGCATCCCCTGATATGTCAGACGTACCAAAGCAGGAATCAGCTTGGTAAATTTATTAGTATTATATTCGTTGCAGTTCAGGAGAATAAGGGGACAAAGTAATCAATTTATAAATGGACAATGCAGGAACAGTTTGTTCAATTGGATGATCAGTCATGATGAGGATGAATGGTGGAGCAAGATCAAAATGCTGAATGGTCCACTGCTGCTCCAGTTGTCTAAGCTTCTCTGTTTTTATCCAACTCAATTGCTCCTCATATGTCAGTCCCACCATCCCTGGAATCAACTGGTAAATCTTCGCTGCACTCTGGTTATATAGATATAACATTCATCTTTAGATAACAAAATCAAAACTGCTCACAATATTCCAGGATTGGTCTCACCAGGGTCCTGTCTAATCATAGCAAGACATCCCTGCTCCTGTACTCATATGATATCGCTATTAAGGCCATTGTACAACTTGCCTTCCTTGCATCCTGCTGGACCAGCATGCTTACACTCAACGACTGGTGTAGAAGTACACCCCCTTCCCATTGCACATTCCCCTTTCTCAATTTTTAGCAATTCAGATAATAATCTGCCTTGCTGCTTTTGATGCCAAATTAGATAATCTCACATTTTCCCACAATATTCTGCATCTGCCATGCATTTGCCCACTAACTCACCATGTTCAAATCACAATGAAGCATCTCTGCATCCTCCGCACAACTGACCCTCCCGAACAGGTTTGTGTCACCTGCAAATTTGGAGATATTGCATTTAGTTCCCTCATCTAAATTATTAGCATACATTGTGAATATCCAGGGTCCCAGCACCGACTCCTGCAGTACCCCAATAGACACTGCCGGCCATTCTGAAATTAAGACCCTTTTATACCGACACTTTGTTCGCTGTCTGCCAACCAGTTTGCTGTTCATATGAATACGCTACACCCAATCACATGCATTTTAATTGTACACACTCAACACTTATGTCGACTTTGACGAAACGCTTCTGAAAATCCTTATAAAGCACGTCCTCCGGATGCCAATCTTCATCTCTACTAGTGAACTGCTCGAAAGATTCCAAGCATGACTTGCATTTCGTAAATGCATGTTGAATTTGTCCGATTCTGCCACTGATTTCCAATGCATTCTACTAATTATTTGAAAACAGACTCTCGAATTTCCCCACGACCGATATCAGGTTAAATGACCTATAGTCCCCTGTTTGCTCTCTATCGCCATTTTTAAATAGCGGGTTTACAATCACTACATTCCAATCTTTAGTAATTGTCCTTGATTCTATAGACCCAATTTACCCACTATTTCTGTGGATACTTCCGTAAGTAGCCTGGGATGTAGATTATCAGGCCCGGGGGATTTAGCAGCCTTCAATCCCCTCAATTTCCCAAACACCATTTCACTGAAGCTCTGTTTGAATTTGTCCTGGATTTCCAAGGACTATCGATTTCCTTATTCCCCTTTATGTATTTTGTTCTTGCCCTTGATTCGCCGTTGTCTGGCGCCTCGCATAGGTTCCTATTCCCCTGCTATTTAAATTTAAACCTTCCCCGACCACTCAAGCAAATATTTCCCTAGGGACATAAGTCCCGTTTCTGCCCAAGTGTAACCCTTCCTGTTTGTACTGGTCCCATCGCCCCAAGAATTGGTCCCAATGTCCCATGAATCTGAACCCCTCCCACTCACATCATTTCTTCAGCCTCCTGTTCATCCGATATATCCCGCTATTTCTACTCTGACTAGCACGTGACACTGGCAGTAACACTGAGATCAATACCATTGAGGTCCAAATTTTCAACTTACTTCCAACTCCCTATATCCTGTTTTTAGAACCACTTCCCTTTTTACCTGTTTGTACCGATATGTATCACGACCACTGGCTGTTCACCCTCCCTTTTTAGAATGTCCTGAAGCTGCTCTGAGACATCGTTCACCCGAGCACCAGGGAGGCAACATACCATCTTGGATTCTCGTTTGTGACTACAGCAACGATGATCTATTCCCCTTACAATAGATTCCCTTATAAATATCAAACTCCCAAGAAGTTTTACTCCTCCCTTGTGCAGCAGAGTCAAGCACGGTGCAACGAATTTGGCTGTTGCTTCTTCCTCCTGAGAGGCCGTTCCCCTTAACAGTATCCACAGTGGTATATCTGCTTCACAGGGGAATAGCCACAGGAGATGCCAGCACTGCCCGCCTAGTCCTCTTTCTCTGCCTGGTGGTCACCTTACTACCTGTGGACCGTTACCCTGCGGTGTGACCGCCTCTCTATACGTGCTATCCATGATACTCTCCACCGTGCGAGTGTTCCACAGTGTCCCCAGCCGCAGTTCCAGCTTCAGAACCCAGACTTCCAGGAGCTGCAGCTGGAGACACCTCCCACACACATGCTGGCCCCGGGCAATGGAAATATTTTCGGCTTCCCAAATTAACTCATATACGTTCTCCTAAATGTTTCTATGCTGCTGACCTTGTTATGACACGGCAGAGGCTGTGTGCCTGGCGGTCCCAAATCCACGAGGGAAACTTGGTTCTACGAATAAAACATTTTAGTTATTTGTATTCATAACGAGAAGACTGAACACTGAAATGCTAGGTA
Organism: Isurus oxyrinchus; assembly: GCA_026770705.1. Lineage (NCBI taxonomy): Eukaryota > Metazoa > Chordata > Chondrichthyes > Lamniformes > Lamnidae > Isurus > Isurus oxyrinchus. The sequence goes on along the minus strand of JANJGN010000056.1, from coordinate 1,560,985 downwards.
TTGAAGCCATTAAGATCTTTAGAGTTTTAACGTTTCCAATTTAAATGAAATGAAAAGAAAAGATGTCTAACACATGCAGTTGCTTAACATTATTGTTAATAGCAAAATTCCTAAGTAACCTGACTGCCGAGCCCGCCGTCTTGTAAGGCAACAGTCCAAAATAGATTTTAAATGTGGAAAGACAGGCAATCTCAGTTATCCCCATTAAGGGCTGGACGCAGCAGAATCATGAAGACATGGCTGGAGGATGTTTTGGAAGCTTCGGCTGGATATCCCAGCGCCACTCCCAACATAGCCTTTCATTCTCCATTTTATACTTTTGGTCTCTTTTGAATCTGTAAATTCCATTGTCCCATATGTCTTTGAAAATGTCCGTTTCCATGATATAAACGCTTCATGTTGCTAATGTTGTCATAAACCTTTGGGATAAATAACCACACTGCTAGGGCTCACCTTGTTAGGTGTGATCATCCTGCGGCGTCATCGAAATTAGAACTGCACTAGTGTATCTTAAAACGCAAATTCCCCTCATCCTTACATGCTAAAGCTTCAGACATGTTTATATTTGTGGCGTTTCAAACACCTCCATAACTTATTTTCATGCTTCCAAACCTCGAATGCAATTGTCTCCAATTTATTAAATGATGCGCACGCACACACACACACACACACGTACACACATAAACACACACACACACACACACACGTACACACATAAACACACACAGACAGACACACATACACACACACACACACACACAGTGGCAAACATGAACCCCACCGCCCCCCCCCCCCACACGCACACACAGAAACTATCCAAACCCAACTAACAAACTTGCTTTCCAAATGAAGAAAAATAATATTATGAATCTTAATATTACCCTCCTAACAGCCTCATATCCGAAGAGCAATGCTCGTTTGATCAATGCATTGTTAATAAAGGGGACACTCTTGAAATCCCCATTGGATATGTTGGTGTCAAACTTTACCATTTTGGAACTGAGTTTTGATACCTGCGACACAAACAGTGCATCCCGATTTGAACTGCCAATGTTCTAACTATTTTTAATCAATATTCAGCCATAATCTTCTCAAATGACGGTGCAGGCACGAAAGGTAGAATTGCCGAGTTCAAATCCTAAGTCCGAAGTTGATACCTAGTTTCGCTTTCCAACTATTGTGGAACATAGGTTACATGCATGGAAGCAGAAGGCAGAAAGCAGAATAACTTCCCTGAATTTGGCTTTGCCAAGAAAGAAGATATTGCAACACGAATAGCGAAGGAGAATGGCGTTGTACCATTTAATTTAATAAAGTTGATGAAGACTTTTTCCATTGGATATAATTGATAAGTTGTCTGTAGATGACTAGTCACGAGGACCAGAGGAGATGCCGCTGAATAGATTGAGAAAGCGGAGGGTGAATATTGTGAAGGCGCTGACACGAGTCTCCCAATACTCCTCAGATAATTGGTCGGTTATGGCAAACGGGAAAGTGATAAATGTTGCATATACAATAAAGATATGCAAAGTCAAACGGAGAGAGAGAGACAGAGAAAGAGGGACAGACAGAGAGAAAGAGGGAGAGACAGAGAGGAGGGAAAATAGGGAGAGATAGAAAGAGCTGGTGTTGCTGATCGCATGGAGGGGACGGGAAAGGCCATTGGGCCATGGGTGAGACAGTGAGACAGCCCCCATCGGAGTCTGTGTAACACACACAGGGAGCTCTGTACCCCCTCTGCTGAGTGCTGTGACTTTATGCCATATTCAAAAAATCATTAGCACATAATTAATTATTAACCATAATCAAAGGAAACCTATGAACATTAGCGCTCCCACTGAACTCAGGAAGGTGCAACAGTTGTCAGCAGCTTTGGAGAGCCATTGTCCTCTCACTACAGTAATAGACTGCAGGGACAGTCAGCATGTTTAGAGCATGGAGTCTCTCAGAATCGTTATAGAGTGGACTGACTGCCATAATGTTTACAGAGCTGGCTTTCGGCACTATATTAATAGAATGGGGTGACAGTCAACGTGTTTTCAGAGCCCGTGAACTGTCACTTTAGCAATAGAGTGGGGAGACTGAATGTATTCAGACAGCCAGGGCCCTATCAGTATCATAATGGAGAGGGCAGACCGTAAGGCTCATTGGATAGTCTAGGGCTTGCTAAATAATTGAATGGCGAAACTGTCAGATATTAAACAGCCAGGGGCCTGTGAACGTGATACTAGACTAGAAAGCCAGTCGGGTGTTTTCCAGACCAGGGTTCTGCCACTATTGGAATAGGGTGGATAGAATGTCAGTAATTTTACAGATCCGATCGCCTGTCATTACAGTAATTGAATGTTAGGATTGTCAGAATAATTACAGAGCAGGGGGTCTCTCAATGCTGTCGGAGACAGGGCTGAATGTCAAAATGTGTACAGAGCTGGGGTCTTGCCACTAAGTGAATAGACTGGGCAGACTCTGAGAACGGTTATAGAGCTGAGGGCCTGTCACTGTAGTAATAAAGTGCGGACATAGCCAATATATTTACAAATCTGGGGGCCAGTCACTATAGTAATAGCCTGGGCGACGATTGCCATATTATGTACAGTGTCAAGTGTCTGTCAGTATATTAATAGAGTTGGAAGATGGCCAATAGGTTTACAGAGCTGGGAGCTATCACGACAGGGATAGAGTTGGTAGCCTGTCAGTGTGCTTGCAGATCCAGGGAATTGTCACTATATTAATATAGTGGGGACGCTCAGTCTATTTACAGAACAAGGGTTTATATATAGGGAGAGGCTGTGTAGGCTGTCATTATGTTTACAGACCCGGAGACCAGTCATCACACTAAGAGAGTGGGGAGAATATCAGTATGTTCATAGAGCTGGGAGGCTTTCACAATTGTAATAGAGTGGGGAGACTTTCTCTATGATTACAGAGTCGGGGACCTGTAAATATAATAGTAAAGAGGGTGCACTGTCAGTATTTTGATAGAACCGGGGTTCTTGCTCTAGAGTAATAGAGTGGGGAGAATGTTAGAATGTTTACAGAGCCTGAGCCTGCCACAATAATTATAGATTGGGGGAAATAGTCAATATTTTTAAGACCTGGTGGCAAGTTATTGCAGTATTACAGTAGGGAGACTGTCAGTATGTTTACAGACCCGGGGGCATCACCATATTAAGAGAGTGGGTAGACAGTTAGCATTGTTAAAGAGCTGCTAGCCTGTCAACATATTAATAGAGAGGCTGATCTGTCGCTGCTTTGATAGAAAGGTGGTTCTTTCACTAGAGTAATAGAGTGGGGTGACTGTCAGTATGTTTACAAAACCTGCAGCCTGTCAGTATAATAATAGTGTGGACAGATAGTTCATGCTTTGATTGACCTGTGGGCCTGTGATACAGCAATAGCTTGGGGGGAGGCATGGGCTAGGGGTGGAGGTAAGGGAGCTCTCAGTGCCTTTACTGAACCCAGGGCTTGTCACCATTGTAAAGTGTGGAGAGCCTGCCGGTACATTGACAGAGTGTGGGGTGTGTTACTTTTGGGATGCAGTTGTGCACTGTCTGCAAATTTACGGAGCCAAGGTCCTGTTGCCATAGTAATAGATTTTGGAGACTGACAGTACGTTTTCTAAGTAGAAAGTCTGGCATCATATTCATAGATTGTGGAGGTTATCCGTATGTTTACAGGCCAGTGGCCTGCCCCAAAGTAATTGAATGGGTACACTGTAAATTTCTTTACAGTGCCGCTGGCCTGTCCCTAAAGTAATAGATTCGGGAGCCTCTCTGAATGTCTGAAGAGCTCAGGGACTATCAATATATTAAGAGAGAAGATAGTCTGTAACTATATTTACAGAACCTGTGTTCTGTCACTATAGTAGAAACTTGGAGAGAATGTCATTATATTAACAGAGTGAACAATCAAAAGAGCAATAGACTGGGCAGAGTGTCAGTATGTTTACAGAGCCTGGAGGCTGTCTCTATATTTATAGACAGGGCAGAAAGTCAGCATGCTTAAAGAGCCAGGGACCTCTCACTATAGTAATAGATTGGGATGACTCTCGGTATATTTACAGGGTCAGGGGCCTGTCATTATTGAAATACTTTGGGGAGGCTGTAAGTTTGTTTGTAAAGCCGCAGGCCAGTCAGTAGTGTAATAGCGAGGTGACACTGTAAGCATGTTTAAAGGTCCGGGAGCCTGTCACTACCTTAATATTTTGGGAAGACTATCAATATATTTACAGGGCTGGTGGCCTGTCACTATTGTAATAGGTTGGACTGACTTTCAGTATGTGTAAAGAGCCGGGAGCCTCGTAATATAGTTGCACACTAGAGGCGGGGGTGGGGAGGTGGGTGTTGTCAGTGTACTTACCGAGCTGTAGGCCTGTCAGTAGCTTAGTAAGGAGGAGGGACTGTCAGTACTCTCACAGAGCAGGCGGCCTCTCACTACACTAATAGATTTTAACGACTGTGTGTTTACAGAGCTGGAGGTTCACCCCGGCTTCTTCCTCTCTACCCTGCAACTTCCCGCAGCCCTCTTGCTGCTTTAATGGACATCAGTGAAATGTATTTCCTGTATTTCCGACAGCAGCGACTACCCTTCAAGATGACGCCATTGTCTTTAATGTTTTTGGCTGCTGTGTTTGTCGGTTAAGAAATATATCTTTCTTTGAAAAGTAGTAGCGGGAAAGAAAACCGTAGGAGGGGGCGGTATACCCCGTTGTTTCTTTGATTTCCAAACCCCATGAAGCACGTCTGCAGCCCGGCACCACCTAACAAGCTCACAACCCTTCCATCACTTCTGTCCCTCCTCTCCACCTACTGTTAACAACTCTGCATCCATTAAAACTCGTCAATCCCCCTTCTCCCCGTTCCACACCCAGTGAAACTCTTTGCAAACACTTGATCACTCTTTGCCACCCTGTGAATAAGTTCCCATCCCTCTGCTCACCCTTCTCCACCACCAAAAACTGTTGCAAACGCTCTGGTCGCCTTTCCCAACGCAGTGACTCTCTTCCCAATCCTCTGACCGCCCGTTGACCACCTCTATAATCCATCCTAACAATTCGACTGTTCTATTGTTCTTCCCCAGGCACTGAAACTCTTCCCAAACCTCTTATCGCCTGTTTGCGCCCTTCAAAATCCATTCTAACAATGGAATTGTTTTTCTCTGGCCACTGAAACTTTTCCTAACCATCTGAACGCCCTTCACCACCCACTAAAACTCATCCCAAGCTCCAGATCCCTCATCATCACGCACTGTTACTCTTCCGAATACCCTGATTATCCTTCCCCACACATTGACATTACTCCCAAACACCTGATCGCTCTTCCCCACCCACTGAACCTCGCCCAACTCTTCTGATAACACTTCACCACTCACACAATCTATTTCCAACACTCTGATCCCACTTCGCCTCCTACCCAAACGATTCCCCACAAAGTGAAACGGCCTTCCCATTATTAGCCCATTCACCACACTCTGACCCACATCCTCAGCCCTGAAACTCTTTCCCATCTGCAGAACCGGTATCTGTACTGGAGTGGTTCTCTAGTTTTCCTGACACGAGCCAAGTTTCTGTCTCGAAAATATCTAGAACTTCAGTCTGCACGGAGCGCGGATCACTCAGCTGGTAGATACTCAGATTTGCAAACTGAAGGCCCAAGTGTTCCAAGTTCTGTCTGAGTGCTGCCTTCGGCAAAACTCAGTCAATTCCCATGAAACCATTGGAAGTGAGGAATGTGCGCTCAATTTCCCTGCTCCTTCAAAGGAACTAAAGGAGATGTTATTATAACCTGCAAATAATGTCCATCCTACCGATATTTCAGCAGCCACGATCGTTGTTATTCTTCAATAACAAGGGAGTCAAAGATTATCGGGATCGGCAGAATGAGAAGCTGAATCCACAATCAGATCAGCCATGATGTAATCAAATCGGACAGCAGGCTTAATGGGCCCAATGTCCTTATCCTGCTCCTAACTGCCAAGCCACTAGATCCTAAGCAGTTCGTTCAGCCGCTGAAATCCCCTATCACAACGTTACCCACCTCCTGCAGCAATTCACAAACCCTGGCCTACATTCCATGTCCCCTTCTACGCCTGAACTCATGCGCTACACCCTGATATTTGTGTGCTATTTTGCTCCGTAAATGGCCAGAGTGCTGACATTCGGAGTCACCTGCTTTATATCAGCCCTTCTGGAAGTGCTATTCAGATCACTCAGAGATTCCCCACATTGACTTCCACTGCCCATACCGTATAATTCCTACCTTTTCCACAAGCGCCATTCCTTTCCCAAGCACCTGGTCCTGGGACACGTTGGTCCAAAAAAGAAACCAGACAGGGAATGAAACAATGATCAATGCAGTAAGTTTTATTTCATCGTACAGCCCATTATTCAGAAAGGACAAAAACAGGGTCAGGGGTCGGTGGACTGACACAATCAAAGAGAGCCTGCTTCACAGGGACGAAGATTTCATTCAGTAAGAACATGGAGAGGTCGGGCTGCCGGCAATCCATCACCAGATGTTACTTTTTTGGTAAGCAGCATTCAATCCCAGCGACTGTAAAGAGGGTCTTCTTGTGTGGGGGACACGGAGAAGTTTGAAGTGTTCCACCCCTCCTACGGCAGGCCTCAAACCGTGCTATAATCCAAAATGAATAATTAATTGAGTGATCGTTGTGAACCCAGAGAGAGCGAGGCCGATGGGAAAACACAATGCTGAGTTTCTCTGTGTTATTGGGAATGACCTTGAATAAAACGCCAACCTGTACACTTTTATTTTTAATTCAAAAGCACACTTCCCCCCCTCCTATCGCCATCTACAGGCTCAAGCTTCGCCCTGAAGTGCAGTCCAAGAGTGGTTCTCAAAGTGGACACCATTACAGCCACACTCTGAGACCAGAGATAGTGAAATGGAAGGTCTGACATTTCTGTCTAAACCATTTCCTGTCAGGCGAAGAGTCCAAAGGGTTTCATAGACCATGGATTGTTACTGTAAGACCGAGACTGTTATCTATGATACAATGTGGCCAATCAGCTTCAGCAAACTCTCTCAAAAAGAGCTGGAGATTTGATAGGCTGAGCGGTTTCTGGTCATGTTGGTTGGGAGGGTGATGCTGATCGAAGGGACACGGAGAACTGCCAGGTTTTCAGTAATCGATCAGATATGCTCTGTCCCATGAATAGTTAGACAGGAGCTCTGTTTAATCTTTCACAGAAAGCATTACACATTCAACAGTGCAGCACTCTCCCAGTGGTGGGATGGATCTGCTGAGTGAGAAATCAACCCAATATTTGTTCACTCAGTTCCCGGCAGATGCAGAGTGACAACAGGTAAATTAGCCACTTGTCTTACAGGCATAATGTGTTTTCCCAGACACCAACCACTGTGAACGCTGCAGTATACATCGAATTAAATAAACCTGTCTGAAACCTTTTTAATCTCCCTCCCTGTCCTCGTTATGGAAAGCTGACTGATGTCTCGGGAGTTTTACCACAATCATTTCCAGATTTCCTCATTTTTCACCAGGGAGACGGACAGTGAGAGTCCGTGAAATTGACGGAGGGAGCAGGACTCAGGGGACATCCGATCCTGTCCTCACACACAGTATATGCTCTCATACTTTTCAGCACGGAGCAGAGATCGTGGTTACCACTACCTGGTGCTTTGGGACTGAGAGCAACTGCAGAGTTTCCCAATCAAATGACCCGTCTGGGTGTGATCCACCGACTCGGCGCTGCACTTTTATTGGTGCTCTGCTTAGAACATCCCTCAAGACCAACAATTCCGTCCAGCTGCTAAGCTAGTGACTGCAAATTCAGGGAATTAACCTTTAGAAGTATTTAATGTTAAAACTTTCTGGCTCACAAACAATCTTCTTAATAAAGCAGATTAAAACATAATTCTCAAATCCAATAACTTAGTTTAAAAATAAAAAAAATATCCGAGCACTGGCTCCTGAGTGCTCAGAGAAATTTACAAACATATACCTATGAATCCTTGAAGGGGTGGCTCTCCAGCAAGAGGATTGTGCTGTGCCATCATTAGAACTGCTATCATCAGCAAGATGAGAGTTTTCTCCATCTTCGGTGTACTTCCTCAGAGTTAGTATCAGGATGCTGTAGTTGATGTTTTCTGTATCGAATCTCCGAGATTGTGCTGCTTTTATAATCACACACACACGGGTACTGACATCACTCACTGAACTTATTAGAGCGGAAGGCGTTTCCCTTCCTGCTACATCTCATCTGCCTGAGTAAAGGCTTCAGGTAAGAGCTCCACTCGGTGTTCGCTTGCCAAACTTAGGGAAGGGAACCCTGAGGTGCAGCTAAGAGATGCAGTCCAGAAGAAACGGGACCTGCACTTATTCTAAGGAGGTTGAAGAAGAGTTTTCCTCTCGGGGTTGCCTATAAAAATCAATTGAGCAATTTGGATGAGTGAGGGTTCCCAAGGCCATGCTGTGGTCCTTTTGTCCAGGTCTAGGCAGGGGAAGTGAGGCCACTTCTCTGTGGTGGGTGGTGCAGAACAGCCTAAAACATCATCAGAAGTGTATGGTTGCAGGCAGCCAGGGAGGTCAGCCCCGAGAGTCTCACTTCGAAGAGTTGAAAAAAGTGTTACCCGAAGTGAAATTACATCGTAGAGTCAGTTGGACACAGAGCGACGCAAATCGGCCCATCCAGTCCATTCTAGTTATTGTACAATCCCGGTTAGCCCAGTTGGGCTGCACTATCCCCATGTCCCTGAATGTTAATTTCCTGCTAGTGCGCAAACAATATCCTTTTTTGGAATCATTGCCTATCTCTGCTTCCACCAACAAAGGCAGCGATTTCCTGGTCATTGCCGATTGCTGGATCAAAAGGTTATTATTCCCATGCTCCCTCCATCTTCCCCCATCCCCATCCCTCAGTAGATCTTGGCCAAAATAGCCAGCAAAGGAGAACATGTACAAAGAGAGGCTATGGAAATTAAGTTACACATGCTACTCGAATAAGCACGTAAATATTGTACAATTACATTAGGACAAGCAGGGTTGGCATAAGCAATTCAGGCCATTTGAAAGCTGATAATCTGGTACTGTCAATAAAAATATGAAAGTACCAGGTATAAAAAATAGTCACATTGTTCCAGCGTTTAAAGTGGAGGAAGAGCGCAGCATGTCAGGCACCCCAATGACATTTTAATTCCATCAGGAACAGGGATTCAGCAAATATAATTTTCACACAAATAATAGTTATGGAGAAATTATTATCAAGTGGGAGGGACAAATCTCCAAGACAGGATTGTTTACTTCCAGCTGTTTAAAGGAAGTATTTTGGACAATTACAGGAGCCCTAATCAAAAACGTGCAGCAATTTGCACACTTGTGTAACACTTCTTTCAATTGGAAATATTGCCTGTCACTCCGCCAGATAAGGAACGTGTCAGATGGAAACCAAGGGAACTCTGGCCACTATGGCCTCTAATTAGCCCCACACTTTCGCTAGTTATTATTTTGCTCTTGGTCTACGTTAAAACAACCCGTTTGGTTTTCCAATATCCTACCCAACGATGCTTTCTCTTGCACTGTATTGGCTTTCCTGATTTCCATTGTAAGTCCCCCCATTTCACTTTTGATACACCCCTAGGGACTCCACCATACTGAGCCTCGGTATCTTACTGAAGCTTCTATTCTTTTTCTTAATCCATCTTTAATGTCCCTTGACACCCAGCGTTCTCCGGATTTGCCTCTATGTATATACATGCATTTATAATTGCAGACCTGAATAGATTCTTGACAAGCAAGCGGAAGATAAGTTATGGAGGGCATGGGTGTGTAGATTTCAGGTAACTATTAGCTGAGCCGTGACCTTGGTAAATGAAGGAGTAGACCCGATGGGCTTAAAGGCTTACTCCTGCTCCTTGTTCGCATGTTTGTATTACTGTTATATTCTTACAGGGCTGGAAGCTACTGACGGAGACTCTCAGGTCGAGGAAACTCATAGAAAACCCTGGGGGAGGGGGAGAAGCTCAGTTCAGTTCATGCCCTGTACTCAATGTGGTTGCTGGGCTACAATCGAAGCGTTTCTCTTGGTAAAGAAATAAAAAATGAATCATTTTCACTAAGAAGGTTGGCACAATAAGAGCGAGAGAGAGAGAGAGAGAGAAGCTCAGATGAAGCAAAAACAAACAAACAAACTTAGAGTCCGAATCCTGCGGATGCTGGAAGTCTGAATTAAAAGCAGAAAATTCTGAAGTCGGGCAGCATCTGAGGGTCATACGTCAGTGTGGAAAATGAGACATATATTGGGAAATAACCGACGCAGAGTTAGAGAGGGAGAGAGAGAGAGAGAGAGATGGAGCGACAGAGACAGAAAGAGAGAGAGACAGAGAATGAGAGTGAGTGAGTGAGAGAGAGAGAGAGAGAGAGCAGAGTGTTTGCCACATCTGCCCTTACATGAGTCTGCCCTAACACTGTCTGGTTTTGTTGTTTCCTAGGTGTCTGTGCAATGCTTTGCTGTTTCCTGTTAATATGCCACAGAAAAAAATAACTCTTAATAGTTATTCTTAACCCTCTTTGTATTTTTCTTCTATTTGTTTAAAAGCACCACCTGTTCATATGTGTTATATGCTTCCTTCTTGTTAACTCTCTGATCAATGGTAAATCACATAATGTTATTTGTTGGGGAATCAGCGATGGCAGTGCAATTGAATATCAAGGGCATTGGTTAGATTCGGGTCATTGCCTGGCACTTGTGTTGCTTGAATATTACATGCCACTTGAAAACCCAAACCTGAACATTGTGCAAGCCATGTTAAATTTGCACTTGGACTACTTCAGTGTCTGAGCATTCACAAATTGCACTACACATTGAGCCGTGAAAATCTTCACTTTTAACCTTACGATGAAAATAAGGCCATAGTTGAAGCAGCTGGGATGGTCAGCCGAGGACACCCCAGTGTGGAATTGCTGCAATGATGTACTTGGACTGAAATGATTAACCTCCAAATAACACAAGTGTATTGTTTTGTGCTAGGTATGAGTCAAACACTCTCTGTTGACTATTGACTCCAAATATTATCGGGCTTTTTAATGCCTCACTCTGTCAAAGGCTGCCTTGATGACAGAGACATCAATTCTCACCTCGCCTCTGAATTTCAGATCCTCTATCTAAGATTGGACCAAGGCTGCACTGAGGTCAAAAGCTGAGTGTTCCTGGCAGAACATAAGACAGAATATCAGCGAACATGTTATTGCTAGTTAACTGCCGCTTCTTTGTATATTGATGACCCCTTCCATTAGTTCACTTTATATGGAGAGGGTCAACAATTGGCTGCGGTGGATTTGTACGGAATTTTGTGCATATGACGTACCTGGGCAACTTCCCATGTTTCCAGGTATATGCTAGTGCTGTCGCTGCACTGGAACAGATTGGCTATGGGCGCGGCAAGTACTCGACCACAGGTCCTCAGTATTATTGCTAGAATATTGTCAAGGCCCATTGTCGTTGAGTAACCATTCCATTCAGCCATTTTTTGATATCACCTGGAATGAATCGAAATGGTTGATGATTGCCCCCCTCTCTTATCTGTCAAAAGTCATCTTCAATCTATACCCGCTCGTCACTGACTCCTCTGTCCATGAAAGTAGACACTTCCAAACACTCTATCCTGCCTCCTCACAGTTTTGTACATATCAATTAAATCTCACCTCATTTTCCTCTGTTCTAACAAAAAGCCCTAGCCAATCCGAACTTACCTCCCAGCGTAATGCTCCAGTTCTAGCAAAATACTTGCAAATATTTCTGTACCTTCTCTCATGCAATTGTATTTTTTTCTGTAAAGTGAGGACCAGGCCTGCGCACAGCTTTAAGGTTTTCTTCTAAGTAGTGTTTTAGATATTTCCAGCATAACGTCTCTGGTCTTATATACTATGTTTCGACTAAAAAAAAATGGAAGAATTCCAGATGTCATCTCAGCCACCAGACCAACTTGTCCTTATTCCTTGAGGCAACTGGGGCATTCACTCAAGTCCCTGATATCCTCTATAACTCCTATTATCCTCCCAGTTGTTGTGCAACCCTTTCCTTACTTAGCCTTTTTAAATACATCTTCTCACACTTCTGTGGGTTGAATTCCACTCGAAACATTTCTGTCCACCTGACCAGTTCCTGGATATCTTGCTGTACACTGGCAGTCTACAGAAACCCTCCTCGCTTTCAATTGCTCCGTCAATTTTAACCTGGCCACAAACGTCTTGATAATGCATTTACATTTCAAATCATTAAAACCACGCCACACACACAAAAACCTCAATGGAAACAGCCCTCTAATCACAAAAGTGCCGGTCAAAAATTACTATTTGTTTCCAGCCACTTAGTAAATTTTATATCCAGTTTTTCACATTCTCTTGGAACTCAAGGGCTTCTATATGTTTTAACGAGTCAGCCATGTGCAGCTCGTCATAAAATCTCTTCCATCATATTACTAATTCAATCAACCGCAATCACTAATATCAATTTCTCCAGTCTGTTTGGATAATTTATTGTTATTATCATTGCGAAGATTATTATTTTCATCTTCCTATATCTGGCTAGTATTGCTTCAGATTACACCTGAACTCATTTCTTACGTGGGGCATTTAAACATTACATGACTTTGGTGACATATTTTCATCCAATTGCCTCCGATGTTAGATGGGCTGTAGAATGCATTTCGCGTTATTTAAACTGTCTCTGATCCGCCCTTCGTCGAACAGCCCGTATCCCACCTGTAAATACGGTTTGCAGCAAGAACCAACTGCTGCCAATTATTTTAATGCTAAAGGAACATTTGGAAACTGACGAAATCGCTTCAGTTACAGAGACAGGCTGTGGAGAATAAGGGTGTTTGGAGGGGAGGGAAAGCACAGAAGATGAACAGAGCGACAAACATTGAACGCCTGTGTTTATCAGAATATGAGACATAGACACAAGAATGTTTTATTCTGTTAGATTAGCATGCCGCCCCATTCAATGCAATTGTATCTCGTAAATTTATTGTCTTCAAACGCTGAACTCTCCATATATCTTTTCATCCCAACGGCAGCAAAATATTTGATTAGAACATTTCTGATTATACTGAACGACCGAGTAATCTGCTTCTTTCTGTGGCATAAACGCTGCAAGATTCACAATGCTTTGAGTGAATACATTAGTTTGCATTTTACTAATAAATGGCTCACCCTTGTCCAGATTGTCCAGAGCTTAGAAATTCTCCCCAACATGCATAGATAAGCGAGCAGATGCATATCCCAGCAAATGAAATGCAACAAATCGAGCTCGGGAATGATGTTGAGACAGGTCTGCGGCAGAGGTTAAAAGCAAAATCAAGCTTTACAATAAATATGACAAAAGAAAATCAGAGAAAGAGAGACGGAGAGATTTGTTTTTCGTCATTCTCCCCTTTATTGTCCCTGTACTTACTGCAGGCTTTTCGCTCCAAATTCAGTAATGTTCTGTTTCATTTGTTCAACCAGGCTGTATTATTACTGCCTACTTTGTTTTTATTTTAGGGAATATCTTCCTCCTGATCACTTTGAAACTTGTGAAATATTTTCTCTGCTGTTCGACAATTTTCTATCCCAGTTCATTTACTCAAATGAAATTCCCACTGACAGAATATTAGTTCCTCCCGACTCCCAATCAATTATTTTTGGGCTTCTCTCACTTTTAGCATATTTCCGTTTTTTCTCAGAACAAGCTATTAATTTCCGACAGGTTATCTTCCCAGTTTCACCTAAAGTGATAATTCATTTCTCCTGCGGAAATTATTCAATATCTAGACCTATCAGCACAATTTGGGTGAATATCCTATTATAGTGATGGTTTCTGGAATGGAACTGTTCCTGTTATTTAACCTGGCTCTGACGCAGCCTTCACTCAGGAATGTGTTCTGGATTTGGAATTGTGATCAGTAGTGCAGCAGCAATTGCATTCAAATGATTCAAATGTTTCAGATGAAATTGGTATTTGGCAAAAACAGCTTCAGTTACAGAGACAGACTGTCAGAAATAAGGGAAAAATACCAAGAAGATTTAAAGAGCAACGCACAACGCGGGGATAGAAACATCAGAAATAGTAGCAGCGGTTTGACATTCGGCTCGCTGATGTTGCACAGCCAAACATTGGGATAATGCTGATATATCATTAACACTCCCTTCCTGCAGTATCTTCATATGACTTATTATCCAAAATCTACCACATTCAGCCCCAATTATGTACAACGGCTGAACATCGACAAGACTTTGCGTTGGATGATTCCAAAGTTCACAAAAATTGTGTGAAGTCATTCCTCCTAAAATTACCATGAGGTTATGGAGACTTAATCGCAGAGGATTTGTCTTAATTTTGATTTCCCAGCTAGCAAGTATAGTCAAACTTTGAATATATTCAGTTCAATTTGAATTGAAAGAAATGAGTTGTGGAATTCTGCTGAGTTCAGGGAGGCTGAACTGCGGTATAATTTAAATCCAAACATTAACTTCCCTCAGGTGAAAAACAACATCGTGCAAGACTCAACAACACTTTGATACATGCATGAAAGTTCGTTTTAAAACTGTGGTAGCAGCAGCTGAAACTGGCTCACGCAGCGTGCGGAGTTTGGGGGGTGTGGGAGTTGGGGTTGAGGTTGGGCAGGGTTTTGGGGGTAGATGGGCGGAGCCAGGGTGACGTGAAGGTAACGTCACAGGCCCAGTAATCCAGATGACCAAACTCAAATTCCACTGCGGCAGGTGCTGAAATTTAAATTCAATTGATAAACAGGAATTGGGGAGCTGGTCTCAGCGACGGTCACAATGAAACGGTTGTCGTAAAAATCCATCTTGTCACTAATGCCCTGAAGTAAAGTAAACCTGTCACCCTTACGTGGCCTGGCCTGCTTGTGAATTCAAGTCTTCTACAAAATGTTTAACCCACAACGACCCACTGAAAACTTATAAGCCACTCAGTTCAAGGGCAATTAGGGTTGGGCAATAAATGCCGGCCTTGACAGTGACATCAACCTAAGAATAACATAACACAGTAGGTTGTTGTGCTGGCAAAAACAATGATAGAGGAGACGTCTTAATTTGGAGCGTTGGCACAGATATGGGAGAGGGGCAGAGACAGAGCAGCAAATCAAGAGGAAACGCCCTGATCAATGCGAATGAAACAGAAAGAGAGGGAGCTCTGGTCTGAGGGGTTGTGAAGCGTCCCGAAGGGAGAATGAGGAAAGTGTTGTGAGTGTAAATGTGTAAAGTCACATTGATTTCTAAACGTGAGGGGAAGTAAGTATCTGTTGTTTCTCAGCTCATGACTTGAGTTACCCTGTCCGCCCGTTAATGAACCTGAATTAATGACAGAATCACGCAGCGCAGAAGAGGCCCTTCGGCCCATCGAGTCCGCAACCACCACGTGAAAAACACCTGACCTACCTACCTAATCCCATGTAGCAGCACTTGGTCATAGCCTTGAATTTTCTCATGTGCCAAGTGCTCATTCAGGCGTTAACAATGGATGTGTGGCAACGCGGCTTCGCCAGCCTCCCAGGCCGTCCTTTCCTGACCATCTCCACCCTCCGAATAAAAAGGTTATTCCTCTGAACCCCACTGAACCTCCTGCCTCCCACCTTGAAATTGTGTCCCCTCGTGACTGGCCCTTCAAATAAGGGGCACAGCTGTTCCTTCTCCACCATGTCCATGCTCCTCATAATCTTGTAAACCTCGATCAGGTCGCCCCTCAGCCTACTCTGCTCCAAAGGAAACAAACCAATCTTTGCAACCTCTGTTCATAACAATAATGTTTCATTCTAGGCAACATCCTCATGATATCAGCAGCAAGCACTCCAGTGCAATCTCATTCCTTCCTATAATGCTGGGTCCTTCTTGAGATGAGCTTCCTTATGGTCTGCTTTACTGTTTCTTGTTATGTAAGGTGAAAAGTAAATGTCTTAGTTCCACTTTGCGGTCCTAAATTTTTATCCTGACCCTAATTCTAAAGGCTACCGGCTCCTCTTTGTTGTATTCTTCTTTCTATTCATTACATTTTGTAATTACCTTTCACTTTACGTTCAATTTTGTTGAAAGGTGCCTTTTGCCATGGGGCTTTATTGTGACCAGCTTCTTCTTGATTTTCAGGAGAACATGTATTATTCTGAAGCTCCTTGTTGACGTTATAAAAATGCACGTTGTTATTTTATCCCTTTCCGTTTCATTATTTTTTCCTGAGCATTCCTTCCTGAGATCCATTCCAGTTCCCTGAATAGCAGCTGTGTACTAGTTATTAACTTTATATTTGCATAGAATTACATCTTCTTCAATGCAGCTTCCATGAAGATTGTGTTAAGCAGACCACCACATGCAAGAGAAGTGGAGGCATTCTTGAGTTTTCTGGTAATATTTCCTCTCTGGCAAACACCGAGGGTACCATTCTGTGAATGAGAAGGACAAACAATATTGGATGGTTGCTGAAAGATACTTTATGTGGTTGCAGGGATCAACTTATATATAAATATGCAGTACATCGACTTGCCAAAAATACATTCATTGGAAGTTAGGAGTCAAGAAACAACATGGCAGGAAAATAAAATAAAGACATAAATAAATGCATAAGCACAGATCCAGCTGCGTGGGAAAGGTACAGAGAGCAAAAAAAAAATTGACAGATGTGAAAGGAAGGATCGCAAATGGACAATATTTAAAGAAACATGAGCTGAATACCAAAATAACCATGTAAACATTTGACAATGGCATGTGACTAGCAGAATAGTTAAAGGAGAACCTTTGGATTTGGTGATTTTGAATACATTGCCTGAGGACTTGATCACAGGAGTTCGGATGTCTTCCTGCAGAATTACTAGCGCTTGGTGAGAGCTCGCGTGGAGTATTGTGTGAAGTTCTTTTCAACCTCCCTAAGGGATTATGCATTTCCATATAGTGAGTGCAACGAATGCTCAGCAGAATGTTTCCTGGGATGGCAGGACTGCCACATGAAGAGCAATTGGGCTGCGTAAGCCTGTATTTGCTGGAGTTTAGGTGAATGGGAGAGGGTCTCATTCAATGAACAACATTCTGAAAGGGATGGACATGGAACATCAAGTGATGATGTTTCCTCTAGCGGTGCCTGGAAATAATGTGGCCACAATCTCAGGTCAAGGATATACACTTGTGACTGAGATGAGGAGAAACATATTCACTCAGGTTCAGGTAGACATATGCCATTCCCCTCTACAGAAGGCTATGTTGGCCTGGGCACTGAATATATTTAAGAAGGAAAAAGATAGATTTATAGATGCTCAAGTTTTTAATAAACTTGATGAGAGCAAGAGAGTGCAGATTTACAATAAAGTATCACCGTAATGACTTTGAATAGCCGAGCAGTTTATAACGGCTAAATGACGTACTCCTGCTCTGATGTTCCATGTTTCTAACAATGGAATGGCCAGATGCGATGTGAGGCTAGTTACATCTGATATTTAAGCCATTGTCAATGAAAATAACGGGATTAAAGACATTTTGAATAATTCTGAGTAATTCTATATGACCTGCTGAATTTGTGCAGGTTCTTTGTTTTTATTTTTTGTTGTGATTTTCCAGAATCATCTGTGTTTTGCTTCTATTCAAATTAAATGCTCTCCTGTAGTATTTGAGTTGAAGGGGGACTTCAAAAGGCCAGGCATCCCAAGGAAATTAATAGTAAATCAGAAACAAAAGGCTCCACATAGTTCACGTCAGCAGGAGAATAGTATTGGAGAAATTAATGTTACAAAACACTTACAGATTTTCAGGACCAGATTGTTTTATTGCAGGATATTAAAGAATGCAGTCAAGCGCTACAGGTCTCTTTAACTATAAACGTATACCATTATGTTCAGTTGGCTACCTCTCCTTAACTTTAGAAAATATTGCATTTCGCTATGCCATTTAAGAAATAAATCAGAAGGAAACCAGGGAATTCTAAATCAGCTGGACTAAGCTTTGTTGTAGGGATGTTACGACAGGTCACTATGAGAAAAAATGCGTGTCAACATATCGAAATGTTTCAGCTGATCAGAGAAAGCCAACATTGCTTTTAAAGGGTAAGTTCTGCCTGAAGAATGGCATGTAATGTTTTGAAGTGACTACACAAGTGTTTTACAGAGGAGTGTCTATTATTTCTATGTGTATCTACATCTGCTGAACTCCTGCATAAGAGACTGTCAGCTGAGTTTCACACTAATCCAATTGCAGGCAATATTTCTTTGGCTAGAGATCAGTGGGAAGAAGCCAGAGGGCAGAGGCAATGGATAACGATAACGATTGGCAGGCTGTGACTCCCGGTGTCCCACAAGGATCTCAAAAATTCACTGCAATGACGAATAAATTAGATGAAGTTTGGAAGGCCACGAATATAACGTTTCTGATGACATAAATATAGGCATTAGTAACAAGGAATTTAAATGGAAGCTTGTCATTACAGCAAGGCTTTGATAGTTGAAGTGAAAGGACAAAATTGCAAAAAGTGGATTGTGATAAAGGCAATTGTGAGTTCCAACGGTAGGAATTGAAGGAACAGGTGCTACAGAAGATCATATGATTGATAGCGCTTTCACCACTGATGCATAAAATACATTCTGTGGATACTGGAACCCTGAAACAAAATTAGAAAATGCTGGGAAAGCTGTGCAGGTCGAACAGCATCTGTGGAGACATTAAAACAGAGTTAACGCTTCGAGTCCTTATGGCAATTTTTCAGAACTGAAGAGAGGTAAAAAATGTAATGAGGTTTGTGATGTTTAAGGTGGGTAGAGCAGGTGAAGCTGGATAGAAGGTCAGTGATAGGTTGAGGCCAAGGAAAGGTTGTCAGAGATATCATGGACAAAATGATTAAGAAGTGTTAATAATGGTGATACTGGCTAAAGGAGATGCTGATGGTGGCATTAAGATCAGCAAGAAGAATGTGCTAATGGTAGGACAAGTGCACTCTGGAAAGCATAACTTGAACAAGTGATAGATGGTATTTGTCGAAGTGGGGTGGGGAAGGGTACTGTTTTGGGGTAAAGCATGAAAACATGACCTAAGGTTGGGGAAAAGCAATGAATATAATTAAACCAATAAAAAACAAAAATATTTGGCTATAAAATGACAATTAAAAATGAAAAAGGGCTCGGAACGTTAGCTCTGTTTTTCTTTCTCTCCATGGATGTTTTTCGTCCTATTGAGATTTCCAGCAGTTTCTGTTTTTGTTTTGGGCTTGCATCACTATTCAGCACAATTTTAGCTCATCTGCAGCCTCAAGTTGAATTTCACACCAGTTCCCCATATGCCTTGATTCTCTGAAAATGCAAAAACTGTCCGTCTCAGCCCCTTGAATGCACAGCATGATGGAACAGACAAAGCCCACTGGTGTCAGGAATCCCCAAGATCCACAAAATCTGAATGCAGACATTTCAACTCGTCTCCAGCTAAAATGATCGATCCGTAACCCTGTGAATGTACACATGTGATTTATTTCGCCAGGCAATGGAGGCGGGGCTCTCAGTCTCTACTCTTGTCAGCCACTAATAAAACCGTGCATTTATCAATGAGAACACCACTTGTTCCACGATCCTGCAGGGAGGCCCAATTGAGTCAGCTTTTCATCACTGGTTAACCTTTTCATCCCAGACACCAACAGCGTGAACCTTTAATGTACCACTTTCAAAGACATTATGCTTCTCCTTATACGATAGCAAAATTACACACGCCATACCAGTGCAGGTCTCATCAAAGCCCTATATAAATGTTTATATATTGTCCTAATCTGGTGCAAAAATGCCCTTGCAGTACACGGCCACATTTACTTTGCCTTCCCATGTCTTTCTTTAGCTCCATGCAAATGACCTCGTTACTTGTCCCTGTAATAATAAAGTACCTGTGAAGCTCAATAGTCAGACGTTTCAAAACTTGAAAATTATTCTGTTTATTTTCTTTGCTAAAAACGTATATAAATACCTAAATTTCAATATCAGACACCGTTTGTCTCCTTGCTTCCCCCTTCATTTAAAATGCGTGTACCTCTTTGCAGCCTATTCGGGCCCACCCTATACTTTACAATTCTCACCGTCTTTTGTCTGTACATCAAACGTGTATACATTACTCTCCATCAGGTAACACAGTTTGTAAATAGGGGAGTCGCCAGCAGTAATCCCTCCGGTGCTCCATGAGTTCCAGCCGGACAAGTTGAAAATGTCCCATCTGTTCCATCTCCCTGCATCCTCCCTGTTACAAATCATCCATCGATAATACCCTGACTATTTAAAGTTGATATTGCGTGTTACGTTTTGCCTGGCCCATCAGAATCCAGATAGCTTCATTTAGAGAGAGACACGCTGCGAAAAAATGATGTAAATATACATTTCAGGTTAATAGGCCGAAGCTGACTGCAGACATGAGGTCATATGAATTTCAGTTGTCGGAGCTGGTGGAGGCGACTTTTTCCTTGCAGCTTACTTTCCAATTCACTTCAAACATGCCTGATCTTTTACCTTAGCTCCACTTCTAAAATTTCCCCAACGTCTTTAATTATTTTTCTACCAAAATCGTCTATGAATCTTATTTTGTAAAAAAAACTAAAACGCCTCAACTCTCTGCGGTAGAGGATGTCAAAGATTCTCAATTCTTTGATGAAGTAATTTCACTATATATTACAACTAAAACGCTGACAGTTATTTTCTACGTATAATTTCACAGCAATCCAGACAACAGGTGTGTTGTGCAATCTCACATTTTATAAAAACATTTTAGGAATGATGGTTGATTAGATGGGGTGGCTGGTCTGAGGCAGAGGTGAAACGCAATCGGTCAATATCCCTCCCGATTACCGCAACATCATTTAGGAACTAATGCCACTGTCGTAGTCCGGCACATCCAGGGAATTTGATTATTAAAAATGTGGTTTGAAAGCTAATTTTCTTATGTAAAATATGTTTCGTGTGCTTGCTCAGCTCCTGTAAAATTGTTTTACTAAGGGCGTGCTTTTCAGATATAATCATGACTGAGGAGAGAGAGAGATAGAGAGAAACCGTGTGAGATATAAACATAGACTATTTCGGCGCATGCCTCTATGTTTATTCTTTCTAATTCATCCATATTGTCTCTAAACCAGTATTGATTTGCATTTTGTTATTTTTGTAGGATATGTTAGGGTTTCGCTGATTTAGTCATTAATGATTTACTGCCAAGCTTCTGTTTCCCTGACGCTTCTATACTCCGCCCGAATCTCTTTTATCGTCACTCTACTCTCTGAATGATATCTACCTTCAGTTATACTTTGCTCGGATTCCTTTATTCATGTGGATGTTTTATGCTTGGCTATTTTGTTTCTCTTTTATTGGGACTAGTTTATCCCGAATACAGCACCCCACTCCCCCTCTCTAACTCCTTTCTTCTCGTATCTTTCTATTTCGTTGCCGAAAAATGGCGAGGTTTAAGTTCACGATGATTCCTCGATCATCAGCTAACATGATTGCTCCTAAATGCCCTGATTTGCTTCCAATGTCTAAATCCATCGCCACTGCTTTGGTGGACTCGCTGTCTAATGGTTTAGGATGTGTCCTGTGCTCACTAAAGGCCCCACTGCATTTTCCCCGTTCCCCAAACTTCCATCCCTGAAATATTGCACTGCTTGAAATTTCTATGATTACTAACCATGAATGTTGTTCATTTCATAGCTTTGTTAATATCTTTAACTTTATCTTTAAATTGATATCTAATACCTTCCAATATTTCTGCTACCTGGAATGTCATTATTCATGCTGTTCAAGCCACAGATCATGCAACGTTCCCCAGGCACTTGTTCCTGTTATGTAAATGCGCTTCTCCAACCGCAGAAAATGTGGACAACTTATTCAAAGTGTGTAAGTTCTATTATCATTTTGGAGAGAACGTTTCAGTTGCGCTGACAGGCTGCTAGAGATACATGAATAAAATGTGTATAAGAGCAAAGTGCATTGCACACATAATGACCTGAGAAATTAAACGGACACGAAGCAATTCGCCCTTTGAAATTCCTTTGATTTTAAACATGATGATGTCTGATCTATGACGTTCATAAACTTTCCTGCTGTACCTTCCTATCCGTTATTACCAAAAAACTTACATTCCAGCATTGAATGTACTCAGCAGTTGAACAGCCACAGACATTCGGGGAAGAGAATTCCAATGATTTATTACCCTTTTTGAGAAGAAGATGCTCCACACCTGAGCCCAAAATTGCCACTCCTATTCTCAGAATGTGTCCCGTCATTCTGGCGATACGCCCCGCACCCAGCCCGCCACACAGCCCCACAACCACACCAGACACCACCAGCCCCCGCAAAAAAATGTGTTGAAAACTGGGCGGATGAAGTCATTTATGCTGTAGTAACATAAAATGATTTAAAGAATGAGAGAGAGTGAGGTTATGATGCAGGGAGAGAGAGAGAGGGAGGGGCATGGAATGAATGAGATAGAGAGAGAGCGGAGAGAGGATAACTGGCATTTCTCACGAGCTTATATTTACTGTATGTATCCTTGTTAGTGCTTTTCTGATTTGCCTTTTGTCAATTGTGTCTTTCGGGTATTTTATTGATTCTGTAATTTATTAATTCATTATTTAATTTCGAAGTTTTCCTTTGCCTTTCTTTTTATTTTTGTTTTCTCCCCGAAACCCTTGATTTGCTTCCTGTCGTCTTCTTCTTCCTTGTCATTGCAGTTATTGCAAGCTTTTCACTCATTTTTTTAATTCTAGCTGTCTCTTTTCATTCATCAAGGAACTTATATTCTTGTCGTGTCTATTGCCTGTTTTAGTGTAAGATATTAGTCCAGACGCCTCTTAATCTCTCATAAACATATATTTCCTAGAGGTATTCTCTCTCTCTGTGTCACCAATACTCTATTCCAATTTACCTGCACAATTTGCATTCTCACTGCTACAATATCAGCTCATTCCTAGCAAGTCATATTTTGGAGTTTAGTTCCCCCTTGTGTATTTATCAATCTTGCTCCTAAATTTCTAATTGTATTCTGATTGGCAGTGCCTCTATTTCAACCTAATATGGTTTCTCATACCTGTGTCGGTGACTTTTCAAAGTCTAAGTTCACGACCACTGATTTGGTGGGTTTGCCTAATGGGTAAGCATTCTGCCCTGTAACACAGATATAATGACTCAGTCTAAAATCCCTCCAAGATTAGTTGGGCTTTAGAATGATCTTGGCGTTGTGTAACATATATCTGATCCTCTCTTCGTTGAAGAACCTGAATCCCACATGTAAATACTGTGCTCAGCATGAACAAATTGCTTGCCAAATATTGAAGGTAAATTTGTATACTGACGAAATCGCTTCTGTTACAGAGCAGGCTGTGAAAAATACGGAGAAAAGTACCACAGAGGTTGACCAGAGCGAAACGCATTGAACGCATGTGATCATCAGGATATATGATATAGAAGCAGGATTAGCTCATTTAGTCATCTCAGCTTGCAGCCCCATTCAATTCAGTTGCATCTAATATTTTACTTTTCATCAAAAGCTAATAGACTCCATAAAGCCTTCCATCCTAATCACATCAAAATGTTTGTTAAATCATGCCCTGTTGAGACTCGACGATCGATCAATCTGCTGCTATCTGTGTCAGAAAAATATGTGAAAAAAATGTGGTCATCTTCCTCATAAATGGCTGTCCCTTGCCCCGCAACGCCAGGGTTTAGATAATCCTACACATATTTATACATAAGCGAGCACATATGTATCCCTGTAAGATTAAATATAACTCAACAATGCCTGCTATGGAAGTGGATGAGATGGTGACGCAGATCTACGGCTGAGGTTCAAAGCAAAAGGAACCTTCCTTCGAATTATAACGGCCGAAAAAAGATATATATTTCCGGGACTGTAAAAGCTGAGGTCATCACGTGAAACATTTCCAATGTGTTTTCTGTGCTTGTGTGAAGTTAAATGATTCAATATTAATCTTCTCTTAGAAGGTCGGCCCCGAGAAAGAGGAACAACGAGAAAGAGAGAGAGTGAGACACAGAGAGAGAGAGAGACAGAGAGAGATCTGCTTTTCGGCATCATCTCCTTTATTGTCATTGTAGAATATAGGCTTAAGACTTTAAAATTAGTTTTGTTCTGCTCCATCAATTTATCCAGTGTGTTTCATAAATGGCAATATTTGTTCTTATTTTAGTTGAACATTTTTCAACTGAATACTACTCATCACTTTTAACGTGCTTTTACTGTTGTTCGTCTATATTCCGTTACAGTTAAATAACATGAATTACATTCCCATTGCCAGAATACGAGTTCCCCCGCCCCACCCCTCCCCTTCCACAAACTGAATCTATTATTTTCCTTTGGATTTTCTTGCTCCTACTTTTTTCACGAATCCTTGTCAGAACGAACTATTAATTTCTGATAGATGCTTTTCCCATTTACACATAAAACGATTGTTCATTTCTCCTATGGTTTAGGTTCGAAGTTTAATTCCGCCAATACAATTTTGCTGGGTTTCATAATAACCAGGTAAAGAGTGTGTCCTCTAACTTACATTAAATCACCTCCCAGGTCCCTCCCATTTCCTAACCGCCACCTTGCCAGATTAATTGTTGAAGTTGAAAACCAACAGGACAATGATCATATGAATGTTATTCTTTCCATAGCTTTGCTAACCTGTTCCTTTCTAAACACCAGCCACTATGTGATGGTTTCTAGAAAAGCCTGTTTCATGTTATTTAAACTGCGTATGATTCGGCCTTCCTCGAAGCACTAGTTCTCCCCATCTAGTTCTGGGCAGCTGATCAGCAGCAATTGCTAACAGTTTATTCAAATGTGTTAGACAAATTTTGAAGTCGATGAAATAGCTTCAGTTCCAAAGGCAGACTGCCAGCAATAAGGGAAAAAAAATGAACCAGGTAGATTTAAAGAGAAAATGTCAGAAATATAAGCAGCGTTATGCCATTTGGCCGTTCGATGTTGCAGTGGCAATTATATAATAATGCTGACCTATATTTAACACTCCCTTCCTGCAGAATCTTTACAGGATTCATAGTCCAAACGTTCGAAATTTCAGTCCTAAAAATTCACAAACAGATGAACATCCACAGCCCTTTGTGGTGGGGAATTTCAAAGATGGCAAACCTTTCTCTGAAGATATTGCTCCAAACTCGGTAATGGAGTTTTATTCTCAGACGGTGTTAACTCATTCTGAAACTCCCAAGCTCGCAAGTATACATAACCGTTTGAACAAATTCACTTCAAGTGAAATGGAATAAAATTGTTCAGGATTTTTGCTTAGTCAAGGTAGAGGCAGATGTACAGCAGAATATAAATTCAAACATAAACATACCTCAGATTTACAGGAATAGTTTGCAAGAGTCAAAGCCATTTTCGCACATCCATGGCAGATATCTTTAAAAGTGGGGCTGTAGAAGCGGAGTTAAGGTCTTACAGGGACGGGGCACGAGGAGACGATGGCTTAGCGCTGTTGTCACTGGCCTAGTACTCCAGGCTGCCAGGGCTCACATTTCAGCACGGGAGCTGTTGGAATTTGTAACTCAATTCATAATCGGGAACTGGGAAGCCATTCTCCGTAATAGTCACACTGAAATGTTTGTGGCAAAATTTATATGGGGTTCAATCATGTCCTTTAGGAAAGGAAACCTGTCTTCCGTTCATGCCATGGCCTACATGTGACTCCAGATATACAACAAACTGGTAGACCCTTAATTACCTTCTGAAGTAGTTCAGCAAACCACTCAGTTCAATGGCAATTAAGGATGGGCAACAAATGCTGGCCTTACCAAAGGCACCAAGAAACAGCTAAGATACAATAATTAATTATTGTATTGGCACAGATACTATACAGAGGCAGTCGTAATTTAGAACGCAGACACAGGTAGAGGAAGAGGGGCAGAAATTAAATAGCAAATGAAGAGGACACATACATTAGAATATAAATGAGACTGAGGGAGAGGGAGACCAGGACAGAGAGGGTTTGGAGCGTCGAAAAGAGAGAATGAGATTTATGCTGTTGTTGTAATGGTGTAATGTTGAATTTACTATTAAAAATGGGGCAAAATAACGTCAGTCATTTATCCAATTTAATGCCATTATCTGAGTTTATCTTGCCTGTCCTTTAATGAACCTGACTTATTGCAGATTCCATTTTGATGGTAGTTTTTCTGTGGCATGTTTTACCATTACTTTATGTTAGGTGAAAAGTAAAGTTTATCGTTCTTCTTTTCCTTCCAAAGATTTAGATCCGACATTGATTCTAAAGGCTTCTATTTCCACTTTGTTGCATTACTCTTTCTGTTCATTGTACATTTCTCTTTCCTTTAC
The DNA here is from genome assembly GCA_026770705.1 of Isurus oxyrinchus. Classification (NCBI taxonomy): domain Eukaryota; kingdom Metazoa; phylum Chordata; class Chondrichthyes; order Lamniformes; family Lamnidae; genus Isurus; species Isurus oxyrinchus. The sequence goes on along the minus strand of JANJGN010000056.1, from coordinate 1,534,663 downwards.
ATTCTGCTGAAAGCTGTTAATTTTGCTCATTGTTCATTATTGTGATCGGCTTGTTGTTAATTTTCTTGTATTGCTCTGAAGGCTAGTGTGCAAATTTGAAAATAATGCACGTTGTAAAACAGGAAAGGTGGGCAAATCATGGCTTACTAGGGCAGTTAGGGAAAGCATTAGATGCAAGGAAGGGACATACAAATTGAATGCGAAAAAAACAACAGACCTGAGGAATGGTAAAAGTTTATAATTCGGAGAAAAAGAGGACCAAGGGTTTGATTAAGAAGGGGGAAATTGAGTCCAAGAGTAAGCTTGCAGGGTAAACATCACGTGACTGTATTTTTTTTTATCGGTGTGATAAATGGACAAGATTGGTGAACACAGATGTACATCCCTTACAGTCAGAAACAGGGGAATCTACATAGGGGAACCAAGAAATGACTGAACAACTAAATACATACTTTGGCTCTGTCTTCACAAATGAGGACACAAATGACATGCCAGAAATGTCGGAGAACTCAGGGTTTAGTGAGAGCGAGGAACTCAAATAAATCAGTATTAGTGGATAAATTGTGTTTGTGAAATTGATCGTATTGAAGGCCAATAAATCATGAGGGCCCTATAATCTACAGCCCAGAGTACTTAAGCAAGCGTCCCTGAAATTAACGGATGAATTGGTGGTCATCTTCCAAGATCCTATAGACTCTGGGAGAGTTTCAAAGGAATGGAGGTTAGCTAAGGCAACCCCACTATTTCAAGCCGGAGGTAGAGTGAAAAAAGTGAATTATAGATCAGGCAACCTGACGGAGGTCGTGGGGAAAATTACAGAGTTAATTATGAAAGATTTAATAGTTGAGCAGTGTGGAAAAATTCATGGCAGAATCAGACAGAGTCAGCATGGGTTTACGAAAAGGAAATCATGGTTGACAATTCCACTGGATTTTTTTAAGGATGTAACTTGTAGAGTTGATGAGGGACAGCCAGTTGACGTGGTTTATTTTAACATTCGGCAGGCTTTCGACAAAGTCCCACTTCAGAGGTTGGCATGTAAAATTAAAGCTAATAAGACCGAGGGTAATGCATTGAGATCGATAGAAAACTCGTTGGCAGACAGTAAACAAAGAGTAGGAATAAGCAGGTTTCATTTACGAATGGCAGGCTGTTAGTAATAGGGTACCACAGGGATCAGTGATGGGTCCCCAGCTTGTCACAATTTATACACGTGATTTTGATGAGGGAACTAAATGCAATATCTACAAGTTTGCAGTTGACACAAAACTGAGTGGGAAGGTGAGCTCTGGGAGGAATGCAGAGATGCTTCAGTGTGATTTGGAGACACTGCATGAATGGGCAAATACATGGCCGATGCAGTATAATGCAGATAAATGTGAAGTCTCCACTTTGGTAGCAAATACAGGAAGGAAGATTATTATCTGAAAGGCTAAAAATTGAGAGAGGTGAAAATGCAACAACACCTGGGTGTCCTCGTACACCAGCCGTTGAAGGGAAGCATGCATGTAAATAATGCTAATGGTATGAAGGCCATCATGGAGAGAGAGAGAGGTACCGTGTACAGTAGCAGGGATATTATGCTGCAATTCTACGGGGCCTTGGTGAGACCACACCTAGAATATTGTGTGCAGTTTTACTCTCTTTATCTGGGGAAGAATGCTTTTACTGTAGAGGGAGTTTGTGAATGTTTACCAGACTGATTTCCGGGATGGCGGGACTCACTTATGAGGAGACTGTGAATCGGTGAGGATAATATTCTCTAAAGTTCAGAATAATGAAGGGGAATCTCTTAGAAACCTGGAAAATTTTAACAGGACGAGACAGGGAAAATGCAGGAAGGATGATCCCGAATGTGGGGAACTCCACAACCAGGGGTCACAATCTGAGTGTACGAAGTTGATAAATTTAGATAATGTAGACCTGTGGAATTCGCTACCACAGAAAGTAGTTGAGGCCATGAAATTGTACGTTTTCAAGATGGAGTTGGAGCTAGTTCTTGGAGCTAAAAGTTATGGCGAGAAAGTGGGAGCAGCCTATTCGGTTGGATGATCAACTTGATCATAATGAATGGCTGATCAGACTCGAAGGGCCGAATGGCCTTTTACCGCTCTTATTTTCTATGTATATGTTTATATTTCTTTATCTCTTTCCTCTCATTTCTTTCCTTCACATTCCTTCCTGACATCCATTGCCGTTCCCTGAATATCAGCTGCTTTCTAGCTATACATTTTATCTTTGACTTACTTACATCTTTGTCAATGCAACTTCCATGAAGTTTGTGATAAGCAGATCAGCATAAGTAAGAAAATTGGCAGGAACGTTGAATGTGTCTGAGGTAAATTCCTCTCTGAAAAACAACGAGGGGTAAATCTGTGAATGAGAAGGGCAAACGATATTGGAAGGATTTGGAAAGATAAGTTAATTGGTTACAGACCACAAATTATAACAAAACTTACAACACACCTACTTTCCAAAATCACATACAAGATCAAGCAGGGGGTGAAGAAAAAATATGAAAGGAGAACAAAATAATTAGGTAAATAAATGCAGAAAGGACAGAGGCTGGGGCATGGGAAATATACAAAGAGAATTAAATGGTGACAGAACAGAAAGGAAGAGTTTTTAAAAGAGCTATATTAAAATAAACGTGCAAAAAATTCCAAACTCACCATGCAATGTTAATTACCTCTCTGAAAGGGTAAGGGAGAACCAGTGGAAGAGGTGTATTTGAATTTTCAGAAAGATTTTGATGAAGCTTCAATGAAGCGGTTAGTGCGCAAAATTAAAGGACATGTGATTTTGGGTAAATACGGTGAGGAGGGTGTGAAGAGACTTCAAGACATTTTAGACAGGTGAACAGAGTGGGAAATTGATGGCAGATGCATGAAAACGTCAAAAAGTGAAAGTTATGTACATTGGTGTTGAAAAAAGATGGGAGAGATTTTTCTAAAATGTTGATAGAATTTGTAGTGTTGATTTTAAAAAAAGGACATAGGTTTCCTTGTACACCTATCACTGAAAACAAAAACGGAGTTTCAGGAAGCAGTTAAGAAGGCAAATGGTACTTCATTGCCAGAGGGCATGAACACAGTAGCAAGGATGTCTTGCTGCAGCTTTATAGGCCCTTTCTGAGACCACTGCTGGGAATATCGTGTGCAGTTTTGGTCTGCGTCACTACGTAAAGATCGAATGCCACAGACATCAGGGAAGGTTGATTAGAATGACACCAGTCATAACAGGTTTGTCGTATGAAGTATAATTTGGCCGTTTAGATCTAAATTTCCTGGAGTTTAGATGAATGAGATTGGATCACATTGGGAGGTATAACATTATGACTTGGATGCACAGACTGCTTGCGGTGATGATGATTCGTCCGGCTGAGGCGTCGAAATTAATGTGGCCACTCTCTCAGTGTGCGGGATTGGCCACTTAGGACTGAGATGAGGAAACATAATCTTCACTCAGAGGCTGGTGGACAGATGGAATTCTCTACTACAGGACTCTGTGCCGGCCAGGTAACTGAATACGCTTGGGGAGGAAATAGATTGATTCCTGGAAGCTAAAATATTGAAGGGATGTGGGAAGAGCACGAGACCACGGCGTTAATTTGATGGATTAGCCATGATGACAATAAATGGCGGATCAGGTTTTGGAGAGGCAAATGGCCAACTCCTGTTCCGATGTTCCATGTTTCTAGGAAATGAATAGTCAGAAGCAATACGAGATAAGTTATATCTGATAATGGCGCCATTGTTCAATAAAATAAGGAGGTGCAGACATGCTGAATAATTACCTTCGTTAAATACTTACCGTGAAGGAAATCATACAACATACCAGCCATCACAAGGAAATTATTAGTGAACCAACACAAAGTCTCAACAAAGGGAATGTAAGCAGGATAACCGTAATTGAGAAATTAATAGCTCTAAACACTGAACATTTTTCAAGCCTGGACTAATGCATTGGAGGACATTTAAAGATGTAGTCAGGCTCGTTGTAGATGCCTCTGAACATAAACTTACACAGTTTTGAACACTTGGCTACCAGTCCTTAATTGTGGAAAGTATTGCCTGTTCTCTTCGCCATTTAAGAAATATGTCAGAAGGAAACCACCGAATTATCGGCCAGTTGGGCTAGTATCCTTTCGTTGAAGGGTATTATCGGCAGGTATTTCTACTGTATAGCGTATGTAAACACATTGAGGTGTTCCTGCTATTCAGATAAAGCCATCATTGGTTTTTAAATGGTAGGAGGTTTAGACTGACGAATTTGATGAATTTATTGAACGTAACTCAAGTAATTGACATTAGAATATCTATGGACTTTACGTGTATCAACATCTTTGGGACATCTGATAAATTCCAGCATAAACGATTGCTAGCTAAGTAGCATTCTGATAGAATTGAATGAAAATTATGACTTTGGCTAGGTTTGAATGTGAAGAAAACCGAGGCTGGAGGCAATGGGCCGTGATTAGGTTTGGCAGGTTGACTACCAGCGCTCAGAAGGATGTCAACTGTTCACTGTAGTTACTAATAACTGAGATGATGATTAGAAGACCACGAATGTAATATTGACTATAGCAGAAATATAGGCATCATTACAAGCATTGTAAATCAAAGCATAGGATTTCAAAGTTGTTCTCATAGTTGAAGTGAATGGAACAAAACACTAACAAATGGATTACAATGTAGGCAACCGCGATTTCTAACCACAGGAACTGAAGACATAAGAGCTGGAGTGGATCAAGTAATCCATGGAGCTTCAACCGCTGTCAGTACATTCATGGCAGATCTACGAGATTAAACTTCAATTTCACACCCAGGCCCCATACCCCCTCGATTCTCTGAAAGAGCAAAGACAGGCTATATCTGTCCTTTGAATGGACAGAGCGATGGAGCAGACAAAACCTACTGGACTGGTGAATTCCCATTATCCACACACGTTTGAATGCAGAAATTTCAAGTCATCGCAGCCCAAAATGGTGAACTGCTTATGCTGTGAATGTGCCCAAAATCACTAGTTTCCCATTGAGGCTAGCAAAACTCTGTCTACTCTTCATAAACGCTGTATTAACCGTGCATGTTTCACTAAGATCACCGATCATATTTCTATACTGCAGGGAGGACAGATTGAGTCACCTTTTCATCGTTAGAAAATCCTTTATTCCCGGGAACCAATCCAGGGAAGCTTTGCTGTATCACTTTCCAAACTAACTATGCTTCTATTTATAAAGGAGATCAAAATCACATAAACTTCTCCTGAACAGACCTCATAAAAGCCCTAAAAAATAGTGGATAGGTGGTCTTATTTTTTCAGTGTACACACACATACTGTTTGCCTTCCCAGTGGCATTCTCTAGCTGGATGCAAACATTTTGCGTTCCATGTTCCTGTATTTATAAACTAAAATTCTTCCGAAGAACAAAATTCAGGCATCGCAAAATTGAAAAATCTGCTGTTTTGTACATTTAGTAACAACATTTATAAATTCATACTATCAGACTGCGACTGGCCTCTTAATTCCTCCTCAATTAATATGGGCTGATCTCTTTGCAGCCTATTGGTGCCCTCAATAAAATTTACAATTCTCACCGTGGTTTGTCTCTGGACCAAATGTGAATACAGATCATTGTTAATACAAGTTGTGAATAATGGAGTCACCAGCAATGCGGCGCTGCACGAGTCCCAGCCTTACAAGTTGAAAATGCCCCACCTGTTCCATTTCCCTGCTCCTTCTATAAGAACTTGACTGCATCCCTTTGTGCGTTACACTTTTCCGTGGCACCACACAGTTCAGAAAGCTTCATTAAGACAGCGAGGGAGAGAGAGAGACAGCCTATGGAAAAATGAGCTACAAACATGGAGGAGGTTAGCAGAGTTAAAGGCTTGGTAGACATGTGAAGGTCAGTTGTTGGACCTGGGGAAGTTTACTTTTTCCTTGTAGTTTATTTACCCACTCACTTTAAACATGCCTGATCTTTTACCTTAGCTCCATTTCTAAAAGATTCTCAACAGCTTTCACCCAAAACAGCTAGTAATTTATGTGTTGATTTTTCATCAAAGGCCAAGCACCTGCATCTCTCTGCGGCAGAGAAATTCAAAGATTCACAACCCTTTGATTCAAGAAAAATTTTCATATAATACACCCAAATCGCTGACAGGTATTAAGGGAAAACAAGTTGTCAATTATCCAGCCAGCAGATGCATTCGTGCAAGTTCAATTTTTAAATAATGATTTTAGGGAAGATGGTTGGTTACTTGGGTGGCATACCTGAGGCCGAGGTTAAAGGCCAAATGAAACCTGCCTCGACTAAATTGAGAGAAAATGAAATCCTGCCGGGGATGTAATTTTTGAGGACTTCTTGCTTAATGTGTTCAGTCCGTTTGCAGGAATTGTGTGATGATAAATGCTGCAAAATTTATCATGTGCTAGAGGGTCGCCGGAAAAACAGAAAGAGAGAGAGATCGTCCTGCTTTTCGACACTCGCTCATTTATTGTCATAGTACTTACTGCAGGCATCAGGCTTTATATTTAGTTTTGTTCTGTTTGATTGATTCATCAATGTATTTTATTATTGGCTGCTTTGCGTTTATTGGGTTTGAATTTATTTCTCCTGATTAATTCTACTATTGATCAATTTTAAAAATGTTTTCAGTTCTGTTCATCAATATTCCGTTCCAGTTTATTTACCGAAATTACATTGCCATTGGCGGAATGTAAGGTTTTTCCCCCAATCATTTTTTTTATGTTCTTGCTTCTATTTGTTTTTTCAGAAACCTTGTCACAACAAGCGATTAATTTCTGACATGATTTTCCTATATACACCTATAGTCCTTATCTATTTCTTCTGTGGCTTATATTCGAAATCCAAATTCTTCAACACAATTTTGGTGGGTCTCCTGTTAACTGAGTAATGGTTGTGCCCTTCAATCTACATAAAAAAGCCACTAGGTTTCCTTTCCCAACCATTCCTTGCCAGATTAATTGTTGTAGTTGAAATCGCACATGATAATTATCATTTGAATATAATTTATTCCATAGCTATATCAGCTTGTTTGATTTCAAATCACTGCCTCTTTGTTATGGTTCCTAAACTAAACATGTTCATGTTATTTAACCTGTCTGTGATGCAGCCTTCCAAGAGGCGTTAGTTCTCAATATCGATTTATGAGCAGCAGATCACAAGCATTGGCTAATATTTTATCCAAATGTTTCACATATTATATGACGACGACCAATCCAGCATCAGTTACAGGAACATACGAGAAATAAGAGAAAGCAGAAACCGAGATGATTCAATGAGCAAAGCACATAGCAGGCATTCAAATATCAGACAGAGAATCAACTGTATGTCATTTGGCCCTTCAATGTTACATTGGCAATTAATATGACAATGCTGATTTTAATTTTTACTCATTCACGGGGTGTGGGCTTCGCTGGCTGAGGCAGCCTTTATTGCCTATCCCTAGTCTTTATGAAAAGGGATGGGCTTTATCAAATGAGTTACAGTCATACTGGGTGGGGGCTGCAGTTAATTGGCATTGCGGCAGTCACTAGACTAGTAATGGAGAAACCAGGGAATAGGTGATTAGGAATTCTGAAGCTAGTCTCAGTAATGCTCTCACATAATTAGTTGGCAGAATTAATTACCCACTGAAAAGGCCCAGGAAACCACCCAGTACAACGGCAATTAGGGATGGGCAGCAAATTCTGCTTTGGCAGCGCCAACAATCAAAAAAAAGATAACATAAGATGTTTGCATTGGCACAGAAATAATACAGGAGCAGTCATAATTTAGAGCATTCACACAGACACAGGGAGAATGGCAGCGGTCAAGTAGCAAACAAAGACGAAACATACAGAAGATTATAACTGAGACGGATAGAGAGGGAAACCTGGGCTGAGAGGCTTTCAAGCGTCGACAAGGGAGATTGAAATATGCAATATTTGCAATGGTATAATGTCATATCGCTTGCTGAAAAATAGGCACAATATATATCAGTCATTTGTCCCATTTCACCGTCATTACTTGAAGTTGCTCTATCCAACGTTTAATGAATCTGAATTACTGCTGATTCCCTGTTGATAATAGATATTTTGTGGTCTGCTTTACTCAGTCTGGTTATGTTAGGCGAAAAGTGATTTTCATAGTTCATCTTTTCTTCCGAACGCTTCCCGTTCCTCTTTGCTGCATTTTATTTCTGTTCATTCAACTTGGTGACTACATTTCTCTTTAGTTTAAATTCTGTTGAAAGGTTGAAAGGTTGTGTTTCATTGAGATCAGATAGTTCTTGTTCTTTGAGCTGGATATTTATTATTCTGCAGTCCGTTGTTCACATTATAAACGAATACAAGTTGTCATTCTATCTCTTGTTGTTCATTACTTTTCTTAGAATTCCTTCTTGAGACCCATTCCCGTTCCCTGAACATCAGCTGTTTTCTAGCCATCTTTGATTTACCTACACCTTTGTCAATATACCTTTCAAGGAGATTGTGATACGCTGCCCAGCATATGTACGAAAAGTGTGAAGATTCTTGTGGTTGTCTGAGATCATTTTCTCTCTGACAAACAAGAGCGGGAAAAGCTGTGAATGAGAAGGACAAACTACATTTAGGTCTGTCCAAAGATATTTAAAGAGCCCAACTTATAAACCAACGTGCGAGGCATCTACTTGCTAATAAAAATTAATGGAAAAGCAGGAGTGAAAAAAAATAGGAAAGGACAATTTTTCGAAAAAGTAAATAAATGCAGAACGCTCAGGCCCAAATGCTTGCGAAAGATACAAGGAGCAGCATACAGTTACAGGAAAGAAAGGACAAATAACAGTTTAATATTTCACGAACTTGCAATGAATACCTAAATCACCATTTAATTTTTTAGAATGATAACTAGCCGCATATAATAAGGGAGAACCCGTGGAAGTGCTGTATTAGGAATTTTAGAAGGTTTTCATTAAATCCCCAACTAAGAGGTTAGGGTGCAATATTAAAGCACACGCCAATGGGGGTAATATGTTTACATGGACTAAGAATTGATGAGGAGAGAGAAAGGGGATAATAGGAAGACAGGCAAGTTTCAGACGGGCAGGCGGTTGCTAGTGGCATAGCGCAGTGATCAGTGTTTGTGTACGAGCTATTCACAATATGTAACAATAGTTTGGCTGAGGGAAATAAATCTAATATTTCCAAGGTTGCTGGCGACAAGAATCTTCATGAGAATATGCGGTATAAGGAGGGCGATAAGAGGTTTCAAGTCGATGTTCACAAGTCAAGTGTGTGATAAATACATGGAAGATGGAAAATGACAAGGGAAGAGTGAAGTTATCGACAGTGGCAGGAAATCAGAATGGTAGAGACTTTTAAAAATGAGCTCAGATTTGGAATTTCTGATGTTCAAAAGGACATAGAAGCCCTTGTACACCAATGGATGAAAACAAGCCAGCAGGTGCAGGAGGCTATTAAGAAGTCAAATGACATGTTGGCTTCATTGCCAGAGGGCTGGAGCAGAGGAGCAAGGACGTTTTGCTGCAGCATTGCAGGCCCTTGGTGAGCCCACACCTGGAGTCCTTTTGCATTTCTCGTCTACGCCTCTAAGGAATTATCTATTTCCAAAGAGGGAGTGCAACGGAATTTCAGCAGAATGATTCATCTGATATCAGGATTGTCGGATGAGAGGAATTGGGCAGCTTACGCTTGTATTTATTGGTGTTTAGCTAGATAATAGGGGACAACATTGGAACCTATAACATTCTGACAGGCAGGGACTGACTTGATGCTGTGATTGTGTTTGCTCCGGCTGAGGGGTGGATAAAAAGTGTTGACAGCCTCTGGACACGTGATAGGGTCATTACGACTGAAATGTGGTGAAAATCCTTCACTCAGAGGGGGGCGGAAATACAGAATTCTCGACCAGAGTGGGCTGTGTAATCCATTTCACTGAATATATTTTACAGGGAAATATATTTCTGTAGCTAAAGGTGAGAAGGGGCATGTGGAGAATATGCGAGCACAGCGTTAAGAGAGAGGACCAGCGATTATGCTATTAAATTAGCTAGCAGGTTCGAGGGTCCAAATAAACTAATCCCTTTCCGATTTTCCACGTTTCTAGGAAGAGAATAGCGAGACGCAATGTGAGGCAAGATAGATCTGATAATGGTTCCATTAGTAGGAGACGGCAGGCATGCTGAGTACTTACATTCCTTCAGTATTGGCAGTAAAGGGACAGCTCAACATGCCAGGAATCCAAAATAGATAATTAGTGAATCAGGAACAAAGGCTCTTCAAACTTCACGTAAGCAGGTTGAAATTAATGGAGAAATTAATGGCGCTAAACAATGACAACATTACATTGCAGGATTTTAAAGGATGTTGTCAGGCACGTTGCACATGTATCTGACAAAAAAAACTTGCACTTTGCTTTAGTGGCTACCGCTCCTTGTGTTGGAAAATGTTGCCTGTCACTCCGTCATTTAAGAAATTGCCTGAAGGAAACTAGGGAATTATGGGACAGTTAGACTATGCTTTGTTGTGAGGAAATTCATAAAGGTCACTATGATGATAGTGTGTGAACCCATTGAGATGCATCAGCCCATCAGCGAGTGCCAACACTGGGATTTAAAGGATAAGTCGTGCCTGCCGAATTATTGAATTATTTTGAAGTGTTAACTAAAGTAATTGACTGTGGAATGTCTATGGGTTTCATGTGTATCAACATCGAGGGTATATCTGATAATTTCCTGCCTAAGGGAATATTAGCTAAATATCACACTAATGTAATAGGAGGCACATTATTCCCTTAGTCAGGGCACAGTGGGGATAAACCAGAAGCTAGGGGCAATCGGCAGTTAATACGATTGGCAGGCTGTGATTACCGGAGCCCAGAAGGATCTCAACTATTCACTCGAGAGATCAATAATGGCGAATGGAAAACCACGAATGTGAAATTGCCAATGGCATAAATGTTGGCTTAATTTCTAGCATTTTTGATAGAAGCATTGCATTTCAGAGATTTTGTCAGCTTAATTTAATGGACAAAACTATGACAAGTGCATTACCATGTAGGCAATTGTCAGTTCGGAAACCTACCCGTGTCGAGAATTCCAATGATCCTCAGCCGCCTGAATGCAGAAACTGTAACTCATCACAGCCCAGAATGATTGACCCCTTTTTCTGCGACTGTGCCCATGTGCTCTAGTTTCCCAGCCAGGGGAAGAAACTGTCATTTCCCAATCTTGCTAATCCAAGTCAAAACGGTCCATGTTTCAGAAAGATCACCACGCATTCTTATAAACTGCAGAGGGGCCCAATTGAGACAGCTTTTCATCAGTGGGTAACACTTTCATCCCATGAGTCAATCTGGAGAATATTTTATCTCCCATCTCTTGGGCAATTTCGCTTCTACTTACATAAAGAAACCAAAATTACGCACACTGCTCCCGACGTGGTCTGATCAAACCCCTGTACATTTGTGGATGGATGTATTGCCTTATTCTTGTGCAAGAATGCTCTTGCAGTGTACACCAACATTGAGTTGGCCTCCCCAGTGGCTTTCTTTAGCTCCATGCAAACTTCCTGCTTTCCTTGTTCCTGTATGAGGAAACCAAAGTACCTGTGAATCAATATTCCGGCATGTGCAAACTTGAAAAAAAACTTCCGTTGCCTATATTTACTAACAATGTGTATCAATGCTACTGTTCAATATCTTGTCCCCGCTCATTTAACATGCGTTTACCTCTTTGCAGCCAGTTTGTGCCCTCCTTACAGTTTTTAATTCTCACCCTTTTTTGTCCCCTCTCCAAATGTGAATGCATTCATCTCCATCAATTCATCCTTAATACAGGTTGTGCTTAGCAGAGTCGCCAGCAGTAACCCCTGCGGTGCTCCACGAGTTCCAGCCTGAGAAGTTGAAAATTCCCAAAATCTTACACCTCCCTGCTGCTCCCCTGTTACAAATCCTCCATCAATAATATCCTGACCGCATAAACGCTGACCTTGCGCTTTACGCTTTTGCGTGGCACAACACAGTCCAGGGAGCATCATTTAGAGAGAGGAATGCTGTGAAAAATGAGTTAAAATGGCAGAAAAGCTCAACAGGGCGAAACTTTCTGCAGACATGAGGTCATATGAACTTCAGTTATAGGAGCTGGGAAAAGCTATTTGTTCCTTGCAGCCTATTTGTAAACAGAATTTAAGCATTCCTGTTGTTTTTTTTATCTCAGCTTCACTGCTCATAAATTCCCCACATTTTTAATGTCCTTTGTACCAAAAACACCAAAGAATTTCTATTTTGTACACGATCAATGGCCGAGCATTTGCAACACTCTACAGTAGATAATTTGAAGATTCATGATCATTTCATTGAAGAAATTTCCTCACTTAGTACACCTAAGGTATCGATTATCTAATAACCCTGCAAATGTAAACAAGCAGACATATTAGTGCAAATTAAATGTTATAAAATGAAATTCGGAATGATTGGTTAGCTGGAGAGCCAGGTCTGGAGTAGCGGTTAAACACAAAAGTAAACCATCCTCTTGATGAATCGTGAAATCCTATAGGAGGGAATGTTACTATGGCAGGTCAGAGAAGCTGATCTCTAAAAAAGTTTTCTGGAAGCTGATGTTCGCAGATCAGATATGTTTATGCCGCTTGCTGGGCCACTGTGAAAGTTTTTCTGTAAGGACTTAATAATGCAGTAATAATCCTGACTGGAAAAAGAGACGGACAGAGAGAGAGATAGATAGGGAGAGAGGGACAGAGAGTTTCGCTAGATATGGAGCAATGGACAGAGAGATAAAGAGAGTCATCGAATATCTTTGTCCGTTTCTCTTAAGATTATCCTTTCTGATGAATTTTTACTTCCACTCTCAACAATCTGATTTGTACTTTGTTATTTGTTTTAGGATATTATGAGATTTAATTGAGTATTCCTTCCTGAAAAACTGCCGTGGCATAATTCCATTCTTTTTATATATCCTTCCCTAACTTCTTGATCTGCATTTAGTCCTCCTGTTCATGTTCGCCCTTCTACTTTAGAATGATGCTTGCTGTCATTTATGTAGTCCCTATGATTCATTTATTCATCCTATTGTTTTATGATTAACTACTTGCTTTCTCTTTTATTGGGAGATAATTGACCCGTCTTCTTTCTCCCTCTCTCTCTCTCTCTCTGTCTCTGTTTCTCTCTCTCTCTCTTTATCCCTCCCTCTCTCTTTCAAACGCCATCTCCCTCTCTCACTGTATCAGTCTGCCTGTCTCTCTCTCCCTCCCTCCCTCCCCCTCTCTCTCTCTCAATCTCCCGCTCCCTCTCTCTCACTGTATCAGTCTGTCTGTCTCTCCCTGGCTCTCTCGCTCTCTCTGCCTCTCCCTCTCCTTCTCTCAATCTCCCACTCCCTCTCTCTCACTGTATCCGTCTGTCTTTCTCTCGCTCTCTCTATCTCTGTCTGTCTCTCCATCTCTGTGCCTGCCTCTCTGTCTCTTTGTCTGTCTGTCTGACACTCTTTCTCAACCTGTTTCGCCGGGCCTACCTCCTAACATAGGATTAATTTTGTGGCATTGAACTCCACACGAGCACAGCAAACACACTGAGCACATTTAACGCTATGAACTCAGTTTTTACATCGCCAGCCAGAAAACATTCTGTCATTTCCTTCGAGGAAAGATTCCTTTTGCTTCTAAACTGTGGCACGACATCTGCTTTGGTAGATTTCTCATCCACGGGGTAAGCATTACGTCCTGTAGTACGCAGTAACTACCTCACCGCATTGTCCCTGTTCCCTGCCCGTCTTTCATAGATCCATTGCTGTAGATGCAATCTCTTGCTGTACTCATCGCATAATCTTTACTCTTAACCTTTCTCCCACATTTTCTCTGATCCCCTTGCATTATTGGGTGGTCTCTTAACCGGCACTTCTCCCACTATTTAAATTTAACCTGACACACCTTTCCTCTACATATCTGTCCTTGAAGGTAAAAATATAGTCAGTAGTTTAGCAGCAATTGCTTACAACATATTAAAATATTAAGGGACATTTGCATGTTGACGAGACTGCGTCAGTTGCAGAGTCAAACTGCCACGGATAAGGATATTAATAAAAAAAGATACAGCGTCCAGGAGATTTACTGAGCAAAGTACATCACAGGCACATGGACATCAGAAAGCGAAGCAGCAGTAGCCATTCAGCCCTTAATGTCCAATGCCATTTAAGAACACAATTCTCGATATATTACTAAGCTTTAATTTCCTTTAATGTCAATTTTATTTCAAAGCGCCCATTTCCCCCAAGGCATTTTGGCGCAATAAACCTGCTCTTGTTTTCTTTCTTTTCCAGAACATTCATTATTCTGATGCTAATTGTTCAAGTTGCAAAAAAAAAATCACGTTTGTTCCCTATGTGTTTGCATGCCATTATCCAGAGTGTCCCTTCATTTTGATATTCCTATTTATATTCCCCTACTATCTGTTTCTTGCCTATTCATTACGCCGAAAACAATCACTGTTATGGAGAACTATGTGCTGAAGATGGAATGTATTTCACTGCAACATGACATGTGAGAAAATATCTTTAGTAATAGACATGGGTGACATATGGAAATAAAGATCCAGCAGAGATTGGAATTGAAAAAAAAAAGTGAGGGAAAGAGTCAGGGAGATTTACAGTGGGCGGGATGCGCTATTACCACATCCAGTAAATGAAGAGTTTTGCATAAAAAGATCACAGTTCAAATACAAAGACATTCCCTTCCTACCCAATGATTTTTTTCCCTCTGGTCCTGACCTGATTGTTCACTCACTGAAAGGTCTGGACCCCAATCCCTATTTTCAGCCAATGAAACTCCTCCCCTCCCCTGTTTCTGCCTCGCGATTCGCTGAAAACCTTTAGCTCCCTAAAACTCGCCTCCCCACCCAATGAAACTCTTCCCCTCCCCTGCTCCCTCCTCCCAACCTAATTCCCCCTACCGTAATCCCGCCTGCGGATGGAATGAAACTCCTCCCCTCAATGAATTTATTCCACATCTCCTGAGACTCCTCTTTCCCCTCAACGACTTCCCCAAAATCTCTTATTCATCCCTTGATTTTATCATTCCCAGCACGAAAGCGCCTGTCCGAATCTTTCAACAACTTGCACATTCTGTGTACCCTGTCCTGATTTACAGGCCCTTTACCCTGCATCCAGATAGATTCACTCTGCTCCTGAACCCCTTTCCCATACAGTGGGCTGTATTTCATGGTGACACTAGACATCTCAGCTGTTGCCCGGAGAGCAGGTTTGGGCCCTGTGTCACCGCCTTGAGTGAAGTGCCGCTGAAATAAGGGCCACTCAGGCACTTAAACTGATAATGTCGGGGGTTCCCCGCGTTCAGGGATTTCAGCGATGGAAACCCAGCCCACCGAGAGCTGCCGGCCCATCAGTTACTGGCAGCTCCTGGACGGCAGCACCACTGCATCTGAAGTGGCTTTTGCCGATACCACAACCAACTTGGTCCTCTGGTCATCGCTAAATCCCAGGCCACAGGTCAGTTATGGTGGGATAGAAAATTATTCCAATGACTACCTTTGACACGTACGGAATGAATCCCGAACATACAAATCCACCACTGACAAGTACAGATTGAATCACAAACATTCACACAACACAAGGGAGTGAAAGATACATATAATCCCACAAGTGACATAACAGTATCGCGGAACTAGGGAACATCAGAGAGATCTATAATGAATATCAAATACCAAGCACTGCGTGAAAATCCAATACACAATGAAATATAGATAACGAGTCTGATATACACATACTATCTTACTGAAACCACTATCTAGATCACGTACGGTTCCACGGAACAATTGTTGCAGACTGAAAGCGAGGCTCGCACACCAAACCACAGACGTTCAGAATCAGACTGACGCCCCATACCCATATCCAGTTGTACGGAACGAGAAAGATCTAATCACACATTGACAATTGCACAAAAACTAGACATGGCTCCAGGAACTGATTAAGAATGGTTTTGACACATGCTTAAGGCAACAAGATAGTCACAAATGCGGAATGAATGCGACACTCGCTTACAGTTCCACAGAATGGCAGACAGCGATTGAACCCAAGACGTGCTTACAGTAACAGAAACTGACTGATAGAGAAAAATACTTCCACAACTACAGTGCAAACGGCAGCTTTACAATACGATCAAAATTGTTAACAATATCCGAATTGACCGACAGAAATACAATACAAGACATATACATTGCTCCCGAGAGTAAAACACTCATCTATAATTGCGCTGACAATGGATCCAAACTCACCTTCTTGCACATACGGGTTAAAGGTGCTGGTTTCGCACTTCGATCTGCTTCATCACGTACAAAGCACCAAATTCACGCCCCCGACTCCGC
The DNA here is from genome assembly GCA_026770705.1 of Isurus oxyrinchus. Taxonomy (NCBI): domain Eukaryota; kingdom Metazoa; phylum Chordata; class Chondrichthyes; order Lamniformes; family Lamnidae; genus Isurus; species Isurus oxyrinchus. The sequence continues at coordinate 1,518,267 of JANJGN010000056.1, read as the reverse complement.
CCATTAAATTCAAGAGCCGGTTCAGCATGTTTTAGGAATTCGCAAATTAAAATACTGACAGTCAACCCACTTAATTACTATAGTGACACGGCCCTGGCCCTGTAAAATACTAACAGTCTACCCACTCAATCACTATAGTGACAAGCCCTTAGTCCTGTAAAATACTGACAGTCTACCCACTGAATTACTATAGTGATAGGCCCCTGGCCCTATAAAGTAGGGACAGGTTACCCACTCAATTATTATATTAACATCCCCCTGGCCCTGTAAATTACTGACAGTCTGCAGAATCTATTCGTACAGAGATATGTCCCAGGCACTTTCAATATTTTGACAATTCCCCTATGCTACTTCTTTAAATCCCTTCATGGAATGTGGGTGTTTCTGATGAATTACCATTTATTGTCCATCCCTAATTTCCCTTATACAGATGGTATTTATGAGTCAGCCACATTTTTCTTGGCCAGGAGTCACATATAGGCCAGACCAGGAAAGCACCAGCTCCTTCTTTAAAAGACATTAGCAAACCAGATGCGTTTTAACAATAATTAGCATTGGTTTGATGTTCAGTATTAGAGATTTTAATTATTCTTATTTTTTCCATTGGCGATATTTATTGAATTTGAATTTTGCCACACATTGTGGTGAGATTCGAACCGGTGTCCCAAAATAATTATTTTGTGTCTCTGGATTACTCGTCTTAGATTAGTGACAGGCCCGGCTCTGTCAACATGCTGACAGTCTATGCACTCTATTGCTATAGTGACAGCCACCCGGCCCAGTCAACATGCTGAAAGTCTCCCAACTCCATTAGTATTATAACAGGCCCCCAGCTCTGTTAACATATCGACAGTCTCCAAACAATGTTACAATAGTGACAGGCGCCCATAACTTCATACGTAGAGACAGTAACCACACTATGTTAGTACAGTGACAGGTCCCGGGCTCTGTAAACATTCTGACATTCTACCCACTCTATTGCTATAATGACAAAACCACCAGCTCTGTAACCAAACTGACAGCCTACGACAGTATGTGACTATTGTGACAGGCCCCCAGGTCTATCATAATGCTGAAGTCTAACCACTCAATTCCTATATTGATAGAACCCCTCGCTCTGTAAGCATACTGACAGCCTGCACACTAACTAACTATAGTGACAGGCCACCCACTCTGTGATAATACTGGCAGTCTCGCCACTCTATGACTTTAATGACAGAACTTCCAGCTCTGCCAACATACTGACAGTCGACCCATTCTATTATAATGGATACAGAACCCCCAGCTCCGTAAACATAATGACATCCTACCCAGTCTAGCATTATAGGTACAGGCCACCGGCTTTGTAATCATGCTGAAAGACTATCCACTCTATTGAACCAGTGACAGGGTCCCAGCCTCTGTAAATATACAGAGAGTCACACCATTCTAACACTATAGTGATAAAACCCAGTCTGTAACCCTGCTGAGAGTCTCTCCACTACATGGCTTTTGTGTCCGGCTGCCGAGTGCTTAAAATACTGGCAGCTCCAAATCTACTTACAGGCCCCTGGCTCTATAAATATCCTAATGGTCTCCCCATTCAGTTTTCTGGTGGCAAGACCCTGGCTCTGTAAAACACTGACAGTCTAGATTCTGTATTACTGTACTGGCTGGCCCCAAGTCTTCAAGCATGCTGACAGTCTTAACAATCTTTTCCTACACTTACAGGTCCACGGGTCTGTAAACATACTGGGACTCTCCCCAATCTATTACTACAGTGTTAGGTCCCCAGCTCTGTACGTTTTATGGCATTCTCTCCATGATACTCCTAAACGACCAGTCCACAGCTCTATAGAAATACTGACCAACTGCCCACACTACTACTATAATGACAGGTCCCAGGCTGTGTAAATATAGAGACAGTTTACTCACTCTTGTACTATAGTGACAGGCTCCGGGCTCATTTAACATTCGAAAAGTCTGCCCACTCTACTACTATGGTAACAGGCCCACCGCTCTGTAAACATTCAGAAAGTCTCCTCTCATTATTAATATATTAACAGGCCATTGGTACAGAAAACATACTGACAGTTACCCTGTCTATAACTATATTGGGAGGCTTCCTGCTCATTTAACCTGCTGAATGTTTCTCCAATCTATTATGATAGTGAGAGGCCCCACGCTCTGTAAACATTCAGCCAGTCCCTCGCCATATTCGTATGCTGACAGTCCTCCACACATTACACACACTGACAGATTCCCTACTCTATTAATATCGTGACAGTCCTTAGGCTCTGTAATAATACCGACAATCTCCTTAGTGTAAATTATTCTCCCGGCTCTGTGAGGACACTGAAAATCTCTCCACTATATTATTATTCTGTCACGCCCCAGCTCTCTAAACTTACTGCAAGCTTCCTCACTCCATTAATATAAAGGTAGGCTACGGCTCTGTAAGCATGGCCAGATTCTCCCCTCTATACAATTATATAAAAAAAAAACAGGCCCTGACTCTCTAAACGTTCTCGCAGTCTCCCCAGTGATTTACGTTAGTGACAGCTCCCGGCTTTCTAAGCAACCTTAGAGCATCCACACTTGATTACTATATTGACAAGATCGTGGTTCTGTCTACACATTGTCAGTCTCTCCACGATATTACTTTAGGGACAAAACAGAGGTTGTTTAATACAGTGTCATTCTAGGCTCTCTATTAGTAAATTGACATTGTCCCAGTTCTTTAATCATACAGAGAGACTCCCCACTCTATGACTTATCTGGAAAGCCAGCAAGTCTCTGAAGGAGCTTACAGTCTCCATTCCCATTGCTATTGTGAGAGGCCGCTGTCTCTGTGAACATAATGAAAATCTCCGCTGTCTATTAGTACAGTGACAGACCCTTTGCTTTGTAAACATACTGACAGAATATCATTATGTTCCTTTAGTGATAGGTCCCCTGCTCTGTAAACAAACAGGCAGAATACTATTGTATTCATACAGTTGCAGACTCTCGGCTCTGTAAATCACTTCACTGTCTTTGCACACTTATACTATATGCAAGGTTCTCGGCTCTGCAAACATACTGACAATCCCGCACCCCATTAAAACTGTGATGGGCCCCCATCTCTGTCAACATGGTGGCAGCCTGTGCACACAGATGCTGTAGAGACAGGCCCCTGGCTCTTTCAAATAACTTAAAGTCTATGCACTCTAATAAAACTAGTGACAGTCCACTGGCTCTGTAAACATGCTGACAGTCATTGCACTCTAATAATAAATTGACAGCCCCCCGGTTCTCTCAACATGCTGAAACTCCATACACTATATTACTATAGTGACAGCCCCCCGACTCTAACAACATGCTGAGAGTCTCTGCACTCTATTAATAAATTAACAGAGCCCCGGCTCTCTCAACATGCTGAAACTCTATTCCCTATGTTAGTATAGTGACAGCTCCCCGACTCTAACAACATGCTGACAGTCTCTGCACTCTATTACTATAGTGACAGCCTCCCCCATCTATGTCTAATTTTTGGCACTCTAAGCACTCTATTATTCTAGTGACAAGGCCCCGCCTCTATCAGTTTGGTGACGATCTATGCACTCTATTATTATAGTGACAGTTCTGTTAAAATGGTGACAGTCTATACACTCTATTACTATAGTGACAGCCCCCCGGTGCTGTCAAGTTGCTGACAGTCTTTGCTCTCTATTACTATAGTGACAGCCCCCCGGCTCTGTCAATTTGCTGCGAGTCTTTGCTCTCTATTACTTTAGTGACAGCCCCCCGGCTCTTTCAACATGCTGACTGAATATGCATGCTAACAGTATAGTGACAGCAGTCCCGGCTCTGTCAACATGCTGACAGTCTAAGCACTCTATTACTATCGTGACGGAAACCCGGCTCTGTTAACAAGCTGTCAGTCTATGCAATCTAATACTCTAGTGACAGCCCGAGTTAATAGAACAAAGAACCAGAACAAAGACAAGTACAGCATAGTCACAGGTCGTTCGGCCCTCCAGGTCTGCGCCAGTATTCTTGCTCATGAACTAAAACACTTTGCACTTCCAGTGTCCGTATCCCTCTATTCTCCAACTTTTCATGTATATGTCAAGTTGCCTCTTAAACAAGACCATCTTAACTGCTTCCACGGCATGCACCGGCAGTGAATTCCAGGCACTCACTATCCTCTGCTTAAAAAACAACTTGCCCCACACCTCTCCTCTATAGTTTTCTCCTTTCTCCTCAAATGTATGTCCCCTAGTAATTGACTCTTCCACCCTGGGAAAAAGCTTCTCACTATCTACTCTGTCCATGCCACTCATAATTTTGTCAACTTCTATCAAGTAGCTCCTCAATCTCCATCGCTCTATTGTGAACAATCCGAGTTCCTCCAACCTCTCCACATAGCTAATAACCTCCAGACCAGGCAGCATCCTCGTAAACCCCCTCTGCAGTCTTTCCAGCACCTGCATACCCTTCGGGTAATGTGGCGACCAGAATTGTACGCGATATTACAAGTGTGGCCTAATCAAGGTTCTATACAGCAGCAGCATGACTTCCCAGCTTTTATACTCAATGTCCCTGCCAATGAAGGCAAGCATGTCATATGCATTCTTGGCTACCTTATCCACCTGCGTTGCCATTTTCAGTGATCTGTGGAACTGTACACCTGGATCCCTCTGCGCGTCAATGCAATTAGGTTTTCTGTCATTTACTGTATAATAATATAAATCAAAATCCTTTCCTTTACTTTGAAGGGACTAGAATGCAGGTAGGCAATGGTGCAGTGGTATTGGTGCTGCATTAGTGACCCAGGATAATGCTCTGGAGAATCCAGTTCTAATCTCAACAGGGCAGATTTTGGGATTTAATGTCTGATATTGATTATGAAATCATTGTTCATTGTCAGGGAAAAACCCATCAATTGCTCTCATCTCCTTTCTGTAAGCAAATCCGCGACCCGTACCCGCTCTTGGCTCCATGTGACTCCTTCTAAGCAAGTAGCGTGGCAATTGGGTCGGACAATAAATGCTAGCCTTTCGCTTCGATATCTCAAAGTGGTCACTTACAGAAACGATCATGATTTTTGGATTTATCCTGTGAATATTCTTTGTGCTTCACTCAAATATCCGGAACTCAGACAGCCCAATATCCAATACTGATACGTTTGTCAGATGTTATGCACAGGCTGTGAAGAATGGGCCGCTCAGATACGAGCTCAGATCTGTTGAACAACAAAGGTGCACATTTAAAACACATGTTAAAAAAAGGTGAAGGACTCAGAGCTTCTTCATTGTCGCAGTACAAGTGACACTCTGAGGTCGCTGGCCTGATGCCAATGCCCCAGCCTGTCGGGGCCTGCTCTGTTAGTGCATTGTGTCACCAGTGGCTATGAGAGCACAATGGTTTAGTTGCTGGGCCCGTCGTGTAGATGGACGCTGCATAGATGCGAGCTCAGGTCCCATCACAGCCGTGGATGATTCTGAATTCAATTAACTAATAGGAGCAGTGCCCAGCCTCTCTGACCATGCGGTGGCAGGACATGAATGGGTACGTGTGAAGCAGTGGAAGCAGCATAGCGATAGGCAAGGCGGAGAGAGCACGCAATCAACGGACAATATCAGATCCCTCCCAGTGCTGCCACTTCCCATTATAGTTGGGCAGGTACATTGAAATGGTAACTTTGTGCCCGCTGTCCCTGCAGAAGCTGCCCTGCTGAGCACTTGCAGCATTTCCTGGTTCGAGCTCCAGGCTTAAAGCAGACACAGATTTTCACTTTTCTATCGGATTTGGAATTGGAGGTCCGCAGAAAGTGGCAATCAGGAGGAGACCATGCAGCCCCTCGAGCCTGCTCCACTGCTCATCTAGGCCAGGCTGGTTGTCTAGCCCAGCACCATTTTCCGTACTTATCCCCATGTCCCTTTGTATCATTAAGAACTAAAACTCTACCCATCTCCTAGTTAAACACAATCAATGACTGAACGCCCGCAGCTCCCTGGGACAGATATTTCTTAAGAATCACTGCCCCCTGAGTGAGAAAATTCTTCCTCATTTGGATCTTAAATGTCCTTCTCCTTATTCGGAAACTGTTGTGCACAGTACCCCTCCCTAACAGCTCCGCCCCAACTCCCAGTCACAGGCCCACTCTCCTCATTGTCACCTTGTCGGTCAATCCCAATATCCCAGTGTTTAATCTGGTGAGCATCTACTGCACTCCCTCGATGACAGGTTCATTCTCCTTTAAACAAGGAGAACAGAAATGAGTACGATCGTACAGGTGCAGTCTAAACAAGGCTGCAATGGAGCTGAGGGAGTTCCACAAATATTCCCATCCTCAATGATGGGGGAGCCCAGCGGAGCAGTGCAAACTATAAGGCTCAATCATTCACACCGATCTTCAGCCAGAAGTGCCGAGTGGATGATCCAAATCGTCCTCTTCCGGAGCTCCCCAGTATCACAGATGCCGGTGCTCAGCCAATTCGATTCACCCCATGTGTTATCAAGGAACTGCTGAAGGCACTGGGTACAGCAAACACAATGGACCCTGACAGTATTGCGGCAATAGATATGTGCTCTATAACTTGCTGCACGGCTAGCCAAGCTGTTCCAGTACAGCTACAACACTGGTATCTGTCCAGCTATGTGGGAAATTGGACAGGTATATCCTGTACGCAAAGAGGAGGGCAATTCCAACCCGGCCAATTGCCGTCCCATCAGTCTACTGTACATCATCGGTAAATTAAGGGAAGAGATCATCAACAGTGCTATCAAGAGGCACTTAGTGAACAACAACGTGCTCCCTGAGGCTCATTTGTGATTCCGCCTGGGCCAGTCAGCTCAAGACCTCTTGGTTCAAACACGGACAAAAGAGCTGAAAGTCCAAGTTGAGGTGAGAGTGACATCAAGGCCGCAGTTGAATGAATGTGGCATCAAGGAGCCCTGGCGAAACTGTAGTCAATAGGAATCAGGGCTGAAACTCTCCACTGCTTGTAGCCATAACTAGGGCAAAGGAAGCTGGTTATGTTTGTTACAAGTGAGTAATCTCAGCTCCAGGACATCACTGCAGGAGTTCATCAGGGTAGAGTCCTCGGCCCATCCAGCTTCAGCTGCTTCATCAATGACCTTCCTTCCATCATAAGATCAGAAGTGGGGATGTTCGCTGATGATTGCATTAGAAATCTGATTACATTAGACATTTAATTCCAGGTTTTCTTAGTTCAAATTTCACCATCCGGCGCAGAGGGATTCGAACATCCTGAGTTGGGCCGTGTGGTTCAGCTCAGCCCTCTCCATATTGAGGTCATTTGCACAGATCAACTTGTGACCTCACCCCAAACACACCCTGAGATAATCCCCCTTCCCCAGGTTAGCTCGCACCGTGCGGCCTCTTCCCTTGCCTGAGGCCACTTCCCCTCCTTCCGTAAATAAGTCCTAGTCCTGAAGCTGTTGAGAATCTAGCTCAGCCTGACGACAGATCTGGTGGTTCGAGACCTGCCTGTCAGCCCCCCTAAAATTGTTGTAGTGCCGTCTGCGAAGCCGGACACTGATGGACGTGAGTGCTTCCTGAAGCAACGTAGACAAAAAAGCCTGGAAGACCCGAGCATAGTGCAGACCACCTGGTGCACATCACCTATATAGAGTTGTGAGACACCTCAGCATGAAGCCCAATGATCGAGCGTGGCAGAGTTGATACTGGTGAGTGGGGCTTAGACAGTTATCCTGATGCATTGAAACTAAGCTCCCAGAGTATTGCAAGGTGAGACGTGCCCCCCACCCCCCCCCCCCTTTGTCGGGTTGAACTGATGATTGCAAACTGGTGGTGAAGCGACATGAAAACCATCTTTGTGAACTCACAATATTGCGTGCTCCCACCCATCATAACGGCCACTGGGAATGAGGCGGTGATACCCCATCTACTGGCATGTGTGCACAAACACACACGAAGAGACAAGCACGCACACATACACACATGTACCCGCAGACACATTTCCACCCACCCACACAGACATGCTCATGCACTGACACAGGCTCATGCTCAGATAGACACACACGCAAGCACAGACATACGCTAACATGAATACATGTGCATGCAAAGACACAGGTGCATGCAAAGATAGACAAACACGCACAGACAAACACATGTGTATGCACAGGTATCACACACAAACAGATATACACGCAAGCACAGGTAGACACACACGCACACAGACACACACACAGGTACAAGTAGGCAAAACACACACAGAAAATCACGCACAGAGCCAGATAGACAGGCACATGCACACGTGCATGCACAGACATAGGCACAGGCATATGCACAGATAGATGTACACACACACATACGCACACGCAAATGCACACGCACAGACTGACAATCATGCACAGACACCCAAGCACACACTGACACAGACACATACTTGCACACAAACGCACACACAAACAAATATGCATAGACGTGCGCACACATATACAGGCACAGAAAAAATAACAGGCACACACAAACAGGCACCCATGCTCATCCAGGCACAAGAACAAACATGCAGGCGCACAAATACGCAAAGGCAGAAGTCCTTTCTCTCACACTGAAACATACTCGGACACTCAAACTCATGCAGTCACTCAAACACACAAGCAGAAACACAATTACGCACAGGCAGAGACAAATTATCTCACACAAAAACACAGTCGGACACTCAGGCTAACACAGAAGAACAAACACACACACAAACACAAATACGTAGACATAAACACATTCACATACAAATAGACATACAGAGAGCCAGATTCACAGATTCACACAAACAGCCAGGCAGAAATGCACACAGATACAAGCACTTTCTCGCCTAAAAACCCACACAAACAACTATAAACTCACAGACACCCCACAAACACGCGCAGAAGGAGACACACACAGAACAATTCAGTTAACCCCTAAAATCACCAACACGCATCTCCAACCCACGTTCTTCAGCTGGTTAATCAAGAAGTGACAGACTGAGGCGGCTTTCCAATTTGGAAGAAATAATTTCTGTCCCACCAGAAGAGCACATTCCCTCATACCCCTGTGGCTGTTTCAACTTCCCTCCGATATACCTGCAGCACAATAACCGAGAAGAAAACCCTATCGACATTAGTCATTGTGCAATAGCCTTTTCAACCCACTAAATGTCAACCCACATATGAAGCATCCCGCTGATCACCAGTTTTACTGACGGCTGCATAAAATCTTCTTGTTAAATCCTCTTTTTCAGCTGCTATACTCAGTTGAAATGTGGCCTGTTGTTGTTTATAAGAATATCCATTTGTTTGAAGCCATGTTTACGATTTCCTGACTATTACTTAATTTCAACGTTGGCTCAATTATGATCCTTTCCAACCTGCTTGTAGCGGCCTGCTTTGACACCAAATGTCAGATTGTCACCTTTGCTTTCAGAGATTTTTGAGTACATATTGAGTTTCAGGGATTAAAAATGAAAGCAACATTTTTGAACAGGGAAATTAATTTTAAAAAACATATTTGTCCTTGGCTTAAAGGCGGTGGAGGCGGGATAAAGTGAATATATTTAATGCAGTGACAGGTAGATTCGTAATCGAAAACTGAAAATGCTGGAAATTTTCAGCAGGTCGGACCGCATCTACGGAGAGGGCGAGAAACAGCCTTAACGTTTCGGGTATGTTTGACAATTCTTCATATTGACCTCGAAACGTTAACACTTTCTCTTCCTGCAGGGGCTGTCAGAGCTGCTGAGCTTTTCCACCAGCACTTTCGAGTTCAATTTCAGATGTCCAGCACCCGCAGTATTTTTAAATTTATCTTAGATGGTTTCCTTTTAGTCTAGGGAATCACAGGTTAAAGCGGTGGGATGGTGGATGTGACGTGATGGGGATGCGTAGAAGGGGCATGTGGGAATTAGAAACACAAGCTGATCAGCCATGGTAGATTGAATGAGGGATAAGGCTCGATGGGACGACTGGCTTAGGCCTGCTCCTATTTCCTCTGTCGGTGTGTTTTTGTTTATAATTCCCACTCTTCATGTTATTTTGCTTTCTTTCAATGCTACTTTTCAGAGGATAACCTGTTTAATTATTTTATTCCTTTCAGCATGCGCAACAGCCACGTGAAATTCCGCTTCACCTCCCAACTTTCTCATTTTAAAAAGTAACAAAGCAGGCTTCGTCCTGACACTGATACTGATGATCCTGCCTCTGGAGGGCTTCGTACTAACTGGCCTCTTGCTTCTATGTGTCACCGAGTGTGATCTTGTGATTGATACAGATTATTTGTTAAAAAGTATGAAATGCCATTGCTTACTCACATTTAGACACCCTCCTTTCCTTCCTTTGAGTTTTGCAACTCTGATTAAATTTCCCTCTTCTTGCGTCTAGCAGCTTCATTTTTTTAAAGGATACTTATCAGTGCTTTGTGCTTGAACTGATCATATTCTCAAGGCAGGTTAAAAACAGTTTTCTCCATGGGTTCACCTCTTTGCATATTATTGTGCTCAGCTCACGCAGTTAAGACGACCTCATTGCACCCGTTTCCCGTTTGGGCCTTTCTTTGTGTCCTGGTTCAATATGGAACAGCAAAAAAAAAAGATTGACTTCAACTAATGGTATGTTTTGCCCTGATGCTTCCTGAAACGGTGGGTCTTTTTAAAAGTAAGGTACCGGGATGGCAGCCAACAGCATCACCAATCTATGAACAGCAATGTTCCAGGAGCAAGAGTCTACAGTGCGATAATCAAAAGGGATTTATTATTATTGTTGCTGTTGTTATTGCCATTGTTATTACTATTATTATTATTATTATTATTATTATTAACGTTATTGAGATTACTATTACCATTATTTGTATTATTATTATCATTATTGTTATTATTGTTTTAATTATTGCTATTATTTATATTACTATTATTATTACTATAATTTTCCTTATTGTTCTTATTATTACATTAATTTTTTGTTGTCATTGTTATTACTACTATTATTACCAGTAATATTACTGTTTTATTATTATAATTTTCGTTATTACTGTTGATATTATTATTACTATTATTATCGTTTTAGTTATTACTATTCGTAATATTACAATTTTTATTATTATAACCATCATTATTGTCAATTATTAATATTATTATTGTCGTTATTTTTATTACTATTATTATGATAATTATTATCTTGATTTTTATTACTATTATTGTAAATATTATTAATATAATATTTATTGTTATTACTATTATTATTACTATTATCATATTCGGAGGCCCTGCTGCCTGAATCTTGCAAAGTGATTTCTCTTTTCACATTCACTTGATGGGCCAGATAATAGGTTCAGTCCAAAATCTTCCTGGAGCACAGTAAACAGAAATCTGGTGGAACTGAAGGGGCTGTTTTGCCTAGTGGAAAGCTACGTTACCAAGGGCAACATATTAAAGGAGATTGGTGGGAAGAATGAGAGGAGACATGAGGAAAACCTCTTCACCAAGAGGTTTCTGGGTGTGTGACATTCGCTGCCTGTGTTTGGCGTGGAAAGCAGAAAACCCTGAACTCTTTCAAATCATACCGTCATCAGCACCTGAGCCTCTGTACCCAGCAAGTCTACGGTGCAGGTGCTGGGAGATTTCGAATAGGCTGCCTCATTTTCTATATTATTTTTTACTCTGTGCCGGAATTTTCTAATTCTTCTAGCTGGAATATCAGAAAAATCATAGCCTGAGTTTGAAATTTTGGCACACAAACGCACAAGGAGCAAGGGATGGCCATCCAGCCCCTCGGGTATACTCCAACATTGAGTAAGATCATGGATAATCTGATATTAACCTCAACTCAGCATTCCCGCCTAACACTGATAACCTATTAACCACTTGCTTAACAATGATTATATCTACCTCTGCCTTAATAATATAGAATGAGCCTGCTTCCAGCACCTTTTCATGAAGAGTGTTCCAAAGAGTCACTAACCCCTGAGTCTAAAACATTCGCCTAATCTCCATTGAAAATGGGCGACCCCTTATTTTTAAACTGTGATCCCTAGTTCCAGCTTCTCCCACAAGAGGACACATTCTCTCCACTTCCAATCTGTGACGACACTTCAGGATCTTCTCAGTCGGCTTGACAACTTTTGTGGCGAGAGAAACAAAGTTAACATTTGGAGCCCATAGGCCTGGCTTGAGTTTGGAAGACAGAGCTCTGAAGAAGGGCAATGGCGACTCGAACCCTTACGTGTCTTTCTCTCTTCACAAGTGATGCCGGACCTGCTGAAATTTACCAGTATTTTCTATTTTTATTTCATTTTTCCACCATGCACAGTATTTTGTATCATCCTCTTAAAAGGTTAGATGTTTCAATGATGTTCTCTCTCACACTTCTTTACTTCAGCTGATATAAGCCTAGTCTGTCCAACGTTTGCTCATAAGGCAACCCGCCCATTCGATGTTCTAGTTTGGTAATTATTCTCTGAACTACTTCTAACACACTTACATCCTTCCTCAAATAAGGTGAAAAGATACTGTACACAATACTGCTGAAACGGTGTGACTAGTGTTTTGTTAAACTGAAGCATAACAAGGTGAATGGTATGAGTGAAGCCAAACTAACATTTATTTTTATTTATTCATTCATGGGATGCGGGTTTCGCTGGCTGGCAGGTATGTATTGCCCATCCTACCTGCCCCTTGAGGAGGTGGTGGTGATCCACCTTCTGGAACAGCTGCAGTCCATGTGGTGTAGATACACCCACAGTAGTGGAGGGAGTAAGTTCCATGATTTTTGCACAGTGACAGCGAAGGTACAGCGAATATATTTCCAAGTCAGGATGGTGCATGGCTTGAAGGGGATATTCCACGTGGTGGTGTTCCCATTTGTCTGCTGCCCTTGTCCTACTAGATGGTACCGGGCCTGGGTTTGGAAATTGCTTTCTAAGGAGCCTTGGTGAATCCCTGCAGTGCACCTTGTAGACGTTACACTCTTCTGCTAGCATGCGTAGGTGGAGGGGGGAGGGAATGTTTGTATATCGGGTGCCAAACAAGCTGGGCTGCGTTGTCCTGGATGGCGTCGATCTTCCTTAGTTTTTTTGAAGCTGTGCTCATCCTGGCAAACGGAGCATATTCCATCACACTCCTAATTTTTGCCTTGTAGATGGTGGAGAGGCACTGGGGAGTCAGAAGGTGAGTTACTCCTCACAGGATTCCTAGCCCCTGATCTGCTTGTGTAGTGACAGTGTTTATATGGCTGGCGCAGTTCAGTTTCTCTTAAATGTTAACCATCAAGATGTTGGTTGTGCAGCATTCAGTGATGGTGATGCCCTTATTTGGGTTGGTTAGAATTTCTTTTGCTTGGAGATGGTCATTGCCTGGCACATATGTGGTATGAATGTTACTTAACACTTTTGAGGCCAAAGCTGTATGTTGTCCATGTCTTGCTGCATTTGGACATGTACTGCTTCAGTATCTGAAGAGTAACGATTGGTTTTGAACATTGTGCAATCTTCCATGAGCAACTCCACTTCTGCCTTATGATGGAAGGAAAGTCATTGATGAAGCAGCTGAAGATGGTTCAGCCTAGGACACTAGCCTGAGGAACTCCAGCAATGATGACCTGGAGCTGAGGTGACTGGCGTCCAACAACCAGAATGTTCACATTTGCACATGCGCTTCTCAAATCCAATCCCTCTACTTCATAGAATAAGGCAGGTAGAAAGAATGTACTTGTTAGAAATATGAAAGTGAACTTGTCTGGACAGAAGGTGAACAACTTGAAATAAAACCCATTTGATAGATTCGGCTCACATCCTCCAAACTCTCAAGTTTCGAAACAGAGCCAGAATGACATTTACTTCCCCTGTTAACAAATCACCAAATCATGGAAATTTATTTATTCCAAATGTTTGGAAGTTTCTTTCCTGATCTGCAAATGGTGCTTGGAAGTCCATGTACACCAGAGCAACATCATTACGTTCATCACCCATCCCTGTGGTTTCATGGGAATAAAAAGAACAACCGGTTCGTTCAGCAATGTTTCCCCTCACCACTTCATAATTGTCCAAGTGGTAGATCACCTCGCTCAGAATTATCGTTTTCAATGTGTTTAGCAGGACTCTGGTCAAACCGAATTGTCTGTGTGTGTTTTTTTTTATATAAAAGCAAAATATTGCGGATGCTCGAAATCAGAAATCAAAACAGAAAAGCACGATTTTTTACTGCACGTGAAGAGAATGATGGTTTTTCGTCGGGTGTCGTTGTCATGGAGAATGAATCATTTATGTTGACTGGCATTTAACTGCCAAACTTTGTTCGAAATTGAAACCGTGGTTGGTCAAGGCATTGCACTGAGGACTGAGGCAGTGAATGACAAATCTTATTTCATTTAACTATGTGCGTATTTATTCTGCAGGCCAATGCCTTGTCCAATCAGTGTCAAGGAGCCTGCTTTAACTCTCAGACAAGTCTTGGCAGTTAACTGTCAGTCACCATCAGTGGTGTGTTCTCCATGACAGCGTCACTTGCCAAACAATAAACGCTCTCTTCACATGCAGAATAAATTAATTCCCCACCCCACCCCTTGTAATGGTACTCTTGCAGGTGCGCTGAGAAGTGCAAGAAAAAAAGCTTCAAAATGTCTCTCTTTTGAGCAAGCCCTGTCCGATGGAATTAAATGTAATAAGGAAAAGTGGGAAATTCGCTCATGCAAGAGAGCGGATTGAGAGAAATTTCCCGTGTACTGAGAGCTGCACTCCTGGAACAGATTTTAGGCAATAAAGTGATCAGAAGCTTCCAATTAGAACGAGTCAGGTATGGATCGGTTCCTATCCTGAACGCCCCAAAGATGCGCATATGTTTAGCAAGACACTAGTGGGATTAACAACAATATGTGAATCCTGTAACTCCCTCTGATTTAATGGTTATCAATATTGTTAGGGGAGCAAGGTAGCTTGACACAACGTGAATGATGCACCTGTGTGATTCGTAGTAAAATTCTGGAATGTTCAGCCTCCAGGAGTCATGAAAGGGTCAAAAATTGACATTCCGAAAGATATCATAGGAATTATGTGCATGAAGTGTGACATTAAGTGTTGACCACTCACGGGCGCCTTGCCTGCAGGAGCAACCACGGGTTCTGAACAAATTTCCAGAGGGGTATAAGGAATGCTTGCATTTCTATTTACCTCCTCGCATAGCTGGAAATCAGTTGGCATATCAAAAGTATCATCTTAACCACTGGGCGTCAGATCAACGTTCCAGGGGAGCTGAAAATCCTTAGTGTATAGCCGTCTTGCCTCTGAGACGAAAGGCCCAGAGATCAAACCCCACTCAGTGTATGGAGTGGGAATTCCTGCCAAAGGTTGGCTGCTCTGCAAATAGATGGTGGGATTGCGAGTGGTGAGGAAGATGTTAAATGGCTTCAAAACGATTTAGAGAAGTTGATGGAGCGGGCAATTGCATGGCAGGTGCTATACAACAATGAGAAGTGTGAAGTTATTCACATTGTTAGGGGAAACATAATTTCAGGGTGTTATTGAAATAGTGATAGGCTTGGGAATGTTGATGTTCAAAGGGTCCTGAATGCCATTGGAAAGCAAGCATGAAGGTGCAGCAAGCAGTTAATAAGGCAAATTGTTTGTTGGCTTCCATTGTGAGATGACTTGAGTCCAGGAGCAAGCATGCCTTACTGAAGCCTTACAGAGTAATGGTGAGACATCACCTGGTGTGGTGTGTGCTGTTTTGGTCTCTTTAACTAATAAATTATATATTTGCCAGAGAGGGAGTGCAGCGAAGGTCAACCTGATTGATTTCTGGAATTGCAGGATTGTCATATGAGGAGAGGTTTCCTTGAACAGGCTTGTATTCACTGAAGTATAGAAGAATGAGAGGGGCTCTCATTGAAACGTATAAAATTCTGCCAGGTGGGTGACAGGCTGAATGCTGGGATGATATTTCCTCTGGTTCAAGGCGGGGTTCGGGTGCGTACGGAACAAGGGGGCAGACTCTCAGGATACAGGGTAGAGCGGGTAGGACTGATTTGAGGAGAAACATGATCGCTCAGTGTGTGGTGAATTTGTGGAATTCTCTAGCACAGAGAAGGGTGTTGAGGTCACGTCACTGAATAAATTTAGGGATGAGGTACGTAGATTTCTAGACTTTAGATGTGTCAAGGGGAAGGCGAGGGAGCTGGAGAATGACATTTAGAAAGTGTATCAGAGATAATCATACTGAATTGTGGGGCAGGCTCGATAGATGGGGGTAGGTGGGATTCACGGGGAGGGGTCTGAATGGACTTCAGCTGCTCCTATTTTTCTATGATTCTATGTAACTGAGAGTGCATGGAGGGACCATTTTGGTCGGATCAGAGGAAAGCCGAAGAGTCACGTTCAAGGAATGTGTAACTCTTTACTCTCCCGGTTGTCTTAAAGTGGATAGCTGGACGGGAGTCACCGGGATTTTTGACGTTCAGTTGAATTCAGAATGCCTGGTTGAAAGAGACCGTTCATTGTGGGGTTAAAATAAAGTGTTTTAAAGACAAGGCAGGGCAGGGTGTGTAAGATTCAACCCTTTGGATTTCATCCAGATACCAGAAAGTACACACTTTGACATCATAGTTAAATGTCAGAGAGTCCAGTTGCCCTGTGGATTGGGAAGTTTCCTAATCAGTGTGGAGTTTATAAAATGAGTACAAAACTGATGCAAAAGCGTTAATTTGTGAGTGATGTTTTTGAATGTTATGTGCTGCATGGTGCTGTTCACTTCTACCTTCAGCTTTTAGTCTGTTTTTCATATGCTTGGTGTTTTGAAATTTAGTTCAACAAGATTCAGCGTCTCTCACATTGAGCTGAATTCTGCTTCATTCTAAATAGGAGTTGTGTTCAAGAATCAATCTTTCTGTGTGTTTGTTTCAGTTTGAAAAGTTTCATGTAAAGGACTTTTGGGAGCATTTTAAAAAGCCAGAGTAAGTATCGTCGAACAACCAATGCCTGGTGAATGCGTATAAAATTGCAGAATATATATTAGAGAATAATTTCATCTCATTGTAGTTTTGTTGAAATTTCTCCTCAAGTGTTCACTTTCCATCATTCACAAATGCATCCATTCCTGATTTCCTCACACATCCTTTCTCCCAGTTTCTGAGACGGCAGGTGTTTAAACTTATTGTAGTTCCGGGCAAATTTGTCTCTCATTGGAATCAAATGAAATAGCAAATTTTCTCAGTGCAGAATAACAGGAAGTTCTGCTTTGTGCAGAATTGTTCAGATCGATTTCATACTGGAGCTCGATCATGATTTAATTGTAGAATACATTATTTTCTGGATTCCAAGTTAAAAACATGGAAGTTCAGCTTTATAATTTAAATGAAATGCTATATAGGCTTACACAGTATTGTAATAACCAATCTAAACATTCCTGCCGAAATTTCCCAAAATCGTTTCTCTTCCACCTGATGCTGCTGCCCTCCTTGCCCTGTTTTCAATGGACACTCTCTGTGGACATGGCCAAGGGTGATAAATTCTTTATGCAGTCTCTCCCAGCCAAAATGGTGAGCGTGGTTGGCTGCACCAGCATACGTCAGGCCCCTCTCTCTGTCACGGACACTATGAGTCACATTCGCCCTATCTCCCTCCGCAATCTATGGCACAGGGGTACAGGGCCAGCATATCACTAAGTTGCCATTAATACAGCTCCACAACACAACTTAAAAGAAAGCAAGTAAATGGTGCAAAAACAAAACGTTAATGTTTTTCTCACCGCTTAATAAATCGAAAAATTAGAAACACGGGATATTTCAGGGCATTCTTCAACTCATCTCGGAATTTACTCTGCGTCACGCCATAAATGCAGGTGTTAGTGCAGCAATTCAGGAGCTGCAGCATGAAGCCCAGTTCCTTCACAAACTCATCAAGAAATATTGCCCGATACCCCACATGAAACATCCGCCACCATATAGAAAAAAACATGAACACTGACCACAACAGGATAAAATTCGCCGAGATCGAAAAGAGTAAAATTATGGATTTTCTTCGGCTCTCCATCTGCTTGTCTAGGGGACACTCTTCCCTACTGTGAGCCCGGAGTCTCCTGCGGGCTCTGCTTGTCACCAAGATGTGCCTGACGGTGAAGATATTTAGCAGCAGAATCAGGGCAAAGGGCACACATGGAGTTAGAATGTTGTGGAGGAACACGATTGACGTCCAGACCAGAGAGAATTGAATATAGATTGACATAGAACAAAACCATGGGTTGTTAAGCAACCAATATCGAGTTTCAAGCATGAAATACCAGAAGATGTTCTTTGAGCAGCTCAACAGAGTGATAGTTACCAGTAACACAGCTGCTGTTCGCTCAGTGCAAAACTTACTTTTCAGCTTCTGGCAGCAAATGGCAACACATCGATCAAAGGTGAAAGTGACGGTGAACCAGACTGAGCAGTCAGTGGCTGCATAAAGCAGGACAGCGTGGATGTTGCACACAGGGAGAGAAGACTGAATGATAGCAAACGTTTCCCTATAAACAATTGGAATTTGTCTCAATATCACATCAAAGATAACGACCATCAAATCCGCCGCAGACATGCCCACCAGGTAGCGAGTGACACACTTGGAGAGACCGCAGTTTCTCAGTGAAAGGATCATAATCGTCACGATGTTAACTGTGAGAGGGAAAATAAGCAGAAAACTTAGACAACAGGCTGGCAGCAAAGATATCATTTTGATGGTGGGAGGGCTAATTTAGCTTTTCAATGTTTCTGAGTTTTGCATTGAAACAATTGCACAAGAAATAAAGAATGATGCAGAGGTCAGTAATACACCAGAAGGCAGGAGGCAATAAACCACGAAGGATGATGCTGAAAATTTGAATTGCAATGGTGATAATCATCCTCCAATTTCCCCTTTCCCTGCCCGGTTTAAAAACAAGACAACCTCTAACTGTGACATAACCTCGGAATGTTCAACAATTTGAAACATCAGTTTTATGATGTCATCGCTATACAAATATTGGATCAGTGACTGAAATCACTGGACTTGGTCATCTCAATATGTAATTTTAATGGCCGAGGTCTGAGGTAATTCATTTCTGGATGATGAATGTAAAAGCGGAGAAAATATACTGAAGGGTGGAATTCCAAAAGGAAGGTAACCCAGAGAGCTGGTGTGGCACTGGTTCACAAATCTGAATTGAGCAGGGCAGGTTAACAAAGTAGATAGAATCATCGGCTTGCTAAATGAATTCATGGTGTACAGAAGGCAGAGGTATTGCTGGAAAAATACAAGGGCGAAGTTGTCTTCATATTATGCATAGAAGGAATTCTCCCTGATTTGCAATACATGCTGCACCAGTCTGAAAAGCAATCGTTACCACCGGCAACAAGGGCAGATCATCCTAAACCCACTGCAAAACTAATGCATTCCTGTGAAACATGCTCTTCCAAAGCCTCCGGTCCGCCTGCCTCGCTCTCACCTCACCAATTCATCATACCAAGCACCACATTTGAAGTACAGCTGCGGTGAGAGATTCCAGCCGAGGACAGCAGCAAAGACGGCGGGGCCTGGGAAGGCTGGAAGGCTGCAACACACCAGAGCCTTTTGGACGACATGGGGGACCGCTATGATGTCCTCTACACTGGCTCTGGCCACAGGAGGGACAGCTACATGACCATTCCGGCTTGTTCAGCGATGGCAGTGTAATCAAGTCCAATGCTGTTCAGAAGAAATTGGCCATACAATGCAGATAGAGGATGATTGTACTCATCCATGCCCCTGGAGAATTGGGAACCATCTTTTTACTCTAAACTGGCGCATTGAAGCTCATCTGACGTTCACATGCATCTCCCAGACTGCGGGATCACGGGACATTACCACCCGTTCTCACACAATACCTCACATGCCCATCTTGCCTCTTCTCCTCTGGAGAATCGTCATTAGCCAGAGAAATCTTCTGGCAACTTGCATAGCTGATCATGAGCCCAGCCACAGAAACACCCTTGGCAATGTAATTGCCCAACGCAAATATTACCCTGCATCCTCTTTCCTTGCCTGAGTTCACATTCCCCCTTTGCCAAACAAGCTCCAGCGCTGCAGCACAGAAAAGCTACCCAAATGTGGCTTTTGTGGATGCAGAGACCGGCCCATCAATTCCCTCCCCTGAAATGGATTGGGAAACCTTTGAAGCCTTGTGCTGACGGCTTTAAATACTGCCCGAAGCCAGGTGCTCAACTACAGTTTGACATCCTGAGCATAGTGCAGTCGGCCAAGCGCACGCTTCTGATCTGTTGCTGTGGAACATGTTGGCGTGTGTCCCGCAGATCTGGCCGTGTGATGCAGCGGTGGAGTCGGTGGGGATTGGATGAGTCTGGCGGGCAGACCTAATGATGATTTGCTGATGTATTTCAATGAGGTTCTGGACAACTATTCACGGGGGGCGCGACACACCATTGGAGCGTGCAACTGCAACGTCGTTTCTCCATGGCATGAGATGGATTTTTCTCAGTTTCTCGGAATTGGCCGGTCACACCACCAGTCACATCGGGTGCTAGCAGGCATGAATAATCCCAGTCATAGTGTCCGATACAGGGCGCCATGCTTTAAGTAGGGTTTGCTGAGGGCGCAGACAGGTTTTCCTAGAATGATTCTGATTTCCTGCTTTTGTGCTATATGGATAGACTGGAGGAGTTGTGATTGGTTCCCTTAGAACCAAGATATTATCAAGTCCATTCTTCTGTGTCTCTGCGTGCTATGTAAGCTTGTAGTATCTGCAAATTGTTACATTTGAGATAAAGGATGTCCCACAGCACGTTGCATTTCTTCCTTTCCAGTTAGAACGGTGGGGCCATCTTGGAGTGTTGGGATTGGTCACTAGATGGATTCATTAGTCCGTGTGCAGCACTTCTTGGGACTTATTTTTATTTCAGTCAGTGTTAATCAGAAATGGTTTGTCAAAGGAAAAGGGACGGGGAATGGTTGCCAAATGAATTGGCAGTTAACGGACAAAGACAGAAACATGCCTCTGTTTGTATTTATTTATTTTATTCCATCATGTGATGTGGACTTCGCTGGCTTGTCAGTACTTCATGTTCATTACCAATTGTCCTTGCTCAGAGAGCATTTGAGAGTCTCCTACATTTCCGTGGGTCTGGTGTATAATGTAGCCCAGACCAGGTGAGGACGTCAGGTTTCCTTCCCTAAGTGAATTTTGTGAACCCAGATGGATTTTTACAACAATCAATAGTTTCATTGTCCTCATCAGACCTTCAATTCCAGATTTTTTAAAATTGAATTAAAATTTCACCATCTGCCGTGCTGGGATAAAAATCCCGGCCCCCCTGTGTCTCTGGAGTACAAGTACAGTGAACATGGCAGGATGCCACCACCTCCTCGGGCCTCCCAGTTCAGCTAAGGCAAAACAAAAATGTGCAGGTTAACGGGCTTGAAGTTCAACAACGTGCCACGAGGAGCAGATTTAAAGTTACGAGGTCGCAGAAGAAATCCTCAGAATGAAAGAGGACGTAGCAGGAGGCGGGAAAATGTTGGTGACTCAGTCTGTTTTTGGGTCAAAAGTGCCCCTTTGGTGCCGTGGTGTTCATCTTCGCTCAGCCCGGGAGCTGAAATTGTACCATGAGTTCCAGTGGACTCAGGAGCCTCGAGGGATAAAATCTAAGAGTTGGAAAGGCTTCCGAAGAGAATTCCAAGGCAAGATTTTCAAAGGTCAATGTTCAAATCCTTGAAGAAATTGGGGTCTTTTTCTAAACAATATGGTGTTGTAAGTTTGCAGATGACACATAGATTGGCCGGGTCATTAACAGTGAGCTTGAGTGTCGTGGAGTGTAGGATGATATATAACAGGATGTTCAAATGCGCATGTGGAATTTAACCATGAAAAAATCTGAGGTGATAAATTTTAGAAAGGGGAATTTGACAAGGAAGTTTTCAATTAAATGCATGGCACTAGGTAATCCTGAGGATCAAAGGACCTTGGCGTATGTGTCCATAGATCTTGGAAGATGGAGGGACATGTTAGTGACATGCTGAAAAAGGCGTATGGGACACTTGCCTTTTTCAGTCGAGGCAGGGATTACAAAATTAGGGAGGCCATGTTGGGGATGATTGGAACCTTAGTGAGGCCACAGCTGGAGCACTTTGTGCTGAACTGGTCGCCACTTTATAGGAAGGATGTGGTTGCACTGTAGCGGGAGCAGAGCAGATTCACCAGGATCGTGCCTGAGTGGAAACATAGAAGTTATTAAGAGAGGTTGGAGAGGCTTGGGTTGCTTTTGTTGTAGCAGAGAAGACTGAGTGGCGACCTGACCGAGCTGATCGTGATTATGAGGGGCATGGACAGTGTCTATAGGAGGCAGCTGTTCTGCATAGTTGAAGGGTCAGTCACGAGGGTGCATACGATCAACCTGATAGGCAGGAGGTTTAGGGGGACGTGAGGGAAACTAATTTAACCCAGAAGGTGGTGACAGTCTGGAATGTGCTGCCTAGTAGATTGGGAGATGGGGGCTGCCTCACATCCTTTACAAGGTACCTGGATGAGCAATTGGCACTTCATAACTTTCAAGGCGGTGGGCCAAGCGCTGATAAATGGGGTTATATAGGTTGGTCGTTTTTTCTCACGTGTTAGTACAGGGTCGATAGGCCGAAGGGCCTCTTCTGCCCTCCGTGATTCTTTGATTCAGTTATTCTTTAATGAACTAATACTTTTGCATAGTGGAGAACGTTAATGAGATTAGCCAAACAGCACTAATTACCTGCCAGGATAGGCAATTCCTAAACAATGCAACTTCTGAACAGCCCCTGCAATTTTGCGAGGTCACTTGGTTCAGGCTGCCATGATGACATTACTCGTTTGGTAGTATCATGTCTTGTGTAATACATTAACTGCAAAAGTGTTTAGAAGGGAGCATGATAAGGCCTTCATAATGAGGTAAACTGAAAAGTTCAACTGATGGAGAAGGGTGGACACTGGTGTGCCTGGGTAACCACACTATCACGTTGGGTACACACACTATTGGTAAGAAGCATTTGAATAGATTATTCGCACTGGGTGAGCTACCAGCACTCCTGTACCCCCGTCCATCAAAAGGTCTTATCAACCATGGCTCAGGGACAATGGGCATTGCGGGTGCGGTTGCCGTGTTCGATAGGCGGGTGCCTTCTTCATATGGGAGGGGACGAGGAGGTGGAGAAGGAAGCAGAAGGGAGGTTTCTTACAATTCCACTAGAGAGGAAATTGTTGCTATTCAATGTTACTGAGATCAAAACATACTATTCCAACGTTCTGTTCATCCTCTTGGAGCAATGAATCTCTATCAACTGCCAGCAGTACTATTGGTTTCTTTTTTGCCTAAATAGTTATTTAAGCTTTTGCCTTTTCATAAAACATTAAAAAATATCTTGGAATTCCGTACAAACGCCCAAATATTTTTCTTAGTTATCTGCAGTGCCAAACCCAGAAAAGTTATAAACCCGAGAGAGAGAGAGAGATGAAGATGCAGTAAGATTAGAAAAGTTTGACTAAAGTCTGGGCGTGTTGTTAAAATGCCCTTGGAACCTGTTTTGGTCGCATCTTCCATCAATTGTGCATAGTGTGCTCCGTTTGAGAACAGCTTGCCTGTTAATTCATATCTACCTCACACTTGTCCTAAATAAGATACATATTGTAGTTTGTTTTGCATTCCTGAACTTGCATGTTGAAAGATATTTCATGCTTCTTCAAAACACATTCAAACTAGTGTTTTTATTCTTTTAGTAGGAGTCTTCAATCTAAAACTTTGTCTACTTGGATTAAAGTGTTAGTGGTCCCTAACCAGAACGAAATTGACATTTCCTGTTGCGGCAAAGCAGCGGAACCATGTTTAAGGTGAGATTTGCGATAGGTGACTAACGTTATAAAGGTCTTGGATACATTAATTGATAAGGAACTGTTGCTAATATACGAGTGTACTCTACGCCGAGGGCAGTGATTCAGTGTGATTATGCAATGCAGCACAGGTGACAGAAGGATTTTTTTTTTGTTGACCGAACTTTCAACCCTGTAAGTTATGTGGTTAAATAGATATGTAGGTGGGTATGTATGTAGGTAGGCAGACAGGTATGTAGGTACGTAGATATGTATGTAGGCAAGTAGCCAGGTAGGCGTGCTTGTAATTAGGTAGTTAGATTGGTAGGTATATAGATACGTTGGACAGAACTGAGGGAGGTAAGTAGGTATGTGGATAGATAGATGGATAGATGGGTGGATAGATAGATAGATAGATAAATACTTAGATAGATATGCGAATATATAAATTGATAGAGGGAGACATAGGGACGAAGGAAGTGGCAGAGAGAGAAAAGGAAGAAAGATAAGAAATGGAAAGAGGGGAATACAGTAATGGAGAGAAAGACAGAGAGAGAGGGAGAGAGAGAACAAGAGGGAGAGAGAGATTTAATAACATACAGGAATAGATAAATGAAATATATAGATAGATGGGTAGATAGATCCAATGATAGGGAGAGTGAGATAAAGGATTGAGAGAGTGACAGGGACGTAGAGGTGCAGAGTCAAATAGAGTGAACCCAAGGGAGAAAGAGAGAGTGAGATTAGAGGGCGAGTTAGAGTGAGAGAGATGGAGAGAGAGGGAGAGAGAGAGAGAGAGGGAGAGGGGGAAGGAGAGAGGAAGGGAGAAAGAGACAGAGAGTGCAAGAGACAGAGAGTGAGAGAAAGAGAGAGATATAAAGAAACAAAGAGAAAAAGAGAGAAAAAGAGAGGGACGAAGAGAGAGAAGGAGGATAGAAATATACAGGCAGAGATCGAGAGAGGGAAAAATGGAGAGACTGTGAGAGATGCAAAGAGAGAGAGAGAGAGAGAAATACATATGCAGAGAAGTACAGAGGCCATGCTGGACAGAGGCAGAGGGAGATAGAGGCACAGATAGAGATAGATATTAATAGAGAGCAGGAAGAAGAAGGTGAGGGAGAGGGAGGGAGAGAGAGATAGAGAGATAGAGAGAGAGACTGATACAACTACAGTTATCTCAGTCGTCCACTTTTAAGCTTTAATATGGGTAAAGAGATAAGGAGAGCGGGAATTGATTGAGAGGCAAGCAGAGATTTGGAAAGGGAGAGATAGAAGGAAAGAGACAGAGAGATGGTCAGAGGGATATATTCAAAGATGAATGAGACAGGGAATGGGAGGGAGGGATAGGCAGAAAGCGACAAACGAACATAGAGAGATAGTGGGACAGAGGGAGAGAAACAGAAGGTGACAGAGAGAGAGAGAGGCAGAGAGAGAGGGTGACAGTGTTAGATGAAACGTGAGATGGGGTGAGGGACCGAGTCAGAGCGAATGAGTGAGAGATATGGAGAGGCAAGGTGAGATCAAAAGGGACGGAGCAAAACGAAAGAGAGAGAGAGGCATGAAGAGTTGGAATGAGAGAGAAAGTGTGAGAAAGAGGAAATGGACCGTGAGATAGAAAGCGAATGAAACAGAGAGAGAGGGGTAGAGGGAGTGAGAGACAGAGAGACAGTGAGAGAGAGTGACTGATATACAGTGAAATGGGATGACAGAGACACAGGCGGAGAAAAACGCAGGTAGAATAATGTAAGGAAAGGGAGTGTGTGTGAGAGAGAGAGAAACAGAAGGGAGTGAGCAAATGCTTACAAATAACAGGTGCAGATTGAGATTGAGGAGATTGACAGAGAGGGAGATCAAGATTGAGGCAGAGAAAGAGGCAGTGTGTGAGAGAGTGACAGACAGATACATAGAGGGACAGAGATATTGAGTGACACATGGCCCGACAATCACAGCTCTCAGAAGAAATGTTTGGACTCCATGTATGTTTGCAGTTAGTGCAGAGAGAGGACATTTTCCGGAGCGACACTCAGCACGTTTGGGCTGCAGCCCTATCAGCGGGCAAAAGGTAACAGGAATTAGCATAAACAACAGTTTTTTCGTGCAGCATCCAGGGGAATACTGTTCACATACACACGGAGAAATGATGTGCAGTTTCATCATGCTGGACTGCCCGCTGTGTCTGCCAAGGAGCTTGGCCAAGTCTGGCTGGAACATGGAGCCCGTGATTATTCAGAACCTGAATGGAATTATTTGTTCATGTTCGCCAAATCTTTAGAAGTGAGAGTGGAGCCAGGTTTGATGCAGCATTTTGTGGCCATTGGCCCAGCTTCCACTGCAGCAATAGACTGGCACCATCCCCCCTCTCTGTGCTGAATTGGAATCACAGGCTCAGTTATTGAGATCCATGCTGTCTGCCATTCAAGATCAGCAGGTCGCCATCATGGCTGTGGATCTCAATTCTCAAAGGAACGTGCAGATTCTATGAGCAGCCCAGCAATCTGTGTTACAGGATGTCACCTGGAGAGGGGGCGTGCTTCGCCTTGGGAGTGACACTGGTTCCCAACAAGAGGTTGCCCTCCTCCTTAGGACACCAGTGTTGCTTCTCCCTTCACTGCCACTCTGCTGGTGTCCATGCTATGGCGCATCAGCCATGGCGCATCTGTCCATGCCGAGGTCCAGGTTGAGGACCAGAATCGCTGGGAATGGCGGGGTGTTTCATTCACCAACACGATTGAATGGTACAGTCATATAACACCTGTACCTGAAAGGAGCGAGAGCCCTTTCAGTACCTCCATTCAGCGACAGGGGGACGCCGAGGAACCAGACAATCCCTCGGCAATATGGATAGCCCCTCAGTACCGCAGCGCATCTCATGCAGCTCCGACCTGCTGAGGGAGAATTCAATGTCTTGCTACCATTTTGGACGAAGGGTCACCATTAAGGACCGGATCCGCTGATGGATACCATGCTATATGATGATGGGTTTCTCTGCCATTTCTACCTGATAGTCACCCCATCGAACAACATTCCCTCTGTCCACCTCCGACTCACAGTGGCATCAGAGTGTACCATCTACAAGAAATATTGCAGGAACTCACCAGGACTCATAAGGCAGCGCCATCCACACGCAGGACCACAACCATCTAGAAGGACAAGGGTAGCAGACACATGGGGACACCGCCACCTGGTAGTTCCCCTCTATGCTAGTCACCATCCTGACTTGGAAATTTCTCGCTGCCCCATCAATGTCGCTGGTCAAACTCTTGGAATTCCCTCCCTAACAGCGCTGTGAGTTCACCAACTCCACATGGACTGCAGCGGTTCAAGAGGGAAACTCACCCCCACGCTTCCAGGCAGCAATTACAGGTGGGCAATAAATGCTGGCCCAGACAGCGAAGCCCACATACCCTGACAGAATAAATAAAACACGCCAGAGGTAACGATATTCAAAAGAAGCTGGTTATTGTTAACATGATACAGGTCTCGAGGAAGCACCTGTTACAGCTCCAGGAGCACAATCCTGTACAGTAGGAGTCACTTCACACTCTGCTGCTGCTTGCGGCTTTTTTGGCGGCGGGGCGGGGGGTGTGGGGGGCGCGGTGGGAGGGGGTGCGGGTGGGGGTGGGGTGTCATTATGAAAAGTGTTCTTTGAAACTCCGGGTTGTGGAGAGCAGAGCTGCTCCCTCCTCCTCCTCCCACTTTGCAGCCTCTCTGCTGCCTCCGTTCTGTTTGCTGGTCAGGTCACAAAACCAAAACAAAAACAGAATTACCTGGAAAAATTGAGCAGGTCTGGCAGCATCAGCGGAGAAGAAAAGAGTTGACGTTTCGAGTCCTCATGACCCTTCGACAGAACTTGAGTGAGTCCAAGAAAGGTGTGAAATATAAGTTGATTTAAGGTGTGTGTGGGGTTGAGGGGGGGGGGGGGGGGGGGAGGTGGGGGCGCTGTTGGGCGTGGGGAGAGAGAGAGATGTGGAGGGGGTTGGTGTGGTTGTAGGGACAAACAAGCCCCCTCCACACACACACACCTTAAACCAACTTATATTTCACCCCTTTCATGGACTCACTCAAGTTCTGTCGAAGGGTCATGAGGACTCGAAACGTCACTCTTCTTCTCCGCCGATGCTGTCAGACCAGCTGAGTTTTTCCAGGTAATTCTGTTTTTGCTTTGGATTTCCAGCATCCGCAGTTTTTTTGATTTTATTATTTAGGTCACAAACCCAGATGCACTCTATCTCTAGTGCACAAACCTTCCGCAGAGAGGGGTTACCAGATGCTCTTGGTTCACCGCTGGCTATTGCAGCAGCTTGCAACAGAAGCTCCCAGTTAAATAACTCTACAGCCTGTCTAATAACTTTCAACTGGCAAACGGCAGTCCCCAGAAAATCACATGCCGATTGGACGTCAGGTCCTTTGTTTAAAATGAAACTAGACGGGTTTCCCTGTGCGGATGAACGCAGGCTTGAGTGAGGGTCACACATGGTGGTTCACGGACCTGCACAGATCAACCTTCAAAACTCAATTTCACAGCTGTCTGTCCGACCCTATGAAGTCAAATTATATACTACCTACTTCTGTTCCCGCACCGACAGGCTGCACTCGGGCAAGAGTGAAGCCTAGAGCAGGGGGCGCTGCGAAGGACACCAGGAAGGTTCTGGCATGGTGTACCTCTCCATATTATGTGAATACAGGTGAGATGAGAGCCGCCACCAGTAGCAGAATGGAGACACCACCTCGGAGGCTATCAAGTAGAAAAACGGCTCAAAGGGAGAGGAAAAGTGTCCAAATGACAATATTTTCAATGCATATGGGATTAGATAGGAGAAAGGGAGTGGTGAAATCGTGGAGGCATTAAAAAAAAAGACCGAGCAAGTTACATTTGAGTTGCTATCATAATGGGAACAGATATATGTACATGAGGGGATGGATAATGCGTGAATGGGATTTGATGTAAATCAGAATCTGACCAATGGAGGAGCTGAAGTCTACCTGTAACTTGCAGGTTTCCCAGGATGCCTTGTAACAGTCGAGTGCTGTTTTTACGTACATCCAGATGATGGCTAAATCTGCAAATGTGCTGAGACAAGGCTGGGGACTGCTAATGCTACGAAAGCGGTAGAAGGCTGGATGAGCGATGAAAAGCATTGGAAGTCACACATAAGCCCAGGGTGAAAGCTATCGTGCAGACCGAGAGCAGGCTGAAGAAGCCTCAAATTTTGCCCAGGGAGACCAGCCACATCAATAGATCGGCATCAGCCTATGTGATGGGAAATCAAGGTGCTGGCTTCCGCCTTCTCAATATCTAAATAACAAAATCCAATTATTTATGTTAAACTTGGATCATCGAATCAATGGTCAGATAGACAGACTCACCGGGGACGCCAACCAGGGCGAGAAAAGGATAGTATCCCGCCTGAATGACCTGAAGTGCAAATCGGATCCGATGATCCAATGGTAGCCTGTCATAGTAAAACGATAATTGGAAGAGCGCCCAGGAAAAACTCCTGTCCATTGTTGTCACGTTCGAACCCAATGCTTTCAGATTCTGACCCATTGTTATAACATTCCAAACTGTTGTTCTCAGTATCTGATCCATTGGTGAAACATTCCAATCACTTGTTCTCAGGGTCTGATTCCTCATCTTTCTCTTTCTCGCTTTCACACTCTCTCTGTCTGTCTCTCTCTCTCTCTTTGTCTCTGTCTCTCTCTCTATCTCTCAGTGTCTATATCTATCTATCTATCTCTCTCTCCTTCTATCTCTCTTCCTCTCCTTCTCTGTTTCTCACTCCCTCTAGCTCTGACTCTGTCAGTGGAATCGCTGATCCCTCTTAATGCTGATGGTGATTTCCACGCATATGTAACAGGAGAACACGTTGAATTGACCCTCTTATCAAGGGATGAGCAAATCCTCCAGTGAGACAATTAGACCCGATTGAGGCTGACATCAATTATGGTCACTGAACAAACAGGTTCAGTTCATTCCTTGAAATACAACAACATTTTTTTCATATATTGTAATAAATTCGAACCTATACCCAACATGGCGGATGTACAAGGGATGCTGAAGTCATGAATAATGGAAACAATTGTGATAATTGCCAGCATATTTCAGTCCTCATTATATATTGAACAGATCCATAGGATTGTGCGTTTATGAAAGCTACACGCTCTTTAAGAGGACAGATGTTCACCCCTGCAAATAGAAACCAGTTAGACTCGGGTCGATGATGAAGGGATTGAGGGAGATCGTAGTCTAGGACAAACATAGTCCTAGCTTTGAAAAAGGAGGCTAGTGAATAAATAGCGACCAGAATGGAAATATTATGAGACACTTGGGAGATGGAATTTCTCACAAAAGAGTGTGGAGAACACACTTGGTGCAATTCATAAAAAAGAGATGCATGGGGATATTACAGATTAAGTCTTCCACGGTCGCAGAACATGTTTATAAGACCACTAGGAAAAAGCATACTTGCAGATTTCATTGTACAGAGGCACGAGAACAGAAGCATCGATGCACTCATATATTGGGGGTTGGTGGGGGGGGGGGCGGGGGGTGTCTGTGGAGGGGAGAGAAAAAACGTTGTTTGGGTCTTGCCTGGAGTATCAGACCATAAGACCATAAGACATAGGAGCAGAAATTAGGGCAAACGGCCCATCGAGTCTGCTCCGCAATTCAATCATGGCTGATAAGTTTCTCAACCGCGTTCTCCAGCCTTCTCCCCGTAACCTTTGATCTCCTTACCAATGAAGAACTTATCTATCTCGGTCTTCAATACACTCAATGACGTGGCCTCCGGAGCCTTCTGTGGCAATGACTTCCATAGATACACCACTCTTTGGCTAAAGCAGTTTCTCTTTATCTCTGTTCGAAAAGGTTTTCCCTTTACTCTGAGGCTGAGCCATCGGGTCCTAGTCTCTGCTACTAATGGAAACATCTTCCCACCGTGCACTCTACCCAGGCCTTTCGGTATTCTGTAATTTTCAATAAGATCTCCTCTCATCCTTCTAAACTCCATTGAGTATAGATCCAGAATCCTCAAACGTTTCTCATATTTTAAGATTTTCATTCCTGGGATCATTCTTACGAACCTCCACTGGACCTTCGCCAGGCCAGGACATCCTTCCTGAGATACCGGGCCCATAATTGCTCGCAATATTCTAAATGTGTTCTGATCAGAACCTTATAAAGCCTCAGCAGCACATCCCTGTTTTTATTTTCCATTCCTCTCGAAATAAATGACAACATTGCGTTTGTCTTCCTAACTACCGACTCTGCCTTAGGTTAACCCTAAGAGAATCCTGGACTAGGACTCCCAAGTCCCTATTCCTAACTCTGACCTCGTACTGTGCGGCAGGAGCCCCGAGTTCTCCAGAAGCATGAGCGGGAATGCTGGCAGGACTATGGGACTTTAGTCCTATGAACGCACTGGTGGAGCTGCAATTGCCGGCTGAGTGCAGCGAGGGTAAAAGGTCTCATAGTGAAGGTGCTAAAAATTGAGATTGGGCTTAAGAGATTTAAGAACAACATCGATTCACGAGAAGAAAGATTTGCGAGCCGAGAACAGAGGTATGTTTTTATTTTAATAAATAACCAAAGTGGAGATAAGGCAGTTTTTATTTTGCAAGGAAAATTGTCATGATCAGTAATTTCCTGCATTAACGGCAGCCAATTCAATTATAGCTTTCAAAAGGAACTTTAATTAAAGCCGTGAGAAAGGGGTTTCCACAGACAGTTGCGGTGACGAGCTGAATTTGGTAGCTCTCCAATTGAACAACTACAGATATAACAACCTAATAGCCTCCTGTTGTGCAGCAAACTCTGATCCTATCCAAACAGCATCCGCTTGAACTGTGCCTCATCTATCATTTGATGTTCATCAGCCTGAACCTCAGAGGCTGAGTCTTATTCATTCCCTGATACAGGAAACAGCAGAGAAACAAGCACTGCTGAGCCTAATTGTGCTGACAATTTGTTTTTCAGACAATTACTCTACACCTGATCAGAGACCACCTCTGGTTTCAATCCATGGATTACGAGATGGTCAAGAGGTATTCCATTGTAATGCATGACTATTTGTTCCCAGAATGTGGGCTTCACTTGCACAACCAGAAGGCCTGAGCCTTCACAAGATACTTTGAAAGTACGTTGGGCTAGGCATCATGATTCGCTGCAGTCCTAGCGGTGGAGTGCTCGACAATACAGGATGGAAATGAAACAAACATCAAACATTAAACATCAGGACAATGTTCTTACAGAAGGTTCCAGAACATCAGCATTTTGAACATCAGGACAATGGTAATACAAAAGGTTCCTGTGCATCAACACAATAAACATCAGGGTAAGGATCATACAGAAGGTCCCAGTGCATCAACACATCAAGAATCAGGACATTGATCACACAAAAGGTCTAAGTAATCACATTAGATCTGAGGGCAAGGATTATTCAGAAGGTCCAAGTCCATCAATAGATTAAATAACAGGAGAACGGATCATTCAGAAGATCCCATTACATCAATACATTGAACATCAGGAGAAGGGGCATTCAGAAGGTCCAAGTGCATCAACACATTAAACATCAGGCCAAGGATCATTCAAAAGTTCCAATGCATCATCATACTAAATGTCAGGACAAAGATCATTCAGCAGGACCCAGTACATCAACTCGGTGAATATCAGGACAAGGATCATTCAGAAGGACCCAGTACATCAACACATTGAATATCAGGACAATGATCATTCAGAAGGACCAAGTGCATCAACACGTTAAACATCAGGACAAGGCCCCTACAGGTCTCAGAGCATCAACACATTGAGCATCAGGGCAAGTAGCATACAGATGGTCCCAGTACAACGATACATTAAACATTAGGACAAGGATCATACAGGAGGTCCCAGTCCGTAAATACATTGAACTACAGGACAGGGATTATACTGGGATCAACCTGCACAGTGTATAAGAGATAAAGGGTATATTTCAAAATGCTCCATGATATTTTCTGCTTGCGTTGCGAAATTATACTCTCATCGTTGAGAATAGGGACTACATCCTGTGAAAGAAGTTAGCATTGATTATTTGACCTCGTTCTATATATGCCACTTGTGATACTACAAAAGATTTGCATGCCATGCTTTTAAGCATATTGTTGAATCTCTCAGGCTGTCTCTTCCTATCACATGCCCTTTATTCCCTGATTTGTACTTGAGCATCTAGGTTCAGTTGTTCGAAAGTCATCAGCTTGATTCACGTAATTCGGTTGTTCTGTGCATCCATGATGCATATGAGTGCAGCTGAAATTGTATCAGTGATGCCCCGTGCACTTTCTTCAGATGCAGTGGGGCAGGAATGTCGAACGAACTCTGGTCTTCTTGAAGCCAGGTCAACAAGCATTCTGAGAAAAACCATGGAGATTCAACATATCTGCATTGTACACTGTCCAGGTAGCTGGAAACGGACACCCCCTCCTGCTGCTTTCTAGCGTACTGACCTCTACCTCATGGAGGCTGAGCATCAACTCGCAGACACTTCCTCCTGCCTCTCCCTGGACCAGTTACCCACTATTGAACATCAATCCATTGTTTCCAGGACGGTCACTGACCTATTCCCCTCTGGAGGTCTTCCTCCCACAGCTTCCAAACTGTTAGTCACCCAAAATCGGATGGCCCGCTTCTACCTCCTACCCAAAATCCACAAACAGGGCTGTCCTGGCAGCCCGATCGTGTTAGCCTGTACCTGCCTCACGGAACTCATTTCTTGTTATCTTGAATACCTTCTTCACCCCTTGTCCAGTCCCTTCCCACCTACATCCTTGATTCCTCTGACACCTTACGTCACATCAACAATTTCCAGTTCCCTGACCCCAACCGCTTCCTCTTCAAAATGGACGTCCAATCGCTCTGCACCTCCATCACCCACCATTATGTTCTGAGGGATCTCAGCCTCTTCCTCGAACAGAGTCCCAAACAATCCCCATCCACCACTACTCTCCTCCGCCAGGCTAAACTTGTTCTCACACTGGCAATTTCTACTTTAACTCCTCTCACTTCCTTCAAATAAAAGATGTGGCTATGGGTAACCGCATGGTACCCAGCTATGCCTTTCTCTTTTTGTGGTATGGGGATCACAACTTGTTCCAGTCCTACTCTGGCCCCCTCCCATAACTTTCTCCAGTACATGATGATTACTTTGGTGATGCTTCATGCTCTCGTCGGGATGTGGAAACATCTCTTAATTTTCCTTCCAATCTCCACCCCTCCATAATTTTCACATGGTCCATCTCTAGCACTTCCCCTCCCCTCCTTGACCTTTCTGTCTAAAGTTGGTGATAGACTGTCCACCAATAACCATTACAAGCCTTCCGACTCCCACAGCTAGCTCGACTACTGCTCCAAACACCCCACGTCCTGTAAGGAAGCCATCCCATTCTCTCAGTTCCTTCACCGCCGTCGCATCTGTCCTGATGATGCTACCTTCAAAAACAGTTCCTCTGACATGTCCTCCTTCTTCCTTAACCGAGCTTTTCCACCCACGGCGGTTGACAGGGCCCTCAACCGTGTCCGGCCCATCTCCAGGACATCCGCCCTCACGCCTTCTCCTCCCCCCCAGAAACATGATAGGGTCCCCCTTGTCCTCACTTATCACCCCACCAGCCTCCGCATTCAATGGATTGTCATCCACCATTTATGCCAACTCCAGCATGATGCCCCCACCAAAAACATGTTCCCTACAGCCCCCCCTCGGCGGCACTCTATAGGGATCTTTCCCTCCGTGAAACCCTGGTCCACTCCTCCATCACCCCTTACTCCTCAACACCCACCTACTGTACCTCTCCATTCATACCCAAATATGCAACACCTGCCCCTTCTCTTCCTCACTCCTCACCGTCCAAGTGCCCAAACACTCCTTTTAATTGAAGCAGCAAATCACTTGCATTTCCCCCAACTTACTCTACTGCATTTGTTGCTCCCAATGCGGTTTACTCTACATTGGAGAGACCAAACACAGACTGGGCAACAACTTTTGTAGAACGCCTTCCGTCTGTCAGCAAGAATGACCCAGACCTCCCTGTCGCTTGCCATTTTAACAATCCACCCTGCTCTCTTGCCCGCATGTCTGTCCTTGGCTTCTGCCTTTTTCCAGTGAAGCTCAATGCAAACTGGAGGAACAACACCTCATCTTCCGACTAGGCACTTTACAGCCTTCCGCACTGAATATTGAGTTCAACAACTATAGATCTTTAACTTCCTCCTCCATCCCCAACCTTTCCTGTTTCTTCCCCCTCCCTTTTGTTTTTTCCAACGACTTAGATAGATTTTCCTTTTCCCACCTATTTCCATTAGTTTTAAATCTTTACCTTTTATGTCCTTTTAGTCTTATTTCACCCCACCCCCACTGGAGCTATCTGTACCTTGCGTGTCCTGCAACAGATTCTTAATTGGCACATTCTTTTAGATAATATCACTACCATCAACATTTCTTTGTTCTTTTGTCTGTGACTACTTTTGGTTATCTGCTGCTATCACTGCTTGCTTGTCCCTTCAACCACACCCCCGCCAACTGTTCCCCCCACAACTCCCCTCCCCAACTTAAACCAAATAATATTTCACCCCGTTACTATTTTTACTTAGTTCTGTTGAATGGTCATGAGGACTCGAAACGTCAATTTTGTTCTTCTCCGCCGATGCTTCCAGACCTGCTGAGGTTTTCCTGGTATTTCTGTTTCTGTTTTGGATTGCCAGCATCTGCAGTTTTTTTTTGTTTTTATCTCCTCCTAACTGGCCCTGACATCTCAACTCTAAACTGGACAATTGTGAACTGAAGGATGCAAAAAATGCTTCATCAGGAGGCTAAAAAGGGACGTTCGTAGGGTAAGTGGACCTGATAGTGGCGCACCAGATTATGAGGGTGCTACGGAACTGCCAGTGATGAAGGTTGACTTGTTAAAATCACGAAGGGAAACTTGAAACAATGTCACAACCCATTTTTGCAATTCGCATTTTTCGAGCTGCAGGCTTTGAATACAGAAATAATGACAACACTGCCGCTATAGATTTTTTTTTGTAATAAAACTAAGTTAAACATTTATTAATACAAGAATATGTATAAGACCAAACCTATGACTGCAAATTTGCTACTCCAATAACTCAGAAATTCCCCCTACTAACCTGCCTCTCAGTTAGACCCCTGCTAAGGCAAGAGGAAAAACACACGGACAGCCACATTCATAATGATTTCCCTTCAGGTCTGGGGCCTTGCAGACAGATGTGAGGTTCTCAGCTTGGAGGTTTTAGATCTTAGAAGCCCTCCTTATTTTCCTACAATCACTGCATTCTTTGCACATGTTTTCCTCTTTGAATACGATGTATCATTGTAACTACAATATATTAACTTTAACCTTCTAACAATAAAACCCTCCCATGATAATTACTTTACTAAGAAGCTTTGAAAAAATAATTTTCTGAACCTCAGCTGTTTAGGCACAAAATGTCAGCAGCTCTATTGAATACCAGCTTTAAGAATGCAAATTGCCCCATTGAACTTTCAACTTCTATTTTCCTGTATTTATTTAATTACCCTTTCATAGTTACCTCTCTTATATACGCCATGGCTTCTAGACCAGCTGTATTTAACCGAAATGAGACACACACAAACGCACACACATACGCACACTCATAGACATAGATGTCAGAATACTATATGCTCAAATAATTTCCAATAACATTATAGACATAATTATATTTTTGACAAGGGGCAGAGAGAGGTTAGATCGGGGAGCACTTTTTACACTAGTAGAAGCGTCAATAACCAAGGTACATTGGTTTATGTTAAGAGGTAGAAGGCTGCGAGGGGAGTTGAGGTGATGATTGTCTTCATCGGAGAGTGGTGGGAGTTTACAACACATTACCTGAAAGAATGAGTTATAATTGTGTAACATTTATGAAGTATTTAGATATTCATTTGAATTGCCATATCTTTCAGGGTTATGGGCCAAGGTCTGGAGAATGTGATTAGTGCAGCCAGATCTTTGCTGACCGGCACGGACATGTTGGGTGGAATGTCCTCCTTCTGTACTGGAAACGCCTATGAACCAATTAGACTAAATATGTGGACATGCATATCATTATCTCCATTATAATGTGGGCAAAAGTGACATTGTCCACTTTGCCTGTAATTTGTTTTTAAAAAGCTAGTCTCTAAATGGTGGGAAATTGCTACTCTGAGATTCAGAGCGGTCCAGTTTTAGTAGTGGATGAAAAACAAAATTCCCTTTGCAAGTACCGCAAGTAATTAACAAAGACAACAGAATGTCATCGAGTAATATGAGGAGAAATTGATACAAAAAGGAAGGGAGGATATGCTTCCGTTGTACAGGGCACTGGTGAGGCCATTTATCGTGTATTTTGTACCGTACTGGAGTCCTTATTTCATGAAAAAATGATGTAAATAGGTTGGAAGGATTTCAGATTGGATTTATCAGACTAATACCTGGAAAGGCCCTGTTGAACTATGAGGAAAGGCTGGATAGCTGAGGCGTGTGTCCAGTGGAAATTAGAAGATTAAGAGGTGACATCATTGAGACATTCAAGATCCTGAGCGGCCATCGCAGGGTCGATGTGAAGAGGATGTTTCCTCTTGTTGGAGGATCGAGAACAAGTGTCACTGTTTAAAAATAAAGGTTCCTTTATATCAAAGGGGAATGAGAATGTTCTTGTTTAATGCCAAACAATCGTATGTCTTTGAAGTGCTCCACCTTAAAAGGTGGTGGAAACAGAGTCTTTGGAAATTTTTGAGGGAGGGGTAGATAGATTCTTGACTAAGAAGGGAGGTGAAAGGTTTTCGTAAGTAGGCACGACTGTCTGGTGGAGGTAACACTCAGGTCATCCGTGATCTTATTGAAAGATGCAGCACTCTTGAGGAGCCTTGTGCCCCATGCTGCTCCAAATTCCTATGTTCATATGTTGATAAAATGTGCTGACTGTTCCTTGAAATGTTGCTGCATTGACCTTAAAGGCTGGGATACTTGTTACCAATCATTCTGAATTGCCACCAGGTGTCAGTGGGAATCCTTCAAGTCTCGGGTTCCAATGCCTTAATGATGCGCCAGATAATGGAATACTCAAAAGCTACATTTCTGTTTCGCTTGAT
This sequence comes from Isurus oxyrinchus, assembly GCA_026770705.1. Lineage (NCBI taxonomy): Eukaryota > Metazoa > Chordata > Chondrichthyes > Lamniformes > Lamnidae > Isurus > Isurus oxyrinchus. The sequence continues at coordinate 1,480,319 of JANJGN010000056.1, read as the reverse complement.
ATGGATTGTCAACATGTGTTAAAGACGTGTGGGTCGAGAATGGGCCTCTTCATGTCACATGAAGACACTTCGGAGAAAATACATACTCTGAGAGAACTTTGCCCTTGAATTGAAGGACAGTGAGTGAAGAGCAGAGTGGAGAGCGATGCTAAGGTTGGAGTACCGAATGCCCGTATATGAGACATCGATAACTAGAGGAGCATGACCCCAGATTCTTCCTAATAATAGTACACTTGATATGAGGAATTTTTTGTTCATGTAGCGAATGAGTGGCATAACAGATGCGCAGCCTGATAGGTTATTGGTTATTGCCTCTCTATCTCTCTCTCTCGATCTCGATCTCTCCCTCTCTCTATGTCTTTCTCAAATACGTTTAAGACAACATCCTTGCTTTTGGGCTCCATGTGCCAATTCATGAAGGTAAGGACACTGCGTAATGTAAAACCCACTCGCTCAGCCTGAGTGACAGATATACGCGCTGTGATCCCTCTGCTCCAAAATTCCCTTAGAATTCCAAACTTTAATGTTTCTCTGTGGCCTTCGTTTCTAACATGAATCAATTCTCACTTTTCTGCATGAAATGTCATCTATCACCTGTCTGCCCATTCCACGAATGTCTCTGCCCTTTGGAATTTCCCCATGATCTTCATCACAGTTACATTCTACTTGTCTAAAAACAATAAACATACATTCAACACTGCAGTATCTTTCCTGTCACTCAGGATGTTGGCATCCATTTGCTCTTTCTTCTTTTTCCATGAGCTGCAACTTTCAAAGATGTGTGACACTTAGCACAAGCCTTTCAGCGGCCCATGTACACAACATCAACAACATTACCCTCATACACCATTTTTATCACCTCAGCTGAAAACTGCAGCAAGCTTGATAACAAAGTTTTTCCTAAACCAATCCCTGCTGGCTGTCCTATATTGACTTGCCTTGTTACTTGTTATTCAATATGTCCCTCAGCATCCTTTGTGGAATCGTTCCCACCACTGGGGATAAATTGACTGCGCAGTACTTGATAAGTAATATTTGCACATTTTTTTGAACAAGGGTCAAATTTATAGGCATTTGATTTAGAAGGAAGGTTAGGCAATTCGGCCCATTTGAGACTGCTCTACTGCTGATACCCTAGGACACTCTAGTCAGTGAAGAATTATCTACCTCTGCATAAAGATTGTTCAATGGCCCTTCCAGCAGAACTGTTTGAGGAAGGAGTTCAAAGAATCACAATCCCATAGAGAGAAACATTAAACCTCATCTCCGTCCAAAATGGGCGACCACATTTTTTGAATCTGTGTCTATTAGCTCTAATCTCGCACAGTACGTGACCATCCTCCCAGCATCCAGCATTTAACCCACCCCGCTCCCCCTCAGAATTGTATAAGTTTCAATGAGATATGGTCCCATTTTTCTAAATCCCAGAGGATAAAGACCCAGTCTGTCTCGTCATTAACATTTGCAAATCACCTGGAAACACTTCTCTATCAAAGTGAAGGTAGCCTAGCTAAGACCTTCTCCTTATTAATGTTCCTTGGTAAGGACAGATGGTAATCATTTAATATACTAGGAATGCCTCATGTAACCGTGAGTAATGTTTCTTTTTTGCCCATCATCAGCGCCACTCCTAGTATGACTCTTTTTCCATTTGTATGCAGTATTTGAGATTCCCTTTTATATTAACGAATGCTCATATTTTTAGACATCGTAGCTGACCTCTCTTAGTTGCTTCTTCAATCCACAACCTCTCCTTTCACTCGTTCGACCACCGCCACCAGCAACGCGCCCCAAGCCCCCAACCCACCGCCCCCACCTCGCATATCGCCAACAATTCCAAATTAAGTCTGTATGACTTTTGCATTGTCTGTCTGATATCTGTTGTTCAGCAAGCTTTTCCGTCATCACGTCTATTGACTGTTTCCTTTCTGCTACAGCAGCCCCTGGATTTTTTCCCCAAATGAGTTTGCTGGCCTGAATGGGGCTGTCCCAGCAGCTGAGCGGGGGAAAGGGAGTAAGGTGCCAAGTGCACCTAGGGATGGATTCCCTTATACTTTGTAGACCAATTGAGAGCGAGGTGTTCTACAAAGCTCATCACGGGATGCAGGATCTAGTAGTCGCCATCAACTTAGCACCCTCGGGTCCCAAACTTTTCGTGACCCTGTTAAACAGTGTTTGACGTCAGACGCACCCTGGCCGACAATCTAATCTGTGGAGGGTTTTGGTCGAATTGAAGAATGCTCACGGGACTGAGAGAGTAATGGCTGCAGAGGAGACAATGGTTTGCTCTTTGGAGCTTCGGGCAGTTTCAGATAATTGTGGATGTGTGCTCCCTTTTCCTTCCCACGCATCTTGGAAATGTACAATTATAGAAGCTTCAACTGCCCAGTGTCTTAAACCTCTGTGCTGCTGGACAGCTGTACTCTGTGCACTCGGTGCGTCTGGACTGCTGTACAAACAATTGTGTGAACGCTCTAACCCAGTTAAAAATCTGTTCCGAGATGAGAAGCGCAATGCAAAATGACAAGAATCTATGTGCTAAACCTACAGCTTTGAATAAGTGACTGAACTGAAACAATGACATGTTTCGAAGTTCCCACCACATTCTATCAAATCCTACAATAACTCTGTAATAAGAAGGCTTCTTTGTCGGCAACGTTAATTCCAGTATGATGTGCTCTGGAGCAGGTCAGCAGAGAATTAGATCAACAGAAATGATAAACTCAAATTGTAAAACTTCTGATGACATTGAAATGGTAGCTTTTTTGTGTTGTATTAATATTAACAGAGGATGGAAGCAAATTTATTGGTATGTACACTCATCCGTTATATAGCCACTGGAGTTCAGTAACTCCTAATTAATCTCACGAGCCCAGAACACAATGACTGAGAGTGAACATTCCATTGCATCTGGATGGAGAACATCAGCTGACTTCTTGCAGAGGTACCAATGCTGAAGTTATCAATGTATAATCATTCCACGCACCAGCCTCACAGTCTACTCTTCCTTCTGACGATGGCAAGAGGCAGTTATGCAGACGATACGACAAAAATCATGATAGCTTTAATCGAAAACGAATGGAACAACCACTGTTGAAATGTAAGCACATTGTCTACGAAATAGGCTATAATGTGTTCCGAAAAAGAGCAAATAGGGATGTGCAACAATTCACTCCATCCAATGAAAAGGGTTATATGTACTTTAATATCATGAAGAAAAGGGTGGTAAAAGGAGATTGGGGATATTTAAAGTTGGCAATCCAGCTTAAAAAAAAAAGATTAGAACACCAAGTATGCCCAGGGAACAAAGCCACGCGGCCAAACTGAAACACCAGACAATGCCTTCAGCTGGAATCATTACACCACCTAGGCCAAGGTATTTTTTTTTTAAAAAGCTGCCCACCTATTGCAGCAGCTGCAATGAAACCAAGGTCTGCATTAGAGATGACAATTGGATCCCGACTGCGTCATTCCCTTTAGCACATCTCAACTTATCTTCATTAATTAAAATGACTCATTTGCCGGACTTGAGTCCAAAATCTTTTTTATACTCAGAGAGCAAATGGAAAATGAAAAATCCGATCACAAAAAATAACTTCTAGAGACTTAATAATTGGAAAAGGGAGAAAGTTTCATTTTTCATTGATTTTTTAAATATTTTTCATGAGATGGGGAGGCCAGTATTTGTTGTTCAATGCCTTGAACTGCGTGGCTTGTTCGGCTATTTCAGAGGGCAGTTTAGAGTCGACCCCGTTGCTGCGGGTTTGGAGGCACAGGCAGGCGAGGGCAGGAAAGGAAACCCGATTTCCTTCCCTGACTATATCAGTGAACGAAAAAGGATTTTACTCACAATAAGTTACAGTTTCAAGGCCGCTATTGCTGGTACGAGCTTTAAGTTCAAGATATATTATGGAACATAAATTCCACCAGCTGCCTTACTAGAATTTGAACGCATGTTCCCAGAGAACTAGATTGCATCATTAGTCCAGTGGCACTAACACTAAGGCACTGTCTCTCTTTGCCCTGCTGCCTGAAGTCATCACTGGGCTAAGTGGCTCCAATTTTAAGATTGTTGCCTTTTGTCCTTCATTACAACAAAAAAAAATCATTTCTCTCTTTCCTTCACTGTCAGCATCTCTAACGAACAAAATCAGTTGAACGTGATTAGCCATTATTCTGTAATCATGCAGGGGACGGAAGAAGTGACGATGCACCGATCCCAAAAAAAAGGAATCATTTCCTCCAGGGATTACGACACAGCCAATGGCAAAGTCTGAGTTGCTCAAATTCAAGAGGGACACTTGAAACAACTATCATCACCCATTTTTGCAAATTGTATGTTTCGAGTTGCAGGTTTTGAATTCAGTAGCAATAAGTCCACCAATTCCCAATAGCATTGTTAAACAAACTTAATTAAGCATGTATTAATGCAATTAAAATCATAAGCACATACACATGTCAACACAATTACCATTATATTAACGCCATAAATCCTCCAATTAATCTTATTGTCAGTTAACTCCCGACCAGTAAATCTCGTAGATATAAAGCGGGATCTGGCCGAGCACACGCTGGACAGTGACACTGAAGATCAGATTATTTTCAGGGTTGGGCCTTTGCAGATAGGCTTGAGGTTTAGTGGCTGGAGGCTTCTCAAACCTGATGGATCTTAAAATGTGTGTAGCTTACACATGCTCTATTTCGTCCTTTATACCTATCTTTCTCATTGAATGTAAATGTTCCATTGTATGACTAGGTTTTTACTCATAACCCCTTCAAAAAATAACATCATATGATTCCATAAATTTTTGAGTTAAGCTAAAAAAGAATAAAATATTTTCTTGGCATCTTCTGGCTAGGTGTAGGATTTCACCCATTCTTTGGAGCATTTTATTCAAAAAGACAAATTGCCACCATTAACAAATATGTTTCTAAATTTCACCATGTTTATCTAGTTACCATTTCAAATTTGCTCCTTTTGATTCAACAAAGCCTCTAGACCAGCTGACTTTGATCCAATTCGCCATACACAGACACGCGCACAGACACAGGCACCACTCAGCTCTAATTTTAAAAATATAATAAAATTGCAGACACTAATCTCTTCATGACAACGGGGATTGTGCTAATGAAGCTGTGCTGCGTCCCATCTAATAACATTCTACCACTTGCTGAGTGAGGACCACAGAACTCAATGCAAAGCTCCTAATGAAGTTGTGGCAAATCTAAATGATACTGAAAGAGAACTGACTTACTCATGGTTAAACACAAATTTCTTCCGAAAACTCTCTCAGTTCCCTGAGAATTCCAGAGCATTTGTAGCTGTGAACTGGTCTTCACTGGTGTGTACATGGACACGTGAATAATTTGTCTCCCAAATAGACTCTGTTCTCTCATCATTAAGAAAATGTTGTGACTGTAACTTATTAGAATCACAGCGGAGGCCTCACATTCACTCACAATGGACGTCAGTTGCCAGAGTATATTGAAATCCCAATTTGTCTGCTTGGTGTTAAGGATCCTAAACCAACCAACATAATATATTTGCGTACATTGTTCAGTGCTATCGGCACAACTGTATGTATGAATGCATATGGAATTCAATGCACGGTAAGAATGACGTCCATGTAATGAAAGTGAATTAGTGATTTGTCCAAAATTATATAACCTGGAAAAGCAGCCAATGTGCACATGTTACTGAGGAGATAACTGAAACATTTTAACTTTGACAGTTTTCCTTTTTAGGCAGACTGGTCCTCCTGCACCAGACTGTGAGATATTTTGATTTATGGGTTTTTGATATCCACACAAGTCAGTTATCTATTTTTCCCATTCATGTGGGCATCGCTGGCTGGGCCATATTTGCCTTATGGAACACGGGCCTCACTGGCCATTACAGCTGACATTTAACAGTCAACCATATTGTTGTGGATCTGAATTGATAGGCATATCCGAGGAGGAAACAGCAGATTGGCTCCCTAAAGGACATTAGTGAATCAGATGAGTTTTTACAACAATGTCATCATTAGACGAGTAAATGCATTTTTTTAAATTCAAAATAAATATCTTCTTCCATGGTGGGGTTCGAACCCGGATCCCCATGGCCTTAACCTGAGTACCTACCGTGATAAAATAAAAGTAAATTAGCCTGGATGCTGTAAATCAGAAACAATAACAGAAAATGCTAATATAACTCAACAGGTCTAACAAATTCTTGGAGGGAAGTAAAAAACGAGTTAACATTTAATGCAACAGAGCTTGATCTGACGAAGAGTCATAAGGACTCTATACTCTATTTTTTTTCTCTCCACAGATGCTATTAGTCCTGATGAGTCTCTCCAGCATTTTCTGTTTCTGTCACTTGTAGTGCTAGTCCAATAAAAATATCACTCCACCACTACCTGCACCTACTAACATTTAAATTAATCAAGTTAGTGGTTTATTGAGCTGCAATTAATATCCAGAATTCCCCACCCTAGGAGGTCTGTGCTTTGTATAAACAGGGGGTGCCTTTTTTACACTTCTGTGTAAAACTGCAGTGCTAACGCACCACTGAAAGATAGAATAAAACACAGAAATGGAACAATACATAATTCTGCAGATTGCCAATGTCTTCTACCATATTCTAGCCATCCTGGGGACACCTGGTCAGATGGAGAATCGGCTCGAATCGGTGTTCACGCAAGTGGTAAAATCATTTATTGATTTAAAGTTATCAGCTCCCGCTATGGTGTCTGGGCGGATAATTTGTTCTCCACCATTCAATTTGATGTAAACAGGAGTTTTTCCAAAACTATGTTGCTCCAATCATGATTTCATAAATTGCCCCTGTGCCCTCTGAGACATTACTTCCACTGCTTGGGTAATCGAAAATACGGGGGCAAAGCCTCAGAAATGGAGCCAATAATTTAGACCTGAAATGAGGATGAATATCTTCACTCAAAAGCAAGTAAGCCTTTAGATTTATCTAGCCCAGATTGCTGTGCAAGCTCCATCCTTGAACACATTTAAGTCAGGAATAGAGCGATTTTTGTTCTCTCGGGGTAAAAAAAGGGATATGGGGATTGGGGGTGGGGGTGGGAATTGGTTTTGAGGCCAAAGATCAGCCATGATCAGATTGAATGATGGAGCAGGCTCGATTGGCTGTATAGTCTACTCTTGCTCCTTTTAGTTGTTTACTTGCTTTCTTAGTTAAAATGCATTGTTTATGAGTGCAGAGGCGGCTGCCAATTAAGATTGTCACCTTCCTTTCATGTGCTTCCACGAGCTCACCCTAAAACACTGAATCTCCCGGACACAAAACCATCCAAAATATCAATTCTGTTTTTGGCAGACTTCCGCGTCCATCAATGATCCATTTCACAAAGATTGGTGACTCAGGTTTCAAAGTGCCACTCCCTAAGCCCTGAATTCCTCTGAGTAAACTGTTGTGTGTGTCTCCTTAACTTCTCAAATTATGTTGATTACTTGCCTCAGGATTCCTTGCCTCTAACAGGGCTACAAGAGCATGTCAGAGGCTGGGAATCCTGTGTTTAGGAGCTCACATTATGACTTCCTAAAGCCTCCACACTAATTACAAGGTAAATCGTGTCATCGAATACGTTCAAAATTACTGAATGTGTGCAGCTCCCACAACAACGAAGAAGCTAAAGATAACAAACGGCATAGTAATCCAATCGATTGGCAGTCCTTCCACTAGTAGTCCCTTCATCCACCTCTTCCAAACAGTGGCACCAGTCTGCAACACCTAAAAGTTGCACTGTAGGATCTTATCACGGGTCCTTAGACAGTATATAATTTGAATGGACTCTATTTGTTGCAGTGTGCTGTTCAACTGGTTTCTATTCTCTAAAGTGTGCTGCTAAATATACCCTAATTGCTATGGTGTGTTGTTTGATTATACTCTCTTCTCTGTATTGTGCTGTTTGAATAGACTCCATTTGCTGTCACGTGTCGTTTGAGCAGACTCTATTTGCTATAGTGCGGTGTTTAAATATACTCATTTTTTTTTCAAATTGTGCTATTTTAATTGACTCTATTCCCTGTGGTGCGTTGTTTGTATGGATTCTATTTTCAATCGTGTGTGGTTTAAATAGACATCACTTGTCATATGTTCTTGTTTATGTAGTTTCATTGCTGCAGTGTGCTGATATATTGACCCTAATTACTATAGTGTGCTCTTTAGGCGGGCTTTACTGGCTGTAATGGTGCTCTATGTATTGATGATATTTGCTAAAATGTGCAGCTTTTACAGACTAATTACTTACATTCTGCTGCTGTATAGGCTCAATTTGTAATAGTGCACTGTTCAAATATCCACTATTTCCTATATTAGTTTGAATAGACTGCATTTGCTCTGGTATTCTGTTCAAAGTTACTATGTTTGTCATCGTGTGATTTTTAATTGGACTACTTTTGCTGAACTGTCTTCTTCATATAGACCCTATATTCAATAGTGGATTGAATGAGCTCTATTGGCTAGAGTTTCTTGTTCAACAAGAATATATGTGCTGCAGTGACTTGGTTAAGTATACACAACATGTGTTTTATCATTTTGTAATTACATTGTATTTTTTGTCACTGTTGAAACAAAAGATATTTGTCATTGTTGCCATACAAGATGATGGTGCTATAGTGCACTGTTTATATTGACCCTTTTTTGCCGGTGTGCCCTGCTGAATGGTTTGTTTTCTCCAATGCGTTGGGTGAAAACTGAAATCTCCTTCGTCATTGGTTAAATAAAGTTTTATTTGCAATGGTGCTCTGTTTAGGGAGGTTCTTGTTTCGCTGTGTTACTCTTTGTACACAGACTTTGGTTGCTTTAGTGGTTCTTCATAAATAGTCTGCATTGCAGTGCGCTGATGAATAACTTCTGAAATACCAGCTGTTAAGCTGATAAGCACTTATTAGACAACATAAGTTCTGCCAGGATCTGTGCAGCTAGATACAGACGAAAAGCTTCTGGTCAAGGACCTGCCTTCCAAATTGGAGAACAAAAGACAGTAAAAGGGGGGAGGGGGAGAAAGAAAACAAGGGATGAACTCTGATTGGGTAGATGACAGGAGAGGTCACATAACATAAATCATCCTTAGCAAAGGGAAGGGAGCAGTTCGAGTTATCAAGTTTTTAACTTGGGTTTTCAGAGAAATGGCCATTGCTTGGCAAGGGCAGTAATTCTTGTCCATCTTTAAATTTCCTAGAACTGAAGGGGTTACCAAGCCATTTCACAGGGAAGCAAATGATCAACTCCATTGCTGTGCCTCTGGGGTCACATGTAGGCCAGACCAGGTAACTTTAGCAGATTTCCTTTCCTAAAGGACATAAGAGAAACAGTTGGGTTTTTACGACACTCAATGACAGCTTAATGTTCCTTATTCCTGAGGCTCGTGTTCTGAATTTAAATTACACCAAACGCTGGGGTAGGATTTGAACCCAGTTTGAAAGTGGATTAACCTGTGTTAATAGCGCAGTAAGGCTATGATTTTTCCACCGCCTCCACACAGCAAGGAAGAGAAGAAGATAATTCTGTGCTGTAAGGGTGTGAAGAGGAGAATCATTATCATCAGTTTCTGCAAGTGACATCATGACAAACAAGATGAAGCCAGGCAGAGGTAAAAATGATAGACCCAAAATGGTAGATTGAGTTTACATTCTGAAACAGGTAAAATTTAGGTTGAACACAGAAGTTCATAAAGTATCTACTATAACAATGATGTGCTGTGCCAAATCGAGGTCAAAGCCTCACTGGAACAATTCTCCAATCTTTATATGGGAGTGTCAGTGAGCGAGCAAAGCAGGGAAGTAAAACTGCCGGAAACCACAACTCCAAGTCATGCTTGCAGTGTGGATGTGTGCCATAAAACAGTCGTCCAATCTGCCATTGTCTCCCCACTGCAGGGAATGCCATATTTTCGTCATGAACACAGTTTTCTAATTTGAAAGAATTACAGCTAAATCTCTACCTTACCTGCTGCAGTGCACATGTGATTTTTGCATTGGTCACTAACAATGTCATACAAAAAATATTTTTCCATAGGCTCTTTCACTGCAGGTGGGTTTTGCAGACAAGGGCAGCGCTTGGTGCCAATCCCTAATGGCACTTGAACTGAGTTGGCTTGCCAGGTCATTTCAGAGGGCAACAAAGAGTCAAGGACATTGTTTTGTGTCTGGAGTCACATGTCGGCCAGACCAGGTAATGATGCCAGATTCAAGATCAAGAAGGAGTGTAAAAAAACATGTGGGTTTTTCTGTGATTTCATTGCTGGTGTCCACGACTGAGATTAGCATCCGAATTCCAGGTTATTTCCTGAATTCAAATTCTGCCACGTTCTACTCGAACCTGTGTCCCCAGAACAATAGTCTGGGTCTCTGGCTTTCCAGCCCAGTGACAACAATTATACCACCATCCCCCGCTCCGCCCACTTGCACACACAATGTAAAGTTCTGAGCAGCAGTTGCCCACTGTGGCCTTTGCAGCCTCTCCACCATGGAATAAAATCATGGATGATCTGCTTGCAAACTCAATCCCACATTCCCCTCTACCCCGATAGCCTTTCGCCCCTTGTTAATGAGGAAAATATCTAGGTCGGCTGTAAAAATATTCAAATACACTGTTCGAAAGCCTTTTCAGTAAGCTGGCTCCAAAGCCTCACAAGTCTCTGAGAGACAAAATGTCTCCTTATTGCTGTCCGAAAAGGAAACAGGAAACTGCAAAGAATGTAGATAGGTTAAGAGAGTGGACAAGGATCTGGAAAATGGAGTTTAATGTGGGAAACAGTGAATGATTAATTTTCTGCAGGACTACACGTATAAAGTGGAAAGGCACGAAGCGGAATGCTGACTTGAAGAGGCAGTTGAGGCACGATGGACTGAATAGCCTCCTCCTGCACGGTAATAATTGTATGCAACTGTAATTCTTTGCTGGTTGCCGCATTTGTTCAATGGGACATGTGTGGTGATAGAGCCTGCAGAATATTCAGTGTGTGAAAACAGAAATAACAAGATTTGTGTTGAATGGGAACAGTTGCAAAGTGTGATGTCAGTCATGGCTGCTCCAGCAATTTATGCCAGAAACAGAAAATATCAAGTGGGAAAAAGGAGAGCTGGCCATTTTGAAAAATGTAGGCACAATGGCCATTCGTAGGCCAAGCTTTGCAGGAAATTAACAGCCACGTGCATCGGGATGGTAAAGGAGATGGATAAGGAGCAGGAAGGAGACAGAGGCCATAGCATCTACACAAGATTTGCTGGGATTAAAGCCAATACCTGGAATTGACAGAAGCACAATTCTACAGGAGAAAGAGGCTCTCAGGTAGATTGCCAGTGTTATCTAATGCATGATTGCATGTTCAAAACCTTACCATTACCCATGTACAGGGGTGGCATTAATTTGAACTGCTCTAATTCCTCGTCTCACCGCCCATCCATAAGCAAAAAGCTCTTTTCGATTTTTCAGTTCCCCCATTTAATTCGTGGCGTATTTTCTCCAAACCTCCAGTGTTGCAGTGATCCAATCCTTGACTAGAAATCACATAACCTACTTGAGGTAAGGGCGGAAAAGAGGGTTATTCATTTTAGAAAGACACACAATGTGTCAAGGGGCCCCACAACATTCAAAGCCGACCAGTCCGTTCAACTACACCGCATCATCTTTGCATTCATAAATTAAAAGAGTGAAAAGAGATATAATAGCTACAAGGAAAAGACCACATGTACATTAAGAATTATTGGATTAAAATACCTCAGGCTCCAGAATCCGGAGTACCATTCTATAGCACTTTTCAGAGGTTCGCTGTGTGGAACCGATGTGTGGCAAAAATCTGCTCCAGTATTACAGACTTACACGGTGAGTGAAAGCATTTAGAGATGAATCAGTCTTCTCAGTAGAACCTGGTACAGACGTACAGAAAGTCCAGCAGAAAACAGTGCAGATCAGGACAAGGAGATTTGAACCTAGACAGATAGCTGTTTCATCTGGTCCTTCTGATGGATGATGGCAAACAGAGGCAGGCTGCAAGCCTGGAGTCCTGTTGCACTTCCGGCGTTGAACTGCGACTGAAGGCGGATCCCTGAGAAATGTATATCAACAGCATTTGGAACAAATCAATTTTCAGTGTCGTGGCAGGGTGGACTCAGAAAAAAAACTATTCAGCTAACGAGGCAGCGTGCCGAAACTAATTTTCTTTTGAACAGATAACTTTAGAATCATTAGCACAACATTCAAATGGTCCCAATGATGCTAAGCATTTGTGTTATCGTGGCTGGGATGTTTACACAATGAAAGGCGTGTAATACTTTCAGGAATTTGAGGAGATAAGTTCTGCCAATTATGAAACTGATCAGAAACCTCCAGAACAACCAGCATGTAGTCAGCTGCCATTGCTTAATCCATCGAACCATTTGTGAAAAACGGTATGTAAACAAGACAGTAAGCAGTCCATATTCCTCTTTAAGAGCATTGTCCCTCGTTGTGCTTTCTTGGTGAGGCAAAAACATGAACACCGCTCCTCTGACATGCCCTCTCCATTACTTTGCCATGTGAGACAGAACTTGAAAGGCCATCTCTACCTGAACAATTGAACGGAAATTTCGAAGTCCAGGGACGGCGGGTGTGGTGGGGGCTTGCTCGGGTGTTATGGCATGTATCTGCTTCACGGTGGCAGGAATCCAGGTTGCAAACTCCCACACAGCCAGCGGAAGTCTGACTGCATTTCCAACCATGGGTCGGTGGGGAGCCAATTGTATTACACCAGCGTATTATTACAAGGCCATTCCGCCAGTCACTTGGTCCCCGCATCATCTGGACACATCGGCGGAAAGCATGTGACGTGTTTAACATCATCACGCAGGCGACCTGCACTTGTCACCCTTTACTTTGGGAGAACGAAGTGAGTGAGCAGCAGCGTTCCTCACAGCTTCCCTGTTGTTTACAGGGATCGGGGCGCTGGTGCAGACGTGGGGTGTGTTGTGCAATTGACTCCTGGCTCGGGAGGTGGGGGCTGCATGGTCAGCGTGACTGTGAACAATTGTTAAATAGCCGTGCAGGCGACTGCCGCAGGTTCATGGGTGGAACTGCTGGCCAGTTTTGGGGGCACCCGCTTGGGTGGAGGGGCTGGGGTCCGGGTGTGTGGCGCAGGCTGAATATGCCATGGGGCATTTTCTATGAAGCCTCAGACGCAGATGCTGAGGAGTTGGGAGGTTCACGTGCTGACCTGGTGTTGCACCACACGCACAGGCAATCGAGGTTTGAGACAGTGTAAGCAAGAGAAGTGACCAAACATTAGGGGCGCCTATATAAACTGACCATGGTTCTGCAACTGACACAGATCAGGCGTAGACGCAATGAAATGATTGGGTTCGGTCTCCTCGACGTCCCGCCCATGCAAGCCATACAGAGGCATCAAAGGACCATCAAGCGGTCCATACCTCACAGCCCCACTCCCTACCTCCACAGCAATCACTTCGAGTCCGCCACCATCTTATTGCAACGTGGAAAAGTTGGGCTGCAATCGTTGTACAACGTCCTCGTCAACGTTGTGCATGTAGCCATCACTGCTGGTGCGCTCGCAACCACTTGTAATTTCGGCATGCTGCTTGGACCTGTGCCCTCCACCCATGTCACGGGCTGACAAGTCAGCCATACAGCGTATTCCTCTCTCGCCATCCGAGAGGTGACCAGTTCTCTCTACAGGAAGCTTTAAGGGGAGGTCACGCAGGACCAGGAAAGGTGGAAAGCATCGCTATGATATCTATGTCTCTCTCGTACATGCTGCAGGAGGACCATGTCACTATCATAGATCCTGGTGTCCTAGCTTAATATCTGATTGTCCACAGAGACTGTTGAAGACGGTGAACTGAGTGATTGAGGCGCCTGGCCACAAATGTTCAAGAGAAGCAATCCCATGAAGAAGGAAGAGCAGGATTTCTCACACACGCTGTCCAGTAGTGACAGCGAGCCCTGGCTGTTTGATGCTTTGCAGCACCCATAGGCTGCCTGCTATTCCTGCCGGTTACTGAGACCCAGTGTCAACGGTGGCTGCACATATCTAAGGACCTGTTAGCTCACATCTGCCACCTACTGCACGCCAGGCGCCACGAGCAAGGAGGGCAGCCACTGCCACTATCTGTAAAAGTGATTGTGGCAAAGAAATTGTTTCCCTGTGGCACCTATCAGGGCTGCACATCTGACCTCTGTGCGATTTCACATCCCCCATCCACAAATATTCCCCCGAAATCATCTATGCAAACTTCTGCAAGAGAAACAATTTTGTGCCTTTTTCCAGGAACCAGGGCAGCGACATGCAAGCGCCAATGAATTTGCCCTGATCTCGGGATTCCAACAGGAACATGGTACAATTCAATGCACGCATGTGTCCCTCATGTCTCTGTCGCTACATGCAATGGACGTCATCAACCACAAGGGTTTCCAATCACCGAACGTGAAGCTGTTACCAAAGACAAGCCTGAAAGGTTGCAAATGACTTTGATGAAGTGCACACAATACGTAAAACCTGAATCACTCGTAGTTCCCTGCAGTCTTCCAGGGTCTACGTACACTGCAGGGTTGGATCCATGGGGACAGGGTCTACATAAAGAGTGGTGCTTTATGACACAGAGGCTGATTCGAGAGCCTGCAGAGGAGCGATGGTGCAATGCATCTCATGCAGCAGCTCGCGTATGGGTGGAACAAACCATTCAGCTGCTGAAGATTCAGTCCCTGGTTCCTGGATCTGTCCGATGGAGTGCTGCAATGCACTGGGCAGAGCGTGTCACGTGTCATTTTTGTTTTTTGTGCCCTTAACAAGGTGGCCTTACAACGAGGTGAGGAGGCGATGGAGGAGTTGCCCGTCTCCTTCAATGAGGAGGGAACTGACGGGGATGAGATGAGGAGATCCTCGGTGTTGATGACGACAGGGAAAAGGCTATTGCGTTGTCTGGATTAGGCAGGCGCACTCGGCAGGTTCTCATTGTTTCCGGTTTTGTCGAGGATGATGACGACATGCACTGAAGGCCATGTGGCTGTGAGCATTGTGGTCGTCAGTCTCATCCTGCAGGAGCCCGCCGAGGCCCTCCCTGAGTCTGCAAAACCTGTATCTCTGCAGGGTCAGCCACCCAGGCTTGGTCTAGGTTAAAATTTGATTCTTCTATCTGAGAGGGTGAGCAACCTGAGGATGGTTAAATTGTCTCAAAGATCAGAACTTCCCTCACCCCGCCGTTCGCATTGATCCGACCTTGTGGCAGTGTTCCGATGGATGGATTTCATGGTTGTAGGAGTGCAGCTGCCATTCCCTCGGCTCAACCATCGGCCACCCACGAAGCTATCCTGTTCCTGGTCTTTTACTCTTCTTTCCCTGCTGCACTTTATCTCGTACAACAGCTCAGATGATCTTGTAACTGCTGCCTCTGTTCACTATAGTGATGACCAGTGACACGTGGCTGATTATAATCGATACCCATCCAGAAGCATTGCCGAGGTCATGGTCACCAGGGATTCATTCATACAAAGTGTACGAGTTCTCAATTCCTCAGGGTACCGATTCCGATGGACTCATAGCAGCAGCTGTGACTCCAAATAGGAACCTCAATTTGGGCCTCCAGAGTCGCTGTCTTACTGCTGTGTTAAGTATGTGTCTGACTGTCCACCCGCACTCCAGGGTGACTGCCATTGAAGCCTTCTCCTGCACACAGTGCCATGCTGGTCCCACAGTGCTTATGCCCTAGGCCCACACATGTAGCCGCTGGAGTGTCAGTCTCTGTGCTGGTGCCTGGTGAGCGAGGTACTGATGATGGTGCATCCTCGGACACATCAACCTCCTCCTTGTATCCTAGTCCTTAATGCTCTCAGATTAGGGAGATAAAAACAAGACAGCCATGAGATGAGGTGGTGCAGAGTTTCCTCTTTCTCAGTAAACTTCTTCCAATGTTATCCTGGCACTCTGTTGCTCCCATTCACTGCCTCCCTAGTTAAACGCAGTCATACCTTGGATTTACACTTTTCCATTCTCTACCTGAGCTACCATTTCCAAATCAAAGCGACCCCACCACACCAGCTCCCCTCCCCGCCCACCACTGGCTGCTAACGTCACCACCTGCACGTCTGCATTGACAGCACGGCCATTTGAAACTGGGAAGGGTGACCCACCGACACCAACACTTCCTATGAATTGCATTCTGGCCGATTCTCCTAGAGAGAGGGGGTACCAACTCCCAATCAGCCCCACCTCTCCGGTGTTTTGCGCTCCTAAAATGACAAGAAGTAAAGTGTTACATGGTGTCTCATGGAGTTTGGAGGTATCTCACAGAGGAATACAGTTAATTATTCTCCTGGCCGTCCATTTACTGTGACATTGTTCACTTCACCTTAGTCATAAACACGTGATGCTCCTCTGGCGCTGCAGAGCACCATTAACACTGTACCCAACCGAGGCCTGACATGATGCACTCAACAATGCCACTCATCGTGCCAAGTAGGAACATGTCACAACTTGGCGGATTGAAGAAGGTCGCTGAAGCACTTTCAATACACCCTCCAATCCCTCTGGTGGTCACCACTGGGTCTGATTACCTCCACAATATTCACTCAGGCTCCTTCTGTGGTGATCGGAGGGAACCTTAATCCTTCAGGTAACAGGGTGACCCGCCTCTGTCTCATTCTCTCAGGAGGATGTCCAGGCCGTGAACTATGCAGCAGGGAGCTAGTGCTTCCCGGAACTCCTGGCGACTTCCTTGGCCTGTCTCAATGTGATAAGGGTTTTGTAGGTAAATCAGTCAAGGTGTGTGGTTTCCCATTCTGCCCCCCATCATTAGCCTGATTGCAGGTAATGTTAGTGAGGTTTTGGGGGGTGGGGGCGCAAGGGAGCTACCGCTGTGTGTGTGTCATATCTGGAAAAGATTAGCATCGCACAGGCTGGTTGACCACAGCGTTGCATGGCAAGTTACAAGATGTCAAAACACAGGTCACAAATGCAGTTATTGCCCGAAGTCTTTGAGCAGGTTTCCTCATTTAGGTTTGTGTTCATTCTGGGGTTTAAGCATTGCGTGTGTTCAGTGTACTGCCTCACCTGAAGGGGAACATAATCATTTGGGGCCTGTGGGTAAGGGAGGGTCCGAGTTTTGAGTGAGTATTTCAGCACTTGACATGTTCTCTTGCATTCCTTGGCAGGGTGTGTTGGCAGAAACATAGGACATGTTTAGTGTTTGGTCCCTTTTAGGGTTGAGCATTAATAGATTGTTACAGCAGTGTGCACAGAGGGAAAAGCAAATTGGCAGCACTGCATTTGAAAAGCAGGCACAGCAATGACTATGAGGACAAGAAGGGAGATTTTCCTAATTTAGCAGCTCTCGCACGGCAATCATTTCCCAGTCATCAGTGATATGATCAGTAACTCCTGACAGTGCAATGGTCAGAATTCTCCTCCAGTGGCCTCTTAGAGTCACATTCAGACAGAAACTGTTTGCAGGGACAGGACAGGAAGAACCCAACTCCTCAACCGACCTCTTCTGGGTAGAAACCAGAGCCCCCACCCAATCGGGAGTCAAGGAAACACATGTTTTTTTTTTTCCTGACAATGTGCCAGGAATTGGGTCAGGATGGGCTGCGGATTTTGGATGCCAATAATTGTTCTGACATGTTCTTGAGAGGATAATGTCGCTGCCAGCTTTAATTAATCCTTCAATTCCATGTGTTCAATTTTCACAACAAGCGTGTTATGTGACACTTCAGCACATGTCTTTGGAAGCATTGGGATATTTGTAATTCCTGGCAGGAGAGACCATGGGATAGACGAATAACCTAAGGGTTCCATATTCCCCATTGAATCTGTGTCTCTCACAATTAACACATCAGCCCCCCTCTCAAGTAATTTCTTCCGACCCCTGCATTTTTCTTCTTCACATGTTTATCAATTTCTGGTTATCGACCCATCAGCCATTGGACATCACTTTTCTCTATTAGATTTATCTTGGCCGTTCCTAATGATAGTCACCTCTGCCAAACTTCTTCTTAATCCTGTCTACTCTGTGGAGAAAAAGTGCAGCTTCTCCAGGCTATCCATGTTACGTTATAGTACCACTCGCTGGAAAAATGCTAGTAAATCTCTTATGTTTACTGCACAAAGCCTCCGCATCCTTCCTAAAATATGGTGCCCGGTATTGAACACATCATATCAGGTGGGATCACACTAGGCTATTAGACAGGCTCTTCATGACTTCCAGTATTATGTACCCTATAACACTTTTTAGAAAGCCCAAGGCTCCACACACTTCATAAGGAGCTTTCTAAACGGCCTTGACAGTTGTGAACCTGCTGTGCCACGTTCACAGTTCTGTTCACAATCCTTAGCACCCTCTCTTCTTGCAGCCTTTATTGGTTTGGAAGATTTAGCTCGTCCTATATCTCCAGCTAAAACCTCGTACAAAGCAACCTGGCACAAATGCCGTTGTAATTAAATGTTGGAAAGGCTGAAGACATTCTTTAACGTACCCACTGCAAACTCTGTTTCCCAAAATGCAATCCCTGCAGCCTCCCTGCTAACTGTCTCAGACTGAACCAGACTGTTCAAAACATGGGTATCGTATATTCACACCATCACTAAGTACGGCTATTTCCACTTCCGTAAATGCAATCCCTGCAGACTCCCTGCTAACTGTCTCAGACAGAACCAGACTGTTCAAAACATGGGTGTCATATATTCACACCATCACTAAGAACGGCTATTTCCACTTCCGTAACATGACCGTACTTCACTGCCTAACACAGTGCACCCATTCCTGTAGCTGCCATGCATGCCTCTGGAACGCCCACATTTGGCCATTACACCGCATTTCTGCGTCGTCCCCCACATTCCAATCTCCATAAGACTGAGGTCCAGCAAAATTAAGCTACTGGTTTCATAACTCTCAGCAAGTCACGTTTCCCTATCATGCCTGTGTTCAATGACATACACGGTCTCCTGTTCTAGCAACATTTAACCTCCAAATGCTTCTGAGTGTGAGTACCACAATGGAAAGGTGTCCTCTCACTTGCCTCTTCTCACTGACAATGCAATCATTCTCAGACCCTACGTGTGTGTTTGTTTTGTGTTTGTGTGTCGTGTGTGTGAGTCTTTGTGTGGTGTGCACCAATGGGCGTATGTGTGTTCTCTCTTGCATGTGTTTATATGTGCTTGTGTTTGCATGTGTTTGTGTGTATGGGTATATGTGTGGGTGTGTATTAGTGTGAGTGTGTCTCTGTACGTATGTGTATGTGCGTGTGATTTGAGTGTATGTGTGTGAAAGTGTGAATCTCTGTGTATTGTGAGTTAGTGTATATCTGAGTTACTAAGCTTGAGTATGTGTCTGTGTGAATTTGTTTCAGCAGGTTTGGGTGTCAGTGTGTGTCTGCATGCCCTTGTGAGTACTTGAGTGTGCGTTTGTATATGTTTGTGTCTATACATATATTTATTTCATGCGTTTGTGTGAATGGGTGCATTTGTGTGAATCTCTGTGTGTATGTTATGTGAAAATGTTTGTGTGAGAGAGAGACAGATATGAAATGTGTGTGTGTCAATGTTTGACGGTGACTGGGAGTCTGTGTCTGTGTGTGTGATGCTTTGTTTGAGTGAATGTCTGTGCATGTGTGTGACATAGATTGTGTAGGGTGGCTTGGTGCAAATGAGATTTTCTAAGTTCGAATTTGTGTATGTGTGCTTGCTTCTGTGCAGGTGTGGGTCTGAATATGAGTTTGCATCCCTGTGTAGAGCTTGTGCACTTGTGTATGTGTGTTTATGCTTGTATGTGTATATGCTTGTCTGTGTGCTTGTGCGTGTGTAAGCTTGTTTGCATTTGTGTGTGTTTCTGTGTATGTGCGTGTGTTTTATGTGCGTGTGAGCAAGTCCGCGCATGTATACATTCCACATGTTTGTTTGCATGGTGTGTATCTGTGCACATGTGTGTTAGTGTGTACAACTGTCTGTGTGTGTCCGTTTGTGTGTGCGTGTGTGCATGTTTGTGTGTCTGCACATGAATATTGTCCATGTGTGTGTATGCACTCGAATCTCTGTGAGTATTTGTGCCTATCTCTCTATTTGTGTGTGTGTGAGAGAGAGAGAGAGAGGGAGAGGGAGGAATGAAATGTGTGTTTATGTGTGTGATTGTAACTAGGATTGTGTGATGGTGTGTTTGTGTGTGTGTATATGTGTTTGTGTGTGTGTGTGTGTGTGTGTGTGTGTGTGTGTGTGTGTGTGTGTGTGTGTGTGTGTGTGTGTGTGTGTGTGTGTGTGTTTGTGTGGGCATGCACACACCCGTGCAATTGCATGTGAATGTTTCTGTGTGTGCATCTATTTATTCTGTGTGTATGTGTACGTGGTTGTTTGTTTGTGTGTGCATGTATAAGTGTGAGATTAATTATCTGTATTTATTTGTGTCTTTGTTCGTGCCTGTGTTTATGTGTGTGTGCGTGTGCATGTGCATGAGAAAGAGACGAATTTCATGTGCCTGTGCGTGCGTGTGCGTGTGCGTGTGCATGTGCGTGCGTGTGTGTCTGTGTGAGTGTGTGTGTGCGTGTGTGTTTGTTTCTGTGTGTGCACGGATGTGTGTGTGGCTCTTTTTATCATTATTTCAAGGGATGTGGGCTACGCTGGTTGAGCAGCATTTAATGTCCATCACTAATTTCCCTTGACAAAGAGGTGCAGAGCTGTGTCCTAAATCACTGCAGTCCATGTGGTCTAGGTATACCCACAGTGCTGTTACGGAGGGATTGCAGGGTTTTTACCCCGTGCCTGTGAAATGTTGTTGAGTGACTTGTAGAGGTAATTCCAGGTGCTGCTGTTGACATGTATCTGCGACCCTTTTCCTTCTGGATGTTAGTTTCGAAGAATCCGTCTAAGGAGCCTTGGTGAGCCCCTGCAGTGCATATTGTAGATGACATTCACTGTGCTGCGACTGTGCGTCAGTAGGGAAAACTGGATTTTGTGCCAATCCAGCGGGGATGCGTTTCCCGGAGGGTGTCAGGCTTCGTGGGTGTTGTTGGAGATGCAGACATCCAGCGAAGCGGGTGGTGGACAGTATTTGAGGAATCAGTAGATGTGTTACTCGCTGCAGGTTTCCTAAGCCCTGACCAGCTCTTGTAGTCACAGTATTAATATGGTTAGCGCTGTTCAATTTTTGGTCAACGATAAACCCCAGGATGTGCATAGTGGCGGATTCAGCGATGGTAATGGAATTTAATGTCAAGGTGTGATGGTTAGATTACCCCTTGTCCTTGAAGATATTTGCCTGGCGCTTCCTTGGTTCGAACGGGACTTCTCAATTGTGAGCCCAAGACTCCAAGTTGGCCTGGTATTCCTGCATATCGAAAAACTGTGCTCAGTATCTGAGGAGTTGTGAATGGTGCTGGGAATTGTGCAATCATAAGCGAACATCCACCCTTCTTACTGTAAGAAGGAAGAAAGGTTCTTGATGGATCAGATGAAGATGTTTGAGTCTCGGACGCTGTTCTGTGGAAATCCTGTTGTAAATTCCTCCTGCTGAGATGACTGACCTCCAACAACCACAACAGTGAACTCTCTCCTCTATCCTTCACACGTTCTGTAATCTTCTCTTTTTTCCTAAATTCATTTTTAGTTGAATCCACTCAATTTATTTTTATTCAAATAGCAATCGTTATATCCACGTTTTATCCACCTTCTGTCCCATTTTATATCGAATTTCGCCACCACTGCCCCCCCCCCCATCCCATCATATACAAAGTCAACTTTTGCTAGTCCCATATTACCCTTTC
Source organism: Isurus oxyrinchus (assembly GCA_026770705.1). Classification (NCBI taxonomy): domain Eukaryota; kingdom Metazoa; phylum Chordata; class Chondrichthyes; order Lamniformes; family Lamnidae; genus Isurus; species Isurus oxyrinchus. Next base: position 1,458,562 of record JANJGN010000056.1, on the reverse strand, counting down.
TTCTTCTGTTATCACGTTCTGAATTATTACCTTGTTGCCCCTATCAGCACCTTATTTCTATACACTAACCATTACCATTAACACGATCTTCGTCCCTTAGTTCATGACATCATTGTCATTCCCTTTTTGGTCTCCACGTGGTGGCAGTTTTCTGTCCAGCTCGAACCGCCGCAGCCCCCTTGAACACTGTATATTTCAACACATTCTCACCTCTATTCTTCTGTAAGGAAGCTTCATACGGACTCCAAATCCAAATCAGATGCTGCCAGGCTTGCTGCTTTTGTCCAGCATTTTCTGTTTTCACACCACAACCATCATCCTTTGTGTTCGCTATGAATCAAACCAGTGGAGGTTTCCCCCTAATTCTCACTGTATCCAGTGTTGCAAGGGCTCCTTTATGCCACAGTCGTTCAGGTGTGTTCCTGCCAGTCATTTGTATCTCACCTCGGGATTTCAAAACGTTTGTCCATTTTTCGAACATAGCCCTAATGAGGCCAGGATTTGAGTGACCTAAACTGAGCATTAGTTTGATGGTAAAAATGCACTCACTCTCATCTCAATTCAGGAGTACAGCTCTTTTGTCCATTATTGAAAAATGACTGTAATGAGTTCAGGATCTGATTGGCACTGGTTAACTTCCACCTGGGCTTCAGTGAGCAGGTTATTGCTAAACCAATCCCACTTGACATCACTGTTATTAACCCTTCTGTCATTTTACTGATAATAGAGAGTAGACTGATGGGTCGGTAATTGGCTGTATATGCGTTGTTCTGCTGTTTGTGTACGGGACACACTTGGGCAAATTTCCACCTTGGTAGCTAAATGCCAGTTTTGTGTCAGTATTGGAACAGCTTCACTAGGGTCGTTGCATGCCATGAAGAACAACCCTTCAGATATGTTGGCAGAATATTGTTATGCCCATGGCCTTTGCAGAATCCAGTGAGTTCTGCCTTCCCTCGATATTACGTGGAGGGAACAGAATTGTCTGAATAATAGCAGCGCTGAAACTGGGGACATCCGAATGAGGAAGAGATGGAGCAGCCAATCGTCACTTCAACCTAAGATTGTAACACATGTTTCAGCCTTAGCTTTCACATTGTCTTGCTGTGCTCCCCACCCTGAGAGTGGAGTAATTTGTAGCGCCTCTTCCAGCAACAATTGTTTAATTGTCCACCACAATTCACGGATGTATGTGTCAGCAGTAGAGCTTAGATTTGAATCATTGATAGTGGGATCACACAGCTCTGTCTATCGTTTAATGCTTATGGTGTTTGTCATGAAGGTTATCCTTTGTGAAAGCTTCACCAGGGTGACATCTCCAATTCATGTATGCCTGTTGCTGCTTCTGACACACACTCTCGTTCTGCTCGTTGAACCAGAGTTGATCCACTGGCATGATTGTTTTTTTTTAGAGTGGGGAATCAGCCAAGCCATGCGGCTACTGGTTGTTTCTGAGTACAAAACTGTTACTGCTAATTTCCTACAGGACCACAATGATGCCGAGTCTTGTGTTGCTGAAGCTGTTCGAAATCTATCCCATTTAGCACGGCGGTACTGCCACACGATGGAGTGTCTGCTCATTGTGAGGGTGGGATTTTGCCTCCATAATGACAGTGCATTGGGCACTCCTACTAATGTTGCAGAGAGGTGGCCACAGCTGCTGCATGGACAGTTCCACCTGATGCAGGCAGTTAGGTGAGGATGAGGCCAAGTATGTTTTCCAGTCTTACTGGACCGCAGAACACCTGCTGCAGGCCCAGTATAGCATCTAAACCATTTGACACTTGGCCAGCTCGGTCAGTAGCGGTGATGCCAAACCAATCTTGGTGAAGATCGTTGGTATCCGCAACACATAGTACATTCTGGGCCCTTGTCACCCTGAGATCTTTGCTCAAATTTTGTTGAACTTGGAAGAGCAATTATTCGTCAGCTGAGCAGGGTGACGGGGGTGGAGGGGGTGGGTTGGTGGGTGGGGAAGGGTGGCGGGCGGTGGGGAGGTGGTGTGGTATGTGTAATCACCTGCCCAATTGTGGCATGATGCTATAGAACTCCATGCATACAGTATTCGCTATTGACGGCTTCCAGGGCAACGCCCTTCCGACTGCACACCACTGCCTTCACCTCTTCTGTTTCTGTCCTACCAGTGGGATAGGATACACCCAGGGATGGTGATGGTGCTGTATGGGACATTGTCTGTCAGTTGTGAATCCGTGAGGGTGGCTATGTCAGGCTTTTGCATGACTAGTCTTTGAGGCAACTGTCCAATTATGGCTTTAGCCCCAATAACAATAAGGAAGTCATTGCAGGGCTGAGAGGGATGAGTTTAAATTGTTGTTTACGGTGCATAGGTCAAATCTGTGTCAGCTTTCAGTTTCATTCCTTTATTTTTGGTTTTCAGCTCTTTGATACAACTGATTGATGTATTAACTCATTAACAGATCAACCACTTTGAAGCTGATCTGGATTCACAGATAAACGAGACCAGGTTACGATGGCAGAATTCATTCCAAAAAAGGCATTAATGAACCAGATGTGCGTGTCTTGGTTTTTCATCGTGCCTGTGTGTGATTGCGCATGTCAGCATTTTTCTAGGTGTTTGCTTCTATGCCACTCTGTGCCAGGGTATGTGATTGTGTGAGTGAGTGTGTGTGTGTGTGTGTGTGTGTGTGTGTGTGTGTGTGTGTGTGTGTGTGTGTGTGTGTGTGTGTGAATGTGAGTGTGGCTGTACGTGAGTTTATGTGAGGTGGGGGGGAGCAGAGGAATATATGTGTCTATGCAATATAGAGAGTGAGGGAGATAGGAAAAGTGAGTAAGATGATGAGCACATGAGCCTCTGTCCTTTTATTGTGTGCAGATGTGTGTTTGTCAGTCTGTTTGTGTGTAGGGGTGAATTCGTGTGCACCTGTGTATGCTTATGTGTGTGTGTGTTTTTGTGTGTGCGCCTGTGCTTTGTTGCTGCGTCTCTGTCTCTTTTTCATATGTGTTTGTTTGTGCCTGTGTTTCTAAATGCCTATGCACGCACGTGTGTGTGCGTGTGTGTGTGTGTGTGTGCGTGTGTGTGTGTGTGTGTGTGTGTGTGTGTGTGTGTGTGTGTGTGTGTGTGTGTGTGTGACTATGTATGTGTGTGTGTATATGAGTGTGTGTGTTTTTCTGGAGGCGGGCATGTGTGTGTATGTGTGTGCGTCCATGTGTGTGTATGTGTGTGTGTCTGTTTTTGCGTGTGTGTGTGTGTGTATGTGTCTTTCTGGGGGTGGGCGTGTGTGTGTGTGAGTGTCTGTGTGTGTGACTTTGTTTGTCCTTGTGTGTGTATGTGCCTGCATGTGTTTGTTCCAATGTTTGCGTAGACATGTGTATTTACCTGTGTGTATGTTTATTTATATGGGTGTGCATGTGTGTGCATGTGTGTCTGTATGTATATCAGTCCAGTGCTAGGAGAGGAGTCCAATTTCTTGTCTCTCCTCTGGAAGGGTGCTGACACTACAAGAGTCAGGTTTCTGTGCACCGGGACGTGCTTCGTGGTCAAATGTGAAACCGGCTTTCCCTTTTCACTTCTCTCTCACTCATCATCCCTTCCCCCACCCACTCTCCTTTCTCCCCTGTCATTGTCACATCATATCCCTCTGGAAGATGGATCGAGGAGGAGTTCACATCTTGCTTGTAACGGGAATGTTAATGTATGGAGACATGAAATCCAACTCGATGGTCACAGGTCAGCGAGTAAGCGTATCTTAGTAAAAGTAACCTTTACAACTGACATTGTGCAACAGATATCTTTTGGAAACATTGAATAACTGACAACATATTGAATATATGGAAGTCAGTTATTCTAAGAAATGAAGAAGAACCTTAGGGAAAATATCCCCGTCCAAGAAAAAGAAGAACAATGTTTGGAATCAGCTCAGGCAATTAAAAGAGGCTAAAACGTTCTACCTTTTGATATATTTCTTCATAACCACAATTTAGACTAATAGCCAGAATTTCGCAACCTCCATTTGTCTTCAAAAAAGGAGAAAATCAAGTACCAACTTAAGGAAGGTAATGAAGCGGCCTGTTTCTCTCCCATGCTTCTGATACACTAAGCGTATGCTACTCCTCTAGAGTCCCTCTTTTAACGCGTGTGTTTGAGTGTGTGTGTTTGTGTGTTTGTGTCTTTGAGGAATGACATCTTGCTACACTTCGTACTCTTGTAAGCAATACATTTTAATCATTTCCTTTAATTTATTAACTTTACAAGAAAAACTACTTAGTCACTTTTCTTAAGAACTGCCACACTGGAATGTTTAAACACTCCTTCCCAGAAATGCATCCTGTTGTAGTTAGCAGAGAAATGGGGAAAACATCCAGATCACTTCCCTTTCCTTAACACATCCATCACCTCAGGCTCTGCCCAATCATACGTGATCCTCAGTTCGCCCCTCGCCCCTGGGCCGCCCTATTATTGCCTGGCTCCTCTGTTAGCGTTGGGTTTCAAAGTTACATTTGAATCACTCCTGACTTTTTCGATCTCCAACTAAGTCCCCTTATTATCCCCTGGGCCCAACATACATCCTTTGTACCCTCATCACCTCTAGCGCCCGCGATAATCCTGCATCCACTTCCTCCACCCCTTCAGCTTTTGTTATTTTTCTCGGCTTCCTCAACTCGATCGCAAACCTTCCCATTTGTTATTTCAGGTTCATTTTTCACAATATATTACAGGCTGCAATAACATACAGAAACTAATCAATTAAACGGGTTGCTTTGACTAAGCCTGATGTATAGTCTAATTGTTTATTTCCCGTCCAGGCAGCGAACTTGGTGTCATGCTTGTGATCCTGAGGAGCAACAGACGTGGTCTGTCCAAATGTGTAACTCAGTACCTGGTGGCCATGGCTGTGGCTGACGAAAGGTCGTTATTCCTGATGTGATAATAAGGCACATTCCATTCTTGTTTAAGGAACAGTTTTACTTCTGGAACTCCATCCACGTGTGTAATATCCACACCATCTTGCTTGAAGCAGCCACAGACTGTCCTGTCTGTTTCACTGTCACTTTCACCTTTGGGGGATTTGTGGCCATGAAGCTGAAAACTGAATATTGCAGTGAGAAAATAGCCACTGTGCTTCAGGGAAAATTGATTGTGCTGAGCTGTTCAAATAACATTTTCTGTTATTTTATGATAACAGATCCGTATTGGCTGATGAACGGCCCCTGATTTCTGTGATTTTGCATGGGATAACCACGAACCTCTGTTCTGGATAGCAATTGAGTTCCATTGTGTTTTCCATTTACCATGATTCTGCTGCTTAGTCTTTTCACAGGTAAGCAGATTTTAATGAAAGGCAGAGAACACAGGAGATTCCGGGCTCACAGAAGTGGGATAATCCCGGCGATCCATAGAGTGAGAGCAGACGGAAATCTATGCATTTTCTGTCTGTTATCTCAGCCGATTTCTTCCTGTTGTGTTCAATGTCAATTGTTTATTCTATTTGGAGACTGATGTGGAATTTGGGCTATAAGTCGATGTATCTGTATCGTTTTGTTCAGGAAATAGGCTTCATGCTGCAGCTCCTGATTTGCTGAACAAACACTGGGATTTATGCAGTGACCAGGCTAAGTTCACATAGCATTTAAGAAAGTGCTGCAACATCTCTTCACCCGAATTTCTTCAACATATTAAACAATAAAAAGAAAGAAATCACTGAGAGTTTCAGCAGATTCTCAGTTAATTGCAGAACCACAGCGGCTGGAGCTGGAGAGATGGAGGGTGTGGAGGGGGGACAGGCATCCAGTCAGCCGTCCTCTCCCTTTTGCCAGTTCAACTGTTCATCGTGCAACAGCCTCACAATGATTGAAAGGAAAAAATATCAGTAATAAGATATCTCTTCGCTCTCATTGGAGCTTTGGCATCATGGAGTTCTTTCACCCTGGTTGGAGATAAATCCCCTGCCCTGGATGCATCCCCTCCAAATTGCTCTTCCATCTGTCCAGCATTCTCATTCGTCATACTGATTCTAATGAAAATCCACAACATGGCAAAACTCCTCTTTCATTTGCCAGATTAACGTCCATCACAGAACCCCACAAATTCCAGCAGGAAGCGAGGGGCGTAGGGTCAAGGGTAATTCTCAGTTAATTTGGGAACTGAAAAGGAAAATTAGAGATATATTTATCTGAGAGGGAGAAAGAGAGAGAGAGAGAGAGAGAGAGAGTGAGAGAGAGATGAGGGATAAACAAACAAAGGGAGAGAGAGAGATATTCAGAGAGACAGACCTGAACAGAGAGAAGCATATGGAGTGAGTTATAGAGACTGAGACAGATAAGCAGAGAGAGAATGAGAGTCCAAGACAGCGGGAGAGAGGCAGAGAGAGACAATGCCTGTTTCGATCAAATCGGAGGCGAGCACAGTATATTTAAACCCACTACTCCACAGGTAATACCAACAGACAGATTCACACTCTAAAATAGTCCATTGTTCACCTTCGATACTGTTAGAATAAAGGAGATGATAATCAAGCTTCGTTCAGTAAATAACAAGCATGTTTGTTAATTATAATACCAGTCCTGTTAAATACATAGGCAAAATTTGTTAACTTTCAGTATGGAATATGAAGTTATACTAACCACTTTTACAAGATACCCAAATACTCTCTCTCTTTCTCTCTCTCTCTCCTCTGCCACTCAGACGCACGTTTTGGCACCTTCACGCACACACGCACGTGTGTACATGCACAGACACATACACACACACCAAGAAATGCAACAACAAACACACACACGCACACTAACAGTCAAGTGTGCAAACACACATACACAAACACACACATGGATTAACAAACACACACACATTTACACCCACACACACACACACACACAAACAGAAAAACACACATGTTAACACACACAGGCACACAAACATAGGCAAATATACACAAACACAAACATTAACGCAAACACTCATGCACACAAAAATGCACCGGAAGAAGAGGAATTCTCCCAAAGGTGAAAAATCACCATTGCAAGGGGGAAGCAAAAATGGAGCAATTCTTGAATGGCGTCCACTTGGCCTCCCAAAGGTAATCTTTGAAAGAACTGATGATTCTTTTCGTTCAGGCTCAACAAATACTCATGGGATCTCAATCCCTGTAGGTCGATTACTTCGGAGTAGCTTATATTCACCTCCAGCTGTGGGCTGGCTCTGGCAGCAAAAGGGCTGCTGTGCTCCTTTTGGAAGCCGTTGGTCCCTCTGCTCTGAAAGCACAGAGCCAAAGCCACTTCTTCTTTCTTAATACATTGTTTCAGTGGGTGGAATTCCCCCACAATTGCACTAAACGCGCTACCATGCTGGTGAAAAGGAGCCCTACCCACCGACAGAAATGGCGGGTTTTCATGCCATAACTTCCCAAGACCACCTTAATATTTATGCATAATAAACACATTGTTTCCAAGTTGGCAGAACTTTGGCTCAACATCAATGGGCTGTAACATCACCCTGGCCGTCGTCTTTACAATGCAGCCCTCAGCAAAACGCTCATCGCCACCAGCTCACCATTTCTGTTTGGAAAAAAAGGCCAACAAAGGTAAAATGCCTGCAGCCACTCTCTTCAATGATGGATCCCTCCAGATACTGCTGGAGGGCCGCAGGGATGTGCCCTACCATCCAGAGGATGGACAGCACTGTCACAAACCCAGACACTGCAGCGATCACTGCGATGGTCAGAGCGAACGCCCAGCTGAGTATGAATGATCTCCCCATCCCTCCAGTGTAACTCACTCTTTCCTTCACTCATAACACACACTCACAAACCCATCATTCAAACACAAGGCCCTCACTCACGGCCAATGCAAGGGACCGCAACATTGAGTCTTTCACACAGGCCGCCATTGTCTTCATCCTGCACATTAGGAGACTCAAAACCCACACATGCCAGGCGTACTTGTCATCTGGCCCGGCAGGAATCATGATACACACTGACATCTCTTTCCATGATGGACAAATTGAATCACAACAGGAGGGCTAGATCTCAGATAGGAACGACTAGCTGGACATCAACGTTCTGACTGAATTGGAAAACAGAGTCATTCAGCTGGACAGTTATAACTGGGAGCACTCTTGTGCTAACGATGAGATCAGCAATGATATACCAAGTTAAGATCCAGCAGTGCCACATTCATTAGCAAACACTTCTGTGTGTGATGTGTCCTCTATCATATGCCACTCTCATGCACTGATTATTTCCCCTTGCTTTCCCAGGTGTACCTGCCAAACAGCCGAGGGATTGCATGACCCAATGCCCCCGTCAAACCCCAATGAAAAGTCTGAGGAGGAATCTGAAGGGACCCTGCCTAAAGTTCCATTAGAGCGCTCACCCACGCCCTCTACCAGCGTAGAGACACACACCTGCGTGGGAAGCAGGTTTAGAGAAGCCTCAGGATCATAATCTGGTGATCATTTGCCCCCTCCACAGCAGGTGGAGGCACGGATTTCCCAGGTCTCCGCATACGATGGAGTTCTGTGAGCCAGAAAGTTGCTGAATACGAGTCAAGTGTTGAGCACCTGCACTTGGTCATCTCTCAGAAGCTGGAGCGGCAAAGGTAAGCCAGCCAACATCAGAAAGTGATGTCAGCTGCACTTCTCAAATTGTAATGCATGATGGAGGAGACCATCCATCTTCAGGCTCATGGGGGAGTGCCGGCATTGCAACATACCGAGTCCAACACTGGCATTATGTCGTTTACCATGGAGACCATGGGCAGGGCTTCTACTCATGCAATGCTGCATGGTCTTAACTCCTTTGCTGCTGCCATAGTTGGTGTCCAGCAGACTGTACATAAGATGGGTCCTCGGATGCATGATCTCAATCCAACTGCCCCTTCCACTCACTGAGTCAGCAAGGGGCTCTCGGGCACACATAGGGAGGAAGGTCAGTATGTGCACGCTCCGGGGCCATCCAACCAAATGACTCAGCGAGTGACAGGCCCATGTGCCTTCCCTCTTCCTGTGGACTATACAGATCCAGCTTCACAGGCCGAGCAGGAGGCCACTGCCCCACAGCAGGGCGATGAAAACAGACAGGTGTCCTGCAAATCTCGGCCTCTGAGAGGACCCAGGCCAAAGTTATCACAGCCAGAGCGTCGCAGTCAGCATGCAGCCGTTAACTCCGGGATTCTGCTCCTGCTGCTGCCTGACCAGTCGCTCCCTCCTCCATCTTAAACGGTCTCTGTAGGCCATCAGGCGTGCTGCTAGGTAACCAGGATGCATGATCCTGACGTGGTCCTCCTGCAGCACGAAAGAGAGCAACACGTGGTAATCATCGCTGGTCCTTTAGCAAAAACCCATAATGCTTCCCAGAAAGTGCTGGTCACCCCTCGGAATTCCAGAGAGGATTGCTCTGCCTGGGTGCCTTGTCAACATGCAGCAACGGGGACGCTGTTACAAACAATGATGCTGAATATGCAAGAAGCTGACAGCGCCTCCAGCAGTGACTGCTACATGACCAGTGTTGGCGAAGAGATTACGCAACGTGTGAAGTCCAACTGCTGTGCAGTGCAATGAAGTGCTGGTGGATTCGAAGCCAGTGCCGGTTTGTGTAGGGGTCGATGGGGGGGAAGCATAAGACATGGAGTGGCTAATGGCACTTTGTTGCCTCTTGGATATTTAAAGGCGCGTGTAGGCAAGGAACCAGAACCAAATCATATCACACTCGCTGCACCTGATCTGCCTCATGTGCAGATACATGGTAAAATTGTGCATGTGTCTTCCATGGGTGGCCATTTCCCTCACTTATCCTGCCCTCCACCTCTATTGACTTTAAGTGAGATGCAGCACATTACACCCCTGCCACCACTAGGGCAGCACGTTAAAGCACCACCCCGCACCCTCAGCAGGCTCCTCCTTGGATGGCAGCAATTGCCCGAGACAGCAACCTCCAACCATCACCAGTCTCCTCCGTGGCTGGCCAGCACTTGCCCACAGACACTCACAACCCTCACCCTTTGCCTGAAGTACCGGGCATCAATTTACTTCGACCTCGGCGCCATTGAGGCCTGAAAAGAATGGGCGACTAGTGGAGACACTACTGCTCAATCACCACAGCTCACCCAAAGTGAAGCTGCACAGTGCACGTCACCTGTGTACTGCGGTGAAACACATCGTTATGCTATACTGATGACATGGACAGGTGATACGGTGGATTCCATACACCTGAAGGGATGCCCTTTAAATTATGTACTAATCATTGCAATTAGCTTCCCGTTGACCGATGGTGAGAAACGCAGCCCATTAGCGGTAGGCTGAGCAGAATATCGTGACCTGCATTCATGCTGTCTTGAAGTGGGCCCCACCATATTTTCCATGCCCGCCACATATCACACCCGCCATCAGTGGGCTCGGAAGACCGCACCCAAATTAAGTCACTTCGTGAGAGGAGAGGCTGCAGTTGGAGCTTTGCATCAAATCACTATCTAAGGAATTGATTTTATCTTGAGCTCGAAGACGGCTGGTTCAAATATCTTAGCCTCACCGATATAACACCCACTGGAACTGAAAGTAGCTTGGGTACGATTTGAGGAATATCCTGGGTTGTGTCTTGACTGCTTCATGGCAAGATCTCTGGCCAAAAAATACGAAGCCATAGAAGGAACTGAAGCAAAATGAAGTATGTAATGAAAATGGGGATGACATTTCGGTCCATCTACTTGAGTAGAAATGCAACAGGCTTATCCTAAGTTGAGAGCATTTGATATAACACCCTATCAGAGCCTGAATCAGAATCAGTACCAGAGTGTTATTATTTAAAAATGTTGTGCTAATGAGGAAAGGGAGGCCACCTCAAATATGAGCCAATCGGCAATTTACAATAGTTCATCTGGTGGACGTTTCATCACGAGTTGCTTACGGTGTTCCAATGGCAATTCATGCGTGTTTTAGCAAAACACAGGCTAATATGCTGAAACATATTTTATTTCCCATGGTTTCATAAAGATGTTGTTAGTTTCTGCTAGACATGACATACATGCCAATAGTGGGGAAGTCACAATCATCAATTAAAGCACACCCTTTAATCAGTCCAATACCAGCTTGTACAGAACCATTTAGCACTTCCTTAATAGAGGTTTTGGGTCCCCAGCTAAAGCAGAAGTGGGAAACAGTGTCTTTCAAAAGTTATGGTAGCTCTAACAACATTTCCAGTGGCAGTGCATTTCAGAAAGATCGTGGTGAAAATTGTAGGGGAAAAACCAGTTCATTTCTTTACAATATGTGAGTTTCCTCAGGAAAAGTAATCAGATCAAGGCTCATATTTTATGTCACAGATATTCACATAAAAAATGAAAAGTTTGGGAGAGGAAAGTTTTCAGCCTTCAGCGTATTATTCACAATCATAAGGACATTTAGCAAAATGAAATCTAACTTTAAAGACCACGATTAAAGTATATTGTCAATGCTGTTCCATTTTTGGGATAAAGTCCTTCGATTTGTATTTCTAAGGGACGCCCAGAAGGAGTCCACAGCATTCAGTGCTTTTGAGCTGATATTTGAGGAAGTGGCGGGAGATCCAGTGAAATTAATTAAAGGACAATTTAAGAACCAAAGTTCCGAGACGTCACATTTGACCAATGTGTCAAATTACTGGGAAAGACTAACCAAGGCCTGCGGGTTGGCCAAAAAACATGTCAAAATAGAAATGCACCACAAACAATGGAAGCAGGAACAGATATCTATTCCAAAAGTCGAAGTTATGTTGCTGGAGGAAATGGTTGAGTGTGGTGACTTTTCGCTAGCAAAAAGAGTAAAGCAAGGTTCATGGGCATTTACCAATTCACAAAGAAACTCAATTCTGTGAATAATATAGTAAGCACTCCAAGCAGGGGGAAATTCAACTGAATGTTTCCCGTCAATATAATAAAGCCCAGTCATGGCTGGGAAGGTAACCAGGAGTGGAATGTGTTTGCATAAGTGAAAGGAGAAAGATGTGAAATTAATATCTCAAACCATTTGGAGAATGAACCAGAGATCAGATATTCTAAACTCAACTCTCCAGTGGTTATACTGAACAGTTCAGAGGCCGTAAAAATTTAGGTAAGAGCATAAGAAATAATGACAGGCGTAGAACAATCGGTCCCTTGAACCTGCTCCGCCATTTAATAAAGATAATGTTTGATCTTCCAGTATTTAAATGTCCATATAGCCATGTAAGCCGGATAACCTATGATCCCCTGCCATATTACGCTAACTTCCAGAAAATAATTCCGAGATGTCTAATGAAAGTTATTACAAACTCATGAAACTCAATGTACAGATCGACCAAGGAAAACGGCTTTGGCCTTATATGTTGCAATGTTGGGGATGTCACCCATAAAGCAACATCTACTCAGGCTTAATCCAGGGACGTTAATTCAAGCGAAGGGAGCAATGAGGTTTATGTTCAAGGATGACACTATTCAACCGAGTCACAGCACATGGAGCTCACCTCTTATAAAGGCACCTAAACCACATGGGTCACAATGATTGTGTATAGTTTATGGCAACGTTAATGCATTCACACATGCGGATCCATATCTTATTCCACGATTGGAAAACTGTATTGAAAAGATTAGGCAAGAAAGTTCCCCGATAAAAAAAAAATGATTTATTGTAGGGGTATTGAAAAGTCCCCTTAACAGAAGTGGCCAAAGAAACATCAGATTTTGTAACAACGAATGGTCTTTTTCAACGTAATGTCATGCCTTTCGGAATGAAGAACACAACAGAAGCATTTCAATGATTAAGCAAAAGCGTTATTGAAGGATTATTTAACTTTGTTATAGAAATAGTGAGAAGTTCGTTGTGTTAAACTGAGCTTGGGGGGATCTTTTACAACAATTGAATGATGTGTATGGTCATTTACAAACATACAATTTAGTCATAAACTTTGCATAAAGTGAATTTTCCAAAACGAAAGTGATTGATTTGTGGTGAAAATCCAAACTGATCTCCAAAGAAGCAAAAATATGGTAATCCAGGATAGACAGTGCTTAAGAATAATGGAGAGATGTTATGGTCTATTGGCATAAATGCTTTTTATAGGCGTTTTGCCCTGAATTTCAGCACAGTAGTGGTTCCCCTGACAACCTCGGTAAAGAAAATCAAAAATATTTGAATGGACAAAGAATGGTCTAAATGCGTTTGGCAGCTTGAATGCTGTACTCACCACTCCACAAGCTTTAGCAGCATCACATTGTGTGAAGCCTTTTAAACTAGTTTTTGATCCTGGTGAGTGTTGGAGCAGTTTTACCAAAGGGCGACGAGATGGGAATTGAACGGCCAGTCTGTTAAGTTACTGGAAATGTACTTTATTTTTTTTTTTACCAGAGGAAATACTCAGAAGTGAGAAGGATAATCTAAATATAGTGCTGGCTGCAAAACATGTCTACTCATCCAGACATTCTGCAGAAATTATTCTTTAATAACGACCAGAATCCATTATTCTTCCGACAAAAGTTTCCGAACAAGAATCTGCTACTATTTTGGTTGAGTTTAAGGCCACTGCCTTACAATGTAAAACTCAGCCATTTCGCTGGAAGTTACAATGTAACAGCAGATACTTTATCAATAGCAAATATGGAGGAAGAATACGCCATTATTAAAATGGACTTGTATCGAATATGATTCTTATGGAAAATACTTGCATATTTGCTGTAAGAACATAATTACAGCAATTGTAAAAGCTGTAACATAAGATAGATTTAGTGATGAGAGGAGATGCTAACAGGAAATGAAAACGCATCTTAAAGCTACCTTTTCAATTTTTATCCTTTTGCCGGGTAAGTGATGGGAATTCGATGTAATTTTAGGCAAGCTACAATTGTATTTGAAATGTGAAGCCTGGATTTATTTTTAGTTTGGACTTTTATGACATCCGGCGGGCCAGCCTGGGGCATTGTCTGGATGTATACATTATAATGAATGCTTTACGAATCTTAAAATGAAGACATTGGCTAATAAAGGATTTGATGATTTATGCAAGTCAGATCTAAAACATGAAGTGGGAAATACAACTGCGTTGTTGACTCGCAATTGGTCATCAGGAGGAGGTGCACAGATACATAAAGTCAAGGAGCCTATCACCTTGTAGTTTCAGTTGGTATCAGAGTGCCAACGAGTCAAGACCCGACGAAAAGGCCTCAGTCTCTCTCCAGCTAGGCATGATGCCAGATTCTTAAGGAACTGGTGGATAATCCTCTAACACTAAAGGAGAGGTGAATTTAGAATGAGTGTTCTCGATATCTCAAGGGATATACCAATTGTGCAATTGTTTCTAGTGAATATTCAGAAGATCACTGGAAAATCAACTTCTTTATCCTTGGTGCAGAAATAATGGTGCCTGGCCACTGGGGTCCTGGGTTAATAAGGGCATTAGTTGGATGAAAGGGGCAGCGTGACTTTCTGCCACTTATTTCATGGTTTCTGTAATGAAAACTTACCAAGTGTTTGGTTGCCTGGTGTAATATGGTCATGATTAATTACATTTTTATTCCGAGTCTTGCAAAGTCAAAACAGACTCCTGTGAATTATTTCAGTAAGGAACCCACAATTTCAAATTAAATGATTTCTTAAAAGAGGTCATCAATCCAGGTTCCATTCTGCTTTGTAACTCTGATTTTATAAACAGCGTGGAACAATTAAAACTCTCCTGTCCTCGGATATCACTCCATGGTGCATTTACATGTCATGGTCAGTCAAACCTCTATTCGCAGCCTTCCATCCCTTAGCGACCAACATACATTCGATCCACGCCAAGTAAATGTTCTACCAAGTTGTGATGCAGAAATTGTTGGAATGCAAGGCGTTAACTGAACCAATTTGTTCAGTCCCTGTTATTAACTTCAATCTCCCTGGATCCTAATTGTGTCACAGGAGGGTTTAACAGTGCTATTTATACGAAGCTCATTTCAACGTGCTGTCCCCGAATGTCAGGGGGACAGTCGCATTCAGTACTTGCAAGGATCAACGACTCCTGAGAGGGGGAGAGAAAGCATCAGAGCCTGAGAATAATAGATTGGAACGTGACAACAATGAATCAGAATCTTAGAACAAAATCTTGGAATTTTACAAAAATGGACAGAAGTTTATCCTCGGGGCTTTACTATCTTTCTCAAGATCGGATATCATTAGCTGTTCGGATCGAGGGTGTAATTTCGTTAATCCAAGTTGGTTACTTTCCCATCCTGGCTCTGGTTGGTGTCAGCGGTAAGAACCTATATGCAACAATCTGTTCTTTAAACCAGATTGACTGTATTACTGTTACTGTCTTTTACATTTCAAGAAGATGGAAGTCATTTGCTACTTTTCCCGTTTGGATCATCGTTCCCTATCCAGTCCCTCCACCCGCCTGCTGCGCCATTATCTAAGCCTGAACCAATGTCTTCAACCCCCACGCTCCATTTGGCCCTGAGCGGATGTGTGAGCCCATATCCTTTCTATCCTTAAGCCTGTCTTCAACCAGCTATTTAGCCTCACCTACTATCCTCGCTGCATCAACACATCACCCGAATGATCCCCCAGCTGTCCATTTGTCAAAGCCAGACTCGGCTATTAAAATGTTAATCTGGCCAGACAATTGCTGTTACAAACGTTCATAAAACATGCCCTATGCAAAACTCTGTTTTTTGTAAACTAACCCATGCCAAATCTCATTCCACCATCATCCCTGCACTCATGGGCCAAGATTGCTTCCAGCTTTTTCAGCCAGTGAATTTCAAAATTCCCAATCCTGTGATTTGATCACACTTTAGTCTCTCTTCTGCAAGCAATCCCATGTCCAGAAACTGACACATGGTGCCCCATGTTATGCAGGCGTTTTCAGCATGCCTTTGAAACACTGGCTGTACCTGTCCACCGAAAGCCTGTGCAAATCACTCTCCACTAAATATTTGTTAGAAAACACGGCGCACCCTCTCCAGTTTAATTGAAACGGGTAAGACATCTAACTGTCAGTTGAAGGGCTTTTGACTGACTTTTGTTATTGCAAATTCCATTGAGGTGCTGTAGATGGTTTTCATGGTGCTGTGCTGTGCATTACTCGAGAGAAGATAGAGGATTTATAGGCCTAACATTGGAAGAGGTTTAGGGGCAGTAGTTACAGTGCACCTGGACCTGTACCATGACGAGCGAAATGAGCGGAGTGAATAGGGAGGGGACCGCCTGTTAATATTTTTTGGGGGGAAGGGGTGTTGCACTGCCCTAGGCACACCTGGTTTGTCAGGAACACTTTACAAACCTACAACTAAAACTTGTGCAGAGACGATATAACTCTGACACAGCAATAAGGTGTTACAGACCCGTGTCACCTCCTTCAACAGGACCTGGGGCCGCACACAAGGTTGAAGGAGCTTTGGACACTAGTGTCTTTGGACACTAAGTTCACATGATCATTGAAACTTCTATGGATTTGGAACAGTCCACGCAAGAGAATTGCTGGTGTTATATTAATTATCTCCGAGTATTTTGTCTAACTATGTATTCACTAGCTGACAGAGAACATCTGCTCTGTGCCACGTTTGTACTTTTGCTCCCTCAACAGGGAGAAGCAGAATGATCGGTCCCATGGCCTCTCAGGGCAGAGGGACTCCCGATGGCGTACGTGATTCTGCCGTGTCCCCATTAGAGTGGACAGAGATAAAGGCTTTGAAAGAAATCTAAATGCATTCACGTACAATTGATGTATATTTATGCACAGTACATCATGTTGGTGAATATCCAATATCCTGACTAGAGCCACAATATCTTCATTCTGAAGCACTCAGACGTTTCCAACATCTCCGTAGCTCCATAGAGAACCACGCAGTGGCTTTTCGGAGATGAAGGCTGCCCCATCGGTACATAGATCAAAAAATCACAACTTCACCATTCCCTACCTCCAACCAAGCAGGTGAACATCACACCTCAATACCAAGAGCAATGGAGTCGCACAGAGCGTTTTGGAGCAGCCCGCCGTTGTGGGAAAGAAAAGCTTCTGATTCCTGAGCCGTTGGGAGTGAACCGTCCATTACACCCTGGAGCGGGTGATCATGTTCATAGTGTTCTGCTACATCCTTCATATCATCACTATCATAAGGACACAGGCATTGTCACCAGGAATCCGGAGTACACTGCAGGAGAAGAGGAGATTGTGGTAAGATATATTCTGGATGCTTTCGCCTTTGACAGGTTGTCTAGATGTGCCCACTAAGAATCCAGTTTGCAGATAACTTCCTTTTCTGAAGTTGTACACAACGTAAATTTTAGTGATTGGACAATGGAAATCCAATACCAAGATCGAAGGACAGGGAGACGGTTGCTGATAATAGGAACACTTCAAAATAACCTTTTTATAAGAGACATTTTTTTGAAGATTTCAGGCACTAAAAGAGGCTGATAGGCTTTATATGTTGGCACATTTCTTTAATACAGAGGCTCGACCACACAGTAGACTAAAAGCCAGATAATCAAAAACTCCATTTGTCTTCAATCTCTGAGGAATGTACATTTCAGTCCTGCGATGTTTACAACCAGCACATTAAGCAAAGTAAAGAATGAGCTGTTCCTGTCTACCCTCGTAATAATTTAAGTATGTGCTGCATTTCTCCAAATTATCATTTTATGTGTGAGGGTGTATGAGTGTTAGTGGTGTACGTGATTGTTATATTTGCATTTCATATTTTGTAAGGAACGGTCGTTTATCCTTTAATTTGAAATGATAATTTGCAAGAAAGCTCTCTTCGAAATTCTTAAAATAACATCAGTGGAGAGAGGAAACATTCCATCTGATAACTGCAGAGCCTTCCTGTCAGGTGATATGTTGCGCAAAATAATAACTTACCCCGTTTCACTTCTTTCCCTTAACACAATCATCACCTCTGGCTGGTCTCACTCAAACGCGTCTCCCTTCTCACTCATGAGTTCCAGCATCACCCATGGGTACCACCCGTAATGGGCACGCTCGCCCGCCAATCCATGCGCCTCTATCATTGCTAAGTGCACCTATTATCCCCCGATTACTCCTTTCCTCCTTTGTCTCCCAAATATTCCCGCTCTCCCACAAGTCCCATCTCCACTCTATTCCCACCTCCTTATTTTAACCATTCAATGTATGCTGCCTTCCACGATATCACAGACACTTTTGATACTTTGTTTCTGGACCATTCATTTCATTACACCGGAGGATGCTGTAACACATCTCCATCGCATCTCAATCATACTGGCATCTTTGGTATCAGATTGATATAGCGTTTTATTGTTTATTACCTTTCCTTGCAGTGAACCTGGTCACGATTGTGATACTCAGGCGCCGGAGCTGTGGCCTCTCCAATTGTATTACCCGTTACCTGGAGGCCATGGCAGTGGCTGATCTACTGGTCATTATCCTGGACCTGATACTGAGGCATATTCCAATTGTGTTTGCTAAGTATTTTTTTTTCCTGCGATCAATCCCAGTGTGTAATATCCATGCTGTCCTGCTTTATGCAGCCACTGACTGTTCTGTGTGGTTCACTGTCACTTTTACCTTGGATCGATTTGTGGCCATTTGTTGCCCGAAGCTGAAACAAAAATATTGCAGGGAGAAAACGGCATCTGTGATTCTGGGAACCGTCATTGCACTGAGCTGTTCAAAGAACATTTTCTGGTATTTTTTGCTCACAGATCAGTACTGGATGGTAAACTTCCCCTGGTTTTGTGGTTACAGAAATGAGGTTCTGTTCAATCCTGTCTGGACAACAATCGAGTTCACCCATCACATTCTAACACCGTGTGTCCCATTTGTGCTGATCCTGCTCATCAATATTTTTACTGTCGAGTATATTTTAGTGACCAGCAGGGCCCGCATGAGACTCCGGCCTCACAGGACTGGGCAAAGCCCCAAAGACCCAGAGGTGGAGAATCGAAAGAAATCGATCATGTTACTCTTTTATATTTCAGCCAATTTCATCCTTTTATGGGGAATGCTAATGTTTTTTTCCATATGGATCCGGATGTATGATTTAGGCTATAATTCCCTGTATCTAGATTTTTTTGTTCTGGAATTGGGCTTCATGCTGCAGCTCCTTAGTTGCTGCACAAACACTTGGATTTATGCTGTGACACAGACTAGGTTCAGGGAGCAGTTGTGGAAAATGTTGAAATATCCTTTCACTTAAATTTTTTACTTCGTTCAATGATTAGAACAGCTGAATATCTGACATTTATAGGACATTATTTCACATTTTCAGCAGGGGCTATGGGTCTTTCACTGGGCAGAAAGAATCAATGCGAACTTCCTGAATTTTAACAGTTAACTTAACGTTTTCAGTGGATGGGGCTGGGAGATGGGGTGGGGATGTTTGGGAGGGAGAAGTGGGTTTACTATCTGGAAGGATTATATTTCTAGGAGGTCCTGAATTCTCTCATTGAATTTAGCATTTCCAGCTGGCACGGGGGAGTGGGGGTAGGATGGGGGTGTCCAGTGCGTTCAAGGTGTCCTTATCAATGGACCATAATGACTCAGCGCTTCCAATATTTTCTCAGCTCATTGCTCAGTTTCAAAGGAGAAAAATTTCTCTCACTGCGGGAGCAAAGAAACCATGATGTTCTGGAATTAAAGCATTTTCTCTTATTTACAGTGATGGGGTGGGGTGGTGGTGGGGGGGGGGGCGGTGTGCGGGGGCGAGGGGAGGCCCTGAATGTTCACACACTGACCAACTCCTCGCATCCCATTGGCCGAATGCAAAGCCCATCATCCCCATCCCTCACACAGGAAGGGCAGGAAACACATCTCAAGCTAGTTCCACATTTCCATTGCCCACAAGACATGGCCATTATCCTTCACTCTCGCATTGATTGAACAGAGAACTAAGCCACTGACGCCGACTTCCAAAATCGCCACTGCTTCTCAGTGATTGGATATGCATCCTCCTTCCAACACGTGATTGGAAGCTGAAGTGGAATGTCCGAGTGGAACGTGGTGCAGTCCTTTCAGAGGAGATGCAGTCACAGCGTAGATTTAGGGTAACCAACAACGCAAGTAAGATAACAAAGTGAAAGTGAGATATCAGTAGAAATCAGTGCATGGGCAGCACTCCAGCTCCCACTGGATGCTCGTGTTTATAAAGCAAGTAGGCATCAATTCAGCTGCAGAAAGTGGGCGGCGTTGCAGCTGATTCGGGGTGTGTGTGTTGGCCTAGATGGCAGAACTTGACCTCGATCTCCCTAAAAGAGATGCAGATTGATATAGAGAGTGAGAGAGAGAGAGGCAGGTTGCCTAACAGACAGAGAAAGACAAAGAGAGGTTGAAAAAGAGATAGAAAGAGTGTGAGAGGGGGGAGAGAAAGAGGCTGATAGGCAGAGAGTTGGAGGCATAGTGAGAGTTGAACATACTGGGATGGAGAGGGACAGAAAGACAGTCAAGAAGAGAACTAGAGGCTGGAAGAGAACAACAGTGAGAAAGGTAGAGATGGACAATAATAGAGGGAGAGAGGGAGACATTGAGTCACAGGGGACGGGATGTGAAAAGGAGGAAAGAGAGGGATTGGTTGAGAGAAGGACAAAGAATGAGAGAGAGACAGACAGACGGATGTTGAGAAAGAAACATAAACATAATGAGAGATAACAGGAAGATGAGAGGAAGAGAGAGAGAGGGAGAGTTGGAGGGACAAATAAACAGAAATGATCCCTCAGCACTGACCCAGCAATATTGCAGCACACCCTCCGTTTTGAAATTTGACAGACCAGCATTATTTCTTACTGACCCACCGATAGTGCAGCACTCCATCAGTGCTGTCCGCCTTTTTCTCTCAACCTTTCTCTTCCTGTCGCCTTCCTGTTATCTCTATCTTTATTTTTGTTTTTTTCTCAAAATCTCTGTCTTTCACTCTCTCTCTCTCTGCACTTGTCTCACCCTGTCCCTCTCTTCAAATTTGCAGCAAACTTTCAGTACTGATCCTTCGCCAACACAGCAGTTGACCTGTACCGACCATCCGGCAATTCAGTTCTGCTCCAGCATTGATACTTCTGACGGTGTCCTGCTCTCTCAGTACTGACTCTCTGGCGGTGCAGCAACTCCTCAATACTGAAACCCAGATATCGCTGAACGATTCAGTACTGGGAATCCATCAGTGCAGAAATGTGTCAGTGCTGCTTGGAATGCAATAGAGTTACTGTATTCCACATAACAATAGTTTGTCAAAAGATTCATCACCCACTTAAGGTAGTCTGCCAGGAAACGTGCAATGTCAGAAGGGTAACCTGTCTGGAAGTGCCTTAGGAGAAGTCACTAGACTCATTGCAGTGAAAAGTAAATTAAACCCTGACCCAGGCTGCTATTGGGACGTTGAACATATCATTCTGCTCGATCAGAGAGCCATCGGGTAAAATTGGAAAGCAACATTCGAGCTGAGGGTTTGCTGTCAGGCGAGTAGGACTCGGTCCCTGCTCTCAGTCAGTCTGGGACCCTTTTCACAATAACATTGTCAGGAGAATAACGACTCTAAATCAGACTATTTCTCACTGTTACATTCAAATACAGGCTGCCCCCTTTTCAACATCAAGTGAGCTAATCTAATATATGATGTCTCCCGGCACCGTTTCACTGGCCTTCGATAATGACCATCACAGGCTAACCAGCTTTTGGTGACCGGGGAGGGGAGGGGGCGCTTTATTTTCGCGCTGCTGCCGTCCTCTGTGCCGCTTTCTGGTCATCCTTAATGTCCCAGTGGTGACTTCTGTGAGGATTTCTGGAGAAGGCAGCCGTGGATTTTCCGGTAAAATTAGATTTGGAACCGTTTCCCTCTGTCATGATGCAGGGAATGGTGACTGTCTGTCCTTTCAAATCGACTCTAGTCTCCCAATGAGGAATATCCGAGAGTGGTAGCCGTCCTTTTCTTTAAATCATTTCAAGGATTAAAAATAAATGGACCTTTATGTATTCTTGTGCCGTGATCAGCTGCTGATTCATATCGATTCTTCCCTGATAAAGGAGCTACATGTGAGGGTTGAATGGAATTGGGAGCGCCCTATTGGCCGGGATTTGAAAGAAATTAAAATGTGGGAGGCAGACATTCAGAGAAAGTTGGTGCCCTCCATTGGAACAAACATGGGTGAATGTGTCAACCCAGTATCTGTTCAGCAGCCTCAGCTGCCAGTTCACTAAAATGCACATAAAACCCTGATGCAACATGGAACTTTATATCAAAGATTGTTGATGACGCTCAGTGAGATGGTGACTAAATTATTGAGATGTGTGTGGAAAATTGGTAAACTGGTTTTAAGGATTAAACGGTTTGCAAATCTTTGAGAGTATAGGCAAAGTCTGAGAGAGTGGCGGCCATTCACACACGCCATAATTTCAAGTGAAGCAGCATTTCACTTGCATTTCCCCCAACTTAGTCTACTGCATTCGTTGCTCCCAATGTGGTCTCCTCTACATTGGAGAGACCAAACGTAAACTGGGCGACCGCTTTGCAGAACACCTGCGGTCTGTCCGCAAGAATGACCCAAACCTCCCTGTCGCTTGCCATTTTAACACTCCACCCTGCTCTCTTGCCCACATGTCTGTCCTTGGCTTGCTGCATTGTTCCAGTGAAGCCCAACGCAAACTGGAGGAACAACACCTATCTTCCGACTAGGCACCTTACAGCCTTCCGGTCTGAATACTGAATTCAACAACTTTAGGTCGTGAGCTCCCCCCCTCCCCCATCCCCACCCCCTTTCTGTTTCCCCCCCCCCCCCCTTTTTTCCCCCCAATAAATTATATAGATTTTTCTTTTCCCACCTACTTCCATTATTTTTAAATATTTTAAAATCTTTTATGCTCCCTCCACCCCCACTAGAGCTGTACCTTGAGTGCCCTACCATCCATTCTTAATTAGCAAATCGTTTAGATAATATCACCAACTTTAACTTTAACGCCTATGTGTTCTTTAGTACCATTGTTGCTGACATCTTTTGATGATCTGCTTCTATCACTGCTTGTTTGTCCCTACAACCACACCCCCCCCCTCTCTCTCTATCTCTCCGCCCCCCACACACACACCTTAAACCAGCTTATATTTCAACTCTTTCTTGGACTCGAAATCAAGTTCTGTCGAACGGTCATAAGGACTCGAAACGTCAAATCTTTTCTTCTCCGCCGATGCTGCCAGACCTGCTGAGTTTTTCCAGGTAATTCTGTTTGTGTTTTGGATTTCCAGTTTCCGCAGTTTTTTGTTTTTATAATTAAAAAGTAGTTTATTCTAGGAATGGTCATCAATTAAATTAACGGTAATGTCCCCATGGCTAACTCAGAAAGGCACGCGTTTTATAGCTGGAAAGAAACGGTGCACAATGAAGCCAAGATTAGCATTAGGCCAGAAGACTGAGAAAATGTCGGCACATGCAAAACAGTTCCCAAAGACAATTCAGTTGGAGACATTAGCACATGCCTGGAAAGAAATGTGGCAACATACATTAAAAGTGCCTTCAAACACACATGAAACAAAAGAGGAACTAAATGTTAGTCACATCGTGGATGAGATTTGGGCATTAAGCATGGAGGATATGGAAATGGCAGCTGAATGTATTTTAAACAGTGAAAAATCCCATTCACTTAGCATCAATCTGCTGAATGTATCTTAACCAGTACACTCTTATCAACACTCTGCTGAATGTATTTTAAACAGCACTAATTCTCATTCACTTATCAATGATCTGCTGAATGTATTTTCACCAGCACTAAATCCACTCACTTATCAACACTCTCTTGAATGTATTTTAACCAGCTCTAAATCTCATTCACTTATTGATACTCTGCTCAGTTGACTTTAACCAGCAGTAAACCCACTCACTTATCAAATACTCTGCTGAATATGTGTTACCCAGCACTAAATCCACTCAATTATCAACACCCTGTATGATTGTATTCTAACCAGCACCAAATCACATTCCTGGATGGGTAATCTTATATATTCGTATATGTTAAAATTAGTTTACTATAGATATCCTGCCTATACATGTTAACGTGCCAAATTTATGCTGATGAATTAAAGATACTGCACAGAGATGTTAATTTATGGGCAGAGTCAGTCTATGATCAGACAGCAGTTAAAGACTGTCGTGAAGTATCGGTTCTACATATTATTCAGAGACTCAGCGAATCCGGGAGCTCTGCCCGCTGCCTGACAGGTAGCACAGTCAAGCCGGAGCTTCACCCAGGGACTCACACAAACATTACCCCAAACCACCATAGCCACACTATTATTTCACGCACCCCATTGTTGAAAGCCACCTCCTCCAATCGGAATGCTTGACCAGGTGAACCACGATTCACTCAAACTATTTGGTATTTCGCTGACATTCGCCTGACATAATCCGCGAAATCCGCCCGGTGACCAACAGCCAATCAGGGAGCATCATTTGATGGCTAAAAGACGCAACAGCCAATCTGGAACTTCATTTGGTAACTCGGGGCCTTCTTCCCCAATCAGGAAGCTGTTTTCGGTGCTTCACGGTCGCTACAGCTGATCAGCAAGTCTGAGATAGAGGCTGACATAGATAAAGCTCACTTGGCTGCATGGATGACCATATCTGGAGAATGTGGGACCCTTTCAACACGCTTGAGAACCGGGTTTTGGAGCTCAACAATCAGCTGGATGCACAGTCGTGCACTCCGGTGCCCGAGACTTATATGGATAGCATGTGTTTTTTTCTATTGCATGCAGTCACCGCACAGTTTAAGGACGTGGAGTCAGACAAGGAATGGGTGACCAAAGTCAGAAGAAGGGAAGCAAGTAAATAGTCAGGAAAGGCACAGAGTCTGTCTCTTTTAAGAACAGATTCTTACTTTGTGTTGGAAAATGGTGAAAGTGTTTATTCCTGCAAAATCTTGGGGGTGGTGAAAGCGAGGAACAACAGTAGTTTAGGTCAGAGTCAGGCGTATCAGCGGCCACAGGCGTGACTCCAGGATGGTGCGTTACTTCCCTGGTACCAGGGTCAGGATTGTCATTTTACTGCTCCAAGGAATTCTGAATGGGGAGGGCGAGCAGCCAAATGCATTGGTTCATATGCGTCCTAAGTACCAATAGGGATGGGGACCTGCAACAGACTTTAGGGAGCAAGGTGGCAGCTTGAAAAGCAGCGCATCAAAGATTGTAATTTCTGGATTAATTACGATGCTGCGTGCTCTCTCGCCCACATGTCTGTCCTTGGCCTTCTGCATTGTTCCAGTGAAGCTCAACGCAAACTGCAGGAACAGCACCTCATCTTCCGATAAGACACTTTACAGCCTTTCAGACTGAATACTGAATTCAACAACTTTAGATCTTGAACTCCCTCCTCCATCCCCACCACCGTTCTGTTTCTTCGCCATCCATTTTTTCCAATAATTTATATAGATATTTCTTTTCCTACCTATTTCCATTATTTGTAAATCTATACCTTTTATATCCTCTTAGTCTTATTTCATCCCACCTCCACTATAGCTGTACCTTGTGCATCCTGCCATCCATTCTTAATTAGCACATTATTTTAGGTAATGCCACCACCTTCAACACCTATTTGTTCTTTTGACTGGGACAGCTTTTGATTATCAGCTTCTATTACTGTTTGCTTGTCTCTACAGCCACATCCCACACGCACATCTCTTCCCAACCCCCACCCACCTCCGTGCCCCCCCCCAACCTTAATCCAGCTTATATTTCACCCCTCTCCTATTTTTACTCAGTACTGTTGAAGGGTCATGACGACTCGAAACGTCTAATTTGTTCTTCTCCGCCGATGCTGCCAGACATGCTGAGTTTTTCCAGGTATTTCTGTCTTCGTCTTGGATTTCCACCCTCCACAGTTTTTTTTGTTTCTATCTCTAAAAATTTTGGAGGTGAATTTAAATTCTGTATCCCCTGATCCAGATCTCCAGCCTACAGTAACAATTATATTTTGGAGATGAATTTAAACCCTGTATACACTGATACAGATCTCCAGTCTGCATGAGCAGCAATGTGCTGGACGGGGATTTGAAACTTGTGTCCACTTATCCAGATCTCCATCCTGTGATAGCTGGGATGTTGTGGGTTTGAAAGTGAATACTGTAGCCACTGATCCAAATTTCCAGTCTGGAGTCAGCAGCCAAGGTTGGAGATGGACTTCAATCCTGCTTTCGTCGCTCCAGGTATGCAGTCAGTGGTACATGGGATGTTGCACAGAAGGTTTTGTATCCTGTATGCATTGGTCCAGATCTCCAGTCCGCAGTTATTGGCATGTTGCTGAGGTGAATCTGAATCATGTACCCACTGATCCAGATCTTTAGTCTGCAGCTCCTACGATGTTGTAGAATTGTAGATGAATCTGATATCCACTGATTAACTTTTCAAGGTTCCCGTTCAGGAAAATGATGCCAATGCGTTGATGCATTTCTGATTTAATCAAAAATATTGGATAAGCTCAGATTTCTGTCTGCACTGCATGATACACTCCATCAAAACCCTTGCAACAATAATTCAGCGTTAATGTATTATGAGGGACCTAGAGACAGTGGATGGTATGAAAATCTTCCAATGTGCACAGAGGCAAATGTCCAGGTTAAGTAGATTCAATGAAACTGTTGGAAAAGTTACACTGAAATGTAATTCTTTTTTCATGCGGTGTCTGGTTGCAGTTTGGAACACATTGTCTGTAAAGGGAGTAGAGCGAGAGACACTCTCACATTTACAGTAAAATAACTCGGTTACAAAGTAGAAATGCAGTTACTGTCAATGGCAGAATGAGTAAAACATTTCGTGACTGGAAATTTAATCTGTAAATCATTGGATGTTTACAGGAGAAAGGGAGGCCATTCAGCTCTTCTCACCTGTATTGGCTGCCTGCAAATGTTATTCATCTAGTCCCCGTCCTCAGCCCTTCCCCAGTAGCCCGGTAAATATTCCCCTTTCCAGCTCAAGACCAATTGCCTCTTGAAAACCATGATCAAAACTCCCTCAATCACATCTGAGACCATTCCCGCAGGTTGAATTAACTCCCCCATCCTCACTTTCCTCCCACTTTTTAATAAACCGTTCCCTCGCCACTTAGAGTATTAAACTGTTTTCCAGGCCCCTGGCTTTTAAGATTCTGTCTCTTCCCAGGGTTTCCTAATCTAAGTCTCCTTCATGCATTTATAAAAACGCACGCTTGCTCGGGGGTAAAATAACTTGCGACATCTCCCCGGCGTTATGACCCCCACCCCCCTCCCCACCCCAATCCCCGCCCCGTTTGTCACCATTTTTGTTACCATTTTTACCGCCAGCCAACCACCAGGCTATATTAGCGAACGCTCACTCACTGATATAAATCACCATTTTCCGAAGCCCCAGGTAACCCTGTTACTCATCAGCCCCTCTCTTGAGAGTAAAGATCCAGCCCCCAATTTCCACAGCTTTCAAATAGTTTCCTCTCTATCAAGGTTCACAACACTGCTCCCTCTCTCTCAGTTTTTATTCATGAGAACAATCCCATCGTGGAAAACTAATATGGGCCCCTAACCAGCATTCCTAAATCAGCGACCGTTACCTGGTGTTCTTTGTAACACGCGGGAACCCAGCGCAGTTAAGTTAATGCTCCCCTAAACTGAATATATTGATCCATATTTTCTTCCTGAGTTTGAAACAAGGGACTGGCCCAATGGGTAAATTAAGTTGCTGCTCTTCTTTATTTCTTTCTTTCTTTCTGTCTTTCTTTCTTTCCTTTCTTCTTTCATGCTTTTTTGCTTTTTCATTTCTTGCTTTCTTTCTTAAGCAGTATTCACTACACGTTTCATCTGGGTCTGCACACTCCTGTTCCCTCTTCCCGGGATTTAATAATCCACCCCCTGGTCCTTAAATCATTTACCACCACCACCCCATACCCAAAACCATACCATCCACCACCCACCCCTCCCCCCTCCACACAGACCCCTCCACAGACCACCCCCCCCCACCAGCCCCGCCACATTGGCGCCTAGGATTAATAAGCCCTGCACCCCCAAGGGCTTATTAACAGATTCTGATCGCCTGGGTGTGTTTAGAGACTCGTTGGCAAACACCTCTTGCGCATGTGTTCTATGGAACTCCTCCTTCAACTCAAATTACAGGTCAAGTACCATCTCATTCCCCAAGGACTATTGAACTGTCAGCGGCCCCTGGCCTACAAACCCGCCCTTTCCTTGTGAGCATTTAAAAAACCAGTTCAAACGGCCCTTTTTACAATAAACTCAAACTTCCATGAAGTTTATTAACTCTCGCCCTACCGAGGCATCTTGAAACTTTCACTCTTCCAATGCTACGATCTTGCTAAGTAATTTATAATTCTCTTCCTTAGAGCAATAGTGGTGAAATTATTCTGCAACCGTCCAAATGCTTTCAGATTATTGTAAAATTGTTGTGTCCAGTAATGAAAACAATATCCTCCTTGAGGGCTTGATGTTATGTATTTTAGAAATCCATTTAAACCATATTTTACCGAATAACTAATATTTCTCGTGATATTATTTTATAGCTGGGTGAATATTGGGTTTTAGATAATTTCAGTGTGTTTGTGAGATTTAATTTACTTGCAGACAGCAATTAAATTAATAAGTCTGGAGGCCTTGAGTCAACAAAATAAGGAAGTTTTGAAATGCAAAATATGTAAACGTGGCTGAAGATTTAGAATTGAGATGTGTAGAGTCTGCATTTTAGTTGAATCTGGGTAGTTTGAGTTTCAAAGAGGATGTAACACCTAGCCCGTGAAGACTAGCAAAGTGGTGCATTTATTTTGTTTTCAAAAAGTTAACAATAACATTAGCACCATTTAATGACTTTTTGTACGGAAAAAAGTAATGTTCGAAAGATATTTGGGGAAAATGAAATTTTCAGTTAAAGAGAGAAACATATAACAAGGATGTGGAACTTTGCAGTTAGAGGAGACAATGTAAAATCTAACATAATTGAGAAAAGCCCCCATCGTTTGAGCATAAAGCTGCTGTTTACAGAAATCCAAGCTGTGAAAAACGCCACTTTGAATTATTCTGTCCAGGGTGATGTGTGACTAGCCGGGATGTGTTTCTTGTTTTACTGTTGCTTTAACGAGGGTGTAAATGGAAGCCAAATTAATTAGGCGTTTTAGGATTTATTATTGCGTTAATTTGTAGACCAATGCATTTGCTTTTAATCCTAAATGTTGTTATTACATGTTTAATTTAGTTTACCGAAACCTTGATGGGCTTATTACCCCTCAATTCAGGGCATGCATCTCGAAATAAATACAAATTGCCAAATCGTTGTGACTGCTTGAACAAGTTTTTTTTTTGTCTGTTTCATCCACCTAGCACACATCATTGTCGCATCATAAAAAATGAGGAGTAATTGCTGTATATTTGAAAATATTTGAGTGGCTTGGAAAAGCTGAACATTAAGGTTGGAGGTACGAGAAGCGCTTTGAATTCAGGAGTTGGCTTGAGGTATTGTTAAAGTTGGGAGACAGCAAGATGCCCTTATCAATGGCTAAATCGTTACTGGAAATAGCATTAATAACTGCCATTTGGTTACAGGAAAAGAATCTAAGGGTAAGCAACAGGTCTGTTGGTTAAGTTGCAGTTGAGGCTAAATGTGGGAGCAAAGAAAGCAGATATAGTTGAACTGATAGCACAACATTTTAAGTTGGAAGTAAAAACTGAAACTAGTGTGTCAAAGCTGTAGGAAGTGAAACTCCAATTGGAATTGAGGAGGCTTGTATTTCAATAAGCAAAGTAACTGAAAAAACTTGAATTGGATGCAAAAGGAAAAAAAAGAGGTTATATCAAAAAAATTTGGAAATATAAAAACTTGATCTCCAGAAGAAAACGTTAACAATTGAGGAGAGATTCAAGGAAAGAGATAGAGAGTTCTGACTTTAATACATTAGAGTTTTTAAAAAGAGACATATGATGTTGACTTAAGTTCTGATGTTGAAAAACGGATATCCTGCTGGGGAGCTATCTAAATTTGTTCAATCTTTTCCAAGATTGAAGAGGGAAAGACGTCAAGGCGCTCTCTGTTACATTTGAGGAGATAATAACGAGTTTAAATCACCAGAACTAAACCTGATATTGTTGTTAAGCTATACGTTATTGATTGGAGCTCATTATAGTTACGCTTCACTGTCAGAAGAAAGCTCAATGGATTCTGAAGTGATAAAATACATATTTGAGTGCATATGCGTTGGATCTTGAGGCAGACATGAAGAAATTTAGGTGTACAAGAAAGGAGCCTGGGGCAAATGTAAACTGAGTTTGGAAGAGTTAAACGCAATCATTTCGATTGATAAATCCAAGCATTAAATATACAGACAACATATGGTGCTTCTGAGAAGGAGAACTTTTAGATTAACTAAAAGATTCACTTCCTTCTGTAGTGAGATCTCATGTTCAGGGACAGAGGGTTAGAACGGTAAGACATGCCACAGAAATAGCTGACCATTAGCAGTTATCTCCTACATCTATTCAAATCTTTTCGTCACCCTTTTAAATAAGTGAGGCATACAAAATAGGAAAGTGAAAGGACTGTGTGTAATAAGGGGAGGGAAGGAGCAGGTGCAAATTCCAAGGAACAAATTATTTTTCAAAAATTAAATTGGACGGTGCTAAGGACTGAAGAGACACTCCAAATTTGAAGTGTTTTCAAAGTGATAAATTTGGGCACAAGAAGTCAGTGTGTTGGAAATCTCAGGAAAAATTGAGGGAATTAATCAGATGCAGCAAATTTCTGGGTATTAAATTATTAAATTATTGTGGCTTCTGAGGTTCAGGCAGAGGAAAAAGAAGTGGGTCGTTTAGTGGTAAAGAAAGGAAGAATCAATGATATGTCAAGAATGACTTGAATGTGTTCATAACCCAAGCGAGTTCTGGGGAGCAGGTTGTGGAAATGTATAAACATTTTGTACATGATGCGGAACTCTTTCATGTGTATAGGGCAGAGCAGGAAAATATATTAGAATTTAAAGAAATATATGGGCGAGACAATCCTTAATGTTGCCGGAGAGTGATACTTGTTGCTCAGAGGATGTATTGCCAGAACAGGTGATAATAATTGGGAATCATCGAGATGCTAAGCCTAGTTCATTGTGGAAGGTACATGTTAACAGTAGGTGGAAAATAGGTGAGCTGTTTGTCTGAGGAGTGGCAAATTGCCCATTACAGTGATCCAATATGTTTTAGGTAATGTCATTCCTGGATCACAGATGTGGCTGATATGTATTGTAGTTGAGGATATGTAGAGTTATTTTCAACCTATGTTTGGCAGAAAGAGCATCCTAGGTTCCTTCCCAATTGCATAGTAACAAGATCACAAGTTCACAGGTTGAAACATGAAGAACAGGAATATGAAG
This sequence comes from Isurus oxyrinchus, assembly GCA_026770705.1. Lineage (NCBI taxonomy): Eukaryota > Metazoa > Chordata > Chondrichthyes > Lamniformes > Lamnidae > Isurus > Isurus oxyrinchus. Next base: position 1,427,265 of record JANJGN010000056.1, on the reverse strand, counting down.
GTCGGGGGGAGGTGTTGAAATTCAATTATCTAAGAATGTATTTGATAACATTGTTTAGAAAGAAAGAACTGAAGATAATGAACCTGAGGCGTATAGATTAAGGTAGATATCAATGTTAACCAGAAAGAGTCTGATGTGACTCACAAAGCATTGTCGCAGCTAGCTGGCACACAGGCCTCAATGACCAGAATTAAACGGTCAGTATGATAACAGCACAATCAACAAGGAGATCAGCCGCTGCCATTGCCAGCATAAAGTATGTAATGCATTTGCAGAGACCATGCTTTCCTCGCAAAAGAATCACAATTGTAACGCCATTTACTGTAAGAGAGAGAGAGAGACATCACATGAGATAAACAACACAGATGAACATATTTTTCTTTTGTTTGCAGCAAACGGTATTCAGTGCAAATTTAGTTTCTTCGTGCATCTTTTAAAGTGTTTGATGCAAGCATGTTTAGCATGATTTCCAATAGCAACGTGTTTTATATATGCATTGAACCTAGTAAAAGTGCCCAGGATGGTGAAGCATTAATTGATTATTCATCCTTAGGGAGCAGCACCCTCAATGAATTCTGGACAGCTATTGTGCAATGAAGATTGAACGCATTGAGGGAGAATGTGTACTGGACTGACTGAAGGTCCAAAAAAGCCTTGGCACGTTACATTTTAAATCAGAAAAAGGAGGTGGAAAGAGCGAATTCACGTGTGAAGGTGCAATGTGGACTGTGAAATACGGGCACAAAATAAAGATGTAGCATAGTAGAGTTATGCTCTGGAAGATGTAGTGATGGAAATTGTGCCGGGCATTTAATAGATTTAGTAAGTGGTGGGAAGTTTCATTGTGCAACAGGAGAGACAGCTTGAAGAAAAAACGTAGCCCTGGGCAAATCTGGGCACTTGGGATGGTATAGGTGGAATTGCAATAAACAGGAAATGTTATAATGGTCACTGGACTACAAAAAAGTCCCACATAGATGAGGCTGAATGAATGTTTACTCAGGTGCCCTCATGCTGGCGTTCAACTACGATGCAAGGAAGGAAGAGTGTTTATGGAGACTGGCGGTGTGAAGTAGGGGCTCATGACAGACCAGTCAGTTGTTTTAAGGCATGTTAAGTAATTTAACATTGATAGGCAGGCTGAGCATTGTCGAGGAAAAGTTCAGAATGTATCTTTCGCTGAATCATTGCAGAAGGACTGAAGCAACATTTACTATGCAGGGTGGGAAGTCTGGTTTAGTCAGTGCTGATCAAGGGGCAGTTTAATGTCCAAATGGGAAAAAAAGTGATATTGTCAGGCAGACTGATTATATTGGTCTGGGAATATTTATTGGCAGTTTCAGGGCAGAGTCAGTTTTGTGCATGGCCACGTTTCTTTCCAGGCAGGCCAGTTTTAAAGCACATTTAGTAGATATGGTAAAATGCAGGGGAAATGGGAATTAGATCGATAACCAAAATTTGGTGAATGAGCAATTCAGAAATATTATTTGACTGCGATTTAACTCGAAGTTTTCCAACTCAGGGCACAGAAGTGAGGTCCCTTCTTTGACCGGGTGAAGTAGAAAACACTTTGTTTCTGAAAGAGCAGAAAAGAATCATTTTCATCTCAAACACTGCATCCTCGTGAAACGTTTAGAAATGAAAAAATGAACACTGATTCCTGCTGGACACCAAATGTAGAAAACCCAGAGAGAAATTGACCATGAGTTGCACATCGACTTGTGTTGGTAAAGTACTTGAAATAGCTAAGACATGATTGGAAAAATTAGCTTGCGATTTGTTGATTACCTGATGACATAGAACAAATCCATGTCTAAAGTAATGATTTTTATTCTAATTTCATTGTAGATTTGTCGGAAACAGGATATCAGTGCATTTTAGAACTGTTTGGTAAATCCATATTTAATTTTCTTTCAAACAGCAGGAACTTTTTAGTAATTCATTCAATGCTTTGTTATTATGTGGAACTTTACAGTAAAAGCATTCATATTAAAGAATGATTATGTTCACTCATCAGTATAAATGAAGCGAAATTGTTCTGATCCTTGGATGATCCTGGCTGCATCATATAAGTCATGTTGCTCACTTAAATAACCTCCGTTTGCATTTCGAGGGGTAGCATTACTCAGTGAATCTGAAGGGACCAATTTGATGCTACCAGAAATGTAACTTCTTAATTCAAACGTTTATCAAAACATTTTGTGCATTTCAAAATTAATTACATAACACTGGACTACATGCATATCCTTAAATTCCATTGTGTGTGCAGTCCTGGTTGCAATAGTCTATCATGGATCAGGTAAGGGTTCAGAACAGCTTTCCGACTGAAACCTCCAGTAAGGCTCGAGATGAACAGATTAGAAATGGAAAATTCACATTTTCACAATCGAGCGTTCATTGAAGTATGATGTTCTTTCAAGGTTGTAGAAAATAGTGCATTCTGATGCATAGGTGTTGCAAACTGGAACTGAGGAAAACAACAATGCAATGTGGCATTGTATGTTGATTAGATGGTGAATCAATAATTTGAATCAGATTATTTAGGCAAGTTGTTGATTAACGATTTTGACGAACTTTGAAAACATTAAGAAGAATTATTCGAATAAGGATAAAGAGCGGTTTACATTTCTGGATCAGCTTGTGAGTTGATAAGCTAACTCTCATTCACAATTTTGAATGGCGATTGCAAGCATCCAATATTGATTGGCTGTGGCAAATCCCATCAGACCAATCATAACAACCTTACAGGGTCACATAATGTGCATAAACTAAGTAGGGATTTTCTGATGACCCTTAGGCTGCCCTGGAAATGATGCATGCATTAGAAAATCAAAATCCATAAGAAACCACCAAAGTCCGACAGAAATGAAAGTCGGCCTCATTTGCCCTTTTACTATCCAGGTGTTAGCTGAGCAAAGCCACTATTTACATCCCTACAACATCATGAATTTACACTGAGATTTAATTTGTCATTTCCATACTATCAATTCGCTTTCATGAAATATGCAAAGATGTTTAACAAAAATATCAGCACTCAAACTGTCTTGGCCATCACTGCCAATAGGGAAACTCGTTAGAAAACAATATTTCTCACAGTTACAGGTTGATGTAGCCGAAGTTTGTAAAAACTAATTTTATAAAATAAATCAATAAATTAACAACATATTTTCTGTTTTATTTCCGAATTAAACGTTGAAATACCCAAAAAATGAATCGGTAAATTATCAGCTGAAAGAAATATTGAACAATGCAAACAATGATCCATTATTGCATCTATCAAATTCGGAATACAGACAACGAAAAAAAAAATCCAGTCGCTTTCCTGCTAAATTAAATAGAGAAATTAAAATATGTATATGCTGTGTAATTATCCACTATTTTAAGCAACAACAATCTCTTCCTGACACCTTAATAATTTGCAGTTGGGAAAAGAAACTGAGACCAGGTACAGTGCACTTTGGCTCATGATCCTCTTTGGCCCATGATCCTAGACTGATCAAACAGAGAGCGATGGGGTTTTGTCCACGAGCCGAAATCCGACATCAATTTAACAGCAATGTCACCATGGCAACGGGCAGGAGGCAATGGGACATTCAAAACTGTGTCGGCAGCCAATCGGAAGTGCAATCCTTGACCTGATGGGGACGCGTTCAATGCTGTGAACAGAAAGTCGGTAGGGGTTGGGGGTCAAGGGTATGGAGGTCGTGTTGCAAGATGTTTGGCGTGGTTGTTTGAGGGCAGCCTTTTCAGCCAAGCCTTTTGTGTACAAACTTGGATATTCAAGAGTGACTTGAAGGTGTATGTTCTCAGTTTGCGACCAGGGTACTGGATACTACTTAAAATAACTTAAGCATGTGAGATTAGTCTCAATCTATTTGGAAGAAAGGAGTCAGCTAGGTTCATCATTTCAATGCAGAAGGATGCATTATTCATAGATTCAGCATGATGTGGCACTTCCTCTGCTTGCGGTACATTGACAAGATCAGTCTTCATTCCGTTTTCTCTATTTCTTCTTGAAGGGAATGGTTTTATAGTGTTGCAGCTGAAGTGAGGCAAATCGACAGACAGTGCTCGAAGAATGTGTTCCAGATTTTTGATGCAATGTCATTCAATTAATGGCGAATTATTCCTAGTCATTTTGGTTTGTGACTTGGAAAGGAATGTGCAATTTATATTGTCCCTATGTTCTTGCCCTTCCAGGTGTTCGAGGTCAAGTGTTCGAGGATACTGGAGAAGGATATTTGCCGACTTATGTAATATGTCTGGAGTGGCACTATTCCCAGATAATAACAAGGTTTCAACCTGAAGAAGCTGCTAGGCAAGTCTACTTGCTTGCCAAAAACAGCGGAAGCAGCGCTCAACAGGAAGTGTTAATTGGTCCCACAAACAAATAACCAAATATCAGTCGTGATTTCCTGTCACATGCTATCTTAAATGCTGTTGCATATTTCAAAAAACTCACTTGCAGAGAACACTCCAACCATATCCTCATCGGCAATGATTGTGGAGCTCAGCACATCAGTGATAAAAAAATGGCTAAAGAATTTGCAGCCACATTGAGGTTGAAGTGTGGAGTAGATAGAACATTACGGTCTCCTCCTGAAGATGGTAACATCGCAGGGGCCAGTCTTCAGCCTATGTGATTCACATTGCGTGATATACAGTAAAGACTGAAGGGGCTGGATGATGCATAGGATATGGTCCTGTCAGATTTCACCAATGGATTGGAGACCAGTGTCCCTGAAAATTCTTCCCAGCCACGTTGTAATAGTACAGCTAAAATATCGGCCTTTACGCTGATTATCTGTTCGTCTGAGCTCCGGCTCTTCGTTCAGATTTGATACAGACATGGACATTGGTGCTGAACTCATGATGTGATGCGAGAGCGACTGTGCTTCATATCAATACAACATTTGTCATTTTATGGTAGCAGGGATCGCAAGTGAAATTTGAGTCAATACATGTAAGGAGCTGGGGGGAGTCTCCACTGATTGGAGCCATGCTGAGCACAAAGGATTTTTATTTTTGCAAGTCACCCACGTCAGCCTCTTGATGTCACTTCAGGAGATGCTGAGGTCATAGTCCGGGGCGCAACCATCTGAATCCACTTCATCAATGAAGCTCTCTCCATCATGTACTCAGAAAAGGTTTGGGTTTGGGGAGCCGGGGGTGGACATAGCATCCATTCATATTTCCGCAAACTTAAGCAAAAGTTGCGACTCAACAGATGCTGAAGAAATCTTTGCCTATGTGTAACTTACAGAACTCTGCTGAAAACCGACAAGTTATATTCGCCTTACACCAGAGACAGGCAATGATCATTGACAGTAAATAATTATCCAACAAACACTCCGTGTTTTTTAGTCCATCTCTCTTCTACAAGGCGCAAATCAAGAGTGTGACTGGAAAATACTACACTTGTCTGGATGAGTTATGTTTCAATAACATTCAAGAGTATTGACTTAATCTAGGACAAAGCACCCTGCTTGATTGACAGCAGTTCCGCTACCTTAACGATTCAAGCAGTTTATCTTTTGCAGATTAATAGTTCTTATTGATTTCAAAGCTCATCTCCATCATAAACCAACCTCCCAGTTAAATAATCTTATCTAAAAACTTAATTCTCAATCCCATTTCGAGCCATCGCTCATTTTTTGTTTGCTTTCTTAAATGCCATTGTTGCAAAACTTTTATGTTCAATGTGACGCATCTGAAACAGCCTTAAAAGTAATTGGAAATTCAATGAAATCTCATGGCATCAGGTAAAACTTGGGCAAGGAAAGTCCACTGCTGATTAACCCCTATCGATCACCTCAGATGATGAATGAGTGATCATCAATGGAGGAAGATTTTGGGATGGCAATAAAAAGTATACTCCACGTAGGGTGCTTCAGTGGCTATGATCAAGAGAGAATCTCTAGCACTACTAATGGCCGAGCTGGCCGCGTGATAAAGAAAACTGCTAGACTGGGACTTTTGCATGTGGTCAGGAAATTAACAAGATGGAAAAACAAAACTGAACTCGCCCCAATAACCTACCCACGTGGATATGCTCATGGCAGTATTGATAGTATTGACCGTTGCACAGTTCCTAAGCACACAAAATCCGCCTTCACTTGGGGATTCTCTCCATCGCGTTGTGTGGCAGAAACATTCTGCTAAAAGAGGTAAATGTCAACGTGTTCAACAACTCAAAATTGGGCATTCACGAGGCGCTGTGAACAATCAGCTGCGCAAACCGGAAAATGTAATCACAAGCCTGAAATATCCCCAACACGGTAATTATTATGTGGAACATTTATGGTGATTGTTGTGATACCGATCAAGCAGCCAACTTCATTCTTCTTGTGCTGAGTTTTTGAATTGCTGTTGTCACTGAAATAATCCCGGCCATCTCAGTTAGTTAACCATTCTCCTAATAGAAACACAGTTGATGGTGCCCTGAATCTATATCTTAATAGATGAGATGCTCTCTGTGTATTTTCTAACGCGTGACCTTCTTTTCGAGGCCAACTTTTGCATGGCAGCTACGGTTAAGTTTCATGTCACCCAAGGTGCCCAACAGACTGATTGTCGGGGATTGAGAAATTGCAAGGCCATTGGAAAGCAATTGGAGATTTCCAACTTCTTTATGGATTTTGATTCACCCACTAACGCACTGAAAATATTACTTTCTGACCTGTTTCTTCATGAAGGCAAAAGCTGATTCAGGCTATGAGGGCGTGTGAATGATAGTTGTACAACCGTGAATGAGAAGCCCCAGTACTTCCTAAAATTACGATGGAATTTCACTGGTGACGCAATTGAGTATTTCAGAGTATTTCAGAGTGACTGATGGGCCTCATCGCAAGCGATGTATCGTAAACACTGCCGGTCTTCTTTCCAAAATAAGAACAAAGTAAATTGTCATGGTCTGTATTTGGAGAGGGCACGGGGTTGGTTGTAAGGATAAAACGTGAGGGAGTGCGAAATGGAAAGTTCACTAGACTTACACCTTGGATAATTGGGAATTAGCTGGGATTGGCCTATGTGGAGACATTGGCGAGACTGAGCCCATGCTCTTTGGACCTTTTTATAAATAAGGAGCGATCTCACAGAAGCACACACCTTTCTTACAGGTTCAATGGTGTAGATGCAGGTTGGATGCTTCCCATGTCGGGGGTACCTGAAAGCCGGAGACACAATATCAGAACAAAAATATGATATTTAGGACTGAGGTGAGGAGGAATTTATTCACTCAGTAGGTGATGAATATTCGAAATTATTTCCTTTCATTTGCGGTGGTGGTTTAGGCATTGCATATGTTGAAGGCACAAATGAACCAATCTGTCGACATTAAAAGCATCCATACCTATGAGATATTGCAAGAAAATGTCTTGAGACATGATTTCAGACATGATATACTTCAGTAGTGGATCAAGCTCGAGGGGCCAAAGGGCCAACTTCTACTCCCATTTCTTAGGTTCCTATGTTCCTTTGTAAGAACCTGCATATGATTTGCAATGTGAGCTTTCCAAACGAACAGGAAAGTCAGAAAATTTATAATATCGATCCACTTCAATTCTCAATGTAAATCACTTATATTTGGTCGTGTGGTTTACTGCAGCAGGAAGTGGTTGGTGGGAAGTTAAATTGTGCACAAAAATGAGAATGAGATATGTGCTCAGGTCGCATTGGTGTTTCAAAATTGGACCACCTACGACTCAGTACCAATCTCTGTGACGAGATAGATGTTACCGATTTATGTCTGGCATCAGTGCTTGAGAACAAAATTCTCAGTTAATGCTCCAATGCCGTAGTGAAGTAGTTATGTATTGTCTGAAGTAACAACTTTCAGAACGTATATAAAATGGATTCACGGGTTAACCGTAAGTTTAAAAAAAGCATGCCACCATTTCAAACAACAAGATGTTCTTAACGGTTTGTGCCCTGGCTGATATAAATACCTCTGCTAAAACTCACATTCAAAGATGATTGGGTCACTTTCAATGTGCTGCTTGTGGAAGCTTCCAGAACACAAACTGACTGTCGCACATCTGCGTTACTACAGTGTCTATACTTCATGTAAATGCATTAAGGTTGTCGACAAAAGATGCTACAGAAATGAATATCTTTCAATATATACAGATAATGAAGATATTCGATTGTCCTCAGCATGCACAGCTCTATCTTTCAACCCAGCTCTCCTCCCTGCATACTGAGCTGTAAAAAATATTGCTGCCTCAAAATGTAAGGGAGTTGGCAGAGATTCCATGCTGGCAATATTGCAAAACGGTTGGAAACCATTAGCCAACACTTTCAATTATTTCAAGGTGAATCTTGCATTGATTTGCACAGATTGTGGTATCGACAACCTCAAGCTCGGTTTGCTCTTGGTTATGACATTTATTGCAGAGTCCACCCAGTTACAAAACATTCCCTATAGAAAAAATAAAATGTCACCACTGGATCTACCGTGTTAGAGATGCAGCAACAATAAGAAATCAGGTGACGTTCGGGTTAAATTGGCATCTCAGCTTTGATCACTCTCCAACAGTAAAGAAACGATTGAACGTTATCAGAAACGTCGTTTGAGAACAAAGTCAACATCCATTTATACATCCAATGATTTTGTTTATGCTCTGACCAGGTACGCCAATAGACACGAGAATATAATAGTAAATGTCTTCAATCTGGCGAAGTCTTAGTTTTGCCATCTTTATGAGAAGGAGACTTTCCCGCTGAGATGGATACACAGCAAATAATAGAACATGTCAGTTGAAACATACAAATCTCTGTATCCTTTAAATTCATTTTGGAAAGAAAAAGAAACACAGTAAAATCATTGGAGAGCTGGAAGGAGACACCACATTAGGTGAACACAGAACATCGGGTTAGAACTTGCACCATAGCATTCGGAACAGGGAGCAGAGAAAAACTGTCACATTTTGCATGCATGACGTCCTTTTGTTAACATTCCAAACCGACAGGCGCTACCATCCAGCAAGAATAGAGCAAAAGATATTTGGAAATGCAACCAGCTGGAAGTTACACTCCAAACCACTCATCGCCCTGATTTGGAAATGTATCGCTGTTACTTCGCTGTCTCTGTGTCAAAGTGCTGAATATCCGCCCTAACCTACACCACACCGACTGCGGAAGCTGAATATGTTAGCTCACCACGAAATTCTGAAGAACAATTGCGAAAGAGCTAATGTTTCCCACATCCCCTGACTGGAAGGAAAATCAGCAGTCGATATCGTTTGCCTGAGATTATGTGAATCCACGTATATGGTGCAACGAGAGCTTCTGGAACACTTTTGTAAATGGTCAGCAAATGATGAAGCATCACAAATTCTAGTCACTGTGTAAAGCACTAAGAAACTGCTGCTGAAGCAGTTATACTGAGCCTGCTGGAAATCATGAGATGATACCTTCAGAGAAACTCCTATTTATATGGCAGATAAATCTCCATTACCACATTCATACTTCCTGAAGAAATAAATTAGTTTCAGTGATTCACCAAACAGATTATGTCAGTCGCTCTCCTTATGAGAGAAAGATTTTCAAAGTGAAACGCCAAAAAAAGGAACTAGGTCTGCTGTCAAGACAATTCCAGGGGTTGTATATACGTGAGCAACAGATGAATACTATAGGGGATGGTCACGGTGGTGAATGATTGTCCTAAAATTTGCTGCTGAGAAATACATTTTTATCAATTTAGATCAAAGTAAATATAGGTAAATGAAAAGGTCTGAAGCGCCAGGGGAAGTAATGTGGAAAGTGCAGTTGTTCGCCAATGCTTTCTGTTTCTGGGCCCATTCCATGTCCAAACAGGGCACATGTGGGATGCTTGTCTGTGACATTCAAGCTTCTAGAGAGAACAGATACCCTGCCCACATCTGTCCGTGGATTGCTCTGGCAATGCAACGTGCAATATCTTGTGGGCCAAATAAAGAAACCCCCGGCAAGTGAAGAACACATTTAAAAATACAAACCTGAAAATTAATGCAAACCTTGGGCACAGCCAAATTGCGAAATCAACCAACAATTTCAAAATTTGAGGACAAGAGGGTAAAAAACCCTTCAATAAAAGTGCCCCCGGACAAAGTTTAATTATCCCGCTAGTACAAGTTTGATATGCAAATTCTGCATTCGGTAATGCAAACATAGAATTGGTGTAACCTCACACAAGGTACCACACTGACACTTTTTATTGCTTGGACACTCATCTGTGATAGCATCGTGATAACCGATCATCAACATCGTTAGACAGGCAGACCTATAGGCTGATAGACGCACAGATAGCTGGACAGATAGAAGACTTAACACTGAACGGATTAACTAAAAAGACAAATAGCAAGCGAGAGGGAGAGAGAGTGAGGCACAGCGAGCGAGGGTGACAGAGAATGAGAGCACGAGAGAGTTATACAGCAAGCGAATTAGAGAACGAACGAGAGTGAAGGGTGAATAGATGGACATACATATATTGATATATATATATTTAGATAGATAGATAGATAGATAGATGGATAGACAGATGGATGGATAAATAGATAGAGAGATTGACATGAAAATGGCGTGAATAAATGCATGTACTCTTTGCAACCAATATCCTCTCAAGGACCATATGTTGTACATTTGGAATGTACCGTCAAGCTTTTAGTAAGTCATTGCAGAATATCCTGTAGATAGCACACACAGAAAGCCATGTGCCCTGATAATGGAGCGAGCGGTTGTTATAGCTAGTGGATGGGCTTCAGTCAATAAGAATGCATTGTTATTTGTCCTGTCAAACTTCTTGCAGAGATTAAAAAAATAGCCTTGACCTGCATGTTGCAGATGTTACAGAGGCTTTGGGGAGCATCCAAAGTAAAAGAGCATTGATAGGCCTGGATAAATATTTGGCTCTTCTTGAACTGGAGTATTCATTCCTGTTCGGGCCAACGTTTCTGGAGGAAGTGTGTGAAGGCAAGAGGGAAGTTGTTAATAGTTCGATGACAATGATCCAGGGATGAAGAACTTCTCTTGTGTATCTGGAATGCAAAATCTGGGATTGTCATCCTTGTAGAAGAGAAGTCAAAGTGGACATCAAGAGGCGCTGAAAATAATAAGTTTGTACAGAAGTGAGGGGATGAATTGTTATCCTTTGGGAACTATAGACAGCCAATTTAAGGTAAGAGACAAAAGTGATATTTTCCGTTCTTCATCATGCAGCAATTGGTCAGGATCTTGGGTGCTCACCGAATAATGTGATGGGAGCAGATTCAATTGAGATGTTCAAAAATATGGTTGGATGATTATTTGAAGAGCAAACAATTGCAGGGCTATCGGGAGAAAGCCGGGTAGGTGCAGAGGACTTTTCTTCTTGTACAGGGCCGGTACAGGCATGTTAGGCCGAATGCACTCTTGGGTTTTAATCGATGTATGTTATTAACGTACTTGAACGTTCAGCAGTGCATCTTGGTGCAAAATTCACATGTGATATACGTTTAATTGTCCTGCCTCTCTCACTCCCTTTTTCTTTCTCTCTCTACTCTAACTATGCTTTCCTACTTTCTCTCCAATAGACAATGTCATTACGTAGTCTCCTATCGCTTCCTGAATGCCCATTTGTACACCTGAGTAATTGCTTTCATCCGGACGCTGCCTCTTGAGCTATCCCCTTGGTGCTGTCATGCGATTTCCTGTGTTAGTCTGTTGAATGATTAGTCGTTTGGAAAAGACAATCATCATGGTTGAAATAAAAAACAATCAAGTATCCAGTCAGCTTCAATTAGTCAATTTTCATCATTTAATTCATTTCATTTCAAGAACCAATGTAACATCTAGTGTAACAAAACCGAAGTTGGTTTTCAATTGAACATCATAAAATATTCCTGCTGTGTGTATTAAACTATCGCTGTCTCGTGTTGCACGTATCAATGGCAGTACATGAAATGCTGGATGGCGGCTAGCTGGGTGAGGGGAATAATCCTTCTCTCTCCCAGCAGGAAGATGAAAGTTCAGACGTTCTACGCTTTTGTCGGAATGCCGGATTCCCAATGTTGTCTTTGCGGCCCCCCATTGTCAACAAGGCGAGGAACAGGAAATGAAGGAATTCTCACTGCTTCAATGTCTTGTGCGTGAACGATGCATAGCACATCATGATGGTGAACGATCACCATCTTAGCAGCAGCCAGGAATCCTGCACTCTGAAGCCGCTCGCCATTTTCGGGCATGCACCGAAATGAAGGCAACCCCTCCATACATGGCTAAAAATAGCCAATCACACAAGTGAAAATAGCTTCGGTACCAAATAACAACTTTTCACACCTCGAGGCTTAACGCAGCTAAAACAGCGAGACTTCAAACCCATTAAACAGAGAGACTTAAATTAGCGTTAAACTGCGAAACATCAAATAGATTAAAAAGCGAAACTCCGGGAAGTTTAAACAGCCAGACAGTTTCAACAAGGAGACATCAAACCGCTAAATATTGAGTATTAAAACTGTTTCAAACTGCTTGTCTAAGTAGCAGTGTAAACAGCGAGACTTTGGGCAGGTTAAGCAGTCAGATTTTGGGCAGTTTAAACATCCCTATTCGGGCAGTTTGAACAGCGAGGCTTCGGGACTGCTTAAAGAGTGAAATGTCAAACAGTTGCAGCAGGTTGAATGGGGACACTTCAAACATTTTTAAAAAGGCAGACTTCAAGCAGCTTAACCAGCGAGACTGCAAACATGCTGAATAGGGGGACTTCAGTCAGGTTCAACATGGCGACATTAATCACGAGTAACAGGGGGACTTCAAATGGGCTTAACAGGGAGGCTTCAAAAATGTTGAAGAGTGAAAATTCAAACAGGTTAAACAGCGAGGCATAATTTAGTTTCAAAAGCGATACTTCGGACAGATTAAATAGCGAGGCCTCGGGCATAAATTTAAGGGTAGGTTATGGCAGGGCCGATCAGCCACTTGGATTCCTCCGGCCATGCGACGTTGGAGACCAGTGTCACATCTAAAGAACACATGAACGTGGAGCAGAATTTGGCCGTTGGACCCCTCGTTTCCGCTCCACCTTTCAGTAATAACCTGGTTGCTCTGTTTGTATTGATGATTCAACATTCCCATCGACCCAGATAACCTCTGGCTCAATTGCCGAACAGAAAATATTAACGTTCGCCTTGAACTCATTCAATGACAGACTCCAATGCGTTCTGAGGCAGAGAGTTCCAGAGTCAGGTAACCTCTGAGAGGGATAAAACAACCTCCTCATCTCTGTCTTAAAGGCGGTTCCTAATTTTTAAACATTTCCCAATAATTCTGGACTCACCCACAATGTTAAACGTTATTTCATTGTCAAACTTGTCAAGCCCGTTCAGGAACTTATATACTTCAAACAAATAATCCCTAACTCTTCTAAAGCCCAGCTGTATCACACTCAGCCTCTCAAAGCTACCGTCAAAACACAACCCAATCATTCCAGGTTCCAATCTAGGGAAGCTCCTCTGAACAGCCGCTAATGCCGTAAAAGCCTTCGTTCAATAAGGGGAACAAAACTGCTCACAATGTTCGAGATGGGGTCTCACCAGTGCCCTGTATAACTGAAGCATAACATCCTTTCATTTATTTCATAGCTCTATTGTAATATAAAATCGCATTCTATTATTATTCTCTATTACTTTCTGAACATGCATAGGGACACGTCATGAGCACGTGTGCAGAAAATGTCTCCAGCCACAGCTTCTCGAAAACCACCTTACGGAACTGCAGCTGCAGCGGACCATCCTTAAGGCCCATTTATTCCTGGAAACCGTAAAATAAGATGGTCGTAAGACAGTCAAAGTGTGTACAGGCAGAAAGGCAATTGGTTACCACAGGCAGATTAAAAGCACTGGGCAGTTAATGGGCCCAAACACCTCTGTAACAGATTTTCTATTTGTATACTGCTTGGGGAGTTGCTTTTCTCAGGGGAACGCAGCGAGAGCCAAGTCCATTGCGCCTCGAGTGGTTCAGCAGCACGGGGAGCTTGGGGAGAGTGTGGTGAGAGAATGAGAGATAAAAAAAAACAACAGTGAGAGAGCAATAGTGTCTGGGTATTATATCGTAAGGTGAACAGAGAGGCGTTTCTGTGGTCGCAGGTATGACTGCTGGTTGGGATGTTTCATCCCTGCTGTTAGGGGCAAGTGTGTCACTGAGTGGCTGCACAACATTCTAAAGGGGGAAGCGGTGAATAAACACATGTAGTGTCCCACATTGGTACCAGCGTCATGTGCTAAGGTAGAGGTTCTGAAGGCACTTATGGGGAGCTGAGTAGACAAATTAAAAAGCAGAACAACAGCAGAACTGTAATCTCAGTATAACACCCAGTGCTACGTGCAATCGACATCAGGTATAGGAGAATAGATCAGTTCAATGTCCAAATGGAGTAATTGTATTGCAGGGAGGGATTTAGATTCCTGAGGGAATGGAACACATTCTGGGAAGATGAGGTTTGTATGAGCTGGACAAATTGCACTCAAGCAGGACCAAAATCAAATCTTTGCAGGGCTAATCATTTTCCTTGAGGTCCTGATGGGTGGGGGAGGGTTAGGGGTGCAGACAATTATGGTGACGAGGTCATGGGAGCATCAGTGGTGTGTAACAAGAGAGGGAACAAAGAAGCAAATGAAAGAATACTAAAAAAGAAATGTGGTAAGAAAATGAACATAGAGTTAGAGGGGAAAAGGGACAAATGCAATTAGGTTCTGTAAAAATATTAGAAAAAACAGCTCTAATGCATTGTACCTGAATGCATGGAGCATTAAAATAAGCTAGATAAATTGACAGCTCAAATCGGTTTCGACGTGCACAATATGATTCCGGTGATTGAGACAGGGCTGCACGGTTTCCAAGGCTGGGAAATGATTATCCAAGGGCTTTCGATATTTCGGGCGGGCAGGGAAATAGGAGGAGGTGAGGCGGGGCTTCAAGATATGAATGAAATCAGTACAACTGTGAGAACTGATATTGGCTCAAAAAATCTAGATGTAGATTTAGTCTTGCTGTAGCGAAGAAGGGACAAGGTGCAGAACAGTTTGCTGATTTGTCTAAAGGCGCCAAAATGTAGTCGTAAGGCAAGGAAAGGCGTTAACCTGAAATGTAGTGATGCATGTAACACACATGCTGCAGAAATCATGGATGTTTGATGGACAAACTCAATCAGCAATGACTCACTGGCGAATGAATTGTCGAGTGTGTGCGAAGTTCTTTTTTTATTAGACCATTACGTCGGGTATCCAACCAGGGAGCAGTTTATCCTCGATTTGATATCGTGTCATGAGAAGGAGAAAGCTAATATTCGTGTCGTGCAATGTCCTTAAGAGAATGCTGACTAAAGCGAGATATAATTTTTCATAAGGATGAAAAGTATAATAGTCCAATACGAAACTATAGTCATACATTCAAACAAAGTAAGCTATGAAGATATGAGACGGTTAGTTGGATTAGATAACTTGGGTAACTTCATTAAAATACATGGTGCTCAGGCATATTTTAATAATTATGAACTGGATCTGTGCATTGCTGCAATTATATTCACCTTCATGGCTTCATAAGAAAAAAATAGCAGTAAATGCAGCCCCACAACAGCTAACAAAAGTATATAGGGATAGTGGTAGAAGCAATGAAGTGTTAGTTAAAGTTGTTAGCAGAAAGTAGCAATTTGGGAGCTGCTTAGAATTTATCGAAGGGTAACCAAGCGATGGTATAGAGGGTAAAGAGTATAAGGTAAACATGCAAAAGCATAATAGTGGAGTGCAAAATCTTCCACAAGCATGTACAATGAAAAAATATTAGTGAAGACAAATGTTGGACCGTTACAGTTTGAAAATGTAGAATTTATAACTGAGAATAGGGCAATGCAGAGTATTTAAGTAACTATTTTATTTCCCTAATTTGAGGAGTAACCACAAGAAACTTCCCAGAGATGCCAGAAAAACAACAAGAACCAGCGCGAACTATCATTTTAAGGAAATCAGCACTGGGAAAAAATAAAAGAAAAACAGCGCTGTAAAATCAATTGGACTGACAGCTGATAAATCCCCAGGACGTGATCATTTACATTTCAGGGTGCTAACTGAATGGCCATGGAATTAGAGATTGTGTTAGCTTTCATCTACTAAAATTTTGCAGATTCGGTAACAGTCCCGGGAATTGGAAGGTGGCAAATGTAACGTCACTATGTTCAAAACAAGAAGGGAAGAATAAAACGGAAAATTACATGCAGGCCACGATCACTTGAAGGGACCATTTTCCAGTCTATTATAGATTATGTGCTAATAGGTCATTGGACAATATCATCATTACTGGGCGAAGCCATCATGGGTTTTTGGAAGGGAAATCATTTTTTTACAAACCTAATAGGAATTTTTAAAAGATGTTACAGTTAAAAATATAAGGGAGAACAATTGCTGTGGTGCACTTGGGCTTTCACAGTGTTTCTGGTAACGTCCCACAAAGGAGGTTAGTGTGCAAAATTAAAGCACATTTGATTGGAGGCAGTACATTGGCATGGTTGAGAATACTTTACAGACCGAAAGCAGAAAATTGATATTAGTGTTATTTTTTTTCTGGAATGGCAGGCATAGCCTAAATTGATACAGGATGTACCAGTGAATGAGTCCAAGCATTACACATTACACATCAAAGACTTTGATGAAGAATAAAATGCAATAATTCTAAATTTGCTGACAGCAAAACATTAGGGAAAGTTAGGGGTGAGGATGTTTTAAAGATGCTTCAAGGCAATTTAAGAAAGTTGAGCGAATGGACGAAGATATGACAGATGCAGTGTTTTTTGGGTAAGTGTGACATATTCCACTTCGGTAGTAAAAAGCCTAAATGCAATAATATTATTTAAATGGTGGTAAACGGGGAAATGCTGGTGTACAGTGTTCAGCTAGCAGTTAGGAAGGCAAATGACATTCTGGATTTCATTACAGCCAGACTTGAGTGCAGGAGAAAGGATGACTTACTGCATCTCAAGAGGGCATTCGTGAGACCACTCATTGATTTGTGTGCTTCTGTCAACTTCCAAAAGAAAGGGAATATTGCCATAGAGTGAGTGCAGCGAATCATTACCTGACTGATTTATGTGAGGGCAGCATTTTCCTATAATGAGAGATTGTGGCGTCTAGGCCAGCATTCCCTGGAGTTTAGATCATTGAAAGGTATAAAATTCGGCAGAAATTTACAGACTTGTTGCAAGGACGATGTTCTCTCTAGCTGCGAGATCTGGAGCAAGGTGTCATTGTGTCAGGATAAGAGATAGGCCATTTCGGATTGAGGTGAGGAGAAAGTTCTCCACCTAGAGCGTGGTGAATCTAGGGGTTTATTGACCAAAGAAGTCTGCGGGCGCCAATGGACTGGATATATTTAACAATACAGTGGACAGTTTTCCAGACTATAAAGGAGATTTCTAGACTCTAAAGACTTCAAACCTTATGAGGAGAGAGCTGAACATTGGCATTATTTTGGAGGAGGAAATGTGAACATATAGATGATGCGACAGGCTCGAAGGGCCAAAAGGTATATAGCTGCTCCTATTGTCTATGTTTTTAATCATCCTTGTTCAAGGGGAGCAATGTAGCACCAGGAGCAGCACGGAATGGGCTACTTACATGATGAAACATTGCTTGCGATGCCTGAAGTGCAAGGATTGAACTCCTCAGTAAAGGTTGGTGCAGGTTTCCAAGATTGTTCATGTTTTCCATGCCATTCATATGGGGAAGTGGATTGAGGGGAGTAGGTGTGGGTGGTGTCCTCCATACACATGTCTGTTTGCTGCATATTCGGATCAGGTAGTAAGGGATGTCGAAGCCGATGTGCAATTGGCTTGCGTCCGGGCTTTCGGCTCAATTCGTGGAGGTTTTCCATTCAGATCGACGGGGCAGTCGGTCAGTTTGAAAGGGCATGTAAATCGGTTCGTGGGTAATCCAGCAAAGCCGGGGATGGTGGTATTCATGTATGGTCACAGGGCAGTGTCAATGCTTTTCGAGGGTTAGCCTCATTAATGAGGGAAGTTATCTCAGGGTGCGTGTGCTTCTTTCACTGGATGTTCTGTGTGTATTCCTTTCATAAGATTCGGGGCCAGAGAGGTCAAGGAATAAATTCTTGCCAGAATAAGTGTAGGAATCATTGGGGTGCGCAGCTACAGAAATTTGCGCTTTTGGAAGGTTGGGCCGAGTCAAGATTAGTGATGTATCTATCAGTGTGGTCAGGACAGAGGAGCAGTCCTTTTTGTTGGAAATTCAAGCAATTGGGTTTTACATTTATTCGATGGGTTAGTTGGTTGGCCAGGTGTAGTCAGCTCCGTTCAAGTCAGCAAGTAGTCTAGCCTCAGAGGATAGTTTGTTAAATCGGGACTTAACTGCGGCCTTTCAAACGGCTAATCAGGTCAGGTTAATTGGTTGTGTGTGTTTGGAAATGCAGCGAGGATGAGTGAAATCTTATTAGGTTTGTCTGGCAGTAGTTAACTGGCCTGCAAAAAGGTCGGGTTGTTTTAAGAGGTTATTGGGGACAGTGGTGAATTTGGTCCGGTACTGCGATTTGGATAAACTGTGGAAGGTCGGGATGCTTCGGGTGTTTCGTGAGGTGAATGGGGTCAGGTGGTAACTGGGAAGAGGGAGGTTATGTAGGCGGATTGTGGTGGTGCCTCGATCTGAGTTATTTTTCTCGTTGGGGCTCTAGTCACTTTGGTCATGTCCATATTCAAGCCTGTTTGATAATAGCTCGTGAGTGATCGGGGGACAATTTTATTTGGACTTGGGGGAGAGTCACATCGATGCAGATTTCATCAGCTGGAGGGTGTATGTATTGTGCAGAGTCTATCATCCAGAGAAGTCGGGGAAATTGGATGGAGTCGGGTAGAGTCATTTTGTAGCTGGGACTTGTGTGTTGAAAAGTCTGTTCAGCCGTGGGATAATTAGATCTGCTGGCGTGGCTGGCACGCAGGTCGGGGGAAGTGGGAGGCACTTTGTTTTGCCCGGGTGTTTGTTCAGCAACTCGAGATGTAGACAGGCCAAGCTGCGGGAAAGCTCTGCTCGATGATCGAAGTAATTGCGTTTAATTGGGGGATAGTCTATTCAGGTCGCGGATAGTTGCTTCATTGTTTTGATGAGTAGATTGTTTCTTTCTTCAGGTTGGAGCCACAAGAATTTAGTTAGTGCTGAATGGCAGTCATGTCGGTTTGGGAGAATGGGTCAGCTTTTGAGTGTAGTCAGTTCAATTGCAGTGTTCAGTAATGTCAGGTTCGTTCGGGCTGGAGGAGCTTCGATCGGCTGGGCTTAGGTTAGTTGTTTAATTGTGAGGAATGGTTGCCATTTTAGGATATTCTATTCAGCGGATATTCATTTTGGGCAAACGTTTCAGCCTGATTTGTTGGATTGTTAAGATAGTTCGACATGAAGTAGTCAGATGAGCTTGGAGTGGTAGTCATACCCAACGGGTAATAGTGGTATCCGTTCATGTCGGCAGTGTAAACTTGTCAGCTAAAGAAAATCATCATAGGTCGTTATGCTATACTGATGACATGGATTCCATACACCTGAAGGGATGCCCTTTAAATTATGTGTTAATCATTGCAAATAGCTTCCCGTTGACCGATGGTAAGAAACGCAGCCCGTTAGCGGTAGGCTGAGCAGAAGATCGCGACCTGCATTCACGGTGTCTTGAAGTGGGACCCACCATATTTACCATGCCCGCCACATATCACACCCGCCGTCAGTGGGCTCGGAAGACTGCACCCAAAATAAGTCACTTCGTGAGAGGAGAGGCTGCAGTTGGAGCTTTGTATCAAATCACTATCTAAGGAATTGATTTTATCTTGGGCTCTGAGACGTCTGGTTCAAAGTAGCCTCACTGAGATTGTTATAACACCCACTGGAACTGAAAGTAGCTCAGGCGCGATTTGACTAATACCCTGCATTATGTCTTGACTGCTTCATGGCTTGATCTCTGGCCAAATAATACGAACCCATAGAAGGAACTGCAGCAAACTGAAGAATGTAAAGAGAATGGGGATGACATTTCGGTCCATCTACTTTAGTAGAAATGCAACAGGCTGATCCTAAGTTGAGAGCATTTGATATAACACCCTATCAGAGCCTGAATCAGAATCAGTACCTGAGTGTTATTATTTAAAAATGCTGTGCTTATGAGGAAAGGGAGGCCACCTCAAATATGAGCCAATCAGCAATTTACAATAGTTCATCCACTGGATGTTCCATCACGAGTTGCTTACGGTGTTCCAATGGCAGTTCATGCGTGCTTTAAGAAAACACATGCTAATATGCTGAAACATATCTTATTTCCCATGGTTTTATAAAGATGTTGTTAGTTTCTGCTAAACATGACATACATGCCAATAGTCGAGAAGCCACAATCATCAATTAAAGCGCACCCTTTATTCAGTCCAATACCAGCTTGTACAGAACCATTTAGCACTTTCTTAATAGATCCCCAGCTAAAGCAGAAGTGGGAAAGAGTGTCTTTCAAAAATTATGGTAGCTCTAACAACATTTCCAGTGGCAGTGCATTTCAGAAAGATCATGGTGAAAATTGTAGGGGAAAAGCCAGTTCATTTCTTTACAAAATGTGAGTTTCCTCAGGAAAAGTAATCAGATCAAGGCTTATATTTTATGTCACAGATATTCAAATAAAAAATGAAACGTTTGGGAGAGGAAAAAAATATTTTCAGCCTTCAGCGTATTATTCACAGTCATAAGGAACTTAAGCAAAACGAAATCTAACTTCAAAGACCACGATTAAAGTATATTGTCAATGATGTTCCATTTTGGGGGTAAAGTCCTTCGATTTGTACTTCTAAGGGACGCCCAGAAGGAGTCCACAGCAATCAGTGCTTTTGACCTGATATTTGAGGAAGTGGCAGGAGATCCAGTGAAATTAATTGAAGGGAAATTTATCAACCAAAGTTCCGAGACGTCACATTTGACCAACGTGTCAAATTGCTGGGGAAAAACTAACCAAGCCCTGTGGGTCGGTCAAAAAACATGTAAAAATAGAAATGCACCACAAACAATGGAAGCAGGTGCAAATATCTATTCCAAAACTCGAATTAATGTTGCTGGAGGAAATGTTTGAGTGTGGTGACTTTTCGCTAGTAAAAAGAGAAAAGCAAGGTTCATCGGCCTTTACCAAGTCACAAAGAAACTCAATTCTGTGAATGATTTAGTAAGCACTCCAAGCAGGGGGAAATTCAATTGAATGTTTCCCGTCAATATGTTAAAGCCAAATAATGGCTGGGAAGGTAACCAGGAGAGGAATGTGTTTCCATTAGTGAAAGGAGAAAGGGGAGCAATTAATATCTCAAACCATTTGGAGAATGAACCAGAAATCGGAAATTCTAACCTCAACTCTCCAGTGGTTATATTGAACAGTTCAGAGGCCGTTAAAATTTAGATAAGAGCATAAGAAATAATAACAGCGGTAGAACAATCGGTCCCTTGAACCTGCTCCACTATTCAATAAGATAATATTTGATCTTCCAGTGTTTCGATTTCCATTTAGCAATGTAAGCCGGATAACCCGTGATGCCCCGACCATATTACGCTAACTTTCAGAAAATAATTCCGAGATGTCTTATGAAAGTTATTACAAACTCATGGAAATCAATGTACAGATCGACCAAGGAAAACGGCTTTGGCCTTATATGTTGCAATGTTGGGGATGTTACCAATAAATCAACTTCTACTCAGGTTTATTCCAGGGATGTTAATCTAAGCGAAGGAAGCAATGAAGTTTATGTTCGAGGATGACATTATTCAACCGAGTCACAGCACATGGAGCTTACCTCTTATAAAGGCACCTAAACGAAATGGCTCACAATGATTGTGCATTGTTTATGGCAACGTTAATGCATTCACATTCGTGGATCCATATCTTATTCCAGGATTGGAAAACTTTATTGAAAAGATTGGGCAAGCCAGTTTCCTGATAAAAAAAAAATGATTTATTGTAGGGATACTGAAATGTCCCTTTAACAGAAGTGGCCAAAGAAAAACCAGATTTTGCAATCACGAATGGGCGTTTTTAACGTAATTTCATGCCTTTCGGAATGAAGAACGCAACAGTAACATTTCAAGGTTTAAGCAAAAGCGTTTTTGAAGGATTTATTAACTGTGCTATACATATAGTGAGAAGATCGTTGTGTTAGGCTGAGCTTGGGGGGGAACGTGTACAATTGAATGATGTGTATGGTCATTTACAAACATACAATTTAGTCATAAAATTTGCATAAAATGAATTTTCCAAAACGAAAGTGATTGATTTGGGCCAAATTTTGGTGAAAAGGCATACTGATCTCCAGAAAAGCAAAAATATGGTAATCCAGGATTGACAGTGCTTAAGAATAATGGAGCGATGTTATGGTCGCTTGGCATCAATGCATTTTATTGGAAGTTTGTCCTGAATTTCACCTCGGTAAAGAAAAGCAAAAATATTTGAATGGATAAAGGATGGTCTAAGTGCCTTTGGCATCATGAATGCTGTACTCACCACTCCACCAGCTTTAGCAGCATCACATTGTGTGAAGCCATTTAAACTAGTTTTTGATGCTAGTGAGTGTTGGAGCAGTTTTACCACAGGGCGACGGGACGGGAATTGAACGGCCAGTCTGTTAAGTTACTGGAAATGTACTTTTTCTTTTACCAGGGGAAATACTCAGAAGTGAGAAGGATAATCTAAATATAGTGCTGGCTGCACAACATGTCTACTCATCCAAACGTTCTGCAGAAATTATTATTTTATAAGGATCAGAATCCAATATCCTTCCTAGAAAAGTTCAGAATAAGAAACCAATACTATTTTGGTTGAGTGTAAGGCCACTCTCTTCCAATGAAAAACTCAGCCATTTCGCTGGAAGTTACAATGTAACAACAGATACTTTCTAAAAAGCAATTATGGAGGAAGAAGAACGCCATAATTAAAATGGACTAGTATAGAATATGATTCTTATGGAAAATACTTGCATATTTGCTGTCAGAACATAATTACAGCTATTGTAAAAGCTGTAAGATGAGATAGATTTAGTGACGAGAGGAGAGGATAACGGGAAATGAAAATGTCTCTTAAAGCTACCTTTTTCAATTCTTATCCTTTGATGGGGTAAATGATGGGAACTCGATTTAATTTTTTGCAAGCTACAATTGTATTTGTAATGTGAAGCCTGGATTTGTTTTCACTTTGGATTTTGGCGACATTAAGCCGGCCAGCCTGCGGCAGTGTTTGAATGCATACATTTTAATGATTGCATTACAAATCTTGAAATTAAGAGATTGGCTACTAAAGGGTTTGGGTATTTAGTGAAGTCAAATCTAAAACAAGAAGTAGGAAATAAAACTGTGTTGCTGACTCGCAACTTGTGATCAGGGGGAGCTGCACAGATACATAAAGACAAGGAGCCTATGACCTTGCAATTTCAGTTTGCCAATGAGTCAAGACTTGACGAAAAGGCCTCAGACTCTCTCCAACTGGGCATGATGCCAGATTCTTAAAGAACTCGTGGATAATCCTCTAACAATAAAGCAGTGTTGAACTTAGATTGAGTGTTCTGGATATCTAAAGGGATATACTAATTGTGCAATTGCTTCTAGTGAATATTCAGAAAACCACTGGAAAATCAACTTCTTTACCACTGAACAAACGTTGTTCCTGGTGCAAAATTAATGGTGCCTGGCCGCTGGGCTCCTGGGTTAATAAGGGCTTTAGTAGGATGAAAGGGTCAGCGTGAGTTTCTGCCACTTATTTCGATGTCTCTGTAATGAAAACTTACCAAATATATGGTTGCCTGGTGTAATATGTCCATGATTAATTACATTTTTTTGTGAATCTTGCAAAATCAAATAAGGTTCCTGTGAACCTGTTTCAGTAAGGAACCCACGCATTCAAAATAAATTATTTTTTAAAAGAGGTCAGCAATCCAGCTTCCATTCTGCTTTGTAAATCTGCTTTTGTACACAGCTTGGAACACTTAAAACCGTCCTGTCCTCGGATATCACTCCAAGGTGCATTTACATGTCATGGTCAGTCAAACCTCTATTCGCAGCCTTCCATCCCTTAGCGACCAACATACATCCCATCCACGCCAAGTAATTGTCCTACAATGTTTGATACAAAACTTTTTGGAATGCAAGGCGTTAACTGAACCGGTTTGTTCAGTCCCTGTAATTAACTTCAATCTTCCTGGATCCTAATTGTGTCACAGGAGGGTTTCACTCTGCTATTTATACGGGGCTCATTTCAAAGTGCTGTCCCCGAATGTCAGGGGGACAGTCGCATTCAGCAGTCGCAAGGATCAGCGACTCCTGAGAGGGGGAGAGAAAACATCAGAGCCTGAGAATAATAGATTGGAACGTGACAACAATGAATCAGAATCTTAGAACAAAATCTTGGAATTTTACAAAAATTGACAGGAGTTTATCCTCGGGGCTTTACTACCTTTCTCAAGATCGGATGTCATTAGCTGAAAGGATCAAGGGTGTAATTTCGGTAATCCAAGTTGGTTACTTTCCCATCCTGGCTCTTGTTGGTGTCAGCGGTAAGAAAGTACATGCAACAATCTGTTCTTTAAACCAGATTGACTGCATTACTGTTACTGTCTTTTCCATTTCAGGAAGATGGAAGTCATTTGCTACTGTTCCCGTTTGAATGATCGTTCAATATCCAGTCGCTCCAGCCGCCTACCACACCAGTATTTAAGCCAGAACCATTGAATCTGCGACCCCCACGTTCCATTTGGACCTGAGCTGATGTGTGAGCCCATACCCTTTCTATCCTCGGGCGTGTTTTCTACCAGCTCTTTTGCCTCACCCACTATCCTCGCTGAATCAACACATCACCCGAATGATCCCTCAGCTGTGCATTTGTCCAAGCCAGACTCTGCTATTAAAATGTTAATCTGGCCAGACAATTGCTGTTAGAAACGTTCTTAAAACATACCCCATACAAAAGTCTGATCTTTGTAAACTAACGCATGCCAATCTCATTCCACTATTATCCCTTGGCTCAAGGGCCAAGAATGCTTCCAGGTCTTTCAACCCATCAATTTCAAAATTCCCAAACCTGTGATTTGATCACAATTG
Organism: Isurus oxyrinchus; assembly: GCA_026770705.1. Taxonomy (NCBI): domain Eukaryota; kingdom Metazoa; phylum Chordata; class Chondrichthyes; order Lamniformes; family Lamnidae; genus Isurus; species Isurus oxyrinchus. The sequence goes on along the minus strand of JANJGN010000056.1, from coordinate 1,402,171 downwards.
AATCTATCTTCTCCAATCAATCCGATGTCCAAAAACTCACACATGGTGCCCCATGTTGTGCAGCGGTTTTCAGCATGTTTGATGCATGTTTTTGAAACACTAACTGTACCTGTCCATCAAAAGCCTGTGATTATCACTCTCAGCTAAATATTTGTTAAACAACACGAGGTACCCTGACCAGTTTAATTGAAACGGGCGAGACATCTCACTGTCAGCTGAAGGGCTTTTGACTGACTACTGTTATTGCAACGTCCATTGAGGTGCTGTAGATGGTTTTCACGGTGCTGTGCGGTGAAGGGCTGCATAAATTGAGAGAGGAAAGAAGATTTATAGGCCCAACCTTGGAAGAGTATTTGGGGCAGTTTTTTACAGTGCACCTGGACCTGTACCATGACTAGCGAAAGGAGCGGAATGAATAGGGAGGCGACCACCTGTTAAAATTTCTTTGGGGGGGAAGGGTGTTGCACTGCCCTAAGGACCCCTGGATTGTCAGGAACACTTTACAAACCTACACCTAAGACATGTTCAGAGACGGATATAACTCTGACACAACAATAAGGTGTTACAGACCCGTGTCACCTTCAACAGGATCTGGGGCCACACACCAGCGTGAGGGAGCTGTCTTTGGACATTAAGTTCACATGATCATTGAAACATCTATGGATTCGGAACCGTTCATGCAGGAGAATAGCTGGTGTTATATTAATTATCTCCCAGTATTTTGTCTAACTATGTATTCGCTAGCTAACAGAGAACATCTATACTGGGTGCCACGTTTGTACTTTTGCTCCCTCAACAGGGAGAAGAAGTATAATCCGTCCCAGGGCCACCCAGGGCACAGGGATTCCCGATGGCGTACGTGATCTGCCGTGTCCCCATTAGAATGAACAAAGATAAAGGCTCTTAAAGAATTCTAACTGCATTCACGTGCAGTTGATGTATATTTATGCACAGTACATCATGTTGGTGAATATCCAATATCCTGACTAGAGCCACAATACCTTCATTCTGAAGCCATCGGACGTTTCCAGCATCCCCGTAGCTCTATAGAGAACCACGCAATGGCTTTTCGGAGATGAAGGCTGCCCCATCGGTACATAGATCAAAAAATCACAACTTCACCATTCCCTACCTGCAACCAAGCAGGTGAACATCACACCTCAATACCAAGAGCAATGGAGTCGCACAGAGCATTTTGGATCAGCCTGCCATTGTGGGAAAGAAAAGCTTCTGATTCCTGAACCGTTGGGAGTGAACCCTCCATTTCACCCTGGAGCGGGTGATCATGGTCACAGTGTTCTGCTCTATCCTTCATATAATCACTATCATAAGGACACAGGCATTGTCACCAGGAATCCTGAGTACACCGCAGGAGAAGAGGAGATTGTGGTAAGATATATCCTGGATGCTTTCGCCTTTGACAGGTTGTCTAGATGTGCCCACTAAGAATCCAGTTTGCACATAACTTCATTTTCTGAAATTGTACACAATGTAAATTTTAGTATTTGGACAATGGGAATCCAATACCAAGATCGAAGGACAGGGAGACGGTTGCTGATAATAGGAACACTTCAAAATAACCTTTTATTAAGAGACATTTTTTGAAGATTTCAGGCACTTAAAGAGGCTGATAGGCTATACATGTTGGCACATTTCTTCAATACAGAGGCTCGACCACACTGTAGACTAAAAGCCAGATATTTAAAAACTCAATTTGTCTTCAATCACTGAGGAATGAACATTTCAGTCCTTTGATGGTTACAACCAGCACATTAAGCAAATTAAGGAATGAGCTGTTCCTGTACTACACTCAAAATAATTTAATTATGCGCTGCATTTCTGCAAATTATCATTTATGTGTGAGGGTGTGTGAGTGTTTGTGGTGTACGTGATAATTATATTTGTATTTCGTATTTTGTAAGAAACAGTCGTTTATCATTTAATTTGAAAATGATAGTTCGCAAGAAAGCTCTCTTCGAAATTCTTAAAATAACATCAGTGGAGAGAGGAAACATTCCATCTGATAACTGCATAGCCTTCCTGTCAGAAGATATGTTGCGCAAAATAATAAATTACCCCGTTTCACTTCTTTCCTTTAACACAGTCATGTCCTCTGGCTACGCTCACTCAAACGCATCTCCCCTCTCACACATGAGTTCCAGCATCAACCATGGGTACCACCCGTAATGGGCACCCTCGCCCGCCACTCCATGCGCCTCTATCATTGCTAAGTGCACCTATTATCCCCCGATTACTCCTTTCCTTCTTTGTCTCGCAAATATTCCCGTTCTCCCGCAAACTCCCATCTCCACCTTATTCCCACCTCCTTATTTTAACCATTTAATATATGCTGCCTTCCACGATATCACAGTCATATTTTATACCTTGTTTCTGGACCGTTCATTTCAATGCACCGGAGGCTGCTGTAACACATCTCCATCGCATCTCAATCATACTGGCAACTTTGGTACCAAAGTGATATAGCTTTTTATTGTTTATTACCTTTCCTTGCAGTGAACCTGGTCACGATTGTGATACTCAGGCGCCGGAGGTGTGGCCTCTCCAATTGTGTTACCCGTTACCTGGTGGCCATGGCAGTAGCTGATCTACTGGTCATTATCCTGGACCTGATACTGAGGCATATTCCAATTGTGTTTGATAAGTATTTTTCTTTCCTGCGATCAATCCCAGTGTGTAATATCCATGCCGTCCTGCTTTATGCAGCCACTGACTGTTCTGTGTGGTTCACTGTCACTTTTACCTTGGATCGATTTGTGGCCATTTGTTGCCCGAAGCTGAAAACTAAATATTGCAGTGAGAAAACGGCAGCTGGATTCTGGGAACCGTCATTGCACTGAGCTGTTCAAAGAACATTTTCTGGTATTTTTTGCTTACAGGTCAGTACTGGATGGTAAACTTCCCCTCGTTTTGTGGTTACACAAAAGAGGTTCTGTTGAATCCTGTCTGGGTAACAATCGAGTTCACCCATCAGATTCTAACACCGTGTGTCCCCTTTGTGCTGATCCTGCTCATCAATATTTTGACCATCGAGTATATTTTAGTGACCAGCAGGACCCGCAAGAGACTCCGGCCTCACAGGAGTGGGCAAATCCCCAAAGACCCAGCTGTGGAGAATCGAAAGAAATCGATCATGCTACTCTTTTATATTTCAGCCAATTTCATCATTTTATGGGGAATGCTAATGTTTTTTTTTTCCATATGGATCCGGGTGTATGATTTAGGCTATAATTCCCTGTATCTAGATTTTTTTGTTATGGAATTGGGCTTCATGCTGCAGCTCCTTAGTTGCTGCACAAACACTTGGATTTATGCTGTGATACAGACTAAGTTCAGGAAGCAGTTGTGGAAAATGTTGAAATATCCTTTCACTTAAATTCTTTACTTAGTTCAATGATTAGAAGAGCTGAATATCTGACATTTATAGGACATTAATTCACATTTTCAGCAGGGGCTATGGGTCTGTCATTGGTCAGAAAGAATCAATGCGATCTTCCTGAATTTTAACATTTAACTTAACGTTTTCAGCAGATGTGGCTGGGAGATGGAGTGGGGATTTTTGGGAGGTGGAAGTGGGTTTACTATCTGGAAGAATTAAATTACTAGGAGTTTCATGAATTCTCTCTTTGAACTTAACATTGCCAGCTGGCACGGTGGAGTGGGGGTAGGATGGTGTAGTTTTATGCGTTCAAGGTGTCCTTATCAAAGGAACAGAATCACTCAGCCCTTCCAATATTTTATCAGTTCATTGCTCAGTTTGAATGGAGGAAAATGTCTCTCACTCTGCGAACAAAGAAACCATGATTTTCCAGAATTAAATCATTTTATCTTACTTACAGCGGCGGGGGTGGGGAGATGGTGGTGGGAGGGTGGGGTGTGCGGGGGCGAGGGGAGGCCCTGAATGTTCACTACTGACCTACTTCTCCCATCCCATTGGATGAATGCAAACCCCAAGCCTCACACGGGAAGGGCAGGAAACACATCTCAAGCCATTTCCACACTTCAATTGCCCACGAAACATGGCCATTATACTTCTCTCTCGCACTGATTGAACAGAGAACTAAGCCACTGACGCCTATTTCCAAAATTGCCGGTGGAACTGTCCGCTGCTTCTCAGTGATTGGACATGAATCCTCCTTCCAACACGTGATTGGAAGCCGAAATGGAATGTCAGAGTGCAACGTGGTGTGGTCTCGTCAGAGGAGATGTGGTCACAGCGTAGACTTAGGCTAACCAACAACACAAGTAAGATAACAAAGTGAAAGTGAGGTATCAGTGGAAATCAGTACATGGGCAGCACGCCAGCTCCGATTGAATGCTTGTGTTTATAACGGAAGTGAGTATCAATGCAGCTGCAGAAAGGGGGGGCCTAGCAGGGGATTTGGGGTTTGTGTGTTGGGCAAGATGACACAACTGGACCTCGATCTCCCTAAAAGAGATGCAGATTGGTATCGAGAGAGAAGGAGAGAAAGACGCAGGTTGCTTAACAGACAGAGAAAGACAAAGAGAGGTTGAAAAAGAGATAGAAAGAGTGTGAGTGGGGGGAGAGGAAAAGGCTGATAGAGAGAGAGGTGGAGGCATAGTGAGAGGTGAACATGCTGGGCTGGAGAGCGGCAGAAAGACAGAGAGCGAGAAAGAGATAAAGAGAGAACTAGAGGCTGGAAGAGAACAACAGTGAGAAAGGGAGAGACGTACAATAAGAGAGGGAGAGAGGGAGACATTGAGTGACAGGGCAGAGGACGTGAAAAGGAGTTAAGAGAGGGATTGACTGAGAGAAGGACAAAGAAGGAGTGAGAGACAGACAGAAAGATGTTGAGAAAGAAACAAAAACAAAATGAGAGATAACAGGAAGGTGAGAGGACGAGCAAGAGAGGGAGAGACGGAGAGACAAATAAACAGAAATGATCCCTCAGTGCTGACCTTACAAGAGTGCAGCAGCCCCTCGGTTTTGAAATTTGACAGAAAAGCATGATTTCGTACTGACCCACCGATAGTGCAGCGCTCCATCAGTGCTGTCCATCTCTTTCTCTCACCCTCTCTCTTCATCTCGCCTTCCTGTTACCTCTATTTTTGTTTTTGTTTTTTTTTCTCAAAATCTCTGTCTTTCATTCTCTCTCCCTCTGCATTTGTCTCACTCTATCCCTGTCTTCAACGTACAGCACACGTCCAGTACTGATCTTTCGACAATGCAGCACTTGAGCTTTACCGACCATCCTGTAATTCATCTCTGCTCCAGCATTGATGCTTCTGACGGTGTCCTGCTCTCTCAGTACTGACTCTCTGGCGGTGCAGCAACTCCTCTGTACTGAAACACAGATATTGCAGTACAATTCAGTACTGACAGTCCATCAGTGCAGAAATCCGTCAGTGCTGTATTGGAATGCAATAGAGTTACAGTATTCCACATAACAATAGTCTCTCAAAAGATCCATCACCCAGTTAAGGTAATCTGCCAGGAAACATGCAATGTCAGAAGGGTAACCTGTCTGGAAGTGCCGTAGGAGGAGTCACTAGACTCACTGCAGTGAAAGGTAAACGAAGCCGTGACCCCGTGCTGCTATTGGGACGTTGAACATATCATTCTGCTCGATCAGAGAGCCATCTGCTAAAATTGGAAAGCAACATTCGAGCTGAGGGTTTGCTGTCAGGCGGGTTGGACTCGATCCCTGCTCTCAGTCAGTCTAGGACCCTTTTTCACAATAACATTGTTGAGAATAACGACACGAAATCAGACTATTTATCACTGTTACATTCAAATACTGTCTGCCCCCATTTGAACATCAAGTGAGCTAATCCCGTATATGATGTCTCCTGGTAGCGTTTCACTGGCCTTCGATAATGACCATCACAGTCTAACCAGCTTTTACTGACCGGGGAGGGGAGGGGGCGCTTTATTTTCGCGCTGCTGCCGTCCTCTGTGCCGCTTTCTGGTCATCCTTAATGTCCCAGTGGTGACTTTTGTGAGGATTTCTGGAGAGGGCAGCCGTGGATTATCCCTGTAAAATCAGATTTGAACGGTTTTCTCTGTCATGATGCAGGGAATGGTGACTGTCTGTCCTTTCAAATCGACTCTAGTTTCCCGATGAGGAATATCCGAGGGTGGTAGCCGTCCTTTTCTTTAAATCATTTCAAGCATTAAAAATAAATGGACCTTTATGTATTCTTGTGCCGTGATCGGCTGCTAATTCATATCGATTCTTCCCTGATAAAGGAGGTACATGTTAGGGTTGAATGGAATTGGGAGCGCCCTAATGGCCAGGATATGAAAGAAATTAAAATGTGGGAGGCAGACTTTCAGAAAAAGGTGGTGTCCTCCAATCCAACAAACATTAGTGATAGTGTCAACCCAGGATCTGTTCTGCAGCCTCAGCTGCCAGGTCACTAAAATGCACATAAAATCCTGATGCAGCAACATGGACCTTTATATCAAAGATTGTTGATGACGCTCAGTGAGATGGTGACTAAATTATTGAGATGTGTGTGGAAAATTAGTAAGTTGGTTTTAAGGATTAAACAGTTTGCAAATCTTTGAGAGTATAGGCAAAGTCTGAGAGAGTGGGGGCCATTTACACACGCCATAATTAAAAAGTAGTTTATTCTAGGAATGGTCATCAACTAAATTAAGGGTGATGTCCCCGTGGCTAACTCAGAAAGGCACGCGTTTTATAGCTGGAAAGGAACGGTGCACAATTAAGCCAAGATTAGCATTAGGCCAGAAGGCTGAGAAAATGTCGGCACATGCAAAACAGTTTCCAAAGAAAATTCAGTTGGAGACATTAGCACATGCCTGGCAAGAAATGTGGCAACATACATTAAAAGTGCCTTCAAACACACATGAAACAAAAGAGGAACTAAATGTTAGTCACATCGTGGATGAGATTTGCGCATTAAGCATGGGGGACATGGAAATGGCAGCTGAATGTATTTTAAACAGTGAAAGTCCCATTCACTTAGCACCAATCTGCTGAATGTATTTTAACCAGTACACACTTTAAACACTCTGCTGAATGTATTTTAAACAGCACTAAATCTCATTCCCTTATCAATGATCTGCTGATTGTATTTTCACCAGCACTAAATCTACTCACTTATCAACACTCTGTTGAATGTATTTTAACCAGCTCTAAATCCCATTCACTTATCGATACTCTGCTCAATTGATTTTAACCAGCAGTAAACCCATTCACTTATCAAACACTCTGCTGAATAAATGTTACCCAGTACTAAATCCACTCAATTATCAACACCCTGTATGAATGTATCTAACCAGCACAAAATCACATTCCGGGTCGGGGAATCTTATACATTCGCATATGCTAAAATTCGTGAATTATTTTACTATAGTTATCCTGACTATATATGTTAACGTGCCAAATTTATGCTGATGAATTAAAGTTACTCCACAAAGATGTTAATTTATGGGGTGAGTCAGTGCATGATCAGACAGCAGTTAAAGACTGTCGTAAAGTATCGGATCTACATATTATTCAGAGACTCAGCCAATCCGGGAGCTCCGCCCGCTGTCTGACAGGTAGCACAGTCAGGCCGGAGCTTCACCCAGGGACTCACAAACATTACCAAAAACCAATCTATTAATTCACTCACCCCATTGTTGAAAGCCACCTCATCCAATCGGAATGCTTGACCAGGTGAACCACGATTCATTCAGTCTATTTGGTATTTCGTTGACATTCGCCTGACAAAATCAGAGAAATCCACCCGGTGATCAACACCTACCTCAGCCAATCAGGGAGCAACATTTGATGGCTAAAGGACGTAACAGCCAATCTGGGACTTCATTTGGTAACTCGGGGCCTTCTTCCCCAATCAGGAAGCTGTTTTCGGTGCTTCCTGGTCGCTACAGCTGATCAGCAAGTCTGAGATAGAGGCTGACATAGATAAAGCACAGAGATAACAACAAAGAAAACTGCGGATGCTGGAAATCCAAAACAAAAACAGAATTACCTGGAAAAACTCAGCTGGTCTGGCAGCATCGGCGGAGAAGAAAAGAGTTGACGTTTCGAGTCCTCATGACCCTTCAACAGAACTTGATTTCGAGTCCAAGAAAGAGTTGAAATATAAGCTGGTTTAAGGTGTGTGTGTGTGGGGGTGGGGGGGGGGGGGGGGGGGGTGGTGCGGAGAGATAGAGAGAGAGAGAGCTGGTTGTGTAGACAAACAAGCAGTGATAGAAGCAGATCATCAAAAGATGTCAGCGACAATGGTACAAAAGAACACATAGGTGTTAAAGTTAAAGTTGGTGATATTATCTAAACGAATGTGCTAATTAAGAATGGATGGTAGGGCACTCAAGGTACAGCTCTAGTGGGGGTGGGGGAGCATAAAAGATTTTAAAATATTTAAAAATAATGGAAATAGGTGGGAAAAGAAAAATCTATAAAATTTATAGGGAAAAAAAAGGAAAAAGGGGGAAACAGAAAGGGGGTGGTGATGGGGGAGGGAGTTCACGACCTAAAGTTGTTGAATTCAATATTCAGACCGGAAGGCTGTAAGGTGCCTAGTCGGAAGATGAGGTGTTGTTCCTCCAGTTTGCGTTGGGCTTCACTGGAACAATGCAGTAAGCCAAGGACAGACATGTGGGCAAGAGACCAGGGTGGAGTGTTAAAATGGCAAGCGACAGGGAGGTTTGGGTCATTCTTGCGGACAGACTGCAGGTGTTCTGCAAAGCGGTCGCCCAGTTTACGTTTGGTCTCTCCAATGTAGAGGAGACCACATTGGGAGCAACGAATGCAGTAGACTAAGTTGGGGGAAATGCAAGTGAAATGCTGCTTCACTTGAAAGGAGTGTTTGGGCCCTTGGACGGTGAGGAGAGAGGAAGTGAAGGGGCAGGTGTTACATCTTTTGGGTGGGCATGGGGTGGTGCCATAGGAGGGGGTTGAGGAGTAGGGGGTGATGGAGAAGTGGACCAGGGTGTCCAGGAGGGAGCGATCCCTACGGAATGCCGATAAGGGGGGTGAAGGGAAGATGTGTTTGGTGGTGGCATCATGCTGGAGTTGGCGGAAATGGCGGAGGATGATCCTTTGAATGCAGAGGCTGGTGGGGTGATAAGTGAGGACAAGGGGGACCCTATCATGTTTCTGGGAGGGAGGAGAAGGCATGAGGGTGGATGCGCGGGAGATGGGCCGGACACGGTTGAGGGCCCTGTCAACGACCGTCGGTGGAAAACCTCGGTTAAGGAAGAAGGAGGACATGTCAGAGGAACCGTTTTTGAAGGTAGCATCATCGCAACAGATGCGACGAAGGCGAAGGAACTGGGAGAATGGGATGGAGTCCTTACAGGAAGCGGGGTGTGAGGAGCTGTAGTCGAGGTAGCTGTGGGAGTCGGTGGGTTTGTAATGGAAATTGGTGGACAGTCCAGAGATTGAGACAGAGAGATCAAGGAAGGGAAGGGAAGTGTCAGAGATGGAGCACGTGAAAATGATGGAGAGGTGGAGATTGGAAGCAAAATTAATAATTTTTTCCAAGTCCCGACGAGAGCATGAAGCGGCACCGAAGTAATCATCGATGTACCGGAGAAAAAGTTGTGGAAGGGGGCCGGAGTAGGACTGCAAAAAGGAATGTTCCACATACCCCATAAAGAGACAGGCATAGCTGGGGCCCATGCGGATACCCATAGCCACACCTTTTATTTGGAGAAAGTGAGAGGAGTTGAAGGAGAAATTGTTCAACGTGAGAACAAGTTCAGCCAGACAGAGGAGAGTAGTGGTGGATGGGGATTGTTCGGGCCTCTGTTCGAGGAATAAGCTAAGGGCCCTCAGACCATCCTGGTGGGGGATGGAGGTGTAGAGGGATTGGACGTCCATGGCGAAGAGGAAGCGGTTGGAGCCAGGGAACTGGAAATTGTTGATGTGACGTAAGGTGTCAGAGGAATCACGGATGTAGGTGGGAAGGGACTGGACAAGGGGAGAGAGAAGGGAGTCAAGATAACGAGAAATGAGTTCTGTGGGGCAGGAGCAAGCTGAGATGATCGGTCTACCGGGGCAGTTCTGTTTGTGGATTTTGGGTAGGAGATAGAAGCGGGCTGTCCGAGGTTGGGTGACTATCAGGTTGGAAGCTGTGGGAGGGAGATCCCCAGAGGAGATGAGGTCAGTGACAGTCGTGGAAACAATGGCTTGATGTTCAGTGGTGGGGTCATGGTCCAGGGAGAGGTAGGAGGAAGTGTCTGCGAGTTGACGCTCAGCCTCCGCGAGGTAGAGGTCAGCACCACCCTTGTCAGCGGGTTTGATGACAATGTCAGGGTTGGACCTGAGAGAATGGAGTGCAGTAAGTTCAGAGAGAGACAGGTTAGAATGGGTGAGAGGAGCAGAGAAATTGAGATGACTAATGTCGCGCCGACAGTTCTCAATGAAAAGATCAAGAGAAGGTAAGAATCCAAGGGAGGGGTCCAGGTGGAGGGACAATACTGAAGATGGGTAAAAGGATCCGTTGAACTGGGAGAGGACTCCTGCCCAAAGAAGTGAGCCCGAAGACGAAGACGGCGAAAGAAGAGTTCAGTTTCATGCCGAGCCCGAAATTCATTGAGGTGAGGGCGTAAGGGTATGAAACTAAGTCCTTTGCTGAGCACTGAACGTTCAGCATCGGAGAGGGGAAGGTCAGGGGGTATAGTGAATACACGGCTGGGGCTGGGATTGGAAGATGGAGTGGGGAAAGAGGGACAGGCTGGGGTGGAGGGTCCTAGATGGGTGTTGGTGTCGATGAGTTGTTGGAGCTTGCGTTCCTTAGCAGTTGAGAGAAAGAGAAAAAGTTTCTTGTTGAGGCGTCGGATGAGCCGAAGGATAAAATGAAACTGGGGGCACGCGCAGCTTTGAAAAAGGGCACGGCGGTGCTGATGGAGGGAGAGGTCGAGTGTGTTCATATGGCGGCGCATGGCACTGAGTGTGGATTTCAGAATGTGACGGGAACAGCAGTCTGAGAAACGTTTTATGTCCCGGAGATACCGGTAATCCTGGGTGGGTTCGAAAGGTGAGAGGTGGAATTTCAGTTGAAATCCACGTGGGGTAAGTCGGAGACGGAGACAGATAAAGCACACTTGGCTGCATGGATGATCATATCTGTAGAATGTGGCACCATTTCAACGCGCTTGAGAACCGGGTTTTGGAGCTCAACAATCAGCTGGATGCACAGTTGTGCACTCCGGTGCCCGAGACTTATATGGATAGCATGTGTTTTTTATTTACATGCAGTCACCGCACAGTTTAAGATCGTGCATCAGACAAGGAATGGGTGACCAAAGTCAGAAGAAGGGAAGCAAGCAAATAGTCAGGAAAGGCACAGATTCTGTCTCTTTTAAGAATAGATTGTTACTTTGTGTTGGAAAATGGTGAAAGGGTTTATTCCTGCAAAGTCTGGTGGGTGATGAAAGCGAGGAACAACAGTAGTTTAGGTCAGAGGCAGGCGTCTCAGCGGCCACAGCCGTGACTCTAGGATGGTGCGTTACTTCCCTGGAACCAGGGTCAAGACTGTCATTTTACTGCTCCAAGGAATTCTGAATGGGGAGGGCGAGCAGCCAAATGTACTGGTTCATATGCGTTCTAAGTACCAACAGTGATGGGGACCTGCAACAAGACTTCAGGGAGCAAGGTGGCAGCTTGAAAAGCAGGGCATCAAAGATTGTATTTCTGGAATAATTACGATGCTGCGTGCTCTCTTGCCCACATGTCTGTCCTTGGCCTTCTGCATTGTTCCAGTGAAGCTCAACGCAAACTGCAGGAACAGCACCTCATCTTCCGATAAGACACTTTACAGCCTTTCAGACTGAATACTGAATTCAACAACTTTAGATCTTGAACTCCCTCCTCCATCCCCACCCCCGTTCTGTTTCTGCGCCATCCATTTTTTCCAATAATTTATATAGATTTTTCTTTTCCTACCTATTTCCATTATTTGTAATTCTATACCTTTTACGCCCTGTTAGTCTTATTTCATCCCACCCCCACTAGATCTGCAACTTGTGCATCCTGCCATCCATTCTTACTTAGCACATTATTTTAGGTAATGTCACCACCTTCAACACCTCTTTGTTCTTTTGACTGGGACAGCTTTTGATTATCAGCATCTATTACTGCTTGCTTGTCTCTACAGCCACACCCTGCACGCACATCTCTCCCCCACCCCCACCCAGTACCGTGCCCACGCCCCAACATTAAACCAGCTTATATTTCACCCCTCTCCTAATTTTACTCAGTACTGTTGAAGGGTCATGACGACTCGAAACGTCAAATTTGTTCTTCTCCACCAATGCTGCCAGACCTGCTGAGTTTTTCCAGGTATTTCTGTCTTCTTTTTGGATTTTCACCTTCCACAGTTTTTTTTGTTTCTATCTCTAAAAATTTTGGAGGTGAATTTAAATTCTGTATCCCCTGATCCAGATCTCCAGCCTACAGTAACAATTATATTTTGGAGATGAATTTAAACCCTGTATACACTGATACAGATCTCCAGTTTGCATGAGCAGCGATGTGTTGGACGGGGATATGAATCTTGTCTCTACTTATCCAGATCTCCATCCTGGGGTAGCCTGGGATGTTGTGGGGTTGAACGTGAATACTGTAGCCACTGATCCAGATTTTCAGTCTGGAGTCAGCAGCCAAGGTTGGAGATGGACTTCAATCCTCTTTCCATCGGTCCAGGTATGCAGTCAGTAGTACATGGTTTGTTGCGCAGACGGTTTTGTATCCTGTATGCATTGGTCCAGATCTCCAGTCCGCAGTCATTGGCATGTTGCTGAGGTGAATCTGAATCATGTACCCACTGATCCAGATCTTTAGTCTGCAGCTCATACGATGTTGTATAGTTGTAGATGAATCCGATATCCACTGACTAACTTTTCAAGACTCCCCTTCAGGAAATTGGTGCCAATACGTTGATGGTTTTCTGATTTAATCAAAAATAATGGACAGCTCAGATTTCTGTCTGCACTGCATTATACACTCCATCAAAACCCTCCCACCAATAATTCAGCGTTAAAGTATTATGAGGGACCTAGAGGCAGTGGATGGTATGAAAATCTTCCCATGTGCACAGAGGCCAATCTCCAGGTTAAATAGATTCAATGAAACTGTTGGAAAAGTTACACTGAAATGTAATCCTTTTTTTCATGCAATGTCTGGTTGCAGTTTGGAATGCATTTTCTGAAAAGGGACTAGAGCGAGAGACACTCTCACCTTTACAGAAACATAACTCGGTTACGAAGTAGAAATGCAGTTACTGTCAATGGCAGAACGAGTAAAACATTTTGTGACTGCAAATTTAATCTGTAAATCATTGAATGTTTACAGGAGAAAGGAAGGCCATTCAGCTCTTCACATCTGTATTGGCTGCCTGCAAATGTTATACATCTAGTCCCAGTCCTCCGCCCTTCCCCTGTAGCCTGGTAAATATTCCCCTTTCAAGCTCAAGACCAATTGCCTCTTGAAAACAATGATCAAAACTCCCTCAATCACATCTGAGACCATTCCCGGAGGATGAATTAACTCCCCCATCCTCACTTTCCTCCCACTTTTTAATAAACCATTCCCTCGCCACTTAGAGTATTAAACTGTTTTCCAGGCCGCTGGCTTTTAAGATTCTGTCTCTGCCCAGGGTTTCCTAATCTAAGTCTCCTTCATGCATTTATAAAAACACACGCTTGCCCAGGGGTTAAATAACTTGCGACATCTCCCCGACGTTATTACCCCCACCCACCACCTCGCCCCCCCCGCCCCGTTTGTCACCATTATTGTTACCATTTTTACCGCCAGCCTACCACCAGGCTATATTAGCGAACGCCCACTCACTGATATAAATCACCATTTTCCGTAGCCCCAGGCAACGCTGTTACTTATCAGCCCCTCACTTGAGATTAAAGATCCAGCCCCCAATTTCCAGAGCTTTCAAATAGTTTCCTCTCTATCAAGGTTCACAACATTGCCCCCTCTCTCTCAGTTTTTATTCATGAGAACAATCCCATCGTGGAAAACTAATATGGGCCCCTAACCAGCATTCCTAAATCAGCGACCGTTACCTGGTGTTCTTTGTAACCCGCTTGAACCCAGCGCAGTTAAGTTAATGCTCCCATAAACTGAATATATTGATCCATATTTTCTTCCTGAGTTTGAAACAAGGGACTGGCCCAATGGGTAAATTAAGTTGCTGCTCTTCTTTATTTCTTTCTTTCTTTCTGTCTTTCTTTCTTTCCTTTCTTCTTTCTTGCTTTTTTGCTTTTTCATTTCTTGCTTTCTTTCTTAAGCAGTATTCACTACGCGTTTCATCTGGGTCTGCACACTCCTGTTCCCTCTTCCCGGGATTTAATAATCCACCCCCTGGTCCTTAGTTTCATTTACCACCACCACCCGCTACCCAAAACCATACCATCCACCACCCACCACCCCCCTCCACACAGACCCCTCCACCGCCCCACCCACACCCCCCCCCCCCTCAACCATTGGCGCCTAGGATTAATAAGCCCTGCACCCTCAAGGGCTTATTAACAGATTCTGATCGCCTGGGTGTGTTTAGAGACTCATTTACCAACACCTCCTGTGCATGTGTTCTATGGAACTCCTCCCTCAACTCAAATTACAGGTCAATTACCATCTCATTCCCCAAGGACTATTGAACCGTCAGCGGCCCCTGGCCTACAATCCCGTCTATTCCTTTTGAGCATTTACAAACCAGTTCACTCGGCCCTGTTTGCAATAAACTCAAACCTCCATGAAATTAATTAACTCTCTCCCTAGCGAGCCATATTTAAACTTTCCCTCTTCAAATGCTACGATCTTGCAAAGTAATTTATAATTATCTTCCTTAGAGCGATAGTGGTGAAATTATTCTGCAACCGTCCAAATGCTTTGAAATTATTGCAAAATTGTTGTGTCCAGTAATGAAAACAATAATCTCCTTGAGGGCTTGATGTTATGTATTTTAGAAATCCATTTAAACCATATTTTACCGAATATCTAATATTTCTCGTGATATTATTTTATAGGTAGGTTAATACTGGGTTTTAGATAGTTTCAGTGTGTTTGTGAGATTTAATTTACTTGCAGACAGCAATTAAATTACTAAGTCTGGAGGCCTTGAGTCAACAAAATTAGGAAGTTTTTGAAATGCAAAATATGTAAACGTGGCTGAACATTTGGAATGTCAGATGTGTAGAGTCTGCATCTTAGTTAAATCTGGGTAGTTTGAATTTCATAGAGGATGTAACACCTAGCAAAGCGGTGCATTTATTTTGTTTTCAAAAAGGTTAACAATAACATTAGCACAATGTAATGAGTTTCTGTACGGAAAAAAGTAATGTCCAACAGATATTTGGGGAAAATGAAATTTTCAGTTAAAGGGAGAAACACATAACAAGGATGTGGAACTTTGCAGTTAGAGGAGGCAATGAAAAATCTAACATAATTGGGAAAAGCCCCCATCGTTTGAGCATAAGGCTGCTGTCTACAGAAATCCAAGCTGTGAAAAACGCCACTTTGAATTATTCTGTCCAGGGTGATGTGTGACTAGCCGTGATGTGTTTCTTGTTTTACTGTTGCCTTAACGAGGGTGTAAATGGAAGCCAAATTAATTAGGCGTTTTAGGATTTATTATTGTGTTAATTTGTAAACCTATGCATTTGCTTTTAATCCTAACTGCTGTTATTTCATGTTTAATTTAGTTTACCGAAACCTTTATGAGCTTATTAACCCTCAATTCAGGGCATGCATCTCGAAATAAATACACATTGCCAAATCGTTGTGACTGCTTTGGTGAGAGCATAAACACAATCATTTGATGTATAAAAGGATGTTGACATTGTTCTCAAACGACGTTTCTGATAACTTGAATTCGTTTCTTTACTGTTGGAGAGTGATCAAAGGACACTCCACCCATATCCTCATCGGCAATGATTGTGGAGCTCAGCACATCAGTGCCAAAAAATGGCAAAAAAATTTTCAGCCACATTCAGGTTGAAGTGAGGAGTAGATGGAACATTCCGGCCTCGTTCTTAAGATGGCAACATCGCAGGGGCCAGAATTCAGCCTATGTGATTCACATAGCGTGATATGAAGAAACAACTGTAGGGGCTGGATGATGCAACAGGATATGGGTCCTGTCAGATTTCACCAGTTGGATTGGAGATCAGTGTCCCTGAAAAATCCTTCCTAGCCACGTTGTAATAGTACAACAAAAATACCGGCCTTTACGTGATAAGACTGTTCATTGACGTTCATTATGTGTTTTGCCTGAGCTCCAGCTTTTCGTTCAGCTTTGATACAGACATGGACATTGGTGCTGAACTCATGATGTGATGCGAGAGCGACTGTGCTTCATATCAATACAACATTTGTCATTTTATGGTAGCAGGGAACACAAGCAAAATTTGATTCAATACATGTAAGGGGGTGGGGGGAGTCTCTACTGATTGGAATCATGCCGAGCACAAAGGATTTTTATTTTTGCAAGTCACCCACCTCAGCCTCTTGATATCACTGCAGGAGATGCTGAAGTCATAGTCCGGGACGCAACCACCTTAATCCACTTCATCACTGAATCTCTCTCCATCATGTGCTCAGAAATGGTTTGGGTTTGGGGAGCGGGGGGTGGAGATAGCTTCCACTCCTATTTGCGCAAACTTAAGCAAAAGTTGCGAGTCAACAGATGCTGAAGAAATCTTTGCCTATGTGTAACTAAAAGGACCTGGGCAACACCCAGAACTCTGCTGAAAACCGACAAGTTATATTTGCTTTACACCAGCGACAGGCAATGATCATTGACAGTAAATATTTATCCAACAAACACTCCGTGTCATTTAGCCCGTCTCTCTTCTACAAGGCGCAAATCAAGAGCGTGATTGGAAAATACTACACTTGTCTGGATAAGTTATGTTCCAATAACATTCAAGAATATTGACTTAATCTAGGACAAAGCACCCTGCTTGATTGACAGCAGTTCCGCTACCTTAACGATTCAAGCAGTTTATCTTTTGCAGATTAATAGTTCTTATTGATTTCGAAGCTCATCTCTATCATTAACCAAACTCTCAGTTAAATAACCTTATCTAAAAACTTAATTCTCAATTATGACTTTAGCCCCAATATCAATAACGAAGTTATTGCAGGGCCGAGAGGGGTGAGTTTACTTTGTTGTTTACAGTGCATAGGTCGACTTTGTGTGGGCTTTCAGTTTCATTCCTTTATTTGAGGTTTTCAGCTCTTTGACATATCTGATTGATTTATTAGCTGATTAAAAGTTCAACCACACTGAAGCAGGTCTGGATTCACCGTTAAACGACACCAGGTTACGATGGCAGAATTCATTCCATAAAGGGCATGAATGAACCAAATGTGTGTGTCTTGGTTTTTCATGACGTATGTGTGTGATTGCGCCTGTCTGTATTTTTCTATGTGCTTGCTTCTATGCCAGTGTATGCCAGTGTATGTGATTGTGTGTGTGAGTGTCTGTGTATGTGTTTGTGTGTGTGTGTATGTGCGTGTGTATGTGCGTGTGTGTATGTGTGGATGTGAGTGTGGCTGTACGTGAGTGTATGTGAGGTGTGGTGGAGCATGGGAATATATGTGTCTATGCGATATAGAGAGAGAGACAGGAAGAGTGAGTAAGATGATGAGTACATGAGCCTCTGTGCTTTTATTCTCTGCGTATGTGTGTTTGTCGCTCTGTTTGTGCATAGGGGTGAATTTGTGTGTGCGTGTGCATTTTTTATGTGTGTGCATGTGCTTTGTTGCTGTGTCTCTGTGTCATTTTCATATGTAAGTGTTTGTTTGTTTGTGCCTGTACTTCTAAGTGTGTACACATACATGTGCGTGTGTGTGCGTCTGTGTGCGTGTTTTTCTGGAGGCGGGCGTGTGTGTGTCTGTGTGTGATTGTGTGTGTGTGTGTGTGTGTGTGTGTGTGTATGTGTGTATGTCTGTGTGTGTGCGTGTGTATGTGTCTGCGTGTGCGTGTGTGCATGTGTATGTGTCTTTCTGGGGTGGGCGTGTGTGTGTGTGTGTGTGTGTGTGTGTGTGTGTGTGTGTGTGTGTGTGTGTGTGTGTGTGTGAATGTGTGTATGTGTGTGTGTGTGTGTGTGTGTGTGTGTATGTACGTGTGAGTGTGTGTTTTCCTGGAGGCGGGCATGTGTGTCTGTTTGTGTGCATGTGTGTGTGTGTGTGTGTGTGTGTGTGTGTGTGTGTGTGTGTGTGTGTGTGTGTGTGTGTGCGTGTGTGTATGTATATGTCTTTCTGGGGATGGGCGTTGGTGTGTGTTTCTGTGAGTGCGTTTGCCGCTGCGTCTCTATGTGCCTGCATGTGTTTGTTCCAATGTTTGCATATACATGTGTATTTACCTGTGTGTATGTTTATTTGTATGGGTGTACATGTGTGTGCATGTGTGTTTGTGTGTGTGTGTGTCAGTCCAACGCTAGGCAAGATGTCCAATTTCTTGTCTCTCCTCTGGAAGAGTGCACACACTACAAGAGTCAGGTTTCTGTGTGCCGGGACGTGCTTCGTCGTCTAATGTGAAAGCAGCTATCTCTTTGCACTCCTCTCTCACTCATCATCCCTTCCCCCACCCACTCTCCTTTCTCCCCTGTCATGGTCACATTACATCTCTCTGGAAGATGGATAGAGGAGGGGTTTGCATCTTGCTTGTAATGGGAATGTTAATGTATGGAGACATAAAATCGAACTCGATGGTCACGGGTCAGGAAGTAAGCTTATGTTAGTAAAAATAATCTTTACAACTGACGTTGTGCAACAGATATCTTCTGGAAACATTGAATAGCTGACATCATTTTTGATTATATGGAAGTCAGTTATTCTCAGAAAGGAAGAAACACTTGAGGGAAGATATGCCCATCCAAGAAAAAGAAGCACAATGTTTGGAATCAGCGCAGGTGATAAAAAGAGGCTAACAAGTTCTACCTTTTGATATATTTCTTCATAACTACAATTTAGACTAATAACCATAATTTTGCAACCTCCATTTGTCTTCAAAAAGGAGAAAATCAAGTACCATCTTAAGGAATATAATGAAGGGGTCTGTTTCTGTTCCAAGCTTCTAATAATCGAAGCGTATACTAGTTCCCTAGAGTTCTAACGTGTGTGTTTGTGTGTTTGTGTTTGCATGTGTGTGTCTTTGAAGATGACATCGCGATACACTTCGTAAGAAATGCATTTTAATCATTTCCTTTAATTTTTTAACTTTACAAGAAAAACTACTTAGTCACTTTTCATAAAAACTGCTGCACTGTAATGTTTAAACACTCCTTCCCAGAAATGCATCCTGTTCTAGTTAGCAGAGAAATAGGGAAAACATCCAGATCACACCCCTGTCCTTAACACAACCAGCACCTTAGGTTCTTCCCAATCATACGTGTTCCTTAGTTCTCCCATCACCCCTGGGCCGCCCTATTATTGCCTGGCTCCTCCGTTAGCATTGGGTTTCAAAGTTACGTTTCAATCACTCCTGACTTTTCCGATCTCCAACGAAATCCCCCTGTGGTCCCCTGGGCCCAACATTCATCCTTTGTACCCTCATCACCTCTAGCGCCCGCGATAATCCTGCATCCACTTCCTCCACCCCTTCAGCTTTTGTTGTTTTTCTCGGCTTCCTAAACTCGATCGCAAACCTTCCTATTTGTTATTTCAGGTTCATTTCTCACAATATGTTACAGGCTGCAATAACACATACAAAAACTCCTCAATTAAACGATTTGCTTTGACTCAGCATGATGTATGATCTAATTCATTATCTCCCGTCCAGGCAGCGAACTTTGTCATGATTGTGATCCTCGGGAGCAACAGATGTGGTCAGTACCTGGTGGCCATGGCTGTGGCTGACGAAAGGTCGTTATCCCTGATGTGATAATAAGGCACATTCCATTCTTGTTTAAGGAACAGTTTTACTTCTGGAACTCCATCCACGTGTGTAATATCCACACCATCTTGCTTTATGCAGCCACAGACTGTCCTGTTTGTTTCACCGTCACTTTCACCTTTGGGGGATTTGTGGCCATTTGTTCCCTGAAGCTGAAAACTGAATATTGCAGTGAGAAAATAGCCACTGTGCTTCTGGGAACATTGATTGTGCTGAGCTGTTCAAATAACATTTTCTCGTATATTATGATAACAGTTGCATATCGGCTGATGAACGCCCCCTGGTTTCAGGGATTTCACATGGGATATTCACGAATCTCTGTTCTGGATAGCAGTTGAGTTCTTCCAACATATTCTAACATCGTGCTTTCCATTTACCCTGATTCTGCTGCTCAATGTTTTCATGGTAAAGCAGATTTTAATGAAAAGCAGAGAACACAGGGGATTCCAGGCTCACAGAAGTGGGATAATCCCGGCGATCCATAAATGGTGAGTAGAAGGAAATCTATGAATGTTCTGTCTGATATCTCAGCCAATTTCTTCCTGTTATGTTCAATGTCAATTGTTTCTTCTATTTGGAGGCTGATGTGGAATTTGTGCTATAAGTCTATGTATCTCTATGCTTTTGTTCAGGAATTAGGCTTAATGCTGCAGGTCCTGGGTTGTTGCACAAACACTGGGATTTACAGAGAGAGCAGTCTAAGTTCACGGAGCAGTTAAGAATATGCTGCAACATCTCTTCACCCCAATTATTTCAACATATTAAACAATAAAAATAAACAAATCACTGAGCGTTTCAGCAGGTTCTCAGTTAATTACAGAGCCACAGCGGCTGGAGCTGCAGAGATGGAGGGTGTGGAGGGGGTCACACATCCAGTCAGCCGTCGTCGCTCTTTTGCCAGTTCAACTGTTCATCGTGCAACACAATGATTGAAAGGAAGAAATATCAGTAATAAGACATCTCTTCCCTCTCATGGGAGCTTTGGCATCACAGAAATCCCTCACCCTGGTTGAAGAGAAAACCCCTGCCCTGGCTGTGTCCCCTCCAAATTGCACTTCCTACTGTCCAGCATTCTCATTCGTCACACTGATTCCAATTAAAATCAAGAACATGGCAAAACTACCCTTTCATTTGTCAGACAACTTTCCATCACACAACCCCACAAATTCCAGCAAGAAGCGAGGGGCGAAGGGTCACGGATAAATCCCAGTTAATTTGGGAACTGAAAAGGAAAATTAGAGATACATTTATCTAAGAGAGAGGGGGAAAGAAAGAGAGAGAGAGAGAGAGAGAGAGATGAGAGATAGAAAAACAAAGAGAGAGAGTGAGTCAAAGAGAAAGGGCTGAACAGAGAGAGGCATATTGAGTGAGAGGTAGAGAGTGAGACAGATAAGCAGATAGAGAATGAGAGTACAAGACAGCAGAGGAGTGGCAGAGAGAGACATAGCCTGTTTCGATCAATTGGGATACGAGTGCAGTATATTTAACCCCACTACTCCATAGGTCATACCAATAGTTTAAAAGACAGATTCACACACTAAAATAGCCAATTGTTTACTTTTGCTACTGTTAGAATAAAAGAGACGTTAATCAAGCTTCGTTCAGTAAATAACAAGCATGTTTGTTAATTATAAGACCAGTCCTGTTAAATAGATAGGCAAAAGTTGTTAACTTGCAGTATTGAATATGAAGTTATACTAACCACTTTTACAAGATATTCAAAGACTCTCTCTCTTTCTCTCTCTCTCTCTGTCACTCACACACACGTTTGAGCACTTCCACGGGCACACGCGCATGTGTACATGCACAGTGACATACACACAGACCAACAAATGCAAACAGAGACACACACATTGACAGACAAGTGTGCACACACACATACATGAACACACACATGGATTAACACACACACACACACACACACACACACAGAAACACACATGTTAACACACACACACAGGCACACAAACGTAGGCAAATATACTCAAACAAACACAAACACATTTGCCAGACAAATTCGAGCAGGAAGCGAGGGGCGAAGTGTCAAGGATAATTCCCAATTAATTTGGGAACTGAAAAGGAAAATTAGAGATACATTTATCTGAGAGAGAGGGGGAAAGAAAGAGAGAGATGAGAGATAGAAAAACAAAGAGAGAGAGAGAGAGAGAGGGAGTCAAAGAGAAAGGCCTGAACAGAGAGAGGCATATGGAGTGAGAGGTAGCGAGTGAGACAGATACGCAAACACTCATGTGCACAAAAATACACTGGAAAAATAGGAATTCTCCCAAAGGTCAAAAATCAATATTGCAAGGGGTAAGCAAAAATGGAGCAATTCTTGAATGGCGTCATCTTGGCCTCCCAAAACTGATCATTGAAAGAACTGATGATTCTTTTCGTTCAGGCACAACAAATACTCATGGGATCTCAATCCCTGCAGGTCGATGACTTCAGAGTAGCTGATATTCACCTCCAGCTGTGGGCTGGCTCTGGCTGCAAAAGGGCTGCTGTGCTCCTTTCGTTGGTGCCTCGGCTCTGAAAGCCCACAGCCAAAATAACTTATTCTTTCTTAACACATTGTTTCAGTGGCTGGAATTCACCCATAATTGCTCTAATTGCGCTAGCATGCTGGTGAAATGGAGCCCTGGCCATCGACAAAAATGGCGGGTTTTCATGCCATAACTTCCCAAGACCACTTTATTATTTATGCATAATAAACACATTGTTTCCAAGGTGGCAGAACTTCGATTTGATCACTCAACATTAAAGCGCTTTTGCATCACCCTGGCCGTTGCCTTTACAATGTAGCCCTCAGCAAATCGCTGATCACCACCAGCTCACCACCTCTGTCTGGGAGATAAGGCCAATAAAGGTAAAATGCCTGCAGCCACCCTCTTAAATGATGGATCCCTCGAGATACTGCTGGAGGGCAGCCGGGATGTGCCCTACCATCTGGAGGATGGGCATCAATGTCACAAACCCAGACTGGGCAGCGCTCACAGCATTGGTCAGGGCGAACGACCTGCAGATAAAATCAACCACCAAGAGTCACATAAGTATGAATGATCTTCTCTGTCCCTCCAGTGTAAGTCATTCTTTCCTTCACGCATAACACACACTCACAAACCCATCACTCAAACGCAAGGCCCTCACTCACTGCCAGTGCAAGGGATGGCGACATTGACTCTTTCACACAGGCCGCCATTGTCTTCATCCCGCACATTGGGCCACTCACCACCCACACATACCAGGCATACTTGTCATCTGGCCTGGCAGGAATCATGATACACCCTCTTATCTCTATCCATGATGGACAAATTGGATCACAACAGGAAGGCTAGATCGCAGACAGGAACGTATTGCTGGACATCAACATTCTGATGGAATTGGACAACAGAGGCATTCAACTGGGCAGTTATAACTGGGACCACTCTTGTGTTAACGATGAGGTCAGCAATGATCTACCAAGTGAGGATCCAGGAGTGCAGCATTCATTAGCAAACACTTCTGTGTGTGATGTGTCCTCTATCATATGCCAATATCATGCACTGATTATTTCCCCTTGTTTTCTCAGGCACACCTGCGAAACGGCCGACGGATTCCAGGTCCCAGTGCCCCCATACAGCTCCGTTGAAAAGTCTGAGGAGGAGTCTGAAGGCACCCTGCCTAAAGTTGCATTAGAGCGCTCATCCACGCCCTCTGCCAGTGTAGAGACACACGACTCCATGGGACGTAGGTTTAGAGAAGCCTCGGGATCATAATCTGATGACAACTTGCCCCCTCCATAGCAGGTGGAGGCACGGATTTCCCTGGTCTCCACACACGGAGTTCTGAAGCCAGAAAGTTGTTGAATACGAGTCAGATGTTGAGCAACTGGACTTGGTCATATCACAGAATTGGAGCTGCAACGGTAAGCCAGCCAACATCAGAAAGTAATGTCGGCTGCACTCCTCAAATTGTAATGCATGATGGAGGAGACCATCCATCTCCAGGCTCATGTAGGAGCACCGGCATTGCAACATGCAGTGTCCAACACTGGCATTATGGCGTTTGCCATGGAGACCTTGGTCCAGAGCATCTACTCATGCAATGCTGCATGGGCATAACTATTTTGCTGCTGCCATAGTTAGCATCCAGCAGACCGTACATAAGATGGGTCCTCGGATGCATGATCTCAATCCAGCTGCCCCTCCCACTCACTGAGTCAGCAAGGGTTTCTCGGGCACACATAGGGAGGAAGGTCAGCATGTGCACGCTCCGGGGCCATCCAACCAAGTGACTCAGCGAATGACAGGCCCATGTGCCTTCCCTCTTCCTGTAGACTATACAGGTCCAGCTGCACAGGTCGAGCAGGATGCCACTGTCCCACAGCAGGGCGATGAAAACAGACAGGTGTCCTGCAAATCTCGGCCTCTGAGAGGACCGAAGCCAAAGTTTTCACAGCCAGAGCGTCACAGTCAGCATGCAGTCTTTAATTCCGGGATTTTGCTCCTGAAGCTGCCTGACCAGTCGCTCTCTCCTCCATCTTAAACGGTCCCTGTCGGCCATCAGGCGTGCTGCTAAGTAACCAGGATTCATGTTCCTGACATGGTCCTCCTACAGCATGAAAGAGAGCGACACGTGGTAATCATCGCTGGTCCTTTAGTAAAAACCCATAATGCTTCCCAGAAAGTGCTGGTCACCCCTCAGAATGCCAGGGAGGATTGCTCTGCCTGGGTGCCTTGTCAACATTCGGCATTGGGGACACTGATACAAACAATGATGCTGAATATGCAAGGAGCTGACAGCGCCTCCAGCAGTGACTGCTACATGACCAGTGTTGGCGAAGAGATTACACAACGTGTGAAGTCCAACTGTTGTGCAGTGCAATGAATTGCTGGCGGATTTGAAACCAGTGCCGGTTTGTGTGGGGGTCAGTTGGGGGGGGGGGGGGTAATACATGGAACGGCTGATGGCACTTTCGAGCCTCTTGGATCCTTAAAGGCGCGGGTAGGCAACCTGAATCAAATAAAATCACACTCGCTACAGCTTCTCGTTGACCGATGGTGAGAAATGCAGCCCGTTAGCGGTAGGCTAAGGAGAAGATCGCGAACTGCATTCATGCCATCTTGAAGTGGACCCCACCATATTTTCCATGCCCACCACATATCACACCCGCCGTCAGTGGTCTCAGAAGACTCCACCCAAAATAAGTCACTTAGTGAGAGTAGAGGCTGCAGTTGGAGCTTTGGATCAAATCGCTATCTAAGGAATTGATTACATCTTGGGCTATGAGACAGCTGGCTCAAATATATTAGCCTCACCGAGACTGTTATAACACCAACTGGAACTGAAAGTAGCTGAGGCGCGATTTGAGCAATATCCTGGGTTGTTTCTTGACTGCTTCATGACTAGATCTCAGCCCCGCAAAAAAAGGAAGCCTTAGAAGGAACTGGAGCAAACTGAAGAATGTAATTAGAATAGGCATGACATTTTGGTCCATCTACTTTAGTAGAAATGCAACAGGCTGATCCTCAGTTGAGAGAATATGCTATAACACCCTATCAGAGCCTGAATCAGAATCAGTACCTGAGTGTTATTATTTAACAATGCTCTGCTAATGAGGAAAGGGAGACCACCTCAAATATGAGCCAATCGGCACTTTACAATAGTTCATCTGGTGGACGTTCCATCACGAGTTGCTTACGGTGTTCCAAACACAGGCTAACATGCTGAAACATATTTTTTTCCCACGGTTTCATAAAGGCGTTGTTAGTTTCTGCCAGACATGACATACATGCTAATAGTGGGGAAGCCAGAATCATCAATTCAAGTGCATCCTTTATTCAGTCCAATACCAGCTTGTACAGAACCATTTAGCACTTCCTTAATAGATTGTTTTGGACCCCCAGCTAAATCAGAAGTGGGAAACAGTGTGTTTCAAAAATTATGGTAGCTCTAACAAGATTTCCAGTGGCAGTGCATTTCAGGAAGATAATGGTGAAAATTGTAGGGGGAAAGCGAGTTCATTTCTTTAAAATATGTGGATTTCCTCAGGAAAATTAATCAGATCAAGGCTCATATTTTATGTCACAGATATTCAAATAAAAAATGAAAAGTTTGGGAGAGGGAAAAACTATTTTCAGCCTTCAGCGTTTTATTCACAGTTATAAGGAACTTTAGCAAAATGAAATCCAACTTTAAAGATGACGATTAAAGTATATTGTCAATGATGGTCCATTTTTGTGATAGAGTCCTTCGATTGGTATTTCTAAGGGACGCCCAGAAGGAGTCCACAGCATTCAGTGCTTTTGACCTGATAGTTGAGGAAGTGGCGCGAGATCCAGTGAAATTAATTAAAGGGAAATTTATCAACCAAAGTTCCGAGGCGTCACATTTGACCAACGTGACAAACTGCTGGGAAAAACTAACCAAGCCCTGTGGGTCGGTCAAAAAACATGTAAAAATAGAAATGCACGACAAACAATAGAAGCAGGTGCAGATATCTATTCCAAAACTCGAAGTTATGTTGCTGGAGGAAATGTTTGAGTTTGGTGACTTTTCGCTAGTAAAAAGAGAAAAGCAAGGTTCATCGGCCTTTACCAAGTCACAAAGAAACTCAATTCTGTGAATGATCTAGTGAGCACTCCAATCAGGGTGAAATTCAACTGAATGTTTCCCGTCAATATGTTAAAGCCAAATAATGGCTGGGAAGGTAACCAGGAGAGGAATGTGTTTGCATTAGTGAAAGGAGAAAGGGGAGGAATTAATATCTCAAACCATTTGGAGAATGAACCAGAAATCGGAAATTCTAAACTCAACTCTCCAGTGGTTACATTGTACAGTTCAGAGGCCGTTAAAATTTAGATAAGAGCATAAGAAATAATAACAGCGGTAGAGCAATCGGTCCCTTGAAGCTGCTCCACTATTCAATAAGACAATATTTGATCTTCCAGTGTTTCGATTTCCATTTAGCAATTTAAGCCAGATAACCCGTGATGCCCCTGCCATATTACGCTAACTTCCAGAAAATAGTTCCGAGATGTCTTATGAAAGTTATTAAAAACTCATGAAACTCATTGTACAGATCGACCAAGGAAAATGGCTTTGGCCTAAAATGTTGCAATGTTGGGGATGTCACCAAAAAAGCAACATCTATCAGGCTTCTTCCAGGGATGTTAATCTAAGCGAAAGAAGCAATAAAGTTTATGTTCGACGATGACATTATTCAACCGATTCACAGTACATGGAGCTTACCTCTTATAAAACCACATAAACTATATGGGTCAGAATGATTGTGTGTAGTTTGTGGCAACGTTAATGCAATCACATACGCGGATCCA
This sequence comes from Isurus oxyrinchus, assembly GCA_026770705.1. Classification (NCBI taxonomy): domain Eukaryota; kingdom Metazoa; phylum Chordata; class Chondrichthyes; order Lamniformes; family Lamnidae; genus Isurus; species Isurus oxyrinchus. Next base: position 1,374,977 of record JANJGN010000056.1, on the reverse strand, counting down.
TATCTTATTCCAGGATTGGAAAACTGTACTGAAAAGATTGGGCAAGCAAGTTTCCTGCTAAAAGAAATGATTTATTGTAGGGGTACTGAAAAGTCCCTTTAACAGAAGTGGCCAAAGAAACAACAGATTTTGCAAACACGAATGGGTATTTTAAACGTAATTTCATGTCTTTCGGAATGAAGAATGCAACAGTAACATCTCAATGATTAAGCGAACGCGTCTTTGAAGGATTATTTAACAGTGTTATACATATAGTGAGAAGTTTGTTGTGTTCCGCTGAGCTTGGGGGGAATTTATACAATTGAATGATGTGTATGGTCATTTACAAACATACAATTTAGTCATCAAATTTGCATAAAGTGAATTTTCCAAAACGAAAGTGATTGATTTGGGCCAAATTTTGGTGAAAACGCATACTGATCTCCAGAAAAGCGAAAATATGGGTAATCCAGGATTGACAGTGCTTAAGAATAATGGAGCGATGTTATGGTCGCTTGGCATAAATGCATTTTATAGGACGTTTGTCCTCAATTTCACCTCGGTAAAGAAAAGCAAAAATATTTGAATGGACAAAGGATGGCCTAAGTGCCTTTGGCATCTTGAATGCTGTACTCACCACTCCACTGGCTTTAGCAGCATCACATTGTGTGAAGCCATTTAAACTACTTTTTGATGCTAGTGAGTGTTGGAGCATTTTTACCACAGGGCGACGAGACGGGAATTGAACGGCCAGTCTGTTAAGTTACTGGAAATGTACTTTTTTTTTACCAGGGGAAATATTCAGAAGTGAGAAGGATTACCTAAATATAGTGCTGGCTGTACAATATGTCTCCTCATCCAAACATTCTGCAGAAATTATTATTTTATAAGAATCAAAATCCAATATCCTTCCTAGAAAAGTTTCAGAATAAGAAACCAATACTATTTTGGTTGAGTTTAAGGCCACACCCTTCCAATGAAAAACTCAGCCATTTCGCTGGGAGTTACAGTGTAACAACAGATATTTCATCAAGTGCAAATATGGAGGAAGACGAACACCATAATTAAAATGGACTTGTATAGAATATGATTCTTATGGAAATACTTGCTTATTTGTTGTAAGAACATAATTACAGCTATTGTAAAAGCTGTAAGATGAGATAGATTTAGTGACGAGAGGAGATGCTAACGGGAAATGAAAATGCCTCTGAAAGCTACCTTTTCAATTCTTATCCTTTTGCGGGGTAAATGATGGGAACTCGATATTATTTTAGGCAAGCTACAATTGTATTTGTAATGTGAAGCCTGGGCTTGGTTTCAGTTTGGATTTTTGTGACATTTAGCCGGCCAGCCTGGGGCACTGTTTAAATGTATACATTTTAATGGCTGCATTACGAATCTTGAAATGAAGAGATTGGCTACTAAAGGTTTTGGTGATTTAGTGAAGTCACATCTAAGACAAGAAGTAGGAAATAAAACTGTGTTGTTGACTCGCAACTTGTGATCAGGCGGAGCTGCACAGATACATAAAGACTAGGAGCCTATGACCTTGTAGTTTCAGTTGTATCAGATTGCCAATGAGTCAAGACTTGACGAAAAGGCCTCAGTTTGTCTGCAACTTGGCATGATGCCAGATTCTTAAGGAACTCGTGGATAATCCTCTAACACTAAAGGAGAGGTGAATTTAGATTGAGTGTTCTGGATATCTAAAGGGATATACCAATTGTGCAATTGCTTCTAGTGAATGTTCAGGAGACCACTGGAAGATCTACTTCTTTACCACTGAACAAACGTTATCCTTGGTCCAAAAATAATGGTGCCTGGCCGCTGGGGTCCTGGGTTAATAAGGGCATTAGTAGGATGAAAGGAGCAGCGTGAGTTTCTGCCACTTATTTCGTGGTCTCTGTAATGAAAACTTACCAAGCGTTTGGTTGCCTGGTGTAATATGATCATGATTAATTACATCTTTTTTGTGAATCTTGCAAAGTCAAATCAGGCTCCTGTGAACCTCCTTCAGTAAGGAACCCACGCTTCCAAAATAAATGATTTTTCAAAATAGGTCATCAATCCAGATTCCATTCTGCTTTGGAACTCTGCTTTTATAAATAGCGTGGAACAATTAAAACCCTCCTGTCCTCGGATATCATTCCCAGGTGCATTTACATGTCATGGTCAGTGAAACCTCTATTCGCAGCCTTCCATCCCTTAGCGACCCACATACATCCGATCCACGCCAAGTAAATCTTCTACTATGTTGTGAGACAAAAATTGTTGGAATGCAAGGCGTTAACTGAACCGATTTGTTCAGTCCCTGTAATTAACTTCAATCTCCCTGGATCCTAATTGTGTCACTGGAGGGTTTCACAGTGCTATTTATACGGGGCTCATTTCAAAGTGCTGTCCCCTAATGTCAGGGGGACAGTCGCATTCAGCAGTCGCAAGGATCAACGACTCCTGAGAGGGGGAGAGAAAACATCAGAGCCTGAGAATAATAGATTGGAACGTGACAACAATGAATCAGAATCTTAGAACAAAATCTTGGAATTTTACAAAAATGGACAGGAGTTTATCCTCGGGGCTTTACTACCTTTCTCAAGATCGGATATCATTAGCTGTTAGGATCGAGGGAGTAATTTCGTTAATCCAAGTTGGTTACTTCCCCATCCTGGCTCTTGTTGGTGTCAGCGGTAAGAACCTATATGCAACAATCTGTTCCTTAAACCAGATTGACTGTATTACTGTTACTGTCTCTTACATTTCAGGAAGATGGAAGTCATTTGCTACTGTTCCCGTTTTAATGATCGTTCCATATCCAGTCGCTCCACCCGCCTACCGCACTACTATCTAAGCCTGAACCATAGTGTCTTCGACTCCCATGCTCCATTTTGCCCTGAGCTGATTTGTGAGCCCTCACCTTTTCTATCCTTAAGCCTGTCTTCTACCAGCTATTTAGTCTCACCCACTATCCTCGCTGCATCAACACATCACCCGAATGATCCCTCAGCTGTGCATTTGTCCAAGCCAGACTCGGCTATTAAAATGTTAATCTGGCCATACAATTGCTGCTACAAACGTTCTTAAAACATACCCCATACAAAACTCTAATCTTTGTAAACTTGCCCTTGCCAAATCTCATTCCACAATTATCCCTGTGCTCAAGGGCCAAGATTGCTGCCAGGTCTTTCAGTCCGTCAATTTCAAAATTCCCAATCGTGTGATTTGATCACAATTTAATCTCGCTTCTCCTATCAATCCCATGTCCAGAAACTCACACATGGTGTCCCGTGTTGTGCGGGGGTTTTCAATATGTTTGATGCATGTCTTTGAAACACTGGCTGTACCCGTCCACCGAAAGCTTGTGTTAATCACTCTCAGCTAAATATTTGTTAAAAAACACGAGGCACCCTTTCCAGTTTAATTGAAACGGGCCAGACATCTGACTGTCAGCTGAACGGACTTTGACTGACTACTGTTATTTCAAAACAAAAACAAAATTACCTGGAAAAACTCAGCAGGTCTGGCAGCATCGGCGGAGAAGAAAAGAGTTGACATTTCGAGTCCTCATGACCCTTCGACAGAAATTTTTGGATTTCCAGCATCTGCAGTTGTTTTTTTTTATCACTGTTATTTCAAAGTCCATTGAAGTGCTTTAGATGGTCTCCTTGGTGCTGTGCTGTGAAGGGCTGCATGAATTGAGAGAGGATAGAGTATCTATAGGCCCAACCTTGGAAGAGGTTTTGGGGATGTAGTTACAGTGCACCTGGACCTGTACCATGACGAGCGAAATGAGCGGAGTGAATAGGGAGGGGACCGTCTGTTAACATTTTTTTTGGGGGGAGAGGTGTTGCACTGCTCTAAGTACCCCTGGATTGTCAGGAACACTTACAAACCTACACCCAAAACATGTTCAGAGACGGATATAACTCTGACACAACAATAAGGTGCTACAGACCCGTGTCACCTCCTTCAACAGGACCTGGGGCCGCACACCAGGGTGAGGGAGCTGCTGTCTTTGGACACGGTGTTCACATGATCATTGAAAGTGTAATGGATTCGGAATAGTGCACGCAGGAGAATAGCTGATGTTATATTAATTATCTCCCAGTATGTTGTCTAACTATGTATTCATTAGCTGACAGAGAACATCTCTGTTGGGTGCCACGTTTGTACTTTTGCTCCCTTAATAGGGAGAAGCAGAATGATCGGTCCCATGGCCTCCCAGGGCAGAGGGATTCCAATGGTGTACGTAATTCTGCCGTGTCCCCATTAGAATGGACAGAGTTAAAGGCTCTGAAAGAATTCTGACTGAATTCACGTCCATTTGATGTATATTTATGCACAGTACATCACGTTGGTGAACATCCAATATCCTGGCGAGAACCACAGTACCTTCATTATGAAGCAGTCGGACGTTTCCAGCATCTCCGTAGCTCCATAGGGAAGCACACAGTGGCTTTTCATAGATGAAGGCTGCCCCGTCGGTACATGGATCAAAAGAATGCAACTTTGCCATTCCCTACCTCCAACAAAGCAGGTGAACATAACACCTCAATACCAAGAGTAATGGAGTCGCACAGGCCATTGTGGATCAGCCCGCCATTGTGGGAAAGAAACGCTTCTCATTCCTGAGCCATTGGGAGTGAACCCTCCCTTACACGCTGGAGCGGGTGCTGATGTTCATAGTGTTCTGCTGCATCCTTCATATCATCACCATCTTAAGGACACAGGCATTGTCACCAGGAATCCGGAGTACACTGCAGGAGAAGAGGAGATTGTGGTAAGATATATTCTGGATACTTTCGCCTTTGACAGGTTGTCTCGCTGTGCCACTAAGAAACCAGTTTGAACATAACTTCATTTTCTGAAGTTGTTCACAACGTAAAATTTAGTGTTTGGAGAATCGAAATCCAACACCAAGATCGAAGGACAGGGAGACTTTTGCTCATATTAGAAACACTTCAAAATAATATTTTTAAGAGACATTTTTGAAGATTTCAGGCATTAAAAGAGGCTGATAGGCTGTACATGTTGGTACATATCTTCAACACAGAGGCTCCATCACATTGTCGACTAAAAGCCAGATATTTAAAAACTCCATTTGTCTTCAATAACCGAGGAATGAAGACCTCAGTCCTGCAATGTTTACAACCAGCACATTAAGCACATTAAGGAATGAGCTGTTCCTGTTCTACACTCGTAATAACTTAAGTATGTGCAGCATTTCTGCAAATTATTATTTTTGTGTGAGGGTGTATGAGTGTTTGTGGTGTACATGATCATTATTAATTGCATTTCGTATTTTGTAAGAAATGGTCATTTATCCTTTAATTTGAAATGATAATTCGCAAGAAAGCTCTCTTCGAAATTCCTAAAATAACATCCTTGGAGAGAGGAAACATTCCATCACATAACTGCAGAGCCTTCCTGTCAGGAGATATGTTGAGCAAAATATTAAAATACCCCATTTCACTTATTTGCCTGAACGCAATCATCACCTCTGGCTGCTCTCACTCAAACACGTCTCCCCTCCCACTCATGAGTTCCAACATCACCTATGAGTACCACCCGTAATGGGCACGCTTGCCCACCACTCCATGCGCTGTTATCACCGCTACGTGCACCGATTATCCCCCGATTACTCCTTTCCTCCTTTGTCTCGCAAATATTCCCGCTCTCCCGCAAACTCCCATCTCCACCTTATTCCCACCTCCTTATTTTAACCATTCAATGTATCCTGCCTTCCACTATATCACAGACATTTTTTATACCTTGTTTCTGGACCATTCATTTCATTACACTGGAGGCTGCTGTAACACATCTCCATCGCATCTCAATTTTACTGGCAACTTTGGTACCAGAGTGATATAGCCTTTTATTATTTATTACCTTTCCTTGCAGTGAACCTTGTCACGATTGTGATACTCAGGCGCCGGAGGTGTGGCCTCTCCAATTGTGTTACCCGTTACCTGGTGGCCATGGCAGTAGCTGATCTACTGGTCATTATCCTGGACCTGATACTGAGGCATATTCCAATTGTGTTTGATAAGTATTTTTCTTTCCTGCGATCAATCCCAGTGTGTAATATCCATGCCGTCCTGCTTTATGCAGCCACTGACTGTTCTGTGTGGTTCACTGTCACTTTTACCTTGGATCGATTTGTGGCCATTTGTTGCCCGAAGCTGAAAACTAAATATTGCAGTGAGGAAACGGCAGGTGTGATTCTGGGAACCGTCATTGCACTGAGCTGTTCAAAGAACATTTTCTGGTATTTTTTGCTTACAGGTCAGTACTGGATGGTAAACTTCCCCTCGTTTTGTGGTTACAGAAAGGAGGTTCTGTTCAATCCTACCTGGGTAACAATCGAGTTCACCCATCACATTCTAACACCGTGTGTCCCATTTGTGCTGATCCTGCTGATCAATATTTTGACCATCGAGTATATTTTAGTGACCAGCAGGGCCCGCAAGAGACTCCGGCCTCACAGGAGTGGGCAAAGCCCCAACGACCCAGCGGTGGAGAATCGAAAGAAATCAATCATGTTACTCTTTTATATTTCAGCCAATTTCATCATTTTATGGGGAATGCTAATGTTGTTTTCCATATGGTTGCGGATGTCTGATTTAGGCTATAATTCCCTGTATCTAGATTTTTTTGTTATGGAATTGGGCTTCATGCTGCAGCTCCTTAGTTGCTGCACAAACACTTGGATTTATGCTGTGACACAGACTAAGTTCAGAAAGCAGTTGTGGAAAATGTTGAAATATCCTTTCACTTAAATTCTTACTTAGTTCAATGATTAGAAGAGCTGAATATCTGACATTTATAGGGCATTATTTCACATTTTCAGCAGGGGCTATGGGTCTGTCACTGGCAGAAAGAATCAATGCGAACTTCTTGAATTTTAACATTTAACTTAACCTTTTCAGCAGATGTGGCTGGGAGATGGGGTGGGGATTTTTGGGAGGTGGAAGTGGGTTTACTATCTGGAAGTATTAAATTGCTAGGAGTTTCATGAATTCTCTCCTTGAATTTAACATTGCCAGCTTGCACGGGGGAGTGGGGGTAGGATGGGGCCGCCTTGTACGTTCAAGGTGTCTTATCAAAGGAACAGAATCACGCAGCGCTGCCAATATTTTATCAGCTCGTTACTCAGTTTGAATGGAGGAAAATGTCTCTCACTGTGCGAACAAAGAAACCATGATTTTCCAGAATTAAATCATTTTATCTTATTTACAGCAGCGGGGGTGGGGAGATGGTGGTGGGGGGGGGGTGGGGGGGGGTGGTGTGGTGTGCGGGGGCAAGAGGAGGCCCTGAATGTTAATCACTGACCTACTTCTCCCATCCCATTGGACGAATGCAAAGACCATCCTCCCCAAGCCTCACACGGGAAGGGCAGGAAACACTTCTCAAGCCATTTCCACACTTCCATTGCCCACGAAACATGGCCATTATACTTCTCTCTTGCACTGAATGAACAGAAAATTAAGCCACTGATAGCCTACTTCCAAAATCGCCGGTGGAACCGTCCGCTGCTTCTCAGTGATTGGAAATGAATCATCCTTCCAACACGTGATTGGAAGCCGAAATGGAATGTCAGAGTGCAACGTGGTGCGGTCTCGTCAGAGGAGATGTGGTCACAGCGTAGATTTAGGGTAACCAACAAAGCAGTAAGATAACAAAGTGATAGTGAGGTAACAGTGGAAATCAGTGCATGGGCAAAACGCCAGCTCCCACTGAATGCTAGTGTTTACAACGGAAGTGGGTATCAATTCAGCTGCAGAAAGGGGGTGGCGTTGCAGGGGATTTGAGGTGTGTGTGTTGGGCAAGATGGCACAACTGGACCTCGATCTCCCTAAAAGAGATGCAGATTGGTGTAGAGAGAGAAGGAGAGAAAGACGCAGGTTGCTTAACAGACAGAGAAAGACAAAGAGAGGTTGAAAAATAGATAGAAAGAGTGTGACTGGGGGGAGAGAAAAAGGCTGATAGAGAGAGAGGTGGAAGCATAGTGCGAGGTGAACATGCTGGGCTGGTGAGCGGCAGAAAGACAGAGAGCGAGAAACAGATAAAGAGAGAACTGGAGTCTGGAAGAGAACAACAGTGAGAAAGGGAGAGACGTACAATAAGAGAGGGAGAGAGGGAGACATTGAGTGACAGGGCAGAGGACGTGAAAAGGACTTAAGAGAGGGATTGAGTGAGAGAAGGACAAAGAAGGAGTGAGAGACAGACAGACAGACAGATGTTGAGAAAGAAACAAAAACAAAATGTGAGATAACAGGAAGGTGAGAGGAAGAGCAAGAGAGGGAGAGACGGAGAGACAAATACACAGAAGTGATCCCTCAGCGGTGACCATACAAGTGTGCAGCACCCCCTCTGCCTTAAAATTTGACAGAGAAGAATGATTTCGTACTGACCCACCGATAGTGCAGCGCTCCATCAGTGCTGTCTACCTCCTTTCTCACCCTCTCTCTTCCACTCGCCTTCCTGTTACCTCTATTTTTGTTTTTGCATTTTTTTCTCAAAATCTCTGTCTTTCACTCTCTCTCTCCACTTGTCTCACCCTATCCCTCTCTTCAACGAACAGCATACTTCCAGTACTGATCTTTCGACAATGCAGCACTGAACCTGTTCCAACCATCCTGTAATTCATCTCTGCTCCAGCATTGATGCTTCTGACGGTGTCCTGCTCTCTCAGTACTGACTCTCTGGCGGTGCAGCAACTCCTCAGTACTGAAACACAGATAATGCAGTACAATTCTGTACTGGCAGTGCATCAGTGCAGAAATCCTTCAATGCTGCATTGGAATCTAATAAACTTACAGTATTCCACATAACAATAGTTTCTCAAAAGATCTATCATCTAGTTAAGGTAATCTGCCAGGAAACGTGCAATGTCAGAAGGGTAACCTGTCTGAAAGTGCTTTAGGAGAAGTCACTAGACTCACTGCAGTGAAAGGTAAACGAAACCGTGACCCCGTGCTGCTATTGGGACGTTGAACATATCATTCTGCTCGATCAGAGAGCCATCTGGTAAAATTGGAAAGCAACATTCGAGCTGCGGGTTTGATGTCAGGCGGGTTGGAGTCGATCCCTGCTCTCAGTCAGCCAAGGACCGTTTTTCACAATAACATTGTCAGGAGAATAACGACACTAAATCAGACTACTTATCACTGTCCCCTTTTGAACATCAAGTGAGCTAATCCCATATATGATGTCTCCCGGTAGCATTTCATTGACCTTCGATAATGACCATCACAGGCTAACCAGCTTTTAGTGACCGGGGAGGGGAGGGGGCGCTTTATTTTCGCGCTGTTGCCGTCCTCTGTGCCGCTTTCTGGTCATCCTTAATGTCCCAATGGTGACTTTTGTGAGGATTTCTGGAGAGGGCAGCCGTGGATTATCCCTGTAAAATCAGATTTGGAACGGTTTCCTTCTGTCATGATGCAGAGAATGGTGACTGTCTGTCCTTTCAAATCGACTCCAGTCTCCCGATGAGGAATATCCGAGGGTGGTTGCCGTCCTTTTCTTTAAATCATTTCAAGCATTAAAAATAAATGGACGTATATGTATTCTTGTGCCGTGATCGGCTGCTAATTCATATCGATTTTTCCCTGATAAATGAGGTACATGTTAGGGTTGAATGGAATTGGGAGCGCCCTAATGGCCAGGATATGAAAGAAATTAAAATGTGGGAGGCAGACATTCAGAAAAATGCGGTGTCCTCCAAATCAACAAACATGAGTGACTGTGACAACCCAGGATCTGTTCTGCAGCCTCAGCTGCCAGTTCAGTGAAATGCACATGAAACCCTGATGCAGCAACATGGAACTTTATATCAAAGATTGTTGATGATGCTCAGTGAGATGGTGACTAAATTATTGAGATGTGTGTGGAAAATTAGTAAATTGGTTTTAATGATTAAACGGTTTGCAAATCTTTGAGAGTAAAGGCAAAGTCTGAGAGAGTGGCAGCCATTCACCCACGCCATAATTAAAAAGTAGTTTATTCTAGGAATGGTCATCAACTAAATTAAGGGTGATGTCCCCGTGGCTAACTCAGAAAGGCACGCGTTTTATACCTGGAAAGGAACGGTGCACAATTAAGCCAAGATTGGCATTAGGCCAGAAGGCTGAGAAAATGTAGGCACATGCAAAACAGTTTCCAAACAAAATTCAGTTGGAGACATTAGCACATGCCTGGCAAGAAATGTGGCAACATACATTAAAAGAGCCTTCAATCACACATGAAACAAAAGAGGAACTAAATGTTAGTCACATCCTGGATGAGACTTGGGCATTAAGCATGGGGGACATGGAAATGGCAGCTGAATGTATTTTAAACAGTGAAAGTGCCATTCACTTAGCACCAATCTGCTGAATGCATTTTAACCAGTACACAATTATCAACACTCTGCTGAATGTATTTTAAACAGCACTAAATCTCATTCACTTCTCAATGATCTGCTGAATGTATTTTTACCAGCACTAAATCTACTCACTTATCAACACTCTGTTGAATGTATTTTAACCAGCTCTAAATCCCATTCACTTATCGATACTCTGCTCAATTGATTTTAACCAGCAGTAAACCCATTCACTTATCAAACACTCTGCTGAATAAATGTTACCCAGCACTAAATCCACTCAATTATCAACACCCTGTATGAATGTATCTAACCAGCACAAAATCACATTCCTCGTCGGGGAATCTTTTCCATTCGCATATGTTAAAATTCGTGAATTATTTTACTATAGATATCCTGACTATATATGTTAACGGGCCAAATTTATGCTGATGAATTAAAGTTACTGCACAAAGATGTTAATTTATGGGGTGAGTCAGTCCATGATCAGACAGCAGTTAAAGACTGTCGTAAAGTATCGGATCTACATATTATTCAGAGACTCAGCCAATCCGGGAGCTCCGCCCGCTGTCTGACAGGTAGCACAGTCAGGCTGGAGCTTCACCCAGGGACTCACAAACATTACCCAAAACCACCATCTCAAAAACCAATCTATTAATTCACGCACCCCACTGTTGAAAGCCACCTCATCCAATCGGAATGCTTGACCAGGTGAACCACGATTCACTCAGCCTATTTGCTATTTCGTTGACATTCGCCTGACATAATCAGAGAAATCCGCCCGGTGACCGACACCTACCTCAGCCAATCAGGGAGCAACATTTGATGGCTAATGGACGTAACAGCCAATCTGGGAATTCATTTGGTAACTCGGGGCCTTCTTCCCCAATCAGGAAGCTGTTTTCGGTGCTTCCTGGTCGCTACAGCTGATCAGCAAGTCTGAGATAGAGGCTGACATAGATAAAGTACACTTGGCTGCATGGATGATCATATCTGCAGAATGTGGCACCATTTCAACGCGCTTGAGAACCGGGTTTTGGAGCTCAACAATCAGCTGGATACACAGTTGTGCACTCCGGTGCCCGAGACTTATATGGATAGCATGTGTTTTTTATTTACATGCAGTCACCACACAGTTTAAGGTCGTGCTTCAGACAAGGAATGGGTGACCAAAGTCAGAAGAAGGGAAACAAGCAAATAGTCAGGAAAGGCACAGATTCTGTCTCTTTTAAGAATGGATTGTTACTTTGTGTTGGAAAATGGTGAAAGGGTTTATTCCTGCAAAGTCTGGTGGGTGATGAAAGCGAGGAACAACAGTAGTTTAGGTCAGAGTCAGGCGTATCAGCGGCCACAGGTGTGACTCTAGGATGGTGCGTTAGTTCTCTGGAACCAGGGTCAAGACTGTCATTTTACTGCTCCAAGGAATTCTGAATGGGGAGGGCGAGCAGCCAAATGCATTGGTTCATATGCGTTCTAAGTACCAACAGTGATGGGGACCTGCAACAAGACTTCAGGGAGCAAGGTGGCAGCTTGAAAAGCAGGGCATCAAAGATTGTAATTTCTGGAATAATTACGATGCTGCGTGCTCTCTTGCCCACATGTCTGTCCTTGGCCTTCTGCATTGTTCCAGTGAAGCTCAACGCAAACTGCAGGAACAGCACCTCATCTTCCGATAAGACACTTTACAGCCTTTCAGACTGAATACTGAATTCAACAACTTTAGATCTTGAACTCCCTCCTCCATCCCCACCCCCGTTCTGTGTCTTCCCCCTCCATTTTTTCCAATAATTTATATAGATTTTTCTTTTTCTACCTATTTCCATTATTTGTAAATCTATACCTTTTACGCCCTGTTAGTCTTATTTCATCCCACCTCCACTAGATATGTACCTTGTGCATCCTACCATCCATTCTTACTTAGCACATTATTTTAGGTAATGTCACCACCTTCAACACCTCTTTGTTCTTTTGACTGGGACAGCTTTTGATTATCAGCATCTATTACTGCTTGCTTGTCTCTACAGCCACACCCTGCACGCACATCTCTCCCCCATCCCCACCCAGTACCGTGCCCACGCCCCAACATTAAACCAGCTTATATTTCACCCCTCTCCTAATTTTACTCAGTACTGTTGAAGGATCATGACGACTTGAAACGTCAAATTTGTTCTTCTCCACCAATGCTGCCAGACCTGCTGAGTTTTTCCAGGTATTTCTGTCTTCTTTTTGGATTTTCACCTTCCACAGTTTATTGATTTTATCTCTAAAAATTTTGGAGATGAATTTAATTTCTGTATCCCCTGATCCAGATCTCCAGCCTATAGTAACAATTATATTTTGGAGATGAATTTAATCCCTGTATACACTGATACAGATCTCCAGTTTGCATGAGCAGCGATGTGTTGGACGGGCATATGAATCTTGTCTCTACTTATCCAGATCTCCATCCTGGTGTAGCGTGGGATGTTGTGGGGTTGAACGTGAATACTGTAGCCACTGATCCAGATTTTCAGTCTGGAATCAGCAGCCAAGGTTGGAGATGGACTTCAATCCTCTTTCCATCGGTCCAGGTATGCAGTCAGTGGTACATGGGTTGTTGCGCAGAAAGTTTTGTATCCTGTACGCATTGGTCCAGATCTCCAGTCCGCAGTCTTTGGCATGTTGCTGAGGTGAATCTGAATTATGTACCCACTGATCCAGATCTTTAGTCTGCAGCTCATACGATGTTGTATAGTTGTAGATGAATCCGATATCCACTGACTAACTTTTCAAGATTCCCCTTCAGGAAATTGGTGCCAATACGTTGATGGTTTTCTGATTTAATCAAAAATAATGGACAGCTCAGATTTCTGTCTGCACTGCATTATATACTCCATCAAAACCCTCCCACCAATAACTCAGCGTTAAAGTATTATGAGGGACCTAGAGGCAGAGAATGGTATGAAAATCTTCCCATGTGCACAGAGGCCAATCTCCAGGTTAAATAGATTCAATGAAGCTGTTGGAAAAGTTACACTGAAATGTAATCCTTTTTTTCATGCAATGTCTCGTTGCAGTTTGGAACGCATTGTCTGAAAAGGGACTAGAGCGAGAGACACTCTCACCTTTACAGAAAAATAACTCGGTTATGAAATAGAAATGCAGTTACTGTCAATGGCAGAACGAGTAAAACATTTTGTGACTGGAAATTTAATCTGTAAATCATTGAATGTTTACAAGAGAAAGGAAGGCCATTCAGCTCTTCACATCTGTATTGGCTGCCTGCAAATGTTATACATCTAGTCCCAGTCCTCCGCCCTTCCCCTGTAGCCCGGTAAATATTCCCCTTTCAAGCTCAAGACCAATTTCCTCTTGAAAACCATGATCAAAACTCCCTGAATCACATCTGAGACCATTCCCGCAGGTTGAATTAATTCCCCCATCCTCACTTTCTTCCCACTTTTTAATAAACCGTTCCCTCGCCACTTAGCGTATTAAACTGTTTTCCAGGCCGCTGGCTTTTAAGATTCTGTCTCTGCCCAGGGTTTCCTAATCTAAGTCTCCTTCATGCATTTATAAAAACACACGCTTGCCCAGGGGTTAAATAACTTGTGACATCTCCCCGGCGTTATTACCCCCACCCACCACCTCGCCGCCCGCCCCCCCGCCCCGTTTGTCACCATTATTGTTACCATTTTTACCGCCAGCCTACCACCAGGCTACATTAGCGAACGCCCACTCACTGATATAAATCATCATTTTCCGTAGCCCCAGGCAACGCTGTTACTTATCAGCCCCTCACTTGAGATTAAAGATCCAGCCCCCAATTTCCACAGCTTTCAAATAGTTTCCTCTCTACAAGGTCCACAACACTGCCTCCTCTCTCCCAGTTTTTATTCATGAGAACAATCCCATCGTGGAAAACTAATATGGGCCCCTAACCAGCATTCCTAAATCAGCGACCGTTACCTGGTTTTCTTTGTAACACACGTGAACCCAGCGCAGTTAAGTTAATGCTCCCATAAACTGAATATATTGATCCATATTTTCTTCCTGAGTTTGAAACAAGGGACAGGCCCAATGGCTAAATTAAGTTGCTGCTCTTCTTTATTTCTTTCTTTCTTTCTGTCTTTCTTTCTTTCCTTTCTTCTTTCTTGCTTTTTTGCTTTTTCATTTCTTGCTTTCTTTCTTAAGCAGTGTTCACTGCACGTTTCATCTGGGTCTGCACACTCCTGTTCCCTCTTCCCGGGATTTAATAATCCACCCCCTGGTCCTTAGTTTCATTTACCACCACCACCCGCTACCCAAAACCATACCATCCACCACCCACCACCCCCCTCCACACAGACCCCTCCACCGCCCCACCCCCACCACCCCCCCCCCCCACCACCACCACCACCATTGGCGCCTAGGATTAATAAGCCCAGCACCCTCAAGGGCTTATTAACAGATTCTGATCGCCTGGGTGTGTTTAGAGACTCATTGACCAACACCTCCTGCGCATGTGTTCTATGGAACTCTTCCCTCAACTCAAATTACAGGTCAAGTACCATCTCATTCCCCAAGGACTATTGAACCGTCAGTGGCCCCTGGCCTACAAACCCGTCCTTTCCTTTTGAGCATTTACAAACCAATTCACTCGGCCCTGTTTACAATAAACTCAAACCTCCATGAAGTTAATTAACTCTCTCCCTAGCGAGCCATATTTAAACTTTCCCTCTTCAAATGCTACGATCTTGCTAACTAATTTATAATTCTCTTCCTTAGAGCGATAGTGGTGAAATTATTCTGCAACCGTCCAAATGCTTTCAAATTATTGCAAATTGTTGTGTCCAGTAATGAAAACAATAGCCTCCTTGAGGGCTTGATGTTATGTATTTTAGAAATCCATTTAAACCATATTTTACCGAATATCTAATATTTCTCGTGATATTATTTTATAGGTAGGTTAATATTGGGTTTTAGATAGTTTCAGTGTGTTTGTGAGATTTAAGTTACTTGCAGACAGCAATTAAATTACTAAGTCTGGAGGCCTTGAGTCAACAAAATTAGGAAGTTTTGTAATGCAAAATATGTAAACGTGGCTGAAGAGTTGGAATGTGAGATGTGTAGAGTCTGCATTTTAGTTAAATCTGGGTAGTTTGAATTTCATAGAGGATGTAACACCTAGACCGTGAAGAATAGCAAAGAGGTGCATTTATTTTGTTTTCAAAAAGGTTAACAATAACATTAGCACAATGTAATGAGTTTCTGTACGGAAAAAAGTAATGTTCAACAGATATTTGGGGAAAATGAAATTTTCAGTTAAAGGGAAAAACATATAACAAGGATCTGGAACTTTGCAGTTAGAGGAGGCAATGAAAAATCTAACATAATTGGGAAAAGCCCCCATCGTTTGAGCATAAGGCTGCTGTCAACTGAAATCCAAGCTGTGAAAAACGCCACTTTGAATTATTCTGTCCAGGGTGATGTGTGACTAGCCGGGATGTGTTTCTTGTTTTACTGTTGCCTTAACGAGGGTGTAAATGGAAGCCAAATTAATTAGGCATTTTAGGATTTATTATTGTGTTAATTTGTAAACCTATGCATTTGCTTTTAATCCCAATTGCTGTTATTTCATGTTTAATTTAGTTTACCGAAACCTTTATGAGCTTATTAACCCTCAATTCAGGGCATACATCTCGAAATAAATACATATTGCCAAATCGTTGTGACTGCTTTGGTGAGAGCATAAACACAATCATTTGATGTATAAAAGGATGTTGACTTTGTTCTCAAACGACGTTTCTGATAACTTGAAATCGTTTCTTTACTGTTGGAGAGTGATCAAGGACACTCCACACATATCCTCATCGGCAATGATTGTGGAGCTCAGCACATCAGTGCCAAAAAATGGCAAAAAAATTTGCAGCCACATTCAGGTTGAAGTGAGGAGTAGATGGAACATTCCGGCCTCGTTCTTAAGATGGCAACACCGCAGGCGCCAGAATTCAGCCTATGTGATTCACATAGCGTGATATGAAGAAACAACTGTAGGGGCTGGATGATGCAAGAGGATATGGGTCCTGTCAGATTTCACCAGTTTGATTGGAGATCAGTGTCCCTGAAAAATCCTTCCTAGCCACGTTGTAATAGTACAACTAAAATACCGCCCTTTACGCGATAAGACTGTTCATTGACGTTCATTATGTGTTTTGTCTGAGCTCCAGCTTTTCGTTCAGATTTGATACAGACATGGACATTGGTGCTGAACTCATGATGTGATGCGAGAGCGACTGTTCTTCATATCAATACAACGTTTGTCATTTTATGTTAGCAGGGAACACAAGCAAAATTTGATTCAATACATGTAAGGGGCTGGGGGGAGTCTCTACTGATTGGAGTTATGCCGAGCACAAAGGATTTTTATTTTTGCAAGTCACCCACCTCAGCCTCTTGATATCACTGCAGGAGATGCTGAAGTCATAGTCCGGGACGCAACCACCTTAATCCACTTCATCACTGAATCTCTCTCCATCATGTGCTCAGAAAGGGTTTGGGTTTGGGGAGCGGGGGGTGGGGATAGCATCCACTCATATTTCCGCAAACTTAAGCAAAAGTTGCGAGTCAACAGATGCTGAAGAAATCTTTGCCTATGTGTAACTAAAAGGACCTGGGCAACACCCAGGCCTCTGCTGAAAACCGACAAGTTATATTTGCTTTACACCAGCGACAGGCAATGATCATTGACAATAAATAATTATCCAACAAACACTCCGTGTCATTTAGCCCGTCTCTCTTCTACAAGGCGCAAATCAAGAGTGTGATTGGAAAATACTACACTTGTCTGGATAAGTTATGTTCCAATAACATTCAACAATATTGACTAAATCTAGGACAAAGCACCCTGCTTGATTGACAGCAGTTCCGCTACCTTAACGATTCAATCAGTTTATCTTTTGCAAATTAATAGTTCTTATTGATTTCGAAGCTCATCGCCATCATGAACCAAGCTCTCAGTTAAATAACCTTATCTAAAAACTTAATTCTCAATTATGACTTTAGCCCCAATATCAATAACGAAGTTATTGCAGGGCCGAGAGGGGTGAGTTTACTTTGTTGTTTACAGTGCATAGTTCGAATTTGTGTGGGCTTTCAGTTTCATTCCTTTATTTGAGGTTTTCAGCTCTTTGACATATCTGATTGATTTATTAGCTCATTAAAAGGTCAACCACACTGAAGCATGTCTGGATTCACAGTTAAACGAGACCAGGTTACGATGGCAGAATTCATTCCATAAAGGGCATGAATGAACCAAATGTGCGTGTCTTGGTTTTTCATGACGTATGTGTGTGATTGCGCCTGTCTGTATTTTTCTATGTGCTTGCTTCTATGCGAGTGTGTGCCAGTGTATGTGATTGTGTGTGTGAGTGTCTGTGTATGTGTTTGTGTGTGTGTGTATGTGTGTGTGTATGTGCGTGTGTGTATGTGTGGATGTGAGTGTGGCCTGTACGTGAGTGTATGTGAGGTGTGGTGGAGCATGGGAATATACGTGTCTATG
This sequence comes from Isurus oxyrinchus, assembly GCA_026770705.1. Classification (NCBI taxonomy): domain Eukaryota; kingdom Metazoa; phylum Chordata; class Chondrichthyes; order Lamniformes; family Lamnidae; genus Isurus; species Isurus oxyrinchus. Next base: position 1,357,119 of record JANJGN010000056.1, on the reverse strand, counting down.
CGATATAGAGAGAGACAGGAAGAGTGAGTAAGATGATGAGTACATGAGCCTCTGTGCTTTTATTCTCTGTGTATCTGTGTTTGTCGCTCTGTTTGTGGATAGGGGTGAATTTGTGTGTGCGTGTGTATTTTTTCTGTGTGTGCATGTGCTTTGTTGCTGTGTCTCTGTGTCATTTTCATATGTAAGTGTTTGTTTGTTTGTGCCTGTACTTCTAAGTGTGTACACACGCATGTGTGTGTGTGTGCGTGTGTGTGTGTGTTTTTCTGGAGGCGGGCGTGTGTGTGTCTGTGTGTGATTATGTGTGTGTGTGTGTGTGTGTGTGTGTGTGTGTGTGTGTGTGTATGTGTCTGTGCGTGTGTATGTGTCTGCATGTGCGTGTGTGCATGTGTATGTGTCTTTCTGGGGTGGGCGTGTGTGTGTGTGTATGTGTGTGTGTGTGAATGTGTGTATGTGTGTGTGTGTGTGTGTGTATGTACGTGTGAGTGTGTGTTTTCCTGGAGGCGGACATGTGTTTCTGTTTGTGTGCATGTGTGTGTGTGTGTGTGTGTGTGTGTGTGTGTGTGTGTGTCTGTGTGTGCGTGTGTGTATGTATGTGTCTTTCTGGGGATGGGCGTCGGTGTGTGTTTCTGTGAGTGTGTTTGCCGCGGCTTTCCCTTTGCACTCCTCTCTCACTCATCATCACTTCCCCCACCCACTCTCCTTTCTCCCCTGTCATGGTCACATTACATCTCTCTGGAAGATGGATAGAGGAGGGTTTTGCATCTTGCTTGTAATGGGAATGTTAATGTATGGAGACATGAAATCGAACTCGATGGTCACGGGTCAGGAAGTATGCTTATGTTAGTAAAAATAATCTTTACAACTGACGTTGTGCAACAGATATATTTTGGAAACATTGAATAGCTGACATCATTTTTGAATATATGGAAGTCAGTTATTCTCAGAAAGGAAGAAACACTTGAAGGAAGATATGCCCATCCAAGAAAAAGAAGCAGAATGTTTGGAATCAGAGCTGGTGATAAAAAGAGGCTAACAAGTTCTACCTTTTGATATATTTCTTCATAACTACAATTTAGACTAATAACCATAATTTTGCAACGTCCATTTGTCTTCAAAAAGGAGAAAATCAAGTACCATCTTAAGGAATATAGTGAAGGGGCCTGTTTCTGTTCCAAGCTTCTAATAATCGAAGCGTATACTAGTTCCCTAGATTTCTAACGTGTGTGTCTGTGTGTTTGCGTTTGCATGTGTATGTCTTTGAAGAATGACATCTCGATACACTTCGTAAGAAATGCATTTTAATCATTTCCTTTAATTTTTTAACTTTACAAGAAAAACTACTTAGTCACTTTTCCTAAAAACTGCTGCACTGTAATGTTTAAACACTCCTTCCCAGAAATGCATCCTGTTGTAGTTAGCAGAGAAATGGGGAAAACATCCAGATCACACCCCTGTCCTTAACACAACCATCACCTCAGGTTCTTCCCAATCATACGTGTTCCTTAGTTCTCCCATCACCCCTGGGCCGCCCTATTATTGCCTGGCTCCTCCGTTAGCATTGGGTTTCAAAGTTACGTTTCAATCACTCCTGACTTTTCCGATCTCCAACAAAATCCCCCTGTGGTCCCCTGGGCCCAACATTCATCCTTTGTACCCTCATCGCCTCTAGCGCCCGCGATAATCCTGCATCCACTTCCTCCATCCCTTCAGCTTTTGCTGTTTTTCTCGGCTTCCTACAACTCGATCGCAAACCTTCCCATTTGTTATTTCAGGTTCATTTCTCACAATATATTACAGGCTACAATAACACATACAAAAACTCCTCAATTAAACGATTTGCTTCGACTCAGCCTGATGTATGATCTAATTGTTTATTTCCCGTCCAGGCAGCGAACTTTGTCATGATTGTGATCCTCAGGAGCAACAGATGTGGTCAGTACCTGGTGGCCATGGCTGTGGCTGACGAATGGTCGTTATCCCTGATGTGATAATAAGGCACATTCCATTCTTGTTTAAGGAACAGTTTTACTTCTGGAACTCCATCCACGTGTGTAATATCCACACCGTCTTGCTTTATGCAGCCACAGACTGTCCTGTCTGTTTCACCGTCACTTTGACCTTTGAGGGATTTGTGGCCCGTTGTTCCCTGAAGCTGAAAACTGAATATTGCAGTGAGAAAATAGCCACTGTGCTTCTGGGAACATTGATTGTGCTGAGCTGTTCAAATAACATTTTCTCGTATATTATGATAACAGTTGAATATCGGCTGATGAACGCCCCCTGGTTTCAGGGATTTCACATGGGATATCCACGAATCTCTGTTCTGGGTAGCAATTGAGTTCCTCCAACATATTCTAACATCGTGCTTTCCATTTACCCTGATTCTGCTGCTCAATGTTTTCATGGTAAAGCAGATTTTAATGTAAAGCAGAGAACACAGGGGATTGCAGGCTCACAGAAGTGGGATAATCCCGGCGATCCATAGATGGTGAGTAGAAGGAAATCTATGAATTTTCTGTCTGATGTCTCAGCCAATTTCTTCCTGTTATGTTCAATGTCAATTGTTTCTTCTATTTGGAGACTGATGTGGAATTTGTGCTATAAGTCTATGTATCTCTATGCTTTTGTTCAGGAATTAGGCTTCATGCTGCAGCTCCTGGGTGCTGCACAAACACTGGGATTTACAGAGAGAGCAGGCTAAGTTCATGGAGCATTTAAGAATATGCTGCAACATCTCTTCACCCCAATTATTTCAACATATTAAACAATAAAAATAAACAAATCACTGAGCGTTTCAGCAGGTTCTCAGTTAATTACAGAACCACAGCGGCTGGAGCTGCAGAGATGGAAGGTGTGGAGGGGGACACACATCCAGTCAGCCGTCCTCGCTCTTTTGCCAGTTCAACTGTTCATCGTGTAACAGCCTCACAATGATTGAAAGGAAGAAATATCAGTAATAAGACATCTCTTCCCTCTCATGGGAGCTTTGGCATCACAGAAATCCCTCACGCTGGTTGGAGAGAAAACCCCTGCCCTGGATGTGTCCCCTCCAAAGTGCACTTCCTACTGTCCAGCATTCTCATTCGTCACACTGATTCCAATTAAATTCAACAACATGGCAAAACTACCCTTTCATTTGTCAGACAAATTTCCATCACACAACCCCACAAATTCCAGCAAGAAGTGAGGGGCGAAGGGTCAAGGAATAAATCCCAGTTAATTTGGGAACTGAAAAGGAAAATTAGAGATACATTTATCTAAGAGAGAGAGGGAAAGAAAGAGAGAGAGAGAGAGAGATGAGAGATAAAATAACAAAGAGAGAGAGTGAGTGATTCAAAGAGAAAGGGCTGAACAGAGAGAGGCATATGGAGTGAGAGATAGAGAGTGAGACAGATAAGCAGAGAGGGAATGAGAGTACAAGACAGCAGAGGAGTGGCAGAGAGAGACATAGCCTGTTTCGATCAATTGGGATACGAGTGCAGTATATTTAACCCCACTACTCCACAGGTAATACCAATAGTTTAAAAGACAGATTCACACACTAAAATAGCCAATTGTTTACTTTTGCTACTGTTAGAATAAAAGAGACGTTAATCAAGCTTCGTTCAGTAAATAACAAGCATGTTTGTTAATTATAAGACCAGTCCTGTTAAATAGATAGGCAAAAATTGTTAACTTGCAGTATTGAATATGAAGTTATACTAACCACTTTTACAAGATACTCAAAGACTCTCTCTCTTTCTCTCTCTCTCTCTGACACTCACACACACGTTTGAGCACTTCCACGCACACACGCGCGTGTGTACATGCACAGAGACAGACACACAGACCAACAAGTGCAAACACAGGCACACACATTGACAGACAAGTGTGCACACACACATACATAAACACACACATGGATTAACACACACACACACACACACAGAAACACACATGTTAACACACACACACAGGCACACAAACGTATACAAATATACTCAAACAAACACACACACATTTGCCAGACAAATTCGAGCAGGAAGCGAGGGGCGAAGGGTCAAGGATAATTCCCAGTTAATTTCGGAACTGAAATGGAAAATTAGAGATACATTTATCTAAGAGAGAGGGGGAAAGAAAGAGAGAGATGAGAGATAGAAAAACAAACAGAGAGAGAGAGATGGAGTCAAAGAGAAAGGCCTGAACAGAGAGAGGCATATGGAGTGAGAGGTAGAGAGTGAGACAGATATGCAAACACTCATGTGCACAAAAATACGCTGGAAAAATTGGAATTCTCCCAAAGGTCAAAAATCAATATTGCAAGGGGTAAGCAAAAATGGAGCAATTCTTGAATGGCGTCATCTTGGCCTCCCAAAACTGATCATTGAAAGAACTGATGATTCTTTTCGTTCAGGCACAACAAATACTCATGGGATCTCAAATCCTGCAGGTCGATGACTTCAGAGTAGCTGATATTCACCTCCAGCCGTGGGCTGGCTCTGGCTGCAAAAGGGCTGCTGTGCTCCTTTCGTTGGTGCCTCGGCTCTGAAAGCCCACAGCCAAAATAACTTATTCTTTCTTAACACATTGTTTCAGTGGCTGGAATTCCCCCATAATTGCTCTAATTGCGCTAGCATGCTGGTGAAATGGAGCCCTGACCACCGACAAAAATGGCGGGCTTTCATGCCATAACTTCCCAAGACCACTTTATTATTTATGCATAATAAACACATTGTTTCCAAGGTGGCAGAACTTCGATTTGATCACTCAACATTAAAGCACTTTTGCATCGCCCTGGCCGTTGCCTTTACAATGCAGCCCTCAGCAAATCGCTGATCACCACCAGCTCACCACCTCTGTCTGGGAGATAAGGCCAACAAAGGTAAAATGCCTGCAGCCACCCTCTTAAATGATGGATCCCTCGAGATACTGCTGGAGGGCAGCCGGGATGTGCCCTACCATCTGGAGGATGGGCATCAATGTCACAAACCCAGACTGGGCAGCGCTCACAGCATTGGTCAGGGCGAACGACCTGCAGATAAAATCAACCACCAAGAGTCACATAAGTATGAATGATCTCCTCTGTCCCTCCAGTGTAAGTCATTCTTTCCTTCACGCATAACACACACTCACAAACCCATCACTCAAACGCAAGGCCCTCACTCACTGCCAGTGCAAGGGATGGCGACATTGACTCTTTCACACAGGCCGCCATTGTCTTCATCCCGCACATTGGGCCACTCACCACCCACACATACCAGGCATACTTGTCATCTGGCCTGGCAGGAATCATGATACACCCTCTTATCTCTATCCATGATGGACAAATTGGATCACAACAGGAAGGCTAGATCGCAGACAGGAACGTATTGCTGGACATCAACATTCTGATGGAATTGGACAACAGAGGCATTCATCTGGGCAGATATAACTGGGACCACTCTTGTGTTTACGATGAGGTCAGCAATGATCTACCAAGTGAGGATCCAGGAGTGCTACATTCATTAGCAAACACTTCTGTGTGTGATGTGTCCTCAATCATATGCCAATATCATGCACTGATTATTTCCCCTTGTTTTCTCAGGCACACCTGCGAAACGGCCGACGGATTCCAGGACCCAGTGCCCCCATACAGCTCCGTTGAAAAGTCTGAGGAGGAGTCTGAAGGCACCCTGCCTAAAGTTGCATTAGAGCGCTCATCCACGCCCTCTTCCAGTGTAGAGACACACGACTCCATGCGACGTAGGTTTAGAGAAGCCTCGGGATCATAATCTGATGACAACTTGCCCCCTCCACAGCAGGTGGAGGCACGGATTTCCCTGGTCTCCACACACGGAGTTCTGAAGCCAGAAAGTTGTTGAATACGAGTCAGATGTTGAGCAACTGGACTTGGTCATATCTCAGAATTGGAGCAGCAAAGGTAAGCCAGCCAACATCAGAAAGTCATGTCGGCTGCACTCCTCAAATTGTAATGCATGATGGAGGAGACCGTCCATCTCCAGGCTCATGTAGGAGCACCGGCATTGCAACATGCAGTGTCCAACACTGGCATTATGGCGTTTGCCATGGAGACCTTGGTCCAGAGCATCTACTCATGCAATGCTGCATGGGCTTAATTCTTTTGCTGCTGCCATAGTTAGCATCCAGCAGACCGTACATAAGATGGGTCCTCGGATGCATGATCTCAATCCAGCTGCCCCTCCCACTCACTGAGTCAGCAAGGGTTTCTCGGGCACACATAGGGAGGAAGGTCAGCATGTGCACGCTCCGGGGCCATCCAACCAAGTGACTCAGCGAATGACAGGCCCATGTGCCTTCCCTCTTCCTGTAGACTATACAGATCCAGCTGCACAGGTCGAACAGGATGCCACTGCCCGACAGCAGGGCGATGAAAACAGACAGGTGTCCTGCAAATCTCGGCCTCTGAGAGGACCGAAGCCAAAGTTTTCACAGCCAGAGCGTCACAGTCAGCATGCAGCCTTTAACTCCGGGATTTTGCTCCTGAAGCTGCCTGACCAGTCGCTCTCTCCTCCATCTTAAACGGTCCCTGTAGGCCATCAGGCGTGCTGCTAGGTAACCAGGATTCATGTTCCTGACATGGTCCTCCTACAGCACGAAAGAGAACGACACGTGGTAATCATCGCTGGTCCTTTAGTAAAAACCCATAATGCTTCCCAGAAAGTGCTGGTCACCCCTCAGAATGTCAGGGAGGATTGCTCTGCCTGGGTGCCTTGTCAACATTCGGCATTGGGGACACTGATACAAACAATGATGCTGAATATGCAAGGAGCTGACAGCGCCTCCAGCAGTGACTGCTACATAACCAGTGTTGGCGAAGAGATTACACAACATGTGCAGTGCAACTGTTGTGCAGTGCAATGAAGTGCTGGCGGATTTGAAGCCAGTGCCGGTTTGTGTGGGGGTCAGTGGTGGGGGGGGCGGGGGGGTACGGACGGACGGGTAAGACATGGAGCGGCTGATGGCACTTTCGAGCCTCTTGGATCCTTAAAGGCGCGGGTAGGCAACCTGAATCAGATAAAATCACACTCGCTACAGCTTCTCGTTGACCGATGGTGAGAAATGCAGCCCGCTAGCGGTAAGCTGAGGAGAAGATTGCGACCTGCCTTCATGCCGTCTTGACGTGGGCCCCACCATATTTTCCATGCCCACCACATATCACACCCGCCGTCAGTGGGCTCAGAAGACTCCACCCAAAATAAGTCAGTTAGTGAGAGGAGAGGCTGCAGTTGGAGCTTTGGATCAAATCACTAAATAACGAATTGATTTCATCTTGGGCTATGAGACAGCTGGTTCAAATACATTAGCCTCACCGAGACTGTTATAACACCAAGTGGAACGGAAAGTAGCTGAGGCGCGATTTGAGCAATATCCTGGGTTGTTTCTTGACTGCTTCATGGCTAGATCTCAGCCCCCGCAAAAAAAGGAAGCCTTAGAAGGAACTGGAGCAAACTGAAGAATGTAATGAGAATGGGGATGACATTTTGGTCCATCTACTTTAGTAGAAATGCAACAGGCTGATCCTAAGTTGGGAGAATTTGCTATAACACCCTATCAGAGCCTGAATCAGAATCAGTACCTGAATGTTATTATTTTAAAATGCTGTGCTAATGAGGAAAGGGAGACCACCTCAAATATGAGCCAATCGGCACTTTACAATAGTTCATCTGGTGGACGTTCCATCACGAGTTGCTTACGGTGTTCCAATGGCAGTTCATGCGTGTTTTAGGAAAACACAGGCTAACATGCTGAAACATATTTTATTTGCCATGGTTTCATAAAGACGTTGTTAGTTTCTGCCAGACATGACATGCATGCGAATAGTGGGGAAGCCAGAATCATCAATTCAAGTGCATCCTTTATTCAGTCCAATACCAGCTTGTACAGAACCATTTAGCACTTCATTAATAGATTGTTTTGGACCCCCAGCTAAATCAGAAGTGGGAAACAGTGTTTTCCAAAACTTATGGTAGCTCTAACAAGATTTCCAGTGGCAGTGCATTTCAGGAAGATCATGGTGAAAATTGTAGGGGGAAAGCTAGTTCATTTCTTTAAAATATGTGGATTTCCTCAGGAAAACTAATCAGATCAAGGCTCATATTTTATGTCACAGATATTCAAATAAAAAATGAAAAGTTTTGGAGAGGGAAAAAATATTTTCAGCCTTCAGCGTTTTATTCACAGTTATAAGGAACTTTAGCAAAATGAAATCCAACTTTAAAGACAACGATTAAAATATATTGTCAATGATGGTCCATTTTTGTGATAGAGTCCTTCGATTGGTATTTCTAAGGGATGCCCAGAAGGAGTCCACAGCATTCAGTGCTTTTGACCTGATAGTTGAGGAAGTGATGCGAGATCCAGTGAAATTTATTAAAGGAAAATTTATCAACCAAAGTTCCGAGATGTCACATTTGACCGACGTGACAAACTGCTGGGAAGGCCTGTGGGTCGGCCAAAAATCATGTAAAAATAGAAATGCACCACAAACAATGGAAGCAGGTGCAGATATCTATTCCAAAACTCGAAGTTTTGTTGCTGAATGAAATGTTTGAGTTTGGTGACTTTTCGCTAGTAAAAAGAGAAAAGCAAGGTTCATCGGCCTTTACCAAGTCACAAAGAAACTCAATTCTGTGAATGATCTAGTGAGCACTCCAATCAGGGTGAAATTCAACTGAATGTTTCCCGTCAATATGTTAAAGCCAAATAATGGCTGGGAAGGTAACCAGGAGAGGAATGTGTTTGCATAAGTGAAAGGAGAAAGGGGAGAAATTAATATCTCAAACCATTTGGAGAATGAACCAGAAATCGGAAATTCTAAACTCAACTCTCCAGTGGTTATATTGTACAGTTCAGAGGCCGTTAAAATTTAGATAAGAGCATAAGAAATAATAACAGCGGTTGAACAATCAGTCCCTTCAACCTGCTCCACTATTCAATAAGATAATATTTGATCTTCCAGTGTTTCGATTTCCATTTAGCAATTTAAGCCAGATAACCCGTGATGCCCGTGCCATATTATGCTCACTTCCAGAAAATAATTCCGAGATGTCTTATGAAAGTTATTACAAACTCATGAAACTCAATGTACAGATCGACCAAGGAAAACGGCTTTGGCCTTATATGTTGCAATGTTGGGGATGTCACCAAAAAAGCAACATCTATCAGGCTTATTTCAGGGATGTTAATCTAAGCGAAGGAAGCAATAAAGTTTATGTTCGACGATGACATTATTCAACCGATTCACAATACATGGAGCTTACCTCTTATAAAAGCACCTAAACTAGATGGGTCAGAATGATGGTGTATAGTTTATGGCAACGTTAATGCATTCACATACGCGGATCCATATCTTATTCCAGGATTGGAAAACTGTACTGAAAAGATTGGGCAAGCAAGATTCCTGGTAAAAGAAATGATTTATTGTAGGTGTACTGAAAAGTCCGTTTAACAGAAGTGGCCGAAGAAACACCAAATTTTGCAACCACGAATGGGTATTTTGAACGTAATTTCATGTCGTTCGGAATGAAGAATGCAACAGTAACATGGCAATGATTAAGCGAACGCGTTTTCGAAGGATTATTTAACAGTGTTATACATATAGTGAGAAGTTCGTTGTGTTCAGCTGAGCTTGGGGGGAACTTATACAATTGAATGATGTGTATGGTCATTTCCAAACATACAATTTAGTCATAAAATTTGCATAAAGTAAATTTTCCAAAACGAAAGAGATTGATTTGGGCCAAGCTCTGGTGAAAAGGCAAACTGATCTCTAGAAAAGCAAAAATATTTGAATGGACAAAGGATGGCCTAAGTGCCTTTGGCATCTTGAATGCTGTACTCACCACTCCACCGACTTTAGTAGCATCACATTGTGTGAAGCCATTTAAACTAGTTTCTGATGCTAGTGAGTGTTGGAGCAGTTTTACCACAGGGCGACGAGACGGGAATTGAACGGCCAGTCTGTTAAGTTACTGGAAATGTACTTTTTTTTTTTACCAGGGGAAATATTCAGAAGTGAGAAGGATTATCTAAATATAGTGCTGGCTGTACAAAATGTCTCCTCATCCAAACATTCTGCAGAAATTATTATTTTATAAGGATCAAAATCCAATATCCTTCCTAGAAAAGTTTCAGAATAAGAAACCAATACTATTTTGGTTGAGTTTAAGGCCACTCCCTTCCAGTGAAAAACTCAGCCATTTCGCTAGAAGTTACAGTGTAACAACAGATACTTCATCAAGTGCAAATATGGAGGAAGACGAACACCATAATTAAAATGGACTTGTATAGAATATGATTCTTATGGAAAATACTTGCATGTTTTTTGTAAGAACATAATTACAGCTATTGTAAATGCTATAAGATAAGATAGATTTAGTAATGAGAGGAGATGCTAACGGGAAATGAAAATGTCTCTGAAAGCTACCTTTTCATTTCTTATCCTTTTGCGGGGTAAATGATGGGAACTCGATATTATTTTAGGCAAGCTACAATTGTATTTGTAATGTGAAGCCTGGATTTATTTTCACTTTGGATTTTGGCGACATTCAGCAGGCCAGCCTGGGGCACTGTTTAAATGTATACATTTTAATGACTGCATTACGAATCTTGAAATGAAGAGATTGGTTACTAAAGGTTTTGGTGATTTAGTGAAGTCACATCTAAAACAGGAAGTAGGAAATAAAACTGTGTTGTTGACTCGCAACTTGTGATCAGGGGGAGCTGCACAGATACATGAAGACAAGGAGCCTATGACCTTGTAGTTTCAGTTGTATCAGATTGCCAATGAGTGAAGACTTGACGAAAAGGCCTCAGTTTGTCTGCAACTGGGCATGATGCCAGATTCTTAAGGAACTCGTGGATAATCCTCTAACACTAAAGGAGAGGTGAATTTAGATTGAGTGTTCTGGATATCTAAAGGGATATACCAATTGTGCAATTGCTTCTAGTGAATGTTCAGGAGACCACTGGAAGATCTACTTCTTTACCACTGAACAAACGTTATCCTTGGTCCAAAAATAATGTTGCCTGGCCGCTGGGGTCCTCGGTTAATAAGGGCATTAGTAGGATGAAAGGGGCAGCGTGAGTTTCTGCCACTTATTTCGTGGTCTCTGTAATGAAAACTTACCAAGCGTTTGGTTGCCTGGTGTAATATGATCATGATTAATTACATTTTTTTTGTGAATCTTGCAAAGTCAGATCAGGCTCCTGTGAACCTCTTTCAGTAAGGAACCCACGCTCCCAAAATAAATGATTTTTTAAAAATAGGTCATCAATCCAGGTTCCATTCTGCTTTGGAACTCTGCTTTTATAAACAGCGTGGAACACATAAAACCTTCCTGTCCTCGGATATCACTCCCAGGTGCCTTTACATGTCATGGTCAGTCAAACCTCTATTCGCAGCCTTCCATCCCTTAGCGACCCACATAAATCCGATCCACGCCAAGTAAGTGTCCTACTATGTTGTGAGACAAAAATTGTTGGAATGCAAGGCGTTAACTGAAACGGAGATAAAACAAAGGAAACTGCGGATGCTGGAAATCCAAAACAAAAACAGAATTACCTGGAAAAACTCAGCAGGTCTGGCAGCATCGGCGGAGAAGAAAAGAGTTGACGTTTCGAGTCTTCATGACCCTTCGACAGAACCAAAGTTCTGTCGAAGGGTCATGAAGACTCGTAACGTCAACTCTTTTCTTCTCCGCCGATGCTGCCAGACCTGCTGAGTTTTTCCAGGTAATTCTGTTTTTGTTAACTGAAACGGTTTGTTCAGTCCCTGTAATTAACTTCAATCTCCCCGGATCCTAATTGTGTCACAGGAGGGTTTCACAGTGCTATTTATACGGGGCTCATTTCAAAGTGCTGTCCCCTAATGTCAGGGGGGCAGTCGCATTGAGCAGTCGCAAGGATCAACGACTCCTGAGAGGGGGAGAGAAAACATCAGAACCTGAGAATAATAGATTGGAACGTGACAACAATGAATCAGAAACTTAGAACAAAATCTTGGAATTTCACAAAAATGGACAGAAGTTTATCCTCCGGGCTTTACTACCTTTCTCAAGATCGGATATCATTAGCTGTTAGGATCGAGGGAGTAATTTCGTTAATCCAAGTTGGTTACTTCCCCATCCTGGCTCTTGTTGGTGTCAGCGGTAAGAACCTATATGCAACAATCTGTTCTTTAAACCAGATTGGCTGTATTACTGTTACTGTCTCTTACATTTCAGGAAGATGGAAGTCATTTGCTACTGTTCCTGTTTTAATGATCGTTCCATATCCAGTCTCCACCCGCCTACCGCACCACTATCTAAGCCTGAACCATAGTGTCTTCGACCTCCATGCTCCATTTTGCCCTGAACTGATTTGTGAGCCCACACCTTTTCTATCCTTAAGCCTGTCTTCTACCAGCTCTTTAGCCTCTCACCCACTATCCTCGCTGCATCAACACATCACCTGAATGATCCCTCAGCTGTGCATTTGTCCAAGCCAGACTCGGCTATTAAAATGTTAATCTGGCCAGACAATTGCTGCTACAAACGTTCTTAAAACATACCCCATATAAAACTCTGATCTTTGTAAACTTGCCCATGCCAAATCTCATTCCACCATTATCCCTGTGCTCAAGGGCCAATATTGCTGCCAGGTCTTTCAGTCCGTCAATTTCAAAATTGCCAATCGTGTGATTTGATCACAATGTAATCTCGCTTCTCCAATCAATCCCATGTCCAGAAACTCACACATGGTGTCCCGTGTTGTCCGGGGGTTTTCAGCATGTTTGATGCATGTCTTTGAAACACTGGCTGTACTGTCCACCAAAAAGCTGTGTTAATCACTCTCAGCTAAATATTTGTTAAAAAAACACGAGGCACCCTTTCCAATTTAATTGAAACGGGCCAGACATCTGACTGTCAGCTGAACGGAATTTGACTGACTACTGTTATTTCAAAACAAAAACAGAATTACCTGGAAAAACTCAGCAGGTCTGGCAGCATCGGCGGAGAAGAAAAGAGTTGACATTTCAAGTCCTCATGACCCTTCGACAGAACTTTTTGGATTTCCAGCATCTGCAGTCGTTTTGTTTTTATCACTGTTATTTCAAAGTCCATTGAGGTGCTTTAGATGGTCTTCATTGTGCTGTGCTGTGAAGGGCTGCGTAAATTGAGAGAGGATAGAGGATTTATAGGCCCAACTTTGGAAGAGGTTTTGGGGATGTAGTTACAGTGCACCTGGACCTGTACCATGACGAGCGAAATGAGCGGAGTGAATAGGGAGGGGACCGCATGTTAACATTTGTTTTTGGGGGGGAGAGGTGTTGCACTGCTCTAAGCACCCCTGGATTGTCAGGAACACTTTACAAACGTACACCTAAAACATGTTCATAGACGGATATAACTCTGACAAAACAATAAGGTGTTACAGACCCGTGTCACCTCCTTCAACAGGACCTAGGGCCGCACACCAGGGTGCGGGACTGCTGTCTTTGGACACGGTGTTCACATGATCATTGAAACTGCTATGGATTCAGAACAGTCCACGCAGGAGAATAGCTTGTGTTATATTAATTACTCCCAGTATTTTGTCTAGCTATGTATTCATTAGCTGACAGAGAACATCTCTGTTGGGTGCCACGTTTGTACTTTTGCTCCCTTAACAGGGAGAAGCAGACTGATCGGTTCCATGGCCTTCCAGGGCAGAGGGATTCACGATGGCGTACATAATTCTGCCGTGTCCCCATTAGAATGGACAGATTTAAAGGCTCAGAAGGAATTCTGACTGACTTCACGTCCATTTGATGTATATTTATGGACAGTACATCATGTTGGTGAACATCCAATATCCTGGCGAGAGCCACAATACCTTCATTATGAAGCAGTCGGATGTTTCCAGCATCTCCGGAGCTCCATAGGGAAGCACACAGTGGCTTTTCGTAGATGAAGGCTGCCCCGTAGGTACATGGATCAATAGAATGCAACTTCGCCATTCCCTACCTCCAACCAAGCAGGTGAACATTACACCTCAATACCAAGTGTAATGGAGTCGCACAGACCATTGTGGATCAGCCCGCCATTGTGGGAAAGAAACGCTTCTCATTCCTGAGCCATTGGGATTGAACTGTCCCTTACACGCTGGAGCGGGTGGTCATGTTCATAGTGTTCTGCTGCATCCTTCATATAATCACCATCATAAGGACACAGGCATTGTCACCAGGAATCCGGAGTACACCGCAGGAGAAGAGGAGATTGTGGTAAGATATATTCTGGATGCTTTCGCCTTTGATAGGTTGTCTAGATGTGCCACTAAGAATCCAGTTTGCACATAACTTCATTTTCTGAAGTTGTACACAACATAAATTTTAGTGTTTGGAGAATGGAAATCCAACACCAAAATCGAAGGACAGGGAGACTTTTGCTCATAATAGAAACACTGCAAAATAACATTTTTAAGAGACATTTTTGAAGATTTCAGGCATTAAAAGAGGCTGATAGGCTGTACATGTTGGTACATATCGTCAACACAGAGGCTCCACCACATTGTAGACTAAAAGCCAGATATTTAAAAACTCCATTTGTCTTCAATAACCGAGGAATGAAGACCTCAGTCCTGCAATGTTTACAACCAGCACATAAAGCATATTAAGGAATGAGCTGTTCCTGTTCTACACTCGTAATAATTTAAGTATGTGGAGCATTTCAGCAAATTATTATTTTATGTGTGAGGGTGTATGAGTGTTTGTGGTGTACATGATCATTATTACTTGCATTTCGTATTTTGTAAGAAACGGTCATTTATCATTTAATTTGAAATGATAATTCACAAGAAAGCTCTCTTTGAAATTCCTAAAATAACATCCTTGGACAGAGGAAACATTCCATCACATAACTGCAGAGCCTTCCTGTCAGGAGATATGTTGAGCAAAATAATAAATTACCCCATTTCACTTATTTGCCTGAACGTAATCATCACCTCTGGCTGCTCTCACTCAAACACGTCTCCCCTCTCACTCCTGAGTTCCATCATCACCCATGAGTACCACCCATAATGGGCACGCTCGCCCGCCACTCCATGCGCTGCTATCACCGCTACGTGCACCGATTATCCCCCGATTACTCCTTTCCTTCTTTGTCTCGCAAATATTCCCGCTCTCCCGCAAACTCCCATCTCCACCTTATTCCCACCTCCTTATTTTAACCTTTCAATGTATCCTGCCTTCCACGATATCACAGATATTTTTTATACCATGTTTCTGGACCATTCATTTCATTACACTGGAGGATGCTGTAACACATCTCCATCGCATCTCAATCATACTGGCAACTTTGGTACCAGAGTGATATAGCGTTTTATTGTTTATTACCTTTCCTTGCAGTGAACCTGGTCACGATTGTGATACTCAGGCGCCGGAGGTGTGGCCTCTCCAATTGTATTACCCGTTACCTGGTGGCCATGGCAGTCGCTGATCTACTGGTCATTATCCTGGACCTGATACTGAGGCATATTCCAATTGTGTTTGATAAGTATTTTCTTTTCCTGCAATCAATCCCAGTGTGAAATATCCATGCTGTCCTGCTTTATGCAGCCACTGACTGTTCTGTGTGGTTCACTGTCACTTTTACCTTGGATCGATTTGTGGCCATTTGTTGCCCGAAGCTGAAATCAAAATATTGCAGGGAGAAAACGGCAGCTGTGATTCTGGGAACCGTCATTGCACTGAGCTGTTCAAAGAACATTTTCTGGTATTTTTTGCTCACAGGTCAGTACTGGATGGTAAACCTCCCCTGGTTTTGTGGTTACAGAAAGGAGGTTCTGTTCAATCCTGTCTGGACAACAATCGAGTTCACCCATCACATTCTAACACCGTGTGCCCCATTTGTGCTGATCCTGCTCATCAATATTTTTACTGTCGAGTATATTTTAGTGACCAGCAGGGCCCGCATGAGACTCCGGCCTCACAGGAGTGGGCAAAGCCCCGAAGACCCAGAGGTGGACAATCGAAAAAAATCGATCATGTTACTCTTTTATATTTCAGCCAATTTCATCATTTTATGGGGAATGCTAATGTTTTTTTCGATATGGATCCGGATGTATGATTTAGGCTATAATTCCCTGTATCTAGATTTTTTTGTTCTGGAATTGGGCTTCATGCTGCAGCTCCTTAGTTGCTGCACAAACACTTGGATTTATGCTGTGACACAAACTAGGTTCAGGGAGCAGTTGTGGAAAATGTTGAAATATCCTTTCACTTAAATTTTTTACTTCGTTCAATGATTAGAACAGCTGAATATCTGACATTTATAGGACATTATTTCACATTTTCAGCAGGGGCTATGGGTCTGTCACTGGGCAGAAAGAATCAATGCGAACTTCCTGAATTTTCACAGTTAACTTAACGTTTTCAGTGGATGGGGCTGGGAGATGGGGTGGGGATGTTTGGGAGGGAGAAGTGGTTTTACTATCTGGAAGGATTATATTTCTAGGAGGTCCTGAATTCTCTCATTGAATTTAGCATTTCCAGCTGGCACGGGGGAGTGGGGGTAGGATGGGGGTGTCCAGTGCGTTCAAGGTGTCTTTATCAATGGAACATAATGACTCAGCGCTTCCAATATTTTATCAGTTCATTGCTCAGTTTCAAAGGAGGAAAATTTCTCTCACTGCGGGAGCAAAGAAACCATGATGTTCTGGAATTAAAGCATTTTCTCTTATTTACAGTGATGGGGGTGGGGTGGTGGTGGTGGGGGGGGGGGGGGGTGTGCGGGGGCGAGGGGAGGCCCTGAATGTTCACACACTGACCAACTCCTCGCATCCCATTGGCCGAATGCAAAGCCCATCATCCCCATCCCTCACACAGGAAGGGCAGGAAACCCATCTCAAGCCAGTTCCACACTTCCATTGCCCACCAGACATGGCCATTATCCTTCACTCTCGCATTGATTGAACAGAGAACTAAGCCACTGACGCCGACTTCCAAAATCGCCACTGCTTCTCAGTGATTGGACATGCATCCTCCTTCCAACACGTGATTGGAAGCTGAAATGGAATGTCAGAGTGGAACGTGGTGCAGTCCTTTCAGAGGAGATGCAGTCACAGCGTAGATTTAAGGTAACCAACAACGCAAGTAAGATAACAAAGTGAAAGTGAGATATCAGTAGAAATCAGTGCGTGGGCAGCACGCCAGCTCCCACTGGATGCTCGTGTTTATAAAGCAAGTAGGCGTCAATTCAGCTGCAGAAAGTGGGCGGCGTTGCAGTTGATTAGGGGTGTGTGTGTTGGCCGAGATGGCAGAACTGGACCTCGATCTCCCTAAAAGAGATGCAGATTGATATAGAGAGTGAGAGAGAGAGAGGCAGGTTGCCTAACAGACAGAGAAAGACAAAGAGAGGTTGAAAAAGAGATAGAAAGAGTGTGAGAGGGGGAGAGAAAGAGGCTGATAGGCAGAGAGTTGGAGGCATAGTGAGAGTTGAACATACTGGGATGGAGAGGGACAGAAAGACAGTCAAGAAGAGAACTAAAGGCTGGAAGAGAACAACAGTGAGAAAGGTAGAGATGGACAATAATAGAGGGAGAGAGGGAGACATTGAGTCACAGGGGACGGGACGTGAAAAGGAGGAAAGAGAGGGATTGGTTGAGAGAAGGACAAAGAATGAGAGAGAGACAGACAGACGGATGTTGAGAAAGAAACATAAACATAATGAGAGATAACAGGAAGATGAGAGGAAGAGAGAGAGAGGGAGAGATGGAGGGACAAATAAACAGAAATGATCCCTCAGCGCTGACCCAGAAATATTGCAGCACCCCCTCCGTTTTGAAATTTGACAGACCAGCATTATTTCTTACTGACCCACCGATAGTGCAGCACTCCATCAGTGCTGTCCGCCTTTTTCTCTGAACCTCTCTCTTCCTGTCGCCTTCCTGTTATCTCTATCTATATTTTTGTTTTTTTCTCAAATTCTCTGTCTTTCACTCTCTCTCTCTGCACTTGTCTCACCCTGTCCCTCTCTTCAAATTTGCAGCAAACTTTCAGTACTGATCCTTCGCCAACACAGCACTTGACCTGTACTGACCATCCGGCAATTCAGTTCTGCTCCAGCATTGATACTTCTGACGGTGCCCTGCTCTCTCAGTACTGACTCTCTGGCGGTGCAGCAACTCCTCAATACTGAAACCCAGATATCGCTGAACGATTCAGTACTGGGAATCCATCAGTGCAGAAATGTGTCAGTGCTGCTTGGAATGCAATAGAGTTACTGTATTCCACATAACAATAGTTTGTCAAAAGATTCATCACCCACTTAAGGTAGTCTGCCAGGAAACGTGCAATGTCAGAAGGGTAACCTGTCTGGAAGTGCCTTAGGAGAAGTCACTAGACTCATTGCAGTGAAAAGTAAATTAAACCCTGACCCGGGCTGCTATTGGGACGTTGAACATATCATTCTGCTCGATCAGAGAGCCATCGGGTAAAATTGGAAAGCAACATTCGAGCTGAGGGTTTGCTGTCAGGCGCGTTGGACTCGGTCCCTGCTCTCAGTCAGTCTGGGACCCTTTTTCACAATAACATTGTCAGGAGAATAACGACTCTAAATCAGACTATTTGTCACTGTTACATTCAAATACAGGCTGCCCCCTTTTGAACATCAAGTGAGCTAATCTAATATATGATGTCTCCCGGCACCGTTTCACTGGCCTTCGATAATGACCATCACAGGCTAACCAGCTTTTAGTGACCGGGGAGGGGAGGGGGCGCTTTATTTTCGCGCTGCTGCCGTCCTCTGTGCCGCTTTCTGGTCATCCTTAATGTCCCAGTGGTGACTTTTGTGAGGATTTCTGGAGAAGGCAGCCGTGGATTATCCGGTAAAATTAGATTTGGAACGGTTTCCCTCTGTCGTGATGCAGGGAATGGTGACTGTCTGTCCTTTCAAATCGACTCTAGTCTCCCGATGAGGAATATCCGAGGGTGGTGGCCGTCCTTTTCTTTAAATCATTTCAAGGATTAAAAATAAATGGACCTTTATGTATTCTTGTGCCGTGATCGGCTGCTAATTCATATCGATTCTTCCCTGATAAAGGAGGTACATGTGAGGGTTGAATGGAATTGGGAGCGCCCTATTGGCCGGGATTTGAAAGAAATTAAAATGTGGGAGGCAGACATTCAGAAAAAGGTGGTGCCCTCCATTCGAACAAACATGGGTGAATGTGTCAACCCAGTATCTGTTCAGCAGCCTCAGCTGCCAGTTCACTAAAATGCACATAAAACCCTGATGCAACATGGAACTTTATATCAAAGATTGTTGATGACGCTCAGTGAGATGGTGACTAAATTATTGAGATGTGTGTGGAAAATTGGTAAGTTGGTTTTAAGGATTAAACGGTTTGCAAATCTTTGAGAGTATAGGCAAAGTCTGAGAGAGTGGCGGCCATTCACACACGCCATAATTTCAAGTGAAGCAGCATTTCACTTGCATTTCCCCCAACTTAGTCTACTGCATTCGTTGCTCCCAATGTGGTCTCCTCTACATTGGAGAGACCAAACGTAAACTGGGCGACCGCTTTGCAGAACACCTGCGGTCTGTCCGCAAGAATGACCCAAACCTCCCTGTCGCTTGCCATTTTAACACTCCACCCTGCTCTCTTGCCCACATGTCTGTCCTTGGCTTGCTGCATTGTTCCAGTGAAGCCCAACGCAAACTGGAGGAACAACACGTCATCTTCCGACTAGGCACCTTACAGCCTTCCGGACTGAATATTGAATTCAACAACTTTAGGTCGTGAGCTCCCCCCCTCCCCCATCCCCACCCCCTTTCTGTTTCCCCCCCTTTGTTTCCCCAATAAATTATATAGATTTTTCTTTTCCCACCTATTTCCATTATTTTTAAATATTTTAAAATCTTTATGCTCCCTCCACCCCCACTAGAGCTGTACCTTGAGTGCCCTACCATCCATTCTTAATTAGCACATTCGTTTAGATAATATCACCAACTTTAACTTTAACACCTATGTGTTCTTTAGTACCATTGTCGCTGACATCTTTTGATGATCTGCTTCTATCACTGCTTGTTTGTCCCTACAACCACACCCCCCCCCCCCTCTCTCTCTATCTCTCCGCCCCCCACACACACACCTTAAACCAGCTTAAATTTCAACTCTTTCTCGGACCCGAAATCAAGTTCTGTCGAAGGGTCATGAGGACTCGAAACGTCAACTCTTTTCTTCTCCGCCGATGCTGCCAGACCTGCTGAGTTTTTCCAGGTAATTCTGTTTTTGTTTTGGATTTCCAGCATCCGCAGTTTTTTGTTTTTATAATTAAAAAGTAGTTTATTCTAGGAATGGTCATCAACTAAATTAACGGTGATGTCCCCATGGCTAACTCAGAAAGGCACGCGTTTTATAGCTGGAAAGAAACGGTGCACAATGAAGCCAAGATTAGCATTAGGCAAGAAGACTGATAAAATGTGGGCACATGCAAAACAGTTCCCAAAGACAATTCAGTTGGAGACATTAGCACATGCCTGGAAAGAAATGTGGCAACATACATTAAAAGTGCCTTCAAACACACATGAAACAAAAGAGGAACTAAATGTTAGTCACATCGTGGATGAGATTTGGGCATTAAGCATGGGGGACATGGAAATGGCAGCTGAATGTATTTTAAACAGTGAAAAATCCCATTCACTTAGCACCAATCTGCTGAATGTATCTTCACCAGTACACACTTATCAACACTCTGCGGAATGTATTTTAAACAGCCCTAATTCTCATTCACTTATCAATGATCTGCTGAATGTATTTTCACCAGCACTAAATCCACTCACTTATCAACACCCTGTATGACTGTATTCTAACCAGCACCAAATCACATTCCTGGATGGGGAATCTTATATATTCGTATATGTTAAAATTAGTTTACTATAGATATCCTGACTATACATGTTAACGTGCCAAATTTATGCTGATGAATTAAAGATACTGCACAGAGATGTGCAGTATGATCAGACAGCAGTTAACGACTGTCATGAAGTATCGGTTCTACATATTATTCAGAGACGCAGCGAATCCAGGAGCTCTGCCCACTGCCTGACAGGTAGCACAGTCAAGCCGGAGCTTCACCCAGGGCCTCACACAAACATTACCCCAAACCACCACAGCCACTCTATTATTTCATTCACCCCATTGTTGAAAGCCACCTCATCCAATCAGAATGCTTGACCAGGTGAACCACGATTCACTCAAACTATTTGGTATTTCGCTGACATTCTCCTGACATAATCCGCGAAATCCGCCCAGCCAATCTGGGACTTCATTTGGTAACTCGGGGCCTTCTTCCCCAATCAGGAAGCTGTTTTCGGTGCTTCACGGTCGCTACAGCTGATCAGCAAGTCTGAGATAGAGGCTGACATAGATAAAGCACACTTGGCTGCATGGATGACCATATCTGGAGAATGTGGGACCCTTTCAACGCGCTTGAGAACCGGGTTTGGGAGCTCAACAATCAGCTGGATGCACAGTCGTGCACTCCGGTGTCCGAGACTTATATGGATAGCATGTGTTTTTTTCAATTACATGCAGTCACCGCACAGTTTAAGGATGTGCAGTCAGACAAGGGATGGGTGACCAAAGTCAGAAGAAGGGAAGCAAGTAAATAGTCAGGAAAGGCACAGAGTCTGTCTCTTTTAAGAACAGATTCTTGCTTTGTGTTGGAAAATGGTGAAAGTGTTTATTCCTGCAAAGTCTGGGGGGTGGTGAAAGCGAGGAACAACAGTAGTTTAGGTCAGAGTCAGGCGTATCAGCGGCCACAGGCGTGACTCCAGGATGGTGCGTTACTTCCCTGGAACCAGGGTCAAGACTGTCATTTTACTGCTCCAAGGAATTCTGAATGGGGAGGGCGTGCAGCCAAATGCATTGGTTCATATGCGTCCTAAGTACCAATCGGGATGGGGACCTGCAACAAGACTTTAGGGAGCAAGGTGGCAGCTTGAAAAGCAGCTCATCAAAGATTGTAATTTCTGGATTAATTACGATGCTGCGTGCTCTCTTGCCCACATGTCTGTCCTTGGCCTTCTGCATTGTTCCAGTGAAGCTCAACGCAAACTGCAGGAACAACACCTCATCTTCCAACTAGACACTTTACAGCCTTTCAGACTGAATACTGAATTCAACAACTTTAGATCTTGAACTCCCTCCTCCATCCCCAACACCGTTCTGTTTCTTCGCCATCCATTTTTTTCCAATAATTTATATAGATTTTTCTTTTCCTACCTATTTCCATTATATGTAAATCTATACCTTTTATGTCCTCTTAGTCTTATTTCATCCCACCTCCACTATAGCTGTACCTTGTGCATCCTGCCATCCATTCTTAATTAGCACATTATTTTAGATAATGTCACCACCTTCAACACCTCTTTGTTCTTTTGACTGGGACAGCTTTTGATTATCAGCTTCTATTACTGCTTGCTTGTCTCTACAGCCACACCCTGCACGCACATCTCTCCCCCACCCCCACCCAGTTCCGTGCCCACGCCCCAACATTAAACCAGCTTATATTTCACCCCTCTCCTAATTTTACTCAGTACTGTTGAAGGGTCATGACGACTTGAAACGTCAAATTTGTTCTTCTCCACCAATGCTGCCAGACCTGCTGAGTTTTTCCAGGTATTTCTGTCTTCTTTTTGGATTTTCACCTTCCACAGTTTTTTGATTTTATCTCTAAAAATTTTGGAGATGAATTTAAATTCTGTATCCCCTGATCCAGATCTCCAGCCTACAGTAGCAATTATATTTTGGAGATGAATTTAATCCCTGTATACACTGATACAGATCTCCAGCTTGCATGAGCAGCGATGTGTTGGACGGGGATATGAATCTTGTCTCTACTTATCCAGATCTCCATCCTGGTGTAGCCTGGGATGTTGTGGGGTTGAACGTGAATACTGTAGCCACTGATCCAGATTTTCAGTCTGGAGTCAGCAGCCAAGGTTGGAGATGGACTTCAATCCTCTTTCCATCGGTCCAGGTATGCAGTCAATGGTACATGGGTTGTTGCGCAGAAGGTTTTGTATCCTGTATGCCATGGTCCAGATCTCCAGTCCGCAGTCATTGGCATGTTGCTGAGGTGAATCTGAATCATGTACCCACTGATCCAGATCTTTAGTCTGCAGCTCATACGATGTTGTATAGTTGTAGATGAATCCGATATCCACTGACTAACTTTTCAAGGATCCCCTTCAGTAAATTGGTGCCAATACGTTGATGGTTTTCTGATTTAATCAAAAATAATGGACAGCTCATATTTCTGTCTGCACTGCATTATACACTCCATCAATACCCTCCCACCAATAATTCAGCGTTAAAGTATTATGAGGGACCTGGAGGCAGTGGATGGTATGAACAGAGGCCAATCTCCAGGTTAAATAGATTCAATGAAACTTTTGGAATAGTTATACTGAAATGTAATCCTTTTTTTCATTCAATGTCTGGTTGCAGTTTGGAACGCATTGTCTGAAAAGGGACTAGAGCGAGAGACACTCTCACCTTTACAGAAAAATAACTCGGTTACGAAGTAGAAATGCAGTTACTGTCAATGGCAGAACGAGTAAAACATTTTGTGACTGGAAATTTAATCTGTAAATCATTGAATGTTTACAGGAGAAAGGAAGGCCATTCAGATCTTCACATCTGTATTGGCTGCCTGCAAATGTTATACATATAGCCCCCGTCCTCCACCCTTCCCCTGTAGCCCGGTAAATATTCCCCTTTCAAGCTCAAGACCAATTTCCTCTTGAAAACCATGATCAAAACTCCCTGAATCACATCTGAGACCATTCCCGGAGGATGAATTAACTCCCCCATCCTCACTTTCCTCCCACTTTTTAATAAACCATTCCCTTGCCACTTAGAGTATTAAACTGTTTTCCAGGCCGTTGGCTTTTAAGATTCTGTCTCTGCCCAGGGTTTCCTAATCTAAGTCTCCTTCATGCATTTATAAAAGCACATGCTTGCCCAGGAGTTAAATAACTTGCGACATCTCCCCGGCGTTATTACCCCCACCCACCACCTCTCCCCACCCCCCCCCCCCCCGCCCCGTTTGTCACCAATATTGTTACCATTTTTACCGCCAGCCTACCACCAGGCTATATTAGCGAACGCCCACTCACTGACATAAATCACCATTTTCCGTAGCTCCAGGCAACCCTGTTACTTATCAGCCCCTCACTTGAGATTAAAGATCCAGCCCCCAATTTCCACAGCTTTCAAATAGTTTCCTCTCTATCAAGGTTCACAACACTGCCCCCTCTCTCTCAGTTTTTATTCATGAGAACAATCCCATCGTGGAAAACTAATATGGGCCCCTAACCGGCATTCCTAAATCAGCGACCGTTACCTGGTGTTCTTTGTAACCCGCTTGAACCCAGCGCAGTTAAGTTAACGCTCCCATAAACTGAATATATTGATCCATATTTTCTTCCTGAGTTTGAAACAAGGGACTGGCCCAATGGGTAAATTAAGTTGCTGCTCTTCTTTATTTCTTTCTTTCTTTCTGTCTTTCTTTCTTTCCTTTCTTCTTTCTTGCTTTTTTGCTTTTTCATTTCTTGCTTTCTTTCTTAAGCAGTATTCACTATACGTTTCATCTGCGTCTGCACACTCCTGTTCCCTCTTCCCAGGATTTAATAATCCACCCCCTGGTCCTTAGTTTCATTTACCACCACCACCCCCCATCCAAAACCATACCATCCACCACCCACCCCACCCACCTCCACACAGACCCCTCCACCGCCCCACCTACCTCCCCCCTCTACCATTGTGCCTAGGATTAATAAGCCCTGCACCCTCAAGGGCTTATTAACAGATTCTGATCGCCTGGGTGTGTTTAGAGACTCATTGACCAACACCTCCTGCGCATGTGTTCTTTGGAACTCCTCCCTCAACTCAAATTAGAGGTCAATTACCATCTCATTCCCCAAGGACTATTGAACCGTCAGCGGCCCCTGGCCTACAAACCCTTTCCTATTGAGCATTTACAAACCAATTCACTCGGCCCTGTTTACAATAAACTCAAACCTCCATGAAGTTAATTAACTCTCTCCCTAGCGAGCCATATTTAAACTTTCCCTCTTCAAATGCTACGATCTTGCTAAGTAATTTATAATTATCTTCCTTAGAGCGATAGTGGTGAAATTATTCTGCAACCGTCCAAATGCTTTCAAATTATTGCAAAATTGTTGTGTCCAGTAATGAAAACAATAGCCACCTTGAGGGCTTGATGTTATGTATTTTAGAAATCCATTTAAACCATATTTTACCGAATATCTAATATTTCTCGTGATATTATTTTATAGGTAGGTTAATACTGGGTTTTAGATAGTTTCAGTGTGTTTGTGAGATTTAATTTACTAAGTCTGGAGGCCTTGAGTCAACAAAGTTAGGAAGTTTTGAAATGCAAAATATGTAAACGTGGCTGAAGAGTTGGAATGTGAGATGTGTAGAGTCTGCATTTTAGTTAAATCTGGGTAGTTTGAATTTCATAGAGGATGTAACACCTAGACCGTGAAGACTAGCAAAGAGGTGCATTTATTTTGTTTTCAAAAAGGTTAACAATAACATTAGCACAATGTAATGAGTTTCTGTACGGAAAAAAGTAATGTTCAACAGATATTTGGGGAAAATGAAATTTTCAGTTAAAGGGAGAAACATATAACAAGGATGTGGAACTTTGCAGTTAGAGGAGGCAATGAAAAATCTAACATAATTGGGAAAAGCCCCCATCGTTTGAGCATAAGGCTGCTGTCTACAGAAATCCAAGCTGTGAAAAACGCCACTTTGAATTATTCTGTCCAGGGTGATGTGTGACTAGCCGGGATGTGTTTCTTGTTTTACTGTTGCCTTAACGAGGGTGTAAATGGAAGCCAAATTAATTAGGCGTTTTAGGATTTATTATTGTGTTAATTTGTAAACCTATGCATTTGCTTTTAATCCCAACTGCTGTTATTTCATGTTTAATTTAGTTTACAGAAACCTTTATGAGCTTATTAACCCTCAATTCAGGGCATGCATCTCGAAATAAATACATATTGCCAAATCGTTGTGACTGCTTTGGTGAGAGCATAAACACAATCATTTGATGTATAAAAGGATGTTGACTTTGTTCTCAAACGACGGTTCTGATAACTTGAAATCGTTCCTTTACTGTTGGAGAGTGATCAAAGGACACTCCACCCATATCCTCATCGACAATGATTGTGGAGCTCAGCACATCAGTGCCAAAAAATGGCAAAAAAATTTGCAGCCACATTCAGGTTGAAGTGAGGAGTCGATGGAACATTCCGGCCTCGTTCTTAAGATGGCAACATCGTAGGGGCCAGTCTTCAGCCTATGTGATTCACATAGCGTGATATGAAGAAACAACTGTAGGGGCTTGATGATGCGAGAGGATATGGGTCCTGTCAGATTTCACCAATTGGATTGGAGATCAGTGTCCCTGAAAAATCTTTCCTAGCCACGTTGTAATAGTGCAACTAAAATACCAGCCTTTACGCGATAAGACTGTTCATTGACGCTCATTATGTGTTTTGTCTGAGCTCCAGCTCTTCGTTCAGATTTGATACAGACATGGACATTGGTGCTGAACTCATGATGTGATGCGAGAGCGACTGTGCTTCATATCAATACAACGTTTGTCATTTTATGTTAGCAGGGAACACAAGCAAAATTTGAGTCAATACATGTAAGGGGCTTGGGGGAGTCTCTACTGATTGTAGTATGCCGAGCACAAAGGATTTTTATTTTTGCAAGTCACCCACCTCAGCCTCTTGATATCACTGCAGGAGATGCTGAAGTCATAGTCCGGGGCGCAACCACCTTAATCCACTTGATCACTGAATCTCTCTCCATCATGTGCTCAGAAAGGGTTTGGGTTTGGGGAGCGGGGGGTGGAGAGAGCATCCACTCATATTTGCGCAAGCTTAAGCAAAAGTTGCGAGTCAACAGATGCTGAAGAAATCTTTGCCTATGTGTAACTAACAGGACCTGGGCAACACCCAGGCCTCTGCTGAAAACCGACAAGTTATATTCGCCTGACACCAGCGACAGGCAATGATCATTGACAGTAAATAATTATCCAACAAACACTCCGTGTCATTTAGCCCGTCTCTCTTCTACAAGGCGCAAATCAAGAGTGTGATTGGAAAATACTACACTTGTCTGGATAAGTTATGTTCCAATAACATCCAACAATATTGACTAAATCTAGGACAAAGCACCCTGCTTGATTGACAGCAGTTTTGCTACCTTAACGATTCAAGCAGTTTATCTTTTGCAAATTAATAGTTCTTATTGATTTCGAAGCTCATCTCCATCATGAACCAAGCTCTCAGTTAAATAACCTTATCTAAAAACTTAATTCTCAATTATGACTTTAGCCCCAATATCAATAACGAAGTTATTGCAGGGCCGAGAGGGGTGAGTTTACTTTGTTGTTTACAGTGCATAGTTCGAATTTGTGTGGGCTTTCAGTTTCATTCCTTTATTTGAGGTTTTCAGCTCTTTGACATATCTGATTGATTTATTAGCTCATTAAAAGGTCAACCACACTGAAGCATGTCTGGATTCACAGTTAAACGAGACCAGGTTACGATGGCAGAATTCATTCCATAAAGGGCATGAATGAACCAAATGTGTGTGTCTTGGTTTTTCATGACGTATGTGTGTGATTGCGCCTGTCTGTATTTTTCTATGTGCTTGCTTCTATGCGAGTGTGTGCCAGTGTATGTGATTGTGTGTGAGTGTCTGTGTATGTGTTTGTGTGTGTGTGTATGTGTGTGTGTATGTGCGTGTGTGTATGTGTGGATGTGAGTGTGGCTGTATGTGAGTGTATGTGAGGTGTGGTGGAGCATGGGAATATACGTGTCTATGCGATATAGAGAGAGGCAGGAAGAGTGAGTAAGATCATGAGTACATGAGCCTCTGTGCTTTTATTCTCTGCGTATGTGTGTTTGTCTCTCTGTTTGTGCATAGGGGTGAATTTGTGTGTGCGTGTGTATTTTTTCTGTGTGTGCATGTGCTTTGTTGCTGTGTCTCTGTGTCATTTTCATATGTAAGTGTTTGTTTGTTTGTGCCTGTACTTCTAAGTGTGTACACACGCATGTGTGTGTGTGTGCGTGTGTGTGTGTGTTTTTCTGGAGGCGGGCGTGTGTGTGTCTGTGTGTGATTGTGTGTGTGTTTGTGTGTGTGTGTGTGTGTGTGTGTGTGTGTGTGTGTGTGTGTGTATGTGTCTGTGTGTGCGTGTGTGCATGTGTATGTATCTTTCTGAGGTGGGCGTGTGTGTGTGTGTGTATGTGTGTGTGTCTGTTTGTGTTTATGTGTGTGTGTGTGTGTGTGTGTGTGTGTGTATATGTACGTGTGAGTGTGTGTATGTTTGTGTCTTTCTGGGGATGGGCGTCGGTGTGTGTTTCTGTGAGTGTGTTTGCCGCTGCGTCTGTATGTGCCTGCATGTGTTTGTTCCAATGTTTTCATATACATGTGTATTTACCTGTGTGTATGTTTATTTGAATGGGTGTGCATGTGTGTGCATGTGTGTTTGTGTGTGTGTGTGTGTGTCAGTCCAACGCTAGGTGAGATGTCCAATTTCTTGTCTCTCCTCTGGAAGAGTGCACACACTACAAGAGTCAGGTTTCTGTGTGCCGGGACGTGCTTCGTCGTCAAATGTGAAACCAGCTTTCCCTTTGCACACCTCTCTCACTCATCATCCCTTCCCCCACCCACTCTCCTTTCTCCCCTGTCATGGTCACATTACATCTCTCTGGAAGATGGATAGAGGAGGGGTTTGCATCTTGCTTGTAATGGGAATGTTAATGTATGGAGACATAAAATCGAACTCGATGGTCACGGGTCAGGAAGTAAGCTTATGTTAGTAAAAATAATCTTTACAACTGACGTGGTGCAACAGATATCTTCTGGAAACATTGAATAGCTGACATCATTTTTGAATATATGGAAGTCAGTTATTCTCAGAAAGGAAGAAACACTTGAGGGAAGATATGCCCATCCAAGAAAAAGAAGCACAATGTTTGGAATCAGTGCAGGTGATATAAAGAGGCTAACAAGTTCTACCTTTTGATATATTTCTTCATAACTACAATTTAGACTAATAACCATAATTTTGCAACCTCCATTTGTCTTCAAAAAGGAGAAAATCAAGTACCATCTTAAGGAATATAATGAAGGGGCCTGCTTCTGTTCCAAGCTTCTAATAATCGAAGCGTATACTAGTTCCCTAGAGTTCTAACGTGTGTGTTTGTGTGTTTGTGTTTGCTTGTGTGTGTCTTTGAAGAATGACATCTCGATACACTTCGTAAGAAATGCATTTTAATCATTTCCTTTAATTTTTTTACTTTACAAGAAAAACTACTTAGTCACTTTTCCTAAAAACTGCTGCACTGTAATGTTTAAACACTCCTTCCCAGAAATGCATCCTGTTCTAGTTAGCAGAGAAATAGGGAAAACATCCAGATCACACCCCTGTCCTTAACACAACCATCACCTCAGGTTCTTCCCAATCATACGTGTTCCTTAGTTCTCCCATCACCCCTGGGCCGCCCTATTATTGCCTGGCTCCTCCGTTAGCATTGGGTTTCAAAGTTACGTTTCAATCACTCCTGACTTTTCCGATCTCCAACTAAATCCTCCTGTGGTCCCCTGGGCCCAACATTCATCCTTTGTACCCTCATCACCTCAAGCACCCGCGATAATCCTGCATCCACTTCCTCCACCCCTTCAGCTTTTGTTGTTTTTCTCGGCTTCCTACAACTCGATCGCAAACCTTCCCATTTATTATTTCAGGTTCATTTCTCACAATATATTACAGGCTGCAATAACACATACAAAAACTCCTCAATTAAACGATTTGCTTTGACTCAGCCTGATGTATGATCAAATTCTGTAACTCCCGTCCAGGCAGCGAACTTTGTCATGATTGTGATCCTCAGGAGCAACAGATGTGGTCTGTCCAAATGTGTAACTCAGTACCTGGTGGCCATGGCTGTGGCTGACGAATGGTCGTTATCCCTGATGTGATAATAAGGCACATTCCATTCTTGTTCAAGGAACAGTTTTACTTCTGGAACTCCATCCACGTGTGTAATATCCACACCATCTTGCTTTATGCAGCCACAGACTGTCCTGTCTGTTTCACCGTCACTTTCACCTTTGAGGGATCTGTGGCCCGTTGTTCCCTGAAGCTGAAAACTGAATATTGCAGTGAGAAAATAGCCACTGTGCTTCTGGGAACATTGATTGTGCTGAGCTGTTCAAATAACATTTTCTCGTATATTATGATAACAGTTGAATATCGGCTGATGAACGCCCCCTGGTTTCATGGATTTCACATGGGATATTCACGAATCTCTGTTCTGGGTAGCAATTGAGTTCCTCCAACATATTCTAACATCGTGCTTTCCATTTACCCTGATTCTGCTGCTCAATGTTTTCATGGTAAAGCAGATTTTAATGTAAAGCAGAGAACACAGGGGATCCCAGGCTCACAGAAGGCGATCCATAGATGGTGAGTAGAAGGAAATCTATGAATTTTCTGTCTGTTATCTCAGCCAATTTCTTCCTGTTATGTTCAATATCAATTGTTTCTTCTATTTGGAGACTGATGTGAAATTTGTGCTATAAGTCTATGTATCTCTATGCTTTTGTTCAGGAATTAGGCTTAATGCTGCAGTGCCTGGGTTGTTGCACAAACACTGGGATTTACAGAGAGAGCAGGCTAAGTTCACGGAGCAGTTAAGAATATGCTGCAACATCTCTTCACCCCAATTATTTCAACATATTAAACAATAAAAATAAACAAATCACTGAGCGTTTCAGCAGGTTCTCAGTTAATTACAGAACCACAGCGGCTGGAGCTGCAGAGATGGAGGGTGTGGAGGGGGACACACATCCAGTCAGCCGTCGTCGCTCTTTTGCCAGTTCAACTGTTCATCGTACAACACAATGATTCAAAGGAAGAACTATCAGTAATAAGACATCTCTTCCCTCTCATGGGAGCTTTGGCATCACAGAAATCCCTCACACTGGTTGGAGAGAAAACCCCTGCCCTGGCTGTGTCCCCTCCAAATTGCACTTCCTACTGTCCAGCATTCTCATTCGTCACACTGATTCCAATTAAAATCAACAACATGGCAAAACTACCCTTTCATTTGTCAGAAAAATTTCCATCACACAACCCCACAAATTCCAGCAAAAAGCGAGGGGCGAAGGGTCAAGGATAAATCCCAGTTAATTTGGGAACTGAAAAGGAAAATTAGAGATACATTTATCTAAGAGAGAGGGGGAAAGAAAGAGAGAGAGAGAGAGAGAGAGAGATGAGAGATAGAAAAACAAAGAGAGAGAGTGAGTCAAAGAGAAAGGGCTGAACAGAGAGAGGCATATTGAGTGAGAGGTAGAGAGTGAGACAGATAAGCAGATAGAGAATGAGAGTACAAGACAGCAGAGGAGTGGCAGAGAGAGACATAGCCTGTTTCGATCAATTGGGATACGAGTGCAGTATATTTAACCCCACTACTCCATAGGTCATACCAATAGTTTAAAAGACAGATTCACACACTAAAATAGCCAATTGTTTACTTTTGCTACTGTTAGAATAAAAGAGACGTTAATCAAGCTTCGTTCAGTAAATAACAAGCATGTTTGTTAATTATAAGACCAGTCCTGTTAAATAGATAGGCAAAAGTTGTTAACTTGCAGTATTGAATATGAAGTTATACTAACCACTTTTACAAGATATTCAAAGACTCTCTCTCTTTCTCTCTCTCTCTCTGTCACTCACACACACGTTTGAGCACTTCCACGGGCACACGCGCATGTGTACATGCACAGTGACATACACACAGACCAACAAATGCAAACAGAGACACACACATTGACAGACAAGTGTGCACACACACATACATGAACACACACATGGATTAACACACACACACACACACACACACACACACAGAAACACACATGTTAACACACACACACAGGCACACAAACGTAGGCAAATATACTCAAACAAACACAAACACATTTGCCAGACAAATTCGAGCAGGAAGCGAGGGGCGAAGTGTCAAGGATAATTCCCAATTAATTTGGGAACTGAAAAGGAAAATTAGAGATACATTTATCTGAGAGAGAGGGGGAAAGAAAGAGAGAGATGAGAGATAGAAAAACAAAGAGAGAGAGAGAGAGAGAGGGAGTCAAAGAGAAAGGCCTGAACAGAGAGAGGCATATGGAGTGAGAGGTAGCGAGTGAGACAGATACGCAAACACTCATGTGCACAAAAATACACTGGAAAAATAGGAATTCTCCCAAAGGTCAAAAATCAATATTGCAAGGGGTAAGCAAAAATGGAGCAATTCTTGAATGGCGTCATCTTGGCCTCCCAAAACTGATCATTGAAAGAACTGATGATTCTTTTCGTTCAGGCACAACAAATACTCATGGGATCTCAATCCCTGCAGGTCGATGACTTCAGAGTAGCTGATATTCACCTCCAGCTGTGGGCTGGCTCTGGCTGCAAAAGGGCTGCTGTGCTCCTTTCGTTGGTGCCTCGGCTCTGAAAGCCCACAGCCAAAATAACTTATTCTTTCTTAACACATTGTTTCAGTGGCTGGAATTCACCCATAATTGCTCTAATTGCGCTAGCATGCTGGTGAAATGGAGCCCTGGCCATCGACAAAAATGGCGGGTTTTCATGCCATAACTTCCCAAGACCACTTTATTATTTATGCATAATAAACACATTGTTTCCAAGGTGGCAGAACTTCGATTTGATCACTCAACATTAAAGCGCTTTTGCATCACCCTGGCCGTTGCCTTTACAATGTAGCCCTCAGCAAATCGCTGATCACCACCAGCTCACCACCTCTGTCTGGGAGATAAGGCCAATAAAGGTAAAATGCCTGCAGCCACCCTCTTAAATGATGGATCCCTCGAGATACTGCTGGAGGGCAGCCGGGATGTGCCCTACCATCTGGAGGATGGGCATCAATGTCACAAACCCAGACTGGGCAGCGCTCACAGCATTGGTCAGGGCGAACGACCTGCAGATAAAATCAACCACCAAGAGTCACATAAGTATGAATGATCTTCTCTGTCCCTCCAGTGTAAGTCATTCTTTCCTTCACGCATAACACACACTCACAAACCCATCACTCAAACGCAAGGCCCTCACTCACTGCCAGTGCAAGGGATGGCGACATTGACTCTTTCACACAGGCCGCCATTGTCTTCATCCCGCACATTGGGCCACTCACCACCCACACATACCAGGCATACTTGTCATCTGGCCTGGCAGGAATCATGATACACCCTCTTATCTCTATCCATGATGGACAAATTGGATCACAACAGGAAGGCTAGATCGCAGACAGGAACGTATTGCTGGACATCAACATTCTGATGGAATTGGACAACAGAGGCATTCAACTGGGCAGTTATAACTGGGACCACTCTTGTGTTAACGATGAGGTCAGCAATGATCTACCAAGTGAGGATCCAGGAGTGCAGCATTCATTAGCAAACACTTCTGTGTGTGATGTGTCCTCTATCATATGCCAATATCATGCACTGATTATTTCCCCTTGTTTTCTCAGGCACACCTGCGAAACGGCCGACGGATTCCAGGTCCCAGTGCCCCCATACAGCTCCGTTGAAAAGTCTGAGGAGGAGTCTGAAGGCACCCTGCCTAAAGTTGCATTAGAGCGCTCATCCACGCCCTCTGCCAGTGTAGAGACACACGACTCCATGGGACGTAGGTTTAGAGAAGCCTCGGGATCATAATCTGATGACAACTTGCCCCCTCCATAGCAGGTGGAGGCACGGATTTCCCTGGTCTCCACACACGGAGTTCTGAAGCCAGAAAGTTGTTGAATACGAGTCAGATGTTGAGCAACTGGACTTGGTCATATCACAGAATTGGAGCTGCAACGGTAAGCCAGCCAACATCAGAAAGTAATGTCGGCTGCACTCCTCAAATTGTAATGCATGATGGAGGAGACCATCCATCTCCAGGCTCATGTAGGAGCACCGGCATTGCAACATGCAGTGTCCAACACTGGCATTATGGCGTTTGCCATGGAGACCTTGGTCCAGAGCATCTACTCATGCAATGCTGCATGGGCATAACTATTTTGCTGCTGCCATAGTTAGCATCCAGCAGACCGTACATAAGATGGGTCCTCGGATGCATGATCTCAATCCAGCTGCCCCTCCCACTCACTGAGTCAGCAAGGGTTTCTCGGGCACACATAGGGAGGAAGGTCAGCATGTGCACGCTCCGGGGCCATCCAACCAAGTGACTCAGCGAATGACAGGCCCATGTGCCTTCCCTCTTCCTGTAGACTATACAGGTCCAGCTGCACAGGTCGAGCAGGATGCCACTGTCCCACAGCAGGGCGATGAAAACAGACAGGTGTCCTGCAAATCTCGGCCTCTGAGAGGACCGAAGCCAAAGTTTTCACAGCCAGAGCGTCACAGTCAGCATGCAGTCTTTAATTCCGGGATTTTGCTCCTGAAGCTGCCTGACCAGTCGCTCTCTCCTCCATCTTAAACGGTCCCTGTCGGCCATCAGGCGTGCTGCTAAGTAACCAGGATTCATGTTCCTGACATGGTCCTCCTACAGCATGAAAGAGAGCGACACGTGGTAATCATCGCTGGTCCTTTAGTAAAAACCCATAATGCTTCCCAGAAAGTGCTGGTCACCCCTCAGAATGCCAGGGAGGATTGCTCTGCCTGGGTGCCTTGTCAACATTCGGCAT
The DNA here is from genome assembly GCA_026770705.1 of Isurus oxyrinchus. Classification (NCBI taxonomy): domain Eukaryota; kingdom Metazoa; phylum Chordata; class Chondrichthyes; order Lamniformes; family Lamnidae; genus Isurus; species Isurus oxyrinchus. Next base: position 1,322,326 of record JANJGN010000056.1, on the reverse strand, counting down.
TGGGGACACTGATACAAACAATGATGCTGAATATGCAAGGAGCTGACAGCGCCTCCAGCAGTGACTGCTACATGACCAGTGTTGGCGAAGAGATTACACAACGTGTGAAGTCCAACTGTTGTGCAGTGCAATGAATTGCTGGCGGATTTGAAACCAGTGCCGGTTTGTGTGGGGGTCAGTTGGGGGGGGGGGGGGTAATACATGGAACGGCTGATGGCACTTTCGAGCCTCTTGGATCCTTAAAGGCGCGGGTAGGCAACCTGAATCAAATAAAATCACACTCGCTACAGCTTCTCGTTGACCGATGGTGAGAAATGCAGCCCGTTAGCGGTAGGCTAAGGAGAAGATCGCGAACTGCATTCATGCCATCTTGAAGTGGACCCCACCATATTTTCCATGCCCACCACATATCACACCCGCCGTCAGTGGTCTCAGAAGACTCCACCCAAAATAAGTCACTTAGTGAGAGTAGAGGCTGCAGTTGGAGCTTTGGATCAAATCGCTATCTAAGGAATTGATTACATCTTGGGCTATGAGACAGCTGGCTCAAATATATTAGCCTCACCGAGACTGTTATAACACCAACTGGAACTGAAAGTAGCTGAGGCGCGATTTGAGCAATATCCTGGGTTGTTTCTTGACTGCTTCATGACTAGATCTCAGCCCCGCAAAAAAAGGAAGCCTTAGAAGGAACTGGAGCAAACTGAAGAATGTAATTAGAATAGGCATGACATTTTGGTCCATCTACTTTAGTAGAAATGCAACAGGCTGATCCTCAGTTGAGAGAATATGCTATAACACCCTATCAGAGCCTGAATCAGAATCAGTACCTGAGTGTTATTATTTAACAATGCTCTGCTAATGAGGAAAGGGAGACCACCTCAAATATGAGCCAATCGGCACTTTACAATAGTTCATCTGGTGGACGTTCCATCACGAGTTGCTTACGGTGTTCCAAACACAGGCTAACATGCTGAAACATATTTTTTTCCCACGGTTTCATAAAGGCGTTGTTAGTTTCTGCCAGACATGACATACATGCTAATAGTGGGGAAGCCAGAATCATCAATTCAAGTGCATCCTTTATTCAGTCCAATACCAGCTTGTACAGAACCATTTAGCACTTCCTTAATAGATTGTTTTGGACCCCCAGCTAAATCAGAAGTGGGAAACAGTGTGTTTCAAAAATTATGGTAGCTCTAACAAGATTTCCAGTGGCAGTGCATTTCAGGAAGATAATGGTGAAAATTATAGGGGGAAAGCGAGTTCATTTCTTTAAAATATGTGGATTTCCTCAGGAAAATTAATCAGATCAAGGCTCATATTTTATGTCACAGATATTCAAATAAAAAATGAAAAGTTTGGGAGAGGGAAAAACTATTTTCAGCCTTCAGCGTTTTATTCACAGTTATAAGGAACTTTAGCAAAATGAAATCCAACTTTACAGATGACGATTAAAGTATATTGTCAATGATGGTCCATTTTTGTGATAGAGTCCTTCGATTGGTATTTCTAAGGGACGCCCAGAAGGAGTCCACAGCATTCAGTGCTTTTGACCTGAAGTTGAGGAAGTGGCGCGAGATCCAGTGAAATTAATTAAAGGAAAATGTATCAACCAAAGTTCCGAGGCGTCACATTTGACCAACGTGACAAACTGCTGGGAAAAACTAACCAAGCCCTGTGGATCGGTCAAAAAACATGTAAAAATAGAAATGCACGACAAACAATAGAAGCAGGTGCAGATATCTATTCTAAAACTCGAAGTTATGTTGCTGGAGGAAATGTTTGAGTTTGGTGAGTTTTCGCTAGTAAAAAGAGAAAAGCAAGGTTCATCGGCCTTTACCAAGTCACAAAGAAACTCAATTCTGTGAATGATCTAGTGAGCACTCCAATCAGGGTGAAATTCAACTGAATGTTTCCCGTCAATATGTTAAAGCCAAATAATGGCTGGGAAGGTAACCAGGAGAGGAATGTGTTTGCATAAGTGAAAGGAGAAAGGGGAGGAATTAATATCTCAAACCATTTGGAGAATGAACCAGAAATCGGAAATTCTAAACTCAACTCTCCAGTGGTTACATTGTACAGTTCAGAGGCCGTTAAAATTTAGATAAGAGCATAAGAAATAATAACAGCGGTAGAGCAATCGGTCCCTTGAACCTGCTCCACTATTCAATAAGACAATATTTGATCTTCCAGTGTTTCGATTTCCATTTAGCAATTTAAGCCAGATAACCCGTGATGCCCCTGCCATATTACGCTAACTTCCAGAAAATAATTCCGAGATGTCTTATGAAAGTTATTAAAAACTCATGAAACTCATTGTACAGATCGACCAAGGAAAATGGCTTTGGCCTAAAATGTTGCAATGTTGGGGATGTCACCAAAAAAGCAACATCTATCAGGCTTCTTCCAGGGATGTTAATCTAAGCGAAAGAAGCAATAAAGTTTATGTTCGACGATGACATTATTCAACCGATTCACAGTACATGGAGCTTACCTCTTATAAAACCACTTAAACTATATGGGTCAGAATGATTGTGTATATTTTGTGGCAACGTTAATGCATTCACATACGCGGATCCATATCTTATTCCAGGATTGGAAAACTGTACTGAAAAGATTGGGCAAGCAAGTTTCCTGGTAAAAGAAATGATTTATTGTAGGGGTACTGAAAAGTCCCGTTAACAGAAGTGGCCAAAGAAACAACAGATTTTGCAAACACGAATGGGTATTTTAAACGTAATTTCATGTCTTTCGGAATGAAGAATGCAACAGTAACATCTCAATGATTAAGCGAACGCGTTTTTGAAGGATTATTTAACAGTGTTATACATATAGTGAGAAGTTCGTTGTGTTCCGCTGAGCTTGTGGGAATTTATACAATTGAATGATGTGTATGGTCATTTACAAACATACAATTTAGTCATCAAATTTGCATAAAGTGAATTTTCCAAAACGAAAGTGATTGATTTGGGCCAAATTTTGGTGAAAACGCATACTGATCTCCAGAAAAGCGAAAATATGGGTAATCCAGGATTGACAGTGCTTAAGAATAATGGAGCGATGTTATGGTCGCTTGGCATAAATGCATTTTATAGGACGTTTGTCCTCAATTTCACCTCGGTAAAGAAAAGCAAAAATATTTGAATGGACAAAGGATGGCCTAAGTGCCTTTGGCATCTTGAATGCTGTACTCACCACTCCACTGGCTTTAGCAGCATCACATTGTGTGAAGCCATTTAAACTACTTTTTGATGCTAGTGAGTGTTGGAGCATTTTTACCACAGGGCGACGAGACGGGAATTGAACGGCCAGTCTGTTAAGTTACTGGAAATGTACTTTTTTTTTACCAGGGGAAATATTCAGAAGTGAGAAGGATTATCTAAATATAGTGCTGGCTGTACAATATGTCTCCTCATCCAAACATTCTGCAGAAATTATTATTTTATAAGAATCAAAATCCAATATCCTTCCTAGAAAAGTTTCAGAATAAGAAACCAATACTATTTTGGTTGAGTTTAAGGCCACACCCTTCCAATGAAAAACTCAGCCATTTCGCTGGAAGTTACAGTGTAACAACAGATATTTCATCAAGTGCAAATATGGAGGAAGACGAACGCCATAATTAAAATGGACTTGTATAGAATATGATTCTTATGGAAATACTTGCTTATTTGTTGTAAGAACATAATTACAGCTATTGTAAAAGCTGTAAGATGAGATAGATTTAGTGACGAGAGGAGATGCTAACGGGAAATGAAAATGCCTCTTAAAGCTACCTTTTCAATTCTTATCCTTTTGCGGGGTAAATGATGGGAACTCGATATTATTTTAGGCAAGCTACAATTGTATTTGTAATGTGAAGCCTGGGCTTGGTTTCAGTTTGGATTTTTGTGACATTTAGCCGGCCAGCCTGGGGCACTGTTTAAATGTATACATTTTAATGGCTGCATTACGAATCTTGAAATGAAGAGATTGGCTACTAAAGGTTTTGGTGATTTAGTGAAGTCACATCTAAGACAAGAAGTAGGAAATAAAACTGTGTTGTTGACTCGCAACTTGTGATCAGGCGGAGCTGCACAGATACATAAAGACTAGGAGCCTATGACCTTGTAGTTTCAGTTGTATCAGATTGCCAATGAGTCAAGACTTGACGAAAAGGCCTCAGTTTGTCTGCAACTTGGCATGATGCCAGATTCTTAAGGAACTCGTGGATAATCCTCTAACACTAAAGGAGAGGTGAATTTAGATTGAGTGTTCTGGATTTCGAAAGGGATATACCAATTGTGCAATTGCTTCTAGTGAATGTTCAGGAGACCACTGGAAGATCTACTTCTTTACCACTGAACAAACGTTATCCTTGGTCCAAAAATAATGGTGCCTGGCCGCCGGTTGTCCTGGGTTAATAAGGGCATTAGTAGGATGAAAGGAGCAGCGTGAGTTTCTGCCACTTATTTCGTGGTCTCTGTAATGAAAACTTACCAAGCGTTTGGTTGCCTGGTGTAATATGATCATGATTAATTACATCTTTTTTGTGAATCTTGCAAAGTCAAATCAGGCTCCTGTGAACCTCCTTCAGTAAGGAACCCACGCTTCCAAAATAAATGATTTTTCAAAATAGGTCATCAATCCAGGTTCCATTCTGCTTTGGAACTCTGCTTTTATAAATAGCGTGGAACAATTAAAACCCTCCTGTCCTCGGATATCATTCCCAGGTGCCTTTACATGTCATGGTCAGTCAAACCTCTATTCGCAGCCTTCCATCCCTTAGCGACCCACATACATCCGATCCACGCCAAGTAAATCTTCTACTATGTTGTGAGACAAAAATTGTTGGAATCCAAGGCGTTAACTGAACCGATTTGTTCAGTCCCTGTAATTAACTTCAATCTCCCTGGATCCTAATTGTGTCACTGGAGGGTTTCACAGTGCTATTTATACGGGGCTCATTTCAAAGTGCTGTCCCCTAATGTCAGGGGGACAGTCGCATTCAGCAGTCGCAAGGATCAACGACTCCTGAGAGGGGGAGAGAAAACATCAGAGCCTGAGAATAATGGATTGGAACGTGACAACAATGAATCAGAATCTTAGAACAAAATCTTGGAATTTTACAAAAATGGACAGGAGTTTATCCTCGGGGCTTTACTACCTTTCTCAAGATCGGATATCATTAGCTGTTAGGATCGAGGGAGTAATTTCGTTAATCCAAGTTGGTTACTTCCCCATCCTGGCTCTTGTTGGTGTCAGCGGTAAGAACCTATATGCAACAATCTGTTCCTTAAACCAGATTGACTGTATTACTGTTACTGTCTCTTACATTTCAGGAAGATGGAAGTCATTTGCTACTGTTCCCGTTTTAATGATCGTTCCATATCCAGTCGCTCCACCCGCCTACCGCACTACTATCTAAGCCTGAACCATAGTGTCTTCGACTCCCATGCTCCATTTTGCCCTGAGCTGATTTGTGAGCCCTCACCTTTTCTATCCTTAAGCCTGTCTTCTACCAGCTATTTAGTCTCACCCACTATCCTCGCTGCATCAACACATCACCCGAATGATCCCTCAGCTGTGCATTTGTCCAAGCCAGACTCGGCTATTAAAATGTTAATCTGGCCAGACAATTGCTGCTACAAACGTTCTTAAAACATACCCCATACAAAACTCTAATCTTTGTAAACTTGCCCATGCCAAATCTCATTCCACCATTATCCCTGTGCTCAAGGGCCAAGATTGCTGCCAGGTCTTTCAGTCCGTCAATTTCAAAATTCCCAATCGGGTGATTTGATCACAATTTCATCTCGCTTCTCCAATCAATCCCATGTCCAGAAACTCACACATGGTGTCCCGTGTTGTCCGGGGGTTTTCAGCATGTTTGATGCATGCCTTTGAAACACTGGCTGTACCCGTCCACCAAAAAGCTGTGTTAATCACTCTCAGCTAAATATTTGTTAAAAAACACGAGGCACCCTTTCCAGTTTAATTGAAACGGGCCAGACATCTGACTGTCAGCTGAACGGAATTTGACGGACTACTGTTATTTCAAAACAAAAGCAGAATTACCTGGAAAAACTCAGCAGTTCTGGTAGCATCGGCGGAGAAGAAAAGAGTTGACATTTCGAGTCCTCATGACCCTTCGACAGAACTTTTTGGATTTCCAGCATCTGCAGTTGTTTTTTTTAATCACTGTTATTTCAAAGTCCATTGAAGTGCTTTAGATGGTCTCCTTGGTGCTGTGCTGTGAAGGGCTGCATGAATTGAGAGAGGATAGAGTATCTATAGGCCCAACCTTGGAAGAGGTTTTGGGGATGTAGTTACAGTGCACCTGGACCTGTACCATGACGAGCGAAATGAGCGGAGTGAATAGGGAGGGGACCGTCTGTTAACATTTTTTTTGGGGGGATAGGTGTTGCACTGCTCTAAGCACCCCTGGATTGTCAGGAACACTTTACAAACCTACACCCAAAACATGTTCAGAGACGGATATAACTCTGACACAACAATAAGGTGCTACAGACCCGTGTCACCTCCTTCAACAGGACCTGGGGCCGCACACCAGGGTGAGGGAGCTGCTGTCTTTGGACACGGTGTTCACATGATCATTGAAAGTGCTATGGATTCGGAACAGTACACGCAGGAGAATAGCTGATGTTATATTAATTATCTCCCAGTATGTTGTCTAACTATGTATTCATTAGCTGACAGAGAACATCTCTGTTGGGTGCCACGTTTGTACTTTTGCTCCCTTAATAGGGAGAAGCAGAATGATCGGTCCCATGGCCTCCCAGGGCAGAGGGATTCCAATGGTGTACGTAATTCTGCCGTGTCCCCATTAGAATGGACAGAGTTAAAGGCTCTGAAAGAATTCTGACTGAATTCACGTCCATTTGATGTATATTTATGCACAGTACATCACGTTGGTGAACATCCAATATCCTGGCGAGAGCCACAATACCTTCATTATGAAGCAGTCGGACGTTTCCAGCATCTCCGTAGCTCCATAGGGAAGCACACAGTGGCTTTTCATAGATGAAGGCTGCCCCGTCGGTACATGGATCAAAAGAATGCAACTTTGCCATTCCCTACCTCCAACAAAGCAGGTGAACATAACACCTCAATACCAAGAGTAATGGAGTCGCACAGGCCATTGTGGATCAGCCCGCCATTGTGGGAAAGAAACGCTTCTCATTCCTGAGCCATTGGGAGTGAACCCTCCCTTACACGCTGGAGCGGGTGCTGATGTTCATAGTGTTCTGCTGCATCCTTCATATCATCACCATCTTAAGGACACAGGCATTGTCACCAGGAATCCGGAGTACACTGCAGGAGAAGAGGAGATTGTGGTAAGATATATTCTGGATGCTTTCGCCTTTGACAGGTTGTCTAGCTGTGCCACTAAGAAACCAGTTTGAACATAACTTCATTTTCTGAAGTTGTACACAACGTAAAATTTAGTGTTTGGAGAATGGAAATCCAACACCAAGATCGAAGGACAGGGAGACTCTTGCTCATAATAGAAACACTTCAAAATAATATTTTTAAGAGACATTTTTGAAGATTTCAGGCATTAAAAGAGGCTGATAGGCTGTACATGTTGGTACATATCTTCAACACAGAGGCTCCACCACATTGTAGACTAAAAGCCAGATATTTAAAAACTCCATTTGTCTTCAATCGCTGAGGAATGAACACCTCAGTCCTGCAATGTTTACAACCAGCACATTAAGCACATTAAGGAATGAGCTGTTCCTGTTCTACACTCGTAATAATTTAAGTATGTGCAGCATTTCTGCAAATTATTATTTTTGTGTGAGGGTGTATGAGTGTTTGTCGTGTACATGATCATTATAACTTGCATTTCGTATTTTGTAAGAAATGGTCATTTATCCTTTAATTTGAAATGATAATTCGCAAGAAAGCTCTCTTCGAAATTCCTAAAATAACATCCTTGGACGAGGAAACATTCCATCACATAACTGCAGAGCCTTCCTGTCAGGAGATATGTTGAGCAAAATATAAAATTACCCCATTTCACTTATTTGCCTGAACGCAATCATCACCTCTGGCTGCTCTCACTCAAACACGTCTCCCCTCTCACTCATGAGTTCCACCATCACCCATGGGTACCACACGTAATGGGCACGCTCGCCCGCCACTCCATGCGCTGTTATCACCGCTATGCGCACCTATTATCCCCGATTACTCCTTTCCTCCTTTGTCTCGCAAATATTCCCGCTCTCCCGCAAACTCCCATCTCCACCTTATTCCCACCTCCTTATTTTAACCATTCAATGTATCCTGCCTTCCACTATATCACAGACATTTTTTATACCTTGTTTCTGGACCATTCATTTCATTACACTGGAGGCTGCTGTAACACATCTCCATCGCATCTCAATTTTACTGGCAACCTTGGTACCAGAGTGATATAGCGTTTTATTATTCATTACCTTTCCTTGCAGTGAACCTGGTCACGATTGTGATACTCAGGCGCCGGAGGTGTGGCCTCTCCAATTGTGTTACCCGTTACCTGGAGGCCATGGCAGTCGCTGATCTACTGGTCATTATCCTGGACCTGATACTGAGGCATATTCCAATTGTGTTTGATAAGTATTTTTCTTTCCTGCGATCAATCTCAGTGTGTAATATCCATGCTGTCCTGCTTTATGCAGCCACTGACTGTTCTGTGTGGTTCACTGTCACTTTTACCTTGGATCGATTTGTGGCCATTTGTTGCCCGAAGCTGAAAACTAAATATTGCAGTGAGAAAACGGCAGCTGTGATTCTGGGAACCGTCATTGCACTGAGCTGTTCAAAGAACATTTTCTGGTATTTTTTGTTCACAGGTCAGTACTGGATGGTAAACTTCCCCTGGTTTTGTGGTTACAGAAAGGAGGTTCTGTTCAATCCTGTCTGGACAACAATCGAGTTCACCCATCACATTCTAACACCGTGTGTCCCATTTGTGCTGATCCTGCTCATCAATATTTTGACCATAGAGTATATTTTAGTGACCAGCAGGGCCCGCATGAGACTCCGGCCTCACAGGAGTGGGCAAAGCCCCAAAGACCCAGCGGTGGAGAATCGAAAGAAATCGATCATGTTACTCTTTTATATTTCAACCAATTTCATCGTTTTATGGGGAATGCTAATGTTTTTTTCCATATGGATCCGGATGTCTGCTTTAGGCTATAATTCCCTGTATCTAGATTTTTTTGTTCTGGAATTGGGCTTCATGCTGCAGCTCCTTAGTTGCTGCACAAACACTTGGATTTATGCTGTGACACAGACGAGGTTCAGGGAGCAGTTGTGGAAAATGTTGAAATATCCTTTCGCTTAAATTCTTTACTTTGTTCAATGATTAGAAGAGCTGAATATCTGACATTTATAGGACATTATTTCACATTTTCAGCAGGGTATATGGGTCTGTCACTGGGCAGAAAGAATCAATGCGAACATCCTGAATTTTAACATTTAACTTAACGTTTTCAGAGGATGGGGCTGGGAGATGGGGTGGGGATATTTGGGAGGTGGAAGTGGGTTTACTATCTGGAAGTATTAAATTCTAGGAGTTTCATGAATTCTCTCATTGAATTTAACATTGCCAGCTGGCACGGGGGAGGGGGTGTAGGATGGGGGTGTCCAGTGCGTTCAAGGTGTCTTTATCAATGGAACATAATGACTCAGCGCTTCCAATATTTTATCAGCTCATTGCTCAGTTTGAAAGGAGGAAAATTTCTCTCACTGTGGGAGCAAGGAAACCATGATGTTCTGGAATTAAAGCATTTTCTCTTATTTACAGCGGCGGGGGTGGGAAGATGGTGATGGGAGGGTGGGGGTGTGCGGGGGCGAGAGGAGGCACTGAATGTTCACCACTGACCTACTTCTCCCATCCCATTGGACGATTGCAAAGCCCATCGTCCCCATCCCTCACACGGGAAGGGCAGGAGACACATCTCAAGCCATTTCCACACTTCCATTGCCCACGAAATATGGCCATTATACTTCTCTCTCGCACTGAATGAACAGAAAACTAAGCCACTGATAGCCTACTTCTAAAATCGCTGGTGGAACTGTCCGCTGCTTCTCAGTGATTGGACATGAATCCTCCTTCCAACACGTGATTGGAAGCCGAAATGGAATGTCACAGTGCAACGTGGTGCGGTCTCTTCAGAGGAGATGTGGTCACAGCGTAGATTTCGGGTAACCAACAACGCAAGTAAGATAACAAAGTGAAAGCGAGGTAACAGTGGAAATCAGTGCATGTGCAGCATGCCAGCTCCCACTGAATACTAGTGTTTACAACGGAAGTGGGTATCAATGCAGCACAGAAAGGGGTTGGCGTTGCAGGGGATTTGGGGTGTGTGTGTTGGGCAAGATGGCACAACTGGACCTCGATCTCCCTAAAAGAGATGCAGATTGATATAGAGAGAGAAGGAGAGAAAGACGCAGGTTACTTAACAGACAGAGAAAGACAAAGAGAGGTTGAAAAAGAGATAGAAAGAGTGTGAGTGGGGGGAGAGAAAAAGGCTGATAGAGAGAGAGGTGGAGGCATAGTGAGAGGTGAACATGCCTGGCTGGAGAGCGGCAGAAAGACAAAGAGTGAGAAAGAGATAAAGAGAGAACTAGAGGCTGGAAGAGAACAACAGTGAGAAAGGGGGAGACGTACAATAAGAATGGGAGAGAGGGAGAAATTGAGTGACAGGGCAGAGGACGTGAAAAGGAGTTAAGAGAGGGATTGAGTGAGAGAAGGACAAAGAAGGAGTGAGAGACAGACAGAAAGATGTTGAGAAAGAAACAAAAACAAAATGAGAGATAACAGGAAGGTGAGAGGAAGAGCAAGAGAGGGAGAGACGGAGAGACGAATAAACAGAAATGATCCCTCAGCGGTGACCTTACAAGAGTGCAGCACCCCCTCGGGTTTGAAATTTGACAGAGAAGCATGATTTCGTACTGACCCACCGATAGTGCAGCGCTCCATCAGTGCTGTCCACCTCTTTCTCTCACCCTCTCTCTTCATCTCGCCTTCCTGTTACCTCTATTTTTGTTTTTGTTTTTTTTTTCTCAAAATCTCTGTCTTTCACTCTCTCTCTCTCAGCACTTGTCTCACCCTATCCCTGTCTTCAACGTACAGCACACTTCCAGTGTAGATCTTTCGACAATGCAGCACTTGACCTGTACCGACCATCCTGTAATTCATCTCTGCTCCAGCATTGATGCTTCTGACGGTGTCCTGCTCTCTCAGTACTGACTCTCTGGCGGTGCAGCAACTCCTCAGTACTGAAACACAGATATTGCAGTACAATTCAGAACTGGCAGTCCATCAGTGCAGAAATCAGTCAATGCTGCATTGGAATGCAATAGAGTTACAGTATTCCACATAACAATAGTTTCTTAAAATATCCATCACCCAGTTAAGGTAATCAGCGAGTAAACGTGCAATGTCAGAAGGGTAACCTGTCTGAAAGTGCCTTAGGAAAAGTCACTAGACTCACTGCAGTGAAAGGTAAACGAAACCGTGACCCCGTGCTGCTATTGGGACGTTGAACATATCATTCTGCTCGATCAGAGAGCCATCGGGTAAAATTGGAAAGCAACATTCGAGCTGAGGGTTTGCTGTCAGTCGAGTTGGACTCGGTCCCTGCTCTCAGTCAGTCTAGGACCCTTTTTCACAATAACATTGTTAGGAGAATAACGACACTAAATCAGACTATTTATCACTGTTACATTCAAATACAGTCTGCCCCCTTTTGAACATCAAGTGAGCTAATCCCATATATGATGTCTCCTGGTAGCGTTTCACTGGCCTTCGGTAATGACCATCACAGGCTAACCAGCTTTTAGTGACCGGGGAGGGGAGGGGGCGCATTATTTTCGCGCTGCTGCCGTCCTCTGTGCCGCTTTCTGGTCATCCTTAATGTCCCAGTGGTGACTTTTGTGAGGATTTCTGGAGAGGGCAGCCGTGGATTATCCCTGTAAAATCAGATATGAACGGTTTTCTCTGTCATGATGCAGGGAATGGTGACTGTCTGTCCTTTCAAATCGACTCTAGTTTCCCGATGAGGAATATCCGAGGGTGGTTGCCGTCCTTTTCTTTAAATCATTTCAAGCATTAAAAATAAATGGACCTTTATGTATTCTTGTGCCGTGATCGGCTGCTAATTCATATCGATTCTTCCCTGATAAAGGAGGTACATGTTAGGGTTGAATGGAATTGGGAGCGCCCTAATGGCCAGGATATGAAAGAAATTAAACTGTGGGAGGCAGACATTCAGAAAAAGGTGGTGTCCTCCAATCCAACAAACATGAGTGATTGTGTCAACCCAGGACCTGTTCTGCAGCCTCAGCTGCCAGTTCACTAAAATGCACATAAAACCCTGATGCAGCAACGTGGAACTTTATATCAAAGATTGTTGATGACGCTCAGTGAGATGGTGACTAAATTATTGAGATGTGTGTGGAAAATTAGTAAGTTGGTTTTAAGGATTAAACGGTTTGCAAATCTTTGAGAGTATAGGCAAAGTCTGAGAGAGTGGGGGCCATTCACCCACGCCATAATTAAAAAGTAGTTTATTCTAGGAATGGTCATCAACTAAATTAAGGGTGATGTCCCCGTGGCTAACTCAGAAAGGCAAGCGTTTTATACCTGGAAAGGAACAGTGCACAATTAAGCCAAGATTAGCATTCGGCCAGAAGACTGAGAAAATGTAGGCACATGCAAAACAGTTCCCAAAGAAAATTCGGTTGGAGACATTAGCGCATGCCTGGCAAGAAATGTGGCAACATACATTTAAAGAGCCTTCAAACACACATGAAACAAAAGAGGAACTAAATGTTAGTCACATCGTGGATGAGATTTGCGCATTAAGAATGGGGGACATGGAAATGGCAGCTGAATGTATTTTAAACAGTAAAAAATCCCATTCACTTAGCACCAATCTGCTGAATGTATCTTAACCAGTACACACTTATCAACACTCTGCTGAATGTATTTTAAACAGCACTAAATCTCATTCACTTCTCAATGACCTGCTGAATGTATTTTCAGCAGCACTAAATCTACTCACTTATCAACACTCTGTTGAATGTATTTTAAACAGCTCTAAATCCCATTCACTTATCAACACTCTGTTGAATGTATTTTAATCAGTTCTAAATCCCATTCACTTATCGATACTCTGCTCAATTGATTTTAACCAGCAGTAAGCCCACTCACTTATCAAACACTCTGCTGAATATATGTTACCCAGCACTAAATCCACTCAATTATCAACACCCTGTATGAATGTATTCTAACCAGCACAAAATCACATTCCTGGTCGGGGAATCTTATACATTCGTATATGTTAAAATTAGTGAATTAGTATATTATAGATTTCCTGACTATATATGTTAACGTGCCAAGTTTATGCTGATGAATTAAAGTTACTGCACAAAGATGTTAATTTATGGGGTGAGTCAGTCCATGATCAGACAGCAGTTAAAGACTGTCGTGAAGTATCGGTTCTACATATTTTTCAGAGACTCAGCCAATCCGGGAGCTCCACCCGCTGTCTTACAGGTAGCACAGTCAAGCCGGAGCTTCACCCAGGGACTCATAAACATTACCCCAAACCACCATCTCCACAACCACTCTATTAATTCACGCACCCCATTGTTGAAAGCCACCTCATCCAATCGGAATGATTGACCAGGTGAACCACGATTCACTCAGCCTATTTGGTATTTCGTTGACATTCGCCTGACATAATCAGAGAAATCCGCCCGGTGATCAACACCTACCTCACCCAATCAGGGAGCATCATTTCATTCCCCAAGGATTATTGAACTGTCAGCGGCCCCTGGGCTACAAACCTGCCGATTCGTTTTGAGCATTTACAAACCAGTTCACTCGGCCCTGTTTACAATAAACTCAAACCTCCATGAGGTTTATTAACTCTCTCCCTACCGAGCCATGTTGAACCTTTCCCTCTTCAACTGCTACGATCTTGCTAAGTAATTTATAATTCTCTTCCTTAGAGCGATAGTGGTGAAATTATTCTGCAACTGTCCAAATGCTTTCAAATTATTGTAAAATTGTTGTGTCCAGTAATGAAAACAATATCCTCCTTGAGGGCTTGATGTTATGTATTTTAGAAATCCATTTGAACCATATTTTACCGAATATCTAATATTTCTCGTGATATTATTTTATGTGAAAAACGCCACTTTGAATTATTCTGTCCAGGGTGATGTGTGACTAGGCGGAATGTGTTTCTTGTTTTACTGTTGCCTTAACGAGGGTGTAAATGGAAGCCAAATTAATTAGGCGTTTTAGGATTTATTAGTGTGTTAATTTGTAGACCTATGCATTTGCTTTTAATCCTAACTGTTGTTATTGCATGCTTAATTTAGTTTACCGAAAAATTTATGGGCTTATAACCCCTCAATTTAGGGCATGCATCTCGAAATAAATACATATTGCCAAATCGTTGTGACTGCTTGAACAAGTTTTTTTTGTCTGTTTCATCCATCTAGCCCACATCATTGTCGCATCATAAAAAATGAGGAGTAATTGCTGTATATTTGAAAATATTTGAGTGGCTTGGAAAAGCTGAACATTAAGGTTGGAGGTACGAGAAGCGCTTTGAATTCAGGAGTTGGCTTGAGGTATTGTTAAAGTTGGGAGACAGCAAGATGCCCTTATCAATGGCTAAATCGTTACTGGAAATAGCATTAATAACTCCTATTTGGTTACAGCAAAAGAATCTAAGGGTAAGCAACAGGTCTGTTGGTTAAGTTGCAGTTGAGGCTAAATGTGGGAGAAAAGAAAGCAGATATAGTTGAACTGATAGCACAACATTTTATGTTGGAAGTAAAAACTGAAACTAATGTGTCAAAGCTGGAGGTAGTGAAACTCCAGTTGGAATTGAGGAGGCTTGAATTTCAATAAGCAAAGTAACTGAAAAAACTTGAATTGGATGCAAAAGAAAAACAAAAGAGATTATATCAAAAAATTTTGGAAATATAAAAACTTGATCTCCAGAAGAAAACGTTAACAATTGAGGAGAGATTCAAGGAAAGAGATAGAGAGTTCTGATTTTAATACGTTAGAGTTTTTAAAAAGAGACATATGATGTTGATGTAAGTTCTGATTTTGAAAATCTTATATCCTGCTGGGGAGCTATCTAAATTTGTTCAATCTTTTCCAAGATTGATGAGGGAGAGACGTCCAGGCGCACTCTGTTACATTTGAGGAGATAATAAAGAGATTAACTCACCAGAAGTAAACCTGACATTGTTGTTAAGGTATACGTTATTGCGTGGAGCTCATTATAGTTACGCTTCACTGTCAGAAGAAAGCTCAATGTATTCTGAAGTGATAAGATACATATTTGAGTGCATATGAGTTGGATCTTGAGGCAGACATCAAGAAATTTAGGAGTACAAGAAAGGAGCCTGGGCAAATGTAAACTGAGTTTGCAAGAGTTAAACACAATAATTTCGATTGATACATCCAAGCATTAAATATAGAGACAACATATGGTGCTTCCGAGAAGGAGTAGTTTTAGATTAACTAAAAGATTCACTTCCTTCGGTAGTGAGATCTCATGTGGAGGGACAGAGGGTTAAAACGGTAAGACATGCCACAGAAATAGCTGACCATTAGAAGTTATCTCCTACATCTATTCGTTTCTTTTCGTCACCCTTTTAAATAAGTGAGGCATACAAAATAGGAAACTGAAAGTACTGTGTGTAATAAGGGGAGGGAAGGAGCAGGTGCAATATCCAAGCAACAATTTATTTTTCAAAAACTAAATTGGACGGTGCTAAGGACTGAAGAGACAATCCAAATTTGAAGTGTTTTCAAAGTGATAAAGTTGGCCACAAGAAGTCAGTGTGTTGGAAATCTCAGGGAAAATTCAGGGAATTAATCAGATGCAGCAAATTTCTGGGTATAAAATTATTGTGGCTTCTGAGCTTCAGGCAGAGGAAAAAGAAATGTTTTGTTTAGCGGTAAAGAAAGGAAGAATCAATGATATGTCAAGAATGACTTGAATGTGTTCATAACCCAAGCGAGTTCTGGGGAGCAGGTTGTGGAAATGTATAAACATTTTGTACATGATGCGGAAATCTTTCACTGTGTATAGGGCAGAGCAGGAAAATATATTAGAATTTAAAGAAATACATGGGCGAGACAATCCTTAATGTTGCCGGAGAGTGATATTTGTTGCTCAGAGGATGTATTGCCAGAACAGGTGATAATAATTGGGAATCATCGAGATGCTAAGCCTAGTTCATTGTGGAAGGTACATGTTAACAGTAGGTGGAAAACAGGTGAGCTGTTTGTCTGAGGAGTGGCAAATTGCCCATTACATTGATACAATTTGTTTTAGGTAATGTAATTCCTGGATCACAGATGTGGCTGATATCTATTGTAGTTGAGCATATGTAGAGTTATTTTCAACCTATGTTTTGCAGAAAGAGCATCCTAGGTTCCTTCCCGGTTGCATTGGAACAAGAGCACAAGCTCACAGGTTGAAACATGAAGAACAGGAATCTAAAGGTCAGGGAGAAGGTGCTGAAATTCAATTATCTAACAATGTATTTGATAACATTGTTTAGAAAGAAAGAATTGAAGATAATGAACCTGAGACGTATAGATTAAGGTAGTTGGTAGAGTAACAGGAAAAAAGAGCCACACATAAAACAGTTATATTAGAGAACTTACCACGAAGCATAGACAGAGTGTATTACAGAACGCAGTGACCATAAGGGCGATATCAATGTTAACCAGAAAGAGGCTGATGTGACTCATAAAGCATTGTCGCAGCTAGCTGGCACACAGGCCTCAATGACCAGAATTAAACAGGTCATTGTGATAACAGCACAATCAATAAGGAGACCAGCCGCTGCCATTGCCATCATATAGTATGTATTGCATTTGCAGAGACCATGCTTTCCTCGCAAAAGATTCACAATTGCAACGCCATTCACTGTAAGAGAGAGAGACACATAACATGAGATAAACAACAAAGATGAACATATTTTTCTTTTGTTTGCAGCAAACGGTATTCATTGCAAATTTAGCTTCTTCATGCATCTTTTAAATTGTTTAATGCAATCATGTTTAGCATGATTTCCAATAGCAACGTGTTTTATATGTGCATTGAACCTAGTAAAAGTGCGCAGGATGGTTAAGCGTTAATTGATTATTCATCCTTAGGGAGCAGCACCCTCAATGAATTCTGAACAGCTATTGTGCACTGAAGATTCAGCGCGCTGAGGGTGAATGTGTACTGGACTGGCTGAAGGTCCAAAAAAGCCTCGGCTTGTTAAATTTTAAATGAGAAAAAGGAGGTGGAACGAGCGAATTCACGTGTGCAGGTGCAATGTGTACTGTGAAATGCGGGCACAAAATAAAGACTTAGCATAGTAGAGTTCTGTTCTGGAAGATGTAGTGGTGGAAAGTGTGCCGGGCACTTAATAGATTCAGTAAGTGGTGGGATGTTTCATTGTGCAACAGGAGAGACAGCTTGAAGAAAAAACGTAGCCCTGGGCAAGTCTGGGCAGTTGGGATGGTATAGGTGGAATTGCAATAAACAGGAAATGTTATAATGGTCACTGGACTACAAAAAAGTCCCACATAGAAGAGGCTGAATGAATGTTTACTCAGGCGCCCTCATGCTGGCGTTCAACGACAGTACAAGTAAGGAAGTATGTTTATGGAGACTAGCGGTGTGAAGTAGGGGTTCATGACAGACCAGTCAGTAGTTTTAAGGCACGATGAGTAATGTGACATTGATAGGCAAGGTGAGAATTGTCGAGGAAAAGTTCAGAACGTATCTTTCGCTGATTCATTGCAGAAGGACTGAAGCAACATGTACTATGCAGGGTGGGAAGTCTGGTTTAGTCAGTGCTGATCAAGGGGCAGTTTAATCTCCAAATGGGAGAAAAGCGATATTGTCAGGCAGACTGATTATATTGGTCGGGGAATATTTATTGGCAGTTTCAGGGCAGAGTTAGTTTTGTGCATGGCCACGTTTTTTTCTAGGCAGGCCAGTTTTAAAGCACATTGAATAGATATGGTAAAATGCAGGGGGAATGGGAATTAGATCGATAACCAAAACATGGTGAATGAGCAATTCAGAAATATTATTCGGCTGCGATTTAACTCAGAGTTTTCCAACTCAGGGCACAGGAGAGAGGTCGCTTTTTTGACCGGGTGAAGTACAAAATATTTGTTTCTGAAAGGGCAGAAAAGAATCATTTTCATCTCAGAAGCTGCATCCTTGTGAAACGTTTAGAAATGAAAAATTGAACACTGATTCCTGCTGGACACCAAATGTAGAAAACCCAGAGAGAAATTGACCATGATTTGCACATCGACTTGTGTTGGTAAAGTATTTGAAATAGCTAAGACATGATTGGAAAAATTAGTTTGCGATTTGTTGATTACCTGATGATAGAGAACAAATCCATTTCTAAAGTAATGATTTTTATTCTAATTTCATTTTACATTTGTCGGGAACAGAATACCAGTGCATTTTAGAATTGTTTGGTAGATCCATATTTAATTTTCTTTCAAAAAGCAGGAACTTTTTAGTGAATTCATTCAATGCTTTGTTATTATGCGGAAGTTTACAGTAAGAGCATTCAATTAAAGACTGATGATATTCACTCATCAGTAAAAATGAAGCGAAATTGTTCTGATCCTTGCATGATCCTGGCTGCATCATATAAGTCATGTTGCTTACTTAAATAACCTCCGTTTGCATTTCGAGGGGTAGCATTACTCAGTGAATCTGAAGGGACAAATTTGATGCAGCCAGAAATGCAACTTCTTAATTCAAACGTTTATCAAATCATTTTGTGCATTTCAAAATTAATTACATAACACTAGACTAAATGCATATCCTTAAATTCCATTGTGTGTGTAGTCCCGGTTGCAATAGCCTACCATGGATCAGGTAAGGGTTCAGAACAGCTTTCCGACTGAAATCTCCAGTGAGGCTCGAGAGGAACAGATTAGAAATGGAAAATTCACATTTTCACAATCGAGCTTTCATTGAAGTATGAAGTTGTTTTAAGGTTATAGGAAATGCTGCACACTGATGCATAGGCGTTGCACACTGGAACTTAGGAAAACAACAATGCAATGTGGCATTGTATGTTGATTGGATGGTGAATCAATAATTTGAATCTGATTATTTAGGCAAGTTGTTGATTAACGATTTTGACGAACTTTGAAAACATTAAGAAGAATTATTCGAATAAGGATAAAGAACGGTTTACATTTCTGGATCAGCTTGTGAGTTAATAAGCTAACTCTCATTCACAATTTTGAATAGCGATTGCAAGCATCCAATATTGATTGGCTGTGGCAGATCCCATCAGACCAATCATAACAACCTTACAGGGTCACATAATGTGCATAAACTGAGTAGGGATTGTCTGATGACCCTTAGGCTGCACTGGAAATGATGCATGTATTAGAAAATCAAAATCCATAAGAAAGAACCAAAGTCCGACAGAAATGAAAGTCGGCCTTCATTTGCCCTTTTACTATCCAGGTGTTAGCTGAGCAAACCCACTATTTACATCCCTAAAACATGATGCATTTACACTGAGATTTAATTTGTCATTTCCATACTATCAATTCGCTTTCATGAAATATGCAAAAATTTAACAAAAATATCAGCACTCAAACTGTCTTGGCCATCTCTGCCAATAGGGAAACTCGTTAAAAAACAATATTTTTCACAGTTACATGTTGATGCAGCCGAAGTTTGAAAAGACTAATTATATAAAATAAATCAATAAATTAACAACATATTTTCTGTTATATTTCCGAATTAAACGTTGAAATACCCAAAAAATGAATCGGTAAATTATCAGCTGAAAGAAATATTGAACAATGCAAACGATGGTCCATTAGTGTATCTATCAAATTAAGAATACAATGAAAACAAATCCAGACGCTTTCCTGCTAAATTAAATAGAGAAATTAAAATATGTACATGCTGTGTAATTATCCATTATTTTAAACAACAACGATCTCTTCCTGACACGTTAATAATTTGCAGTTGGGAAAATAAACTGAGACCAGGTACAGTGCACTTTGGCTCATGATCCTCTTTGGCCCATGATCCTAGACTGATCAAACAGAGAGGGATGGGATTTTGTCCACGAGCCGAAATCCGACATCAGTTTAACAGCAATGTGACCATGACAACGGGCAGGAGGCAATGGGAGATTCAAAACTGTGTCGGCAGCCAATCGGAAGTGCAATCCTTGACCTGATGGGGACGGGTTCAATGCTGTGAATAGAAAGGCGGTAGGGGTTGGGGGTCAAGGGTGTGGAGGGGGTGTTGCAAGATGTTTGGCGCGGTTGTTTGTGGGCAAAATTTTCAGCCAAGCCTTTTGTGTACAAACTTGGATATTCAAGAGTGACTTGAAGGTGTATGTTCTCAGTTCGCGACCAGGGTACTGGATACTACTTAAAATAACTTAAGCATGTGAGATTAGTCTCAATCTATTCGGAACAAAGGAGTCAGCTAGGTTCATCATTTCAATGCAGAAAGACGCATTATTCATAGATTCAGCATGATGTGGCACTTCCTCTGCTTGCGGTATATTGACAAGATCGGTCTTTATTCCGTTTTCTCTATTTATTCTTGAAGGGAATGGTTTTATAGTGTTGCAGCTGAAGTAAGGCAAATCGACACACAGTGCTCGAAGAATGAGTTCCAGGTTTTTGATGCAATGTCACTCAATTAACGGTGAATTATTCCTTGTCATTTTGGTTTGTGACTTGGAAAGGAATGTGAAATTTATATTGTCCCTATGTTCTTGCCCTTCCAGGTGTTCGAAGTCGATATTTGCCGACATACGTAATATCTCTGGAGCGGCACCATTCCCAGATAATAACGAGGTTTCAACCTGATGAAGCTGCAAGGTAAGTCTACTTGCTTGCCAAAAACAGCGGAAGCAGCGCACAACAGAAAGTGCTAATTGGTCCCACAAACAAATAAGCAAATATCAGCCGTCAATTCCTGTCACATGCTGTCTTAAATGTTGTTGCATATTTCAAAAACTCAATTGCAGAGAACACTCCTCCCATATCATCATCGGCAATGATCGTGGAGCTCAGCACATCAGTGCTAAAAAATGGCTAAAGAATTTGCAGCCACATTCAGGATGAAGTGAGGAGTAGATGGGTCATTCCGGCCTCATTCTGAAGATGGCATCATCACAGGGGCCAGTCTTCAGCCTATGTGATTCACATAGCGTGATATGAAGAAACAACTGAAGGGGCTGGATGATGAAGAGGACATGGGTCCTGTCAGATTTCACCAATTGGATTGGAGATCAGTGTCCCTGAAAAATCTTTCCTAGCCACGTTGTAATAGTACAGCTAAAATACCAGCCTTTACGCGAAAAGACATAAGCTGTTCATTGACGCTCATTATGTGTTGTGACTGAGCTGCAGCTCTTCGATCAGATTTGATACAGACATGGACATTGGTGCTGAACTCATGATGTGATGCGAGAGCGAGTGTGCTTCATATCAATACAACATTTGTCATTTTATGGTAGCAGGGATCGGAAGCGGAATTTGAGTCAATACATGTAAGGGGCTGGGGGGAGTCTCTACTGATTGGAGTCATGCCGATCACAAAGGATTTTTATTTTTGCAAGTCACCCACCTCAGCCTCTTGATATCACTGCAGGAGATGCTGAGGTCATAGTCCAGGCGAAACCATCTTAATCCACTTCATCAATGAATCTCTCTCCATCATGTGCTCAGAAATGGTTTGGGTTTGGGGAGCGGGGGGGTGGAGATAGCATCCACTCATATTTGCGAAAAATTAAGCAAAAGTTGCGACTCAACAGATGCTGAAGAAATCTTTGCCTATGTGTAACTAACAGCACCTGGGCAACACCCAGAACTGTGCTGAAAACTGACAAGTTATATTCACCACACACCGGCGACAGTCAATGATCATCGACAGTAAATAATTATCCAACAAACACCCTTGTCATTTAGCCCGTCTCTCTTCTACAAGGCGCAAATCAAGAGTGTGATTGGAAAATACTACACTTGTCTGGTTGAGTTATGTCCCAATAACATTCATAAATATTGAATTAATCTAGGACAAAGAACCCTGCTTGATTGACAGCAGTTCCGCTACCTTAACGATTCAAGCAGTTTATCTTTTGTAGATTAATTGTTCTTATTGCTTTCAAAGCTCAGCTCCATCATAAGCCAACCTCTCAGTTAAATAATCCTATCTAAAAACTAAATTCTCAATCACATTTCGAGCCATCGCACATTTTTTGTTGCTTTCTTAAATGCCATTGCTGCAAAACTTTTATGTTCAATGTGACGCATCTGAAACAGCCTTAAAAGTAATTGGAAATTCAATGAAATCTCAAGGGATCAGGTATTACTTGGGCAAGGAAAGTCCACTGCTGATTAAACCCTATCGTTCGCCTCAGATGATGAATGAGTGATCATCAATCGAGGAAGATTTTGGGATGGCAATAAAAAATATACTCCATGTAGGGGGCTTCCGTGTCTATGATCAAGAGAGAATCTCTAGCACTACTAATGGCCGAGCTGGCCGCATGATAAAGAAAACTGCTTGACTGGGTCTTTTGCATGTGGTCAGGAAATTAACAAGATCGAAAAACAAAACTGAACACGCCCCATAACCTACCCACGTGGATATGCTCATGGCAGTATTGATAATATTGACCCTCACACAGTCTCTGAGCACACAAAATCCGCCTTCACTTGGGGATTCCCTCCAACGCGTTGTGTGGCAGAAACATTCCGCTAAATGAGGTAAATGTCAACGTGTTCAACAACTCAAAATTGGGCATTCACCAGTCAAAGTGCATGAACATCCAAAACAACCTACACCACACAGGCAGCAGCAGCTGGAAAAGTGAGCTCACCACGAAATTCTGAAGGACAATTGCGGAAAGCAATAACTGCTGGCTTAGCTAACGTTGCCCATATCCCCTGAATGGAAGGAAATCAGCAGTGTATATTGTTTGCCTGAGAATATGTGAATCCACGTACATGGTGCCACGAGAGATTCTGCAACAGTTTTGTAAATGGTCAGCAAATGATGAAGCATCACAAATTCTAGTCACTGTGATAAGCACTAAGAAACTGCTGCTGAAGCAGTTATACTGAGCCTGCTGGAAATCATGAGATGATACTTTCAGAGAAACTCCTATTTATATAGCAGATAAATCTCCATTAACGCATTCATACTGCCTGAATAAATAAATTAGTTTCCGTCATTTAACAAACAGATTCTTTCAGTCGCTCTCCTTATGAGAGAAAAATTTTCAAACTGAAACGCCAAAAAAAAGGAATTACGTCTGCTGTCAAGACAATTCCGGGGTGTATATACCTGAGCAACAGGTGAATACTACAGGGGATGGTGAACGATTGTCCCAGAAATTGATGCTGAGAAATAAACTTTTATCAATTTAGATCAAAGTATATATATGTAAATGAAAAGGCCTGAAGCGCCAGGGGAAGTAATGTGGAAAGCACAGTTGTTTGCCACCGTTTTCTGTTTCCGGGCCCACTCCATGTCCAAACAGGGCACATGTGGGATGCTTGTCTGTGACAATCAAGCTTCTAGAGAGAACAGATACCCTGCCCAGATTTGCCCGTGGATTCCTCTGGCAATGCAACGTGCGATATCTTGTGGGCCAAAAAAAGAAACCCCCAGCAATTGAAGAACACATTTAAAAATATAAACGTGAAAATGTATGCAAACCTTGGGCACAGACAAATTAAGAAATCAACCAATGATTTCAAAACTTGAGGAGAAGAGGATAAAAAACCCTTCAAGCAAAGCGTGCGCGGACAAAGTTTAATTATCCCGCTAGTACAAGTTTGATATGCAAATTTTGCAATCGGTAATGCAAACATAGAATTGGTGTAACCTCACGCAAGGTACCACGCTGACACTTTTATATTGCTTGGACACTCATCTGTGATAGCGTTGTGAAAACCAATCATCAACATCGTTAGACAGGCAGACCTACAGGCTGATAGATGGACAGATGGCTAGACAAATAGAGGACTTAACATTGAACGGATTAACTAAAATGAGAAATAGCAAGCGAGCGGGAGAGAGAGCGATGCACAGAGAGCAAGGGTGATAGAGAATGAGAGCACGAGAGAGTTATACAGCAAGCGAGTTAGAGAATGAGTGAGAGTGATGGCTGGATAGATGGATACACACACATATATATATACAGATAGATAGATAGATAGATGGATAGATAGATAGAGAGATAGATAAATAAATAGATAGATAGATTAACATGGAAATGGCATGAATAAATGCATGTGCTTCTTGCAAGAAATATCCTCTAAAGGACCATAGATAAAGGTGACAGTGAAGCAGAACGAGGTGATTTTTGTTGAAAATT
The DNA here is from genome assembly GCA_026770705.1 of Isurus oxyrinchus. Classification (NCBI taxonomy): domain Eukaryota; kingdom Metazoa; phylum Chordata; class Chondrichthyes; order Lamniformes; family Lamnidae; genus Isurus; species Isurus oxyrinchus. Next base: position 1,297,882 of record JANJGN010000056.1, on the reverse strand, counting down.
TAGGAACCACAGTGCACTTAAACATCCGACTATTGTACATAAATAAAACTGGGAGTTCCTCCTGACAACTCCCTCCTAATATTGGATCTGTGATAACGACAAGGAATTTGGTGTCTGCCATTCACTCCAAGTAGCAAAAAACACATTTTGAGGTTGAACTCTTTCATCGCTTCAGGAACAAAAGCTCCCGAAATTTACCTGGAGCAGACAAAAGCAGGAAGAAAATACCCAAAAGTGATTCAACAGATATGGAGACAAGGGAACAGTGTGCCGTGAACTGGGCTAAAATCCCAGCTCTTTGTTGCATTAAATATCTAAACTGATAAATGACCTGGGCAAAACATTCAGTCACAAAAATGTATCGAAATACCTTTATCAACAATGCCCCGGGGCAATTGCAAAAATGAAGTAAACAATGTCTGTATACAATCCACTGGAAGTGCTGAGTGAGGGCGTTGTGCTCAATGCCCGAATCAGCTGAACGTGCATATAACGATGCAAGTGAAATTTTGATCCAAACTATATATTGGGATGCCATGGGACAGGAGCAGGTAGAAGTTTTTTAGTCCATTGGTTTTAAAGTGTCAACAGCGGGTGTTAGAAAACGGGAAAAGCCGGACAGCCACGTCTGGCAATTTCACTTTTCGGATGGATTTAGAAGCGGAAGTCGGAATCCGAACCAGTGAGTGATCGAACAAGAACAATAATAGGTGGAAAGAATCAGCAAGTCTGAAGGCATCTGTGGAAAGGAAGACAGAGTTAACGTTTCGAGTCCGCATGACTCTTCGTCAGGAGTAAAACAATAGAAATGTGCTGAAATATAAGCTGTTAGAGGGGGTGGGACAGATGGAGCTGGGCAGAGTGCCAGTGAGTTATCGAGATTGGAGGAAGAGAAAGAACGCAGATTTCAGAATCTCCAGGAGGGTGGGGTGTTGGGACACGCGGATCTGGTTTAGGTACGAGGGAAAACTGAATTCATGCATGAGGAAACCATACTTTAAATGCAAGGATCAGGGATTCTAGCATTCAATGGGAGACACAGCTGCACATGGTATTGGAAAAACACAAACAAAGAAATCCCGAGCAGGCCGAGAGAATTCGGCTCCTTGAGTCATGTCCGCCATTAAATTCCATTGTGGCTCATCTCATTGTGGCCTCAATTCCACATTCCGTCCAACTCTGATTACGTTTCACATCGTTGGTTCTCAAGAGACTGACTACCCCTGCCTGAAAAATATTCCATCAGCCTGAGCCAACCACTCTCCGGAGAAGAGAGTTCCAAAGCCATTCAACCTTCTGAGTGAAATAAAAACCTTCCCATCTCTGTTTTAAACGGGAGACCGAAAAGTAGAAAAATGTGTTCGCTTTGTTCCAAACTCACCCACAAGAGAAACACACTGTTTACATCCAGGATGTAAAATTCTTCAGGATCCTACCTGTTTCATTAGGTCAATGTTTGATTTTCCAAATTTCAATGGGCACTGGCTGTCCAATCTTTCAAATAAGATTACACGACAACCACCACCACCCACCACCAACTCCGCTTCCAGGCATCCGCAGCGTGAACGCTATCTGAACTGATTCTAATGAATTGTAATAATTACTTAAAGTTGGAGATCAAAACTATACACAGTATCTTAGATGTGGCCTCTGCAATAATTGTCAGTATAATTGTCCTAAAAGATCACCATTTCTCTACCGTATTCCTTTGGAAAAAGAAACACATCATTCTAGTTGACTTGCTGTTCGTACATATGAACTTTGTGCGACTCATGGGAAATCTATTGATCGTAGCAACACAACTGAAGAAGCATTGAACCTTTAAGCTACACAGTTGTCACCCTGAGAGAAAAAAAAAACTTGTGAATAATTAAGGTTGATTTTTTTTTGGATTTCGAATTACAATTCAATTAATCAAAATATCTGAAAACCAGATTGTCCTTCAGTGAATACTGCAGACAGATTTTTAAAGCCATTGTGCTAATAATGAGACCACAGAATTTATTATTATGCTTATTTACTCCATTCAAAAAATAAATGGGAATTGAACATCCGCAAGATCAGAATGAGAATTTGACAAACATAAACTTACTGGGAACTTTGAAAGTCGCCCAGTTGCAAAATCAACACCATGTCTTAAATTCACAACATTTCACGGTAATTGGTCCTTTTCGGGTAGTTGCCGTATCTGGGAAATTCGAAAGGGAGATAGATCGATTTATATGACGATGATAGAATGGCGATACACTTCTGCCAGTTAGACGATGAATATATTCAATGCCTGTTCATGTACCATGTTAATTGAGAGATACGATGATTGTACACGGAGGTCAATATGAGGTTGAAGATCAGTGGATTCGTGCAGCAGGCTCTAAAGGACAAAGCGCCTTCCTCGAGCTACTGTTTGCTATATTCTTCCAATGTACATGCTGCCCTTGTTCTTCTAGGCCGACAAGGTTGTACATTTGGAATGTACAAACATAAACTTACTGGGAAGCTTTTAATAACTCGTTGCAGAATATCCTGCAGATAGCACACATGGAAAGCCATGTGCCCCGATAATGGACCGAGTGTTTTTTATAGCTGGTGGATGGAGTTCAATCAATGAGAATGCGTTTTTAGTTGTCGTGTCAAACTTCTCGCAGAAATTACAAAATAACCTTGACCAGCATGTTGCAGATGTTATAGAGGCTTTGGGGAGCGTCCAAAGTAGAAGAGCATTGATAGGCCTGGATGGGCATTTGGCTCGTCTTGAAATGGAGTATTCTTTCCTGTTCAGGCCAGCGTTTCTGGAGGAAGTGTGTGCAGGGAAGAAGGAAGTTGCTAATAGTTCGCCAACAAAGATGCAGGGATGAAGAAGTTCCTTTGTGTATCTGGAATGCAAAATTTGGGATTGTCTTTCCTGTAGAAGAGAAGTCAAAGTGGAGATCAAGAGGTAGTGAAAATAATTAGTTTGTACAGAAAAGAGGGGATGAATTGTTATTCTTTGTGGAACTATGGAGAGCCAATTTTAGGTTAATTGGAATAAGAGACAAAAGTGACATTCGTCCGTTCTTCATTATGCAGCAATTGGTCAGGATCTTGGGTGCTCACCGAATAATGTGTTGGGAGCAGATTCAATTGAGACGTTCAAAAATATGGTTGGATGTTTATTTGAAGAGCAAACAATTGCACGGCTATCCGGAGAAAGCGGGGTAGGTGCAGAGGAGTGTTACTCTTATTCAGGGCAGGCACAGACATGCTGGGCCGAATGCACTCTTGGGTTTTAATCGATGTTTGTTATTAACGTACTTGAACGTTCAGCAGTGCATCTTGGTGCAATACTCATACGTGATGTACTTTTAATTGTCCTGCCTCTCTTACTGCCTTTCTCTTTCTCTCCCTACTCTACGTATTCTTTCCTACTTTCTCTCCAAGAGACAATGACACTAACCATCTGTATTACTTAGTCTCCTATCGCTTCCTGAATACCCACTTTTACACCTGAGTAATTGTTTTCATCCGGACGCTGCCTCTTGAACCAGCCCCTTGGTGCTGCCATGCGATTTCCCGTGTTAGTCTGTTGAATGATGAGTCGTTTGGAAAAGACAATCATCATGGCTGTAAAAAAAAAAGTATCCTGTCTGCTGCAATTAGTCAATTTTCATCATTTAATTCATTTCATTTCAAAAGCCAATGTACAAGTACATCGGGTGTAACAAAACTGAAGCAGGTTTTAACTTGAATATCATAAAATATTCCTGTTGTGTGTATTAAACTATCGCTGTCTCGTGTTGCACGTATCAATGGCAGTACATGAAATGCTGGATGGCGGCTAGCTGGGTGAGGGGAATAATCCTTCTCTCTCCCAGCAGGAAGATGAAAGTTCAGACGTTCTATGCTTTTGTCGGAATGCCAGATTCCCAATGTTGTTTTTGCGGCCCCCCATTGTCAACAAGGAGAGGAACAGGAAATGAAAGAATTCTCACTGCTTCAATGTTTTGTCCTGTGCGTGAACGATGCATAGCACATCATGTTGGTGAACGATCACCATCTTAGCAGCAGCCAGGAATCCTGCACTCTGAAGCCGCTCGCCATTTTCGGGCAGGACCGAAATGAAGGCTGCCCCTCGATCCATGGCTAAAAATAGCCAGCAGATGGCCATTCCAGGCCGCCAATCACACAAGTGAAAATAGCTTCGGTACCAAATAACAACTTTTCACACCTCGAAGCTTCACGTAGTTAAAACAGCGAGACTTCAAACCCATTAAACAGAGAGACTTAAATTAGCTTTAAACTGCGAAACAACAAATAGATTAAAAAGCGAAACTCTGGGAAACTTAAGCAGCGAGTCGTCGGGACAGTTTCAACAAGCAGACATCAAACCGCTAAATGTTGATTATTAAGTTGTTTCAAACTGCCTGTCTAAGTGGCAGTGTAAACAGAGAGACTTTGGGCAGGTTAAACAGTGAGAATTTGGGCAGTTTAAACATAGGGATTTCGGGCCGTTTGAACAGGGAGGCTTCGGGACTGCTTAAAGGGTGAGATGTCAAACAGTTGCAGCAGGTAGAATAGGGACACTTCAAACATTTTTAAAAAGGCAGACTTCAAGCAGGGTAACCAGCGAGACTGCAAACATGCTGAATAGGGGACATCAATCAGGTTCAACATGGCGACTTTAATCACGCGTAACAGGGCGACTTCAAATGGGTTTAACAGGGAGGCTTCAAAAATGTTGGAGAGTGAGAATTCAAACAGGTTAAACAGCGAGGCATAATTTAGTTTCAAAAGCGATACTTCGGACAGATTAAATAGCGAGGCCTCGGGCATAAATTTAAGGGTAGGTTATGGCAGGGCCGATCAGCCACTTGGATTCCTCCGGCCATGCGACGTTGGAGACCAGTGTCACATCTAAAGAACACATGAACGTGGAGCAGAATTTGGCCATTGGACCCCTGGATCCCGCGCCACCTTTCAGTAATAACCTGGTTGCTCTGTTTGTATTGATGATTCAACATTCCCATTGACCCCGATAACTTCTGTCTCAATTGCCGGACAAAAAATGTTAACGTTCGCCTTAAACTCATTCAATGACAGACTCCAATGCGTTCTGAGGCAGAGAGTTCCAGAGTCACACAACCTCTGAGAGGGATAAAACAACCTCCTCATTCTGTCCTAAAGGCGGTTCCTAATTTTTAAACAATTCCTACTAATTCTGTTAAACATTATTTCACTGTCAAACTTGTCAAGCCCGTTCAGGAACTTATATACTTAAAAAAAAATCATCCCTACCTCTGCCAAAATCCAGCTGAATGAAACCCAGCCTCTCTAAGCTACCGTCATAACACAACCCAATCGTTCGAGGTTCCAATCTAGGGAAGCTCCTCTGTACAGCCGCTAATCCATAAAAGCCTTGGTTCAATAAGGGGAACAAAATTGCTCACAGCGTTCGAGATGGGGTCTCACCAGTGCCCTGTATAACTGAAGCATAACATCCTTCCATTTATTTCAAAGTTCTATACTAATATACAATCGCATTCTATGACCATTCTCTATTACATTCTGAACGTGCATAGGGACACGTGATGAGCACGTGTGCAGAAATGTCTCCAGCCACAGCTACTCGAAAACTGCAGCTGCGGCTGGTGTCACTGCAGACCATCCTTAAGGCCGATATCTTCCTGGAAACCGTACAATGAGATGGTCATACCACAGTCAAAGTGTGTACAGGCAGAAAGGCAATTGGTTACCACAGGCAGATTAAAAGCACTGGGCAGCTAATGGCCCCAAACACCTCTGTAATAGATTTTCTATGTGTATACTGCTTGGCGAGTTGGTTTCTCAGGGGAACGCAGCGAGAGCCAAGTCCGTTGCGCCTCGAGTGGTTCAACAGCACGGGGAGTTTGGGGAGAGTGTGGTGAGAGAATGGGAGATTAAAAAGAACAGTGAGAGAGCAATAGTGCCAGGGTATTGTATCGTAAAGTGAACAGAGAGGCTTTTGTGTGGTCGCAGGTATTACTGCTGGGTGGGATGTTTCATCCCTGCTGCTAGGGGCAAGGGTGTCACTGAGCTGCTGCAGAACATTCTGAACGGGGTGGGGGGGGGGGGGTGGAAAATACATGTAGTGACCCACATGGTACCAGCCTCAGGGGCAAAGGTAGAGATGAGGTCCTGAAGGCACTAATGGGGAGCTGAGTAAACAAATTAAAAAGCAGAACAACAAGGTTTGTAATCTCAGTGTAACACACAGTTTTACGTGCAAACGAGATCAGGTAAAGGAGGATAGATCAGTTCAATGTCCAAACGGAGTAATTGTGTTGCAGGGAGGGATTTAGATTCCTGAGGGAATGGGACACATACTGCGGAAGATGGGGTTTGTATAAGCTGGACAAGTTGCACGCAAGCAGGACGAAAACCAATTCTTTGCAGGGCTAATCATTTTCTCTGTGGTGCCGATGGGCGGGGGAGGGTTAGGGGAGGAGACTATTATGGTGACGAGATCTTGGGAGCATCAGCGGTGAGTAACAAGAGAGGGAACAAAGAAACAAATGAAAGAGTACTAAAAAAGAAATGTGGTAAGCAAATGAACATAGATTTTGCAGGAAATAGGGACAAATGCAATCAGGTTCTGTAAAAATATTAGAATAAACAGCTCTAAAGGCATGGCACCTGAATGCATGGAGCATTAAAATAAGCTAGACGAATTGACAGTGCAAATAGGTTTCAACGTGCACAATGTGATTTCGGTCATTGAGACAGGGCTGCACGGCTTCCAACGCTGGCAAGTGATTGTCCAAGGGATTTCCATGTTTCGGGCGGGCAGGGAAATGAGAAGCAGAGGTGAGGCGGGGGCTACAAGATAAGAATGAAATGAGTACAACTGTGAGAACTGATATTGGCTCAAAATATGTAGATGCAGATTTAGTCTTGCTGTAGCGAAAAAGGGACAAGGTGCAGAACAGTTTGCTGATTTGTCTAAAGGCGCCAAAATGTAGCAATACGGCAAGGAAAGGCGTTAACCTGAAACGTAGAGATGCATGTAACTGACATGCTGCAGAAATCATGGATGTTTGACGGACAAACTCAATCAGCAATGATATTCTGGCGAATGAATTGTCGAGTGTGTACGAAAAGCTTTTTTTTAATTGGACCATTACGTCGGGGATCCAACCAGGGAGCAGTTTATCCTAGATTTGATATCGTGTCATGAGAAGGAGAAAGCTAATAACCGTGTCGTGCAATGTCCTAAAGAGAATGGTGACCAAAGTGAGATAGAAGTTTTCATTTGGATGAAAAGTATAATAGTCCAATCCGAAACTATCGTCAAACATTCAAACAAAGTAAGCTACGAGGACATGAGACGGTGAGTTGGCTTAGATAATTTGGGTAACTTCATTAAAATACATGGTGCTCAGGCAAATTTTTATATTTTTGGACTGGATCTGTGCATTGCTGCAATTACATTCACCTTCATGGCTTCATAAGAAAAAAAGCAGTAAATGCAGCCCAAAAACAGCTAACAAAACGATATCCGGATAGTGCTAGATCCAGTGAAGAGTCAGTTAAATTTGTTAGCAAAAGTAGCAATTTGGGAACTGCTTAGAATTTATCGAAGTTTGACCAAGCGATGGTTTAGAGGGCATAGAGCATGAGGGTAAACTTGCAAAAAACATAATAGTGGAGTGCAAAATTTTCTACAAGCATGTACAATGTAAAAAATATTAGTGAAGACAAATGTTGGACCGTTACAGTTTGAAATTGTAGCATTTATAACTGAGAACAGGGCAATGCAGAGTATTTAAGCAACTATTTTATTTACGTAATTTGAGGAGTAAACACAAGTAGCTTACCAGAGATGCCAGAAAAGCAAAAAGAACCAGCGAGAACTACCATTTTAAGGAAATCAGCACGGGAAAAAATAAAAGAAATACAGCGCTGGAAAAATCAATTGGACTGAGAGCCGATAAATCTCCAGGGCGTGATCATTTACATTCGGGGGTGCTAACTGAATGGCCATGGAATGAGAGATTGTGTTAGCTTTCATCTACTAAAATTTTGCAGATTCTGTAACAGTCCCGGGAATTGGAAAGTGGCAAATGTAACGTCACTATGTTCAAAATAAGAAGCGAAGAATAAAACAGAAAATTACATGCAGGCCACCATCACTTGAAGGGAAAACTTTCGAGTCTATTATAGAGCTTGTGCTAATAGGTCATTTGAAAATATCATCATTACTGGGCGAAACCATCATGGGTTTATGGAAGGGAAATCGTTTTTTACAAACCTAATGGGAATTTTTAAAAGATGCAACAGTTAGAAATATCAGGGAGAACAATTGATGTGGTGCAATTGGGCTTTCACGGAGTTTCTGGTAAAGTCCCACAAAGGAGGTTAGTGTGCAAAATTTAAGCACATTTGAACGGAGGCAATACATTGGCATGGTTTGAGAATGGTTTACAGACCGAAAGCAGAGAATAAATATAAATGTTCTTTTTTCTGGAGTGGCAGGCATTGCCGAAACTGGTACAGGATGTATCAGTGAATGAGTCCAAGCTGTTCACATTACACATCAATGATTTTGATGAAGGAATAAAATGCAATAATTCTAAATTTGCTGACAGCAAAACATTAGGGAATGTTAGGGGTGAGGATGATTTAAAGGCGCTTCAAGGCAATTTAAGAAAGTTGAGCGAGTGGACGAATATATGACAGATGCAGTTTTTTTTTCGGTAAGTGTGACATATTCCAATTCGGTCATAAAAAGCCTGAATACAATAATATTATTTAAATGATGATAAACGGGGAAATGCTGGTGTAAAGATTTCAGCAAGCAGTTTGGAAGGCAGATGACATTCTGGACCTCATTACTGTCGGACTTGAGTGCAGGAGCAAGGATGACTTACTGCATCTCTAGAGGGCATTCGTGAGACCACTCACTGATTTTTGTGCTTCGGTCTACTTCCCAAAGAAAGGGAATATTGCCATGGAGTGATTGCAGCGAATGGTAACCCGAATGATTTATGTGATGGCAGCATTGTCCTATAATGAGAGATTGTGGCGTCCAGGCCAGCATTCCCTGGAGTTTAGATGATTGAAAGGGGATCACATTGAAAGGTATAAAATTCGGTAGCAATTTACAGACTTGTTGCAGGGACGATGTTCTCTCCAGCTGCGAGATCTGGAGCAAGGTGTCATTGTGTCAGGATATGGGATAGACCATTTTGGATTGAGGTGAGGAGAAAGTTCTCCACCTAGAGCGTGGTGAATCTAAGGGTTTATTGACCAAAGTAGTCTGCGGGTGCCAACGGACAGGATATATTTAACAATACAGTGGACAGCTTTCTAGACTATGAAGGAGCTTTCTGGACTCCAAAGACGTCAAACGTTATGAGGAGAGAGCTGGACAATGGCATTATTTTGGATGAGGAAATGTGAACATATGGATGAGTCAGCAGGATCGAAGGGCGAAAATGATTACAGCTGATGCTATTGTCTGTGCTTTTAATCTTCCCTGTTCAAGGGGAGCAATGTAGCACCAGGAGCAGCATGGAATGGGCTACTTACATGATGAAACATTGCTGGCGCTGCATGAAGTGCAAGGATTGAACTTCTCAGTAAACATTGGTGCAGGTTTCCAAGCTTCTTATGTTCTCCCATGCAATTCATATGGGGAAGTGGATTGAGGGGAGTAGGTGGGGTGGTGTCCTCCATACTCATGCCTGTTTGCTGCATATTCGGATCAGGTAGTAAAGGATGTCGAGCCGATGTGCAATTGGCTTGCATCCGGGCTTTCGGCTCAATTCGTGGATGTCTTCCATTCAGATCAGCAGGGTAGTCGGTAAGTTTGAGAGGTCATTTGAATCGGTTCGTGGGTAATCCAGCAAGGCCGGGTATCGTGGTATTCATGTAAGGTCACAGGGCAATGTCAATGCTTTTTGGGTGTTAGCCTGGTTTGCTAATGAGGGATGTTACCTAAGGGCGCGTGTGCTTCTTTCACTGGATGCTCTGTGTGTATTTGATGTTTGTTTTCATAAGATTCGGGGCTAGAGAGGTCAATGAATAAATTCTGTCCAGGCTAGTTATATTAAGGTTGGTTGCTTCGAGTGTAGGAATCACTGGGGTGTGCATCTTGGGAAATTAGCGCTTTTGGATGGGTGAGCCGAGTCAAGATTAGTGACCTATCTGTCAGTGTGGCAGGGACAGAGGAGCAGTCCTTTTTGTTGGGAAGTCAAGCAATTGGGTTTTGCATTTACTCAATGGGTTAGTTGGATGGCCAAGTTTAGTCAGCTCCGTTCAAGTCAGTGAGTAGTCTGGCCTCGGAGGATATTTTGTTAAATAGGGGGTTAACTGAGACCTTTCAATCGGATAATCAGGTCAGGTTGATTGGTTGTGTGTGCTTGGAAATGCAGCGAGGATGAGTGAAATCGTATTGGATTTGTTTGGCAGTAGTTAACTAGCCTGCAAAAAGGTCAGGTTGTTTTAAGCGGTTATTGGGGACAGTGGTGAATTTGGTCAGGTACAGCGATTTGGATCAACTGTGGAAGGTCGGGGTGCTTCGGGTGTTTCGTGAGGTGAATGGGGTCAGGCGGTATTTGGGAAGAGGGAGGTTATGTTGGCGGATTGTGGTGGTGCCTCGATCTGAGTTATTTTTCTCGTTGGGGCTCTAGTCACTTTGGGTCATGTCCATATTCAAGCCGGTTTGATAATAGCTCGTGACTGATCGGGGTACTGTTTAAATTGGACTTGGGGGAGAGTCACATCGATGCAGATTTCATCAGCTGGAGGGTGTATGCATTGTGCAGAGTCCATCGTCCAAAGAAGTCGGGGAAATTGGATGGAGTCGGGTAGAGTCATTTTGTAGCTGGGTCTTGTGTGTTGAAAAGTCTGTTCAGCCGTGGGATAATTAGATCTGCTGGGGTGGAAGATGTGGTCAGCTCGCGGGTTAGGGGAAGTGGGAGGCAATTTGTTTTGCCCCTGTGTTTGTTCAGCAACTCGAGCTGTAGACAGTCCAAGCCGCGGGAAAGCTCTGTTCGGTCATCGGAGTAGTTGCGTCGAATTGGGGGATAATGTATTCAGGTCAGGGATAGTTGCTTCATTGTTTCGATAAGTAGATTGTTTCGGTCTTCAGGTTGGAGCCACAGGAATTTAGTTAGTGCTGAATGGCAGTCATGTTGGTTTGGAAAATGGGTCAGCTTTTGAGTGTAGTCAGTTCAGTTCGCAGTGTGCAGTAATGTCAGGTTCGTTTGGGTGGAGGAGTTTCGATCGGCTAGCCTTAGGTTAGTTGTTTAATTGTGAGGAATGGTTGCCATTTTAGGATATTCAATTCAGCGGATAGTCATTTTGGGTAAACCTCTCAGCCTGATTTGTTGGATTGTTAAGATAGTTCGACACGGAGTAGTCAGATGAGCATGCAGTGGTAGTCTTACCCAGTGGGTAATAGTGGTATCCAGTCAGGTCAGCAGTGTAATCTTGTCAGCTAAAGAAAATCATCACAGGTCGTGAGTAACCCAATCAGGTTGTTGGGTATTCGCGCCGGATTTTAGAGGTATGTGAATTGGATGGATTATTGGGGCGCATATGAGTCTTACTCGGATTGGCTCGGGGTTTCTCAGGTTCGGTCACGGTGTTAAAGTCCGGTACCTTGTTTGCTGCGGTTGAGGATGAGTAAGTAGGATTGGAGAAGGGCTTCATCTGCTCAACACCGTGTGCAGTCGGTCAGGTCTCTGGGCAGTTTGGTCAGATGGCACGTGGTGATTAGTTCAGGGAGGTAGGAAGATCGAGTCAATGTTAGTTACTTGGGGTGGACTTGAAGCTGTCAGGTGATGCAGAGGGGTACTCGGGTGAGGGCAGTGATGCAGACATCTCTGGTGGGTAGTGGGGACTTGTCAGGGGATTCTCAGTACATGCTGGGGGTATTTTGGCCCAGCTGGTTAATCGTTGTTTGCACAGATTAGTCACTTGAGTTTGGGCGATGGTGACAGTGGTGAGTGGTAGAATTGCCGGTTCAGAAGTTGGCCGGGCTCTGTTGGTGGTAAACAGTTTGATTGGGCTACTGGGTCGTGGGGGCAGCGGCATATTTGTGTAACATATTCAGGTCAGTATGTAGCCCATGTAGTGGTATAGCTAGGTCCAGAGTGATAGTTTGGCCGTGCTGTAAAGGGGTGTAGCTGGGGTGAATAGGGCCGGCAATTTGAAGAATCAAGAGAGCTTGATTCAGAAATGTCACCAAGTTGGTTGGAGGTGTAGTCGGGTCAGGAAAGAGGTAGTCAGGTTGTGAGTTAGTCCTTCCTGGATGTCAGAAGGAAGAGCATCACTGCTTTAAGGCAAGCATTCCTGGAGTTAGCCATGTTGGTTCAATGAGAGGCAGGTCAGAGGGTATTAATTTGGGCTGGGCAGGTAAAAACTTCGATGCATTTATTCATAAAGCTCAGCATTTAATTTATTCGTGTTGTGGGGGTTTAACCAGTGAGGTTAAAGGCAATATCTGGTCATGGTGGTGGAACCAAATTGGCCTGGTATGCATGTCAGATCCATTTGCTAATTTGGCATGTTTGTTTGCGGGATTTACCGGTGTGTTTCATAACAGGCCATAATGGTGAGTGGCACGGGTATTCGGAGTGAGTGGCGGGTAGTCAGGCCTGGTCAGCGTGTGCTTTGTTGCATTATGATATTTGGGGGTTGTGTCTGGTGAGCTTGGGATATAGTCAGGTCTAGTCGGAGACTGGTGTGGTCAGTTTCTTGCGTGAGCTAGTCAACCAGGTGGTTATTCAGGCTGGGTTTGCAAGTGGAGCAGAAAGATCGTGTCAGGTGTTGTCGCATCTGGTTGGTGCGGGGGAATGTCGAATTTGGTTTGCTGCTTGTTAGATCTGGTTGTTGTGGCGGCAGCCTGATAGAATCAGTAGGTAGTCGGATCAGGTCAGAGGTTGTCGGGCATTATCATTACGAGATGTAGTGAGATCGCTTCGGGGGTGAGTCTAGTATGGACTGCAATAAGGTGGGAAGGTGGAGAGGCATGTCTTGTTTACAGTCGTGTAGTTAGAGCGTGACAAGGGCCAGCTGGGTCTGCCGATTATGTGGGGCAATCTGTAACAGTCATCAGATCTGGATGTTATTGGCAGGTAGCTTAAGCGGTTCAGCTAATAATCGAGCCGGGTAGGTGCGGTGCTTTTTCGGGGTTAATCAAAGGTAGCCGTGTCTGGTCTGTGCAAGTGATAGTTGGAAAGTGTCAGCATTTGGCAGAACAATCTCGGGGGCTGTTGACAGACTCGGGGAAGTGGACTGTTTTGGGCTGTTGTTTGGGTCAGGCCATGTGGGCAGTGAGGTCCTTAATTTGGTTTGGCATCATTTCAGGCTTCATTCAGATCATTGGTTAGCCCGGTTGGTTAATATTGGTGTCAAGTCGCGTCAGGTCAGAATCACTAGCCGGCACCGGCGTGATTCTCTGCTAAGTTAATTGTGAACAGAACTTGAAATTCAACTTAAGGCGTTTTCTGTTCTTGTGTCACCTACACCAGGGTTAAAGGAATGATAAACATCTGGTTAAAAAAGAACAGCTGAAAGCAAATTTTACAGACAAGATGAAGGCTTCAATGATTTATGTCTTCACATCGATGGATTATAGAGTGCAGAATCAATCCATTGCTTGGATCTTGCATGTGCTGGCTTCCAAAGAAATATCCGATTTTGGTTCCCGTGTCTGTTCTTCTCCCATAGCGGCTGCAAGTAGCTATTCAGTTCCCCAGTGAAACTGCTTTCAACGTATCTGCAGGCAATGCATTCCAGATAGTAACAACTCCCTACAATCATTTTCTTTTCATGGACTCTCTGATACTCTTGGCAAATAAATTACCTATCCTAGTTAGAGCGGGAAAATGTTTACTTCCCGTTTGAAAATACCATGGAATATTCATCACCGCGATAACATTTCGCCTTTAACTTCTGCAGTAAAGGAATGAGCAAGCCCAGCTCCTCTAACCTCTCGATTTCACTGATTGATCTACCATCTCTGGTACCAAAGCAATAACCCGCTCTGCACCCTCCTCTTATAGTTTCTAATATGTAAATATATATAGATATAAATTGGATATGGACAGAATGCATCAATTTTGCTTTATTGAATTTCAGCACTCACTCCCATTGTTCTGTAGTATTTGCATGGAATGATAAGGCAATAACACATGTGTGCATTATCCAATTCAAATCAAAGTATTCCAGCAGCTTCAATACCGTGTGTACGTCAGCCCCAGTCTTGACTTGTTCCTCATTTCAAATCGTTGCTTTCAGTTTACATTGACGCTCCTCAAATTCCACTCAATGCAATGCTTTGCACTGCTCTGCATTAAATTGCATTAGCTGTGTGTCTCTCCAATACACCAACCTGCCGTTATACTCATGCTTTGTGTTTCTAACTGAGCTTCTTGGTGTTTACTTTTCTGCTTTTCTGTATTCTACAAAAGGTGAAATTAACGGCAGTTTAATGTGTTGGAAATGTCCCCCTGAAGAACATCAATGTATACTCCACTCCAGCCTTAACAAGAGCATTAAATTAGTCCCCTCGGTATTTTGTACCTCAGCCAATGACATACCAAAAATGCCAATGCCCCTTTAATGCCCTGATTTCGGTTATTCTCACAGCTCCATTAAAAGGCACATTATTGCATGCCGCTTCACCATGTATATACATAATAACCGCATTATTCTCCTTAAAACTCTCTATTGTTTCACCAAACTTCACCAACTTTGCTAAACATGATGTTCGGCTGCTTAGTCATTCATTAAGCCTCTTTTTTTTCTCCAAGTGAAGAATGTTGCAGTTTTTTACAATGTGTGGTAATATCTCCAGGATGGACTTTAGACTGACAATCTTGAAGTTGCTGGGACCATTCATTTATTTACGTTTTAATGGGATTGGACATTGGTATATTCCAAATGTTGTGGCACCTCACCCATATCCACTGATGATTGAAAGATTCTGACCAGAGTTCCCATCATTTCCGCCATCCCTGCGATCAATAATCCTCTCAAACCCCATCATACTGTGCAAATGTTCCACTGCATTATGGTATAAAACTTCGTCTGGAAGAGGTTAACTGGGCTGGTCTGCTCAGTGACTGTTATTGGTTTCAGTCCCAGTGCTCCGAATTGCGCCGCTGGACGTTTCCTTGCAGCTGTTAAAAAGGGAATCTTGTCTTTCTTCTGTCCACTGTGTCAGCGAGGGCATCACCCCCGCCATAAAGAGGGAGCAACGGCTCATGAGAGGCAGAGAGGATAAACCTGAATCTGAGGGCAATTATGTTTCATGTCACAACAATGGCTCAGAATCTGAGGACAATATATTGGAATTTCACAACAATGGATCCGAATCTGAGTACAACAGTTTGGAATGTTCCAATCAGGACCAGGGGTTTATCCTTTTCGTTTGCCCTTATTTTCGCTGAAAATAAATGGTTCACATTAGAAATCCGGATCTCCTTCGCAGTTAAAGTGATTCAAATGATTTAGTATCCAATCCTTGCTATTGTTGGTGTCCCTGGTAAGTTTTGTTTTCTATCACGCTGTTAATTAATAACCTCTGACTAACTGCATTAGTGTTCTAATTACTTCGTCCCGCGCGTTGCTTCCTCCTTAGCGAGTCTATCTGGTTATTAGCTCCACAAACCATTTTTCACTGTTTGTGTAATTTACGTGCTCTTTCTTTCATCTGTTGCTGTTCACGCTCTGTCCCTCTGTACAGCAATTAGATCGATGAAGCACATTGAATTGATTCATGTTTTAAATGTTTGGATTCTGGAAGCCATTACCTTCCACCCTTTACACAAACCCCAAACTCTGTAAACCGACTCCCTCCCTTCCGTTGCCAATATGTGAGGTTGAAGAAGATTGCTGACAACCTCGGCAATCTTTCTGACTATCGGTGGATTTACGGTGCCTTATATTCTCGCTCACTAAACCTGACTGCTACCACCTCCATACATCACCCTCTACTTCAAGTCACAAAACTAATCAATGCCTACATTACATCCTTGTTAGATTATGTCAATTCAACCTTGGCCACACTCTCGCTTTTAAACGACCAAAAGTACATCAAATGCAAATGGCTGTTTCCAAAGCCTGAAGCACACCGACTCCCGCTCACACGCCCCCGTGTGCTCAGTGACCGACATTGGTTCCTGGCCTGGCAGAGCCTCAGTTTTAGTCATTCAATTATTGTGCTAAAACCAGCCGTGTCTCACGTCTCCGATTCGTTTCATTCCCCTATCTGTTCCCCACGCTCCTGAAAATGGTTCCCCATTTGCATTTTATGGACTCACTTCTTTGTCCAAAATGATTTTTCTTTCCCCTCCGTATCACTCAATGCCCATGATGGCTAGCTCTGCACAGCCACTGTTACCAGCAACAAGACGGACAACACCTTGGGAAGGCCGTTTCATCAGCTGACACGTACGACTTGCTATATTCCCATATGAATCACTCTGAGCTAAATTTGCATTAAGCGGCGAGCCGTGTTCCTTGAAAGGACCAGGCATCAAACCTGTATGCGAGCGTCATTTGAAATAGTTACGTTGTGGCAAGTTAGTGGAGTTGGCCTTCATCGTTTTCCGGAGGTTTCATTGTGATACGATGTAGAAACTCAAGAAGACAAATCAATTGGTTCAACATGGATCGAGATACAGGAACTGTAATGATTCTGGGTTCGAGGCATGACTAGCATAAAGAGCAGAGGCGGCATAGAAAATAAACTCTGCAGTATGGTGCAAAGAGGCGGGAACTACGCCGTCAGCATCGCGGATGGTCCAAGAGCATTTATACTCCGTGCACATTTCGAGCAGAGTGTGAGGTGACTTCCATTCATCACTGGCTGATGACAGACCTGTGCCAGATAGTTAATAAGAACGACCTGCGGCAGCGCACCGGAACAAGAATGGCCAGGAGCTGTATGAGGTCACAGCTTCGCTGGGCTTCTGTGCAGGCAGGTCACTTCAGGAAGGAGAGGGCTGCATTCAATCTCTGAATATCACGAGGAAAGCTGCATCTGCCAGACTGTGTAGACTATCAATACTAGTTGATTTTCAAAGTGGGACTTGGTCGGTGCGCACGAGTATTTGGTGTCCAAAGTGAAGCGCTCACAGTGATTTCTCTGGCAGCCACGAGAAGGAGGATGAGAAAGTTTTCCACTTTGCCAGAATACTAGGATTCTGCGGGATTCTGATATCAACGTCGGCCGGGACAGGAACAGGAGGTGTTATCACATTCTTAACACGCTGATGACGTCAACACAGTTCATTATTACATAATAAGGTATTATTATTGTGTAAGAATGCATTGTTTTGATGTCATAAGCGTGTTACCTGGAATCCTCACTGCCACGTTGCCTTCAATCTGAAACATCTAGTACTCCCACTCTTTTCTGTACTCCACGGGGAACACGGTTGTGTTTTCTCTGACGCGAAGCTTAACATCTCCATCCATGCCTCACCATCCATAAACACCTAACATGCTAGACGCTGCCAGAAAACACACACATACAGAATGACCCTGGTTGGTTGTGAATAAATAACTGTAGCGCACTGCAGCCGATCAGCAGCATGAGGAAACCCTCTATCTGATTCCTGATCCACGTGCTGGGAGCTCTCCAATGCACATTGGAAGAGGAGACACAATTTGTGGTGTTACTCCACACACTGCAAGCCATCGCATTTTGAGAGCAAAGGAATTGTTGACAGGAATACCAAGGGAAATTCAGGGGCAATAGAGGAGGAGCAGGATAGGAGGAGGCTGTGGCTATATTCCATTGATGCTACCAAGCCACAAAGGCTGAGGAATGGTGCGGACAGTCCAAATGGTACTGTAGGGCACCGTCCAGCAAACACTATGTTTAAGGGTCAGGATTCAGGATGTAAAATCTGGACATTGGCCGTTAATCTTTCGTTGTTCATTGGGTTCTTGTCGACAATAGAAACAATAGGTGTGTGGCGCTGAAGACAGAGGTCAAGCTGCTCTAGCGAGGACTGATAGTCCTTTCATGTTACTTGGATCCACTGCCAGAGAGAGAGAGAGAGAGAGAGTGAGAGGGACAGACAGGTAGTTATAAAGCGAGAGGGAGTGAGATGTGAGATAAAGAGACACATCGAATATCTTTGTCCATGTCTCTTATGTTTATTCTTTCTGATCAACGTTTATTGTCACTCTCAACATTCTGATTTGTATTTTGTTCTTTTTGGTAGGATATTGTGAGATTTATATGATTTATTCCTTCCTGACTTACTGCCGTGGCATATGCCATTATTTTTACAAATGCTTCCCTAACTTCTTGATCTGCATTTCGTCCTCCTGGTTATTTTTGCCCTTGCACTTAGTGAATGATGCTTGCTGCCATTTATATATTTCCGTTGATGCATTTATTCATCCTGTTGTTTTATGCTTAAATAATTGCTTTCTGTTAAATTTGGAGATAATTGACCCGGCGACTTTCCCCCATCTCTCTCTCCCTGTCTCTCCGTCTGTCTGTCTGTCTGTCTGTCTGCCTGTCTCTCTTTCTGTCTCTCTCTACCCCTGTTTCGCCGGGCCTACCTTCTAACATACGATTAACTTTGTCGCATTGAACTCCACACAAGCACAGCAAACATACTAAATATATTGAATGCGTCGACCTCAGCATCTACATCGTCAGCAAGACAATCTTCTGTTATTTCTTTCGAGGAAAGATTCCTTTTGCGTTTAACCTGTGGCTCAGATTTGCCTCAGCATCTCACCCATTTCCGTTCCTGAGCTCGTTTTGTTATATTTCCTCTTACCAGGATAGAAATCTGCTCGCCTGTTTTAGAGTAACCTAAACCCTGGAGATAAGGCATAGGGTTCAATCACGTATGAATAAATTTCGAAAATGTTTTTGTCACTCTTAGCGTTTTGAATCTTTGGATTTTTCTTCCACAGAAAGCTGCAGATTTCTCGGTCATTCAGTGTAAACAGGGCATGGTTTAATCCAATGTTTAGATGTGATTGGGGTGAAAAGCTTCATAGAAAGTGTCAACGTTTGAAAAGAAGTAAATGATTAGACGCAAATAGTTAAAAGGGGGTGCAAGATGAGGTGACAAAATGAGCTCCTGCTGCGTCTATATTTATGTACGGATGAGAAGATCCGTTCAATGTGTTTTGCTTTATTCATCATCTGTGTTTTGTACCCTTATTTTTCACAGCCTGTCTCTGTAACTGAAGCGATTACGTCCATTTCCAAATTTTAATGCAACTCTTAAATAATTGGCATGAAATTAATTCCTACTTCAATACGTATTTTCATGTTGGAGGCAGTTTAAATAATTCGAAATACACTCTACAGCCCAACTAAACTTTGAGCAAATTTAATGTGAGGAATTTAACGGGTATTACCGAACGCAATGTTGACCCCGTAGATGGGAAATCCACCAAAGCAGTGGTTATGAATCCAGACTTTGATAAAGAACAGTGACAGGTATTTTAAATCCTTTTAGCATGAAATAGATGCAACATCAATCGGAATATAATTAGATAGTTTTGGTAAACATTGTTAAATACGTAAGGGGAAGAAACATGTCCAAATAAAACTAGATAGCAAGGAGCTGATATTGTGGCAATGAGAAAGCAGTTTTTTGCAGATAAACTGGAGTCGATTATTAATTATATGAACATAGAACAACGGTGGGAAATATATGTTTAGGCGTAATGAATAGGCATCTGGATAATATGTTCCTTTAAAACAACCAACATGATAGCTTTAAAACAACGTTCCTGAATAAAGGGAGGGGTGCAGGAAATGGAAATTCAGGTGAATCTCATGCAATAAACAGAATGAGGATAAAGGAGAAGACGATGAAAATAAAGCACAGCGTTAGGGAAGAAAGTGAAGCAAGGAATACAAATAAAAGTTTTGAAATTAAATGATGAAGCAATTAATGAAAGAAGCAATAAAATATCTTAAAGACAAAATTAGCAAAAAGGTAAATCAGCGTGTGAACCGAGATATTTAGGATGCATTCGGTGAATATAAGCTCGGAAACAATGAAATAGTCTCTCTCTCTCTCCCCCTCTTTCTCTAACCCTCTCTCTGTACCCCTCTCACTCCGTTTTTTTTACCGTCTCAGTTCATAGCAGCTGCGTTGATCCATTTCGCATCCACGTGTTAAGCATTGGGTCCTGGAGTACAGAGTAAGTACCTCACCACATTTTCCCTTTTCCCTGCCCGCCATTCACAGATCAATCAATGTACTTGCAATCTCCTGCTGTACTCATCGTATAAACTTTACTCAGCTCATAACTTTTCTCCCAGATTTTCCACTGAGCCCCTTCCATTATTTGGTCATCTCTTGACCTGCCCTTTTCCTGCTATTTCAACTTGCCCTGACACAAAATTCCTCTACACATATGTACTCGAAGATAAGAATATGGTCAGTAGTTAGGAGCAATTGCTTGAAACATATTTATATAATTAAGGTACATTTGAATGTTGACGAGGCAGCGTCAGTTGCAGAGTCAAACTGCCAGGAATAAGGATAATAATTTTTAAAAAAACACAGCATCCAGGTGATTTACCGAGCAAAGTACATTTCAGGCACATGGACATCAGAAACCAAAGCAGCACTAGCCATTAAGCCCTTCATGTCCTTTACCATTTAAGAAGACAATTCCGGATCTATTATTAAGCTTTAACCTCCTCCAGTGTCCATTTTGTTTCAAGGTGCGCATTTTCCCCAAGGCGTGTTGGTGCAATAACACTTTTCTGCAATTTTTCCTTCATTATTCCGATGCTAATTGTACAACTTTAAAAAAACATGTTCACACTGGTTTCCTCTCTGTTTGCATATCTTTATCTGGAATGTCCCTTCATTTTGAAATTCCTGTTTTTGTTCCCACAATATCAGTTTTTTACCTATTCATTACGCAGAAAACAATCACTGTGATCGGGAACTGTGTGCTGAAGATGGAATATATTTCAGTGCAATATGACATGTGAGAAAATATATTTAGTAGTAGACATGGTTGACATAATAAGGATCCAGCAGAGATTGGAACCACAAAAAGGGATTGAGGGGAATAGTCAGGGAGCATTACAGCGGTAGGGATGGGTTATTAGCACATCCAGTAAAAAGGATTTTGCTTAAAAAGACCAAGTTTCAAATGCATTGACATTCCCGTCCTACCCAGTGAAATTGCTCCTCTCGCCCTGACCATATTGTTCACTCCATAAAAGGTTTGGTCACCCCCATCCCTTTCCTTAGCCATTGAAACTCCTCCCCTCCCCTGCTCCGGCCTCCCGATTCAATTAAAACCTCTCCCTCCCTAAACCCCGCCTCCCCACCCACTGAAACTCTTCCCCTCCCCTGCTCCCTCCTCCCAACCCACGGAATAATTCCCCCTACTGTAACCGCGCCTGCCCATGGAATGCAACAGCCCCCTCGCTGAACTTATTCCACATCTCCTGAAACACCTCCTTCCCAACAGCGACTTCCCCAAAATCTCTTACTCATCCCTTGGATATGTTTCGTAGCCCTTAAGTGCATCTTTCGACAACTTGCACATTCTGTGCGCCCTGTCCTGATCTTCAGGCCCCTTACCCAGCTGCCTGTGCTCCTGACCCCCTTTCCAATACACTGGGCTGTAGTTAATGGAGGTCTGAGCCGTTACCCGGAGAGCAGGTGTGAGCCCTGTGTCAGCTCCTTGAGTGAAGTCCCGCTGAAATAACGGCCACTCAGGCACTTAAATTGATAATATAAGGGGTTCCCCGTGTTCAGGGATTTCAGCGATGGAAACCCAGCCCACCGAGAGCTGCCGGCCCAACAGTTACTGGCAGCTCCTGGACGGCAGCACCACTGCTTAGGAAAAGGTTTTTGCCGATACCACAACCAACTTCGTCTTCTGGCCATCGCTAAATCCCAGGCCACAGGTGCTTGATGGTTGGATACATAATTTGTTTATCATTCTCATTCTCATGACTATTGTTGACACGTACAGAATTAATCCCGAACATGTAAATCTTCCACTGACATGTATTGATTGAAACTCAAGGATTCACACAACACACGGGAGTGAAAGATACATAAAATCCCACTGTGACATAACAATATTGCAGAACTAGGGTACATCAGAGAGATATATAATGACTATCAAACACCACGCACAGAATGAAAATCGAAAACACAACGAAATATACATAACGAGTCTGATATACACCTACTATCTTACTGAAACGACTATCAATATAATGCACGGTTCCGCGGAACAATTGCTGCAGACTGAAATGGAGGCTCGCACACCAAACCACAGACGTTCAGAATCAGACTGATGCCCCATACCCATATCCAGTTGTACGGAATGATAAAGATCTAATCACACGTTGACAATTACACAAAAACTACACATTGCTCCAGGAACTGAGAAGAATAGCTTTGACACTTGCTTACTGCACTAAGATAGTGACAAATGCGGAATGAATGCGGCTCTCGTTTATAGTGGCAGAGAATGCCAGATAGCGAATGAAACCCATACGTGTTTAGAGTAACAGAAACTGACTGATAGAAAAAAATCCTTGCACAAATACACTGCAAATGGCAGCTTCACAAAGCGGTCAATTTTGTTAACAATATCAGGAAATGACCGACAGAAATAAAGTACAACACATATACACTGCTCCAGAGAGTAACAAATAGTGAATAACCAAACACTCACCTACAGCTCCATTGACAATGGTTCCAAACTCACGTTCTTGCACATAAGGGTTAAATAAGCTGCTTTCGCACTTCAATCTGCGTCATCACGTTGAAACCACCAAATCCACGCCCCGCCGACTCCGCCCACTTAATTCAAGAGCCGGTTCAGCATTTCCTAGCAATTCCCAACTTAAAATAATGACAGCCTACCCACTCAGTTACTACAGTGACAGGTATCTGGACCTGTAAAATACTTAAAGTGTACCCACTCAATTTCTACAGTGACAGGCCTCTGTCCTCTAAAATCCTGACAGTCTACCCACTCAATTCCTATATTGATAGACCCCTGGCCCTGTAAAATACTGACAATCTATGCACTCAATTACTATAGGGGCAGACGACTTGCCCTGTTAAATAACGACAACTTACCCAGGCAATCACTGCGGTGACAGACGCTTGGCCCTGTAAAGGACTGACAGTCCACCCACTCAATTATAATATTGAAAGGCCATTGGTTCTGTAAAAGTCTACCCATTTAATTGCTACATGGACAGGCCCGTGGCCCTGTAAGTTACTGACAGTCTAAACAATTTATGCATACAGAGTGAGGTCTCAGGCACTATGAATATTTTGACAATTCCCCTCTGCTACATTTTAAAAAATTCGTTCATGGGATGTAAGCGTTCCTGGCTGGGCCACCATTTATTACCCAACCATAATTTCCATGTACAGATGGTATTTATGAGTCAGCCACATTTCTGTTGGCCTGGAGTCACATGTAGGTCAGACCAGGAAAGAACAGCAGTCTCTTATTTAAAGGGCATTTGCAAACCAGATGAGTTTTTACAACACTTGGCATTGGTTTGATGTTCATCATTAGAGAATTTAATTATTCTTATTTTTTTGATTGACGATTTTTACTGAATTTAGCAACACACCGTGGGGAGAATCGAACCCGAGTCCCCAGAGAATTATTTTGTGTCTGTGGATTACTCGTCCTACCCGAGTGACAGGCCGCTTCTATGTCAACAAACTTCCATTTTCCCCGCTCCATTACTACAGTAACAGGCCCCCAGCTCTGTTAACAAATTGACAGTCTCCCCACGATATTACAATAGTGGCAGGCGCCCAGCGTTTAATATGTAGAGACAGACTGCACACTATATTACGATAGTGACAGGACCCGGGCTCTTTAAGCATTCTACGTTCTACCGAACCAATTGCTATAAAGACAAAACCCGCAACTCGGGTAATGATACTGACAGCCTATGCCATTATGTGACTGTTGTGACAGGCCCCCAGCTCTATCATACTCTTGAAGTCGACGCATTCTATTAGAATATTGATTGGAGCCCCCGCTCTGTAAACATGCTGACAGCCTGCACGATCAGTTGCTATGGTGGCAGGCCCCTGGCTCTTTAATAATAATGACAGTCTACCCACACTATTAATTTAATGACAGAACCTCCTGCTCTGTCAACACCCTGACAGTCTACCCAAACTATTACTATAGAGATAGAACCACTAGCTCTGCAAATATGACAGCCTAGCCAGTCTAGCATTAGAGTTACAGGCCTCCGGCTCCGTAATGATGCTGACAGATTTTCCACGCTATTACAATAGAGGCAGAGTCCCGGCCTCTGTAAACGTACTGACAGTCTCCCCATTCTAATACTATAGTGTTAAAACAGTGTGTGTAATGTTGCTGACAGAATCTCCACTATATTTCTGTTGTGACCGGCTGCCGAACGGTACATATACTGACAGCTCCAAAATCTAGTTACAGGCCCCTGGCTCTGTAAATATCCTGACAGTCTCCCCACTCTGTTTCTTTGGTGACAGGACCCTGGTTCTATAAAACACTGACAGTCTAGATTATCTATTACTGTACTGGCTGGCCCCAGCTCTTCAAGCATGCTGACAGTCTAAACAATCTATTCATACACTGACTTGTCCCCGGGTCTGTAAACATACCGAGAATCTCTCCAGTCTATTACTAGTGACAGACCCTTTTGTAAACATACTGATTGAATAGTATAATGTTCCTTTAGTCATAGGTCGCCTGCTCTGTAAACAAGCAGGCAGAATACGACTGTATTCATATAGTGGCAGGCCTTCGGCTCTGTAAATCAATTGACAGTCTATGCATACTAATACTATAATGAAATGCTCTAGACTTTGCAAACATACTGACAATCCCCCGCCCTATTAGAATAGTGATAGGACCCGATTCAGTCAACATGCTGACAGTCTAAGTACTCTAATAATATACAGACAGCCCCCCCACCCCCCACCCCCCGGCACTGTCAAATAACTGAAAGTCTATGCACTATATTACTATAGTGACAGCCCCCCGGCTTTGTCAACATTCTGAGAGTCTATACCCTCTATTAGTATAGTGACAGCCCACGGCTATGCCAACATCCTGACAGACTATGAACACTATTACTATAGTGACAGCCCCATGGCTCTGTCAACATACGGGCAGTATAGGCACTCTAATAAGATACTGACAGACCCCCGCCTCTGTCAACATTCTGACATTCTCTGCATTTTATTCTTATAGTGACAGTCTCAGGGCTCTTTTGGATTACTGACCCTCTACGCTCTCTCATACTAGAGTAACAGCACACGGTCTATTTCAACATGCTGACACCCTATGCACTCTATTACTATAGTGACAGCCCCCCGGCTCTGTCATCATAATTACAATGCATGCACTCTATTACTATAGTGACAGGCACCCGGCTCTGTCAACATGCTGACAAGCAATGCACTGTATTACTGTTGTGAAAGCAGCCCCGCTCTCTCTACATGCTGACAGTCTATACAATCTATTACCCTTGTAACATATCCACGGCTTTGACAACATTCTGACAGTCTATACCGTCTATTACATTAGTGACAGCTTCCTGACTCTGTCAACGTGCTAACAGTCAATGCACTCTAATGCTACAGCTGCAGACACTGCTCTGTCAACATACTGACAGTGTCTGCACGCTGTTACTGCAGTGATGGACCCCCTGCTCTGTCAACATGATGCCACTCTATGCAATCAGTTGCTATAGTGACAGGTCCCTGACTCTGTCAACATACTGACAGTCTATGAACTCTGTTACTATAGTGACAGCCACCCCCCGCCCCCGAGCTTTCTCAACATGCTGACAGTCTATTTGCTCTATGGCGATAGTGACAGCCCCCCTGCTTTATCAACATGGTGATGGCCTGTGCACTCTATTAGTATATTCACAGACTCCGGCATTCTCAACCAGCTGATCATCTATGGACTCTATTAATATATTGACAGCCACCCGGCACAGTCAAAATTCTGACCGTCAATGTACTCTACAAATATACTGACAGTCCCATGGCTCTGTCAACATTTGGACAGTATAGGCACTCGAATAAGATAGTGACAGACACCAGGCTCTGTCATTATACGGGCAGTCTAAGCACTCTAATACTATAGTGACAGACCCCTGGCTCTGTCAACAAGGTACCAGTCTATGCTCTCTATTATTATAGTAACAGAGCCCGGCTATGTCAAAATGCTGACAGTCTATGCTCTTTTTTGCTTTAGGGACAGACCCCCGACTCTATCGACCTGCTGACAATCTATGCACTCTACTTCTATAGTGATAGACCCCCGGCTCTGTCAACATGCTGACAGTCTATGCACTCTATTGCTATAGTTACAGGCCGCCAGCCCAGTCAATGTGCTGGCAGTCTATGCTCTCTATTAACATAGTGACAGTGCCCCGGCTATGTCAACATGCTGATAGTCTGTACTCTCTAATGCTTTAGTGACAGAGCCCCGGCGATGTCAACATGCTGACAGTCTATGCTACCTAATACTATAGTAACAGAGACACGGCTAAGTCAACATGCTGAAACTGTATGCAATCTATTCCTATAGTGACATGCCCACAGCCAGTCAACATGCTGACAGTCTATGCACTCTATTGCTATATTTACAGGCCCTCAGCCCAGTCAACATGTGACAGTCTATGCTCTCTAATACTAGAGTGACAGTGCCCCGGCGATGTCAACAAGCTAACAGTCTAAGCGTTCTTTTATTATAGTTATTGGCCCGTGGCTCTGTCAACATGCTGACAGTCTATGAAATCTAATACTATAATAAAAGCCCCAGTCTATGGAACCAAGAACAATCACAGAGGAAACTACAGCACAGGAACAGGCCCTTCGACCCTCCAAGCCTGCGCCGTTCATGATGCCTGTGAACTACACCATTTTGCACTTCCGGTGTCCATATCCCTCTATTCCCATCCTATTCATGTGTTTGTCAAGCTGCATTTTAAACATGACTGTCTTACCAGCTTCCACCAGCTCCACTCGCAGTGAATTCTAAACACTCACTACCACCTGCGTAAAAAAACTTGCACATCTCCTCTATAGTTTTGTACTCTCACCTTAAATCTATGTCCCCTAGTAATTGACTCTTCCAAGCTGGGAAAAAGCTTCTACCTATTTTTTCGATGCCACTCATAATTTTCTAAACATATATCAAGTTGCCCCTCAATTTACGTCACTCTGATGAGAACAATCCGAGTTTCTCCAAATTCTTCTCAATGCTAATAACCCTCAGCCCAGGCAGCATCCTGGTAAACCTCCTCTCCAACCTCTCCAATGCTTCCATAAACTTTTGGTAAGGTGGCGATCGGAATTGCACGCAATATTCCACGTGTGGCCTAACCAAGTTTCAAAACATCTGCAGCATGACTTCGCAGCTTTAAAACTCAATGCACCTGTCAATGAAGGCAAGCATGACAAATGTCCTGACCCTCCGACAGCGCAACACACCCTCAGCACTTATCCTCCGACAGTGCGGCATTCCCTCAGAACTGACTCTCCAAATGTGCGGCACTCCCTCAGAACTTACCCTCTGATAGTACAGTGCTCCCTCCGTCCTGACTCACCGACAGTGCGGCTCTCCCTCCATACTGACATTATAATAGTGCAGCGCTCCCTCCGTAGTGACACTCCAGCAATGCAGCGATCCCTCAGCACTGACCATCTGACAGTGCAGCTCTCTCTCAGTCCCAATCTTCCAACAGTGCGACACTTTTTTCAGTACTGACCCTGAATCAGAACGTCACTCCTTCAGTAATAATACTCTGACAGTGTGGCACTCCCCAAATATATACTCTCCAACAGTGTGCACTCTCTGACAGGTTATTAATCTAAATAATAATTAATTGTATCAATGCAAATAAATGAAAATAATTAATGCAATGTTAATAACAGACTAAGAGTAATTAATTATTTGTGCTATTGATAAACATTTGAGATTACTTTATAATAACACAACTTAAAGGTGGACATTTTAACTGTAAACAAGAAGTG
Source organism: Isurus oxyrinchus (assembly GCA_026770705.1). NCBI lineage: Eukaryota > Metazoa > Chordata > Chondrichthyes > Lamniformes > Lamnidae > Isurus > Isurus oxyrinchus. The sequence continues at coordinate 1,269,860 of JANJGN010000056.1, read as the reverse complement.
CAAATCATAAAGCATTGATATTAAATCATTATTAGATATACTAGAGGTGGAATAAGATTATTTAATAATTGGACATTTTTGTACAATATACTGTTGAATTTGATTAATAATTAGGCCAATAATGTATAATATATTTTTAGAAATTCATTGATAATTAGATGTTAAAATTATAATTACGATTTAGCCTTTTCAATTCATAATGTAAAGTAATAAAAAGGCTGACAATCCATAATATGCTCTTGGAATTAATTAATTATTGGGTGTATTATTTGATAATACATGTTTAAATTAATGAATATTTGGACCAATAATACATAATATGCTAATGATTAAATTAACAATTGGATGTATTAACGCAAATTATTTTGTTGCTTATTAATAATTCAACATATTAATTAAAATATATTGCTGGAATTGATTAATACCTATACCTATGAACAGATGGATTAGGAGCAGCAGTTGGCCCCTAGACCCCATGATCTTCCTGCGCCATTCAATAAGATTACATCTGATCTGAAATTATCCTCAGCCCCACATGCCCGCAGCACCCCGATAAACTTTCACACCATTGTTAATTGAGATTCTATATCGCTTGGCCTTAAATATATTCAAAGGCTCTGTTCCCATAACATTCTGTGGAAGACAGTTCCAAAGACGCACACGCTCTGAGAGAAAATGCTTCTCCTCATCTCTGTATGAGTTATGAATGTTGAGATGTTTGAACTGTTTATTCTGTTCATATTTTGAAAACAGCATGATCAACAGCTGGGAAATCTGGCTGCTGGTGTGAATGGGCTCTCACCAAATTGTGACTTTCTAGATACTTACCGCAAAATTATATCCCTTCAACAATCGGAGGGAGGACTGCACTTTCAGAATTTGAGTACTGCGTGTACCCCACACTGTCGAAGTGACAGTATTGAGGTCACGCAACACTGTTGGATGGTCAGTGCTGAGGAAGCACCGTACTGTCAGTGGGTCAGCAATGATGGAGCGCTGGACTGTCAGAGGGTCAGTACTGAGGGATTACGGAACTGTTGGAGGGACAGCAGTGAGGGAGCCCCGCACTCTCAGATGGACAGTGCAGATGGAGCGCCTAGCTGGCTGGGGGTCAGTACTGAGGATGTTTCCCGCTGTCAGACGGTCAGTACGAAGGGAGCGCCGAGCTGTCTCAGGGTCAGTACTGAAGATTTGCCGCACTGACAGAGGGGCACTACTGTGGGAATGCCGCATTGTTGGAGGATTATTGTTGAAGGTGAATCTCACTATTGGATGGTGAGTGCTGAGGGCGTGCTGCACTGCCGGAGGGTGCGTAATGAGGTTCTGCCATAGAATTGGAGGGTCATTACTAAGAGTTTGCTGCAGCACTGTCGGTGGGTCATTCCTGAAGGGGAGCCGGGCTGTCGGAGGGTCACAACTGATGGAATGTTGCACTGTCCAAGGGGCAGTTCTCTGGATGCACCCCTTTGTCGCATGGTCAGTGCTTGGGTAGTGCTGCACTTTCTGAAGGTCTGTACTGCGGGACAGCTTCACTGTCGGATGGTCAGTACAGAGGAAGCCCCTCATGTCGCAGGTTCTGCTTTCGAGAAGCAAAGCACTGTTGCAGGGTCAGTAATAAGGGAGTGGCACACTGCCATTAGGTCTGTTCTGAGGGATTGTTGCAGTGTCGGAGAGTCAATACTGAAGGAGTGCCATGGGGTCGGTGGTTCAGTACAGAAGAGGTGCCACATTATCAGAGGGTTAGCACTGAGGGCCGGCCGCACCTTCAATGTGTCAGTATTCAGGGGGTGACTGACAGCCAGAGGTTCAGGACTAATGGTGTCCTGCCCTGTCATAGGGTCAGTGTTGAGAGAGTGCCGCACTGTCAGAAGATCATTACTGAGGGAGTTATGCACTGTCGGCTGGTCAGTAGTGAGGGTCTGGTTCCTTGTCAGAGAGCCGCTACTGAGGGAGTACCTCTCTGTCGGTGCGTAAGTTCAGAGGGAGAGCTGCACTGTTGAACGGTTAGCACTGAGGAAACACCTTGCATTCTGATGGTCAGTAATGCGGAAATGTCGCGTTGTCCGTGGTTCAGGTCTGAGGGAGTGCCACACTTTCAGAGAGTCAGCACTTGGCTGCCACAAACTATCGGAGGGACAGTACTGGAGGATCACTGCACTTTTGCAGGGTAGGTGCCGCAGGAGTACCACCGTGGTGGAGGGTCAGTACTGAGGAAGAGAGGCACTGTCAGAGGATCAGTAATGAGGGAGCGTCGCACAGTTGGTGGGTCGGTTCCAAGGCAGCGGCGCACTGTCAGAGGGCCAGTGCAGATGGAGTGCCGCAGAGCCAGAGGTTCAGCACTGACGATGTGCTTTACTGTCAGATGGGATGTGCTGAGGAAGTGCCACACTGTCAGATGGTCGGTGGTGAGAGCATGCTGCACTGTCAGAGGCTCAGTGCTGATGAATTTCCTCCCTGGCAGAAGGTCATTACTGAGGGAGTGTCGCCCTGGCCGAGGGTCAGTATTCAGGGCATACCACACTTTCAGAGATTCAGTACTGAGGGAGTGCCACACTGTCCGAGGAACAGCACTGAAGGAGCTCCACACTGCTGGATAGTCAGTGCTGAGGGAGCGCCGCAATCTCGGAGTATCTAATTTGAGGAAGTATTGCACAGTCAGAAAGTCAGTACAGGGGGCGTGCCGCGCTGTTGGAGTGGCAGCACTGAGGAAGCCCCACACTAAGGGCCAGCAATTCTAACATGCAGACAAAACCTGTTGGCCATGTATTGAGATCATTGAATTGTCTGGTCCGTAGGGTCATAAGCTTAAAATTAGATTAGGGCCATTCAGGGTTAATGGCAGGAAGCACACGGAAACAAACAAGCTCGCAGGAAGTTGTTTGATGTGTCAATTGCGAAAGTCAATACATAAACTGATGGGTCTGTGTTGAATAAGGATATTAAATGTTCTGTGTGCCAGCTGGATCAATGTTGCAATAATGCAGATGTGCTGTAGACGCCCTGAATCTTCGAACAAGCCTAAGGGAATGTTTAACTTCTCCTGTTCTCATCTATGAAACAGCTCTCTGTTTATTTGTCCCTGTTTGTACATCTTCCTGGAAGTGTGGTTTCTGAGAGATCTTAACTTCACCCTGTTGTAAGCAGCTGCTGCCAAAGACAATAACGTCACAAATATATATAGACTGACTTTTTCTTGTTCCTGATACACGTTGTGCAGATTCAAATCTGCTCGGGATTGAGCCTCTGTCCATCACGCTACCTCAGTATTGACAATGCCCCCCTTAGTGTGGGCCGAGGGTGAGCTGAAAAACTACCCAGCACCATGGAGTTAGCTCACTGAACAAACAGATTAGAGAAAGGAGCAGGAGGAGTTTAATTTCACCCTGTAAAGTAAAATTGTACAGCCTGTACAGTAATTGCTTCGATCAATTAGATATCAATTAACTTAGCAGTCTGATCGCTGGTACCTGAATTAAACCTTCAACATGATTTAACTCAAGAGAGACAGAACCATCAGGCTGATTCTCAGACACAGACTTAGCGAATAAAACTGACGTTTATTGAGCAGAAGCAAATTCAAACTACAATGCCCTTATAAACCAACACAGATTCATCAACCAACTTGCAGAATTATTTATAATCTATGAAATATTTATCAACGTAACGCTGCCAGGCTCACTCTTGAAGCGTTAACACATTGGTGTTAATGGTCTGTTAGAGCTCCCTACCAATCAGTCAAAATGGTGAATGCGTGTCCATCATTCAACGTCACGCTCGAGAATCGGCCTGTTAATCCACATGAATACCAACGGCAGGAAGTGTCATCCTCGAGTAGATATCATTCTCGAATCGAGGGACAGCCGAATGGGAGGTCAATCAACCTTAGTGATGCGACCAAGCTTGGGCAGAGAACACTCCGTCTTCTCATTACTTCATTAATATAGCTTGTAAATTTCGTGAGAATGGGGATTGATGAAGATTACTGGGGGCTAGGCTATGTACAAAGTTGGGTGTGTGGGTGAGATTTAAAATCAGTACGTCAAACGGCTACTAATCCAGAGAAATTGACTTCAAATTGCATCCTTGAGTTTTGACAATTTTAATTTAAATTAAGTCTGTGGACAATTAGGACAGTTATAGCACGACGCTAGATACAAAGTTAAGATCTCTCTAAACTGTCACCGTCAAACAATCCCAGGATAGCTGCAGCATCAGGGTGATATTCAGATTAAATCTCCCTCTATACTGCCCCCATCAAACACTCCCAGGACAGGAACAGCACTGGGGTTGGATAGAGAGTAAAGCTGTCCCTACACTCTCCCCACCGAACAATCCCAGGTCAGGTACATCACGGCGGTGAGATAAAGAGAAATACTCACTCTACATTATCCACATCAATAACTCTGAAGATATGTACATCCCGCGGTTCGACATAGAGTAGAGCTTCCTTGCACTGTCCCCATCAAACTCTCCCAGGGTAGGTACAAAATGGGTTCAGAAACAGAATGAACCTCCTTCGAATTGCCAGCCCTCCCCGCTGGCCCTCCCTGGCCTCATGTCATTTCCGTTGTGTTGAGACTTATCTCGGTTTCACCCGGTGAGGCCGTGGTCTCCGCGGCACTCATCTGCTCATCATCCCATTCCGACCGCCATTATTTACTGATTATTAGAAATTCACCCATGGTCATTGTTTACAGCTTAAAGTTAAATAATTCAATGAAAGCGATTCATTATTTATTGAAGATTCGGTCATTAGATTGATGCAAATGTAAGGATTGATGAACTGAATGTGATTATTTAAATTTAATTGATAACCTAAATACAAATTTAAGGACGTTAAACTTTATTTTACTAAATATTGTTAATAACAGCCAAGGGTATGTTTAAGTGGCATCTGGTTTTTAGATCACATAATTAATAAATTGCAGATAGAAAATGCCAGTGTGCAAAGCAATGAGGAATATAAATGTATAAGAGTGAGAACGAGATACAACAACCCAGTGTGCACATACAGGGCGAATATAATTACTAAATAAAAGAGAGAGAGAGAGAGAGAGAGAGAACAACCCAGTGTGCAAATAGAGGAGGAATACAATTATGAAATGAGAGAGTGAGAGAGAGAGAGTAACCCAGTGTGAAAATCGAGTAATGTAATGAATACATTGAAAAGAGAGAGACAGCAATACAGAATGCAAATAGAGGAGGAATGAAATTAATCAATTCGAGAGACTGAGCAGCACCATGTGCAAATGGAAGAGGAATTTAATTAGTCAGTTAGAGAATGAGAGACAGAGAGGAACACAGTGTGTAAGTAGAGGAGGAAGGTCATTGATTTATTAGAGAGAGAGAGAAAGAGAGAGAGAGAGAAAGAGAGAGAGAGAGATAGGGAGAGAGAAAGAGAGAGAGAAAGTGAGAGAGAGATAGAAACCCAGTGTGCAAGTAGAGGAAGAATGCAATAACTAAATTAGAGAGAGACAGAAAGAGAGCAGCCCAGTGCGAAAATGGAGGAGGAATGAATGTAATGAATTGTAGATAGGGTAACCCACTCTTCAAATCGAGGAGGAGTGGGCTTACCGAATTAGAGAGGGAAAGAGCAAACCAGTCTGCACATAGAGGAGGATTGTAATTAGTAAGAGAGAGATAGAGAGAGAGAGAGGAAGAGCAACCCAGCGTGCACATGGATGCGGAATGTCATAAATAATGATAGAGAGAGAAAGGAACCCAGTGTGCAAATAGAGGAGGAATATAATTAATAATTTAGAGAGAGAGAGAGAGAGACAGGGGGGAGAGTGAGCGAGCAACCCAGTGTGCAAACAAAAGAATGTAATTTCTACATCGGGGAGAGAGCAACCTATTGTGCAAATGGAGGAGGAATGTGATTAGTACGTTAGAGACAGCAAGAGAGAGCCACCCATTGTGCAAATAGGGGAGCATATAATGAATGAACGATATGCAGCACCCCAGAGCCCAAACAGAGGTTGGATGCAATTAATGAATTAGAGAAAGAGAGCAACTCGCTGCGATAATAGAGTAGAGATCTAACTAATAATTTACAGTGATAGAGAAACTTAGTGTGCAAAGAGAGGAGGAATGTAATTAATATATGAGACAGAAAGGGCAACCCACTTTGCAAATACATGATAAGTTCAGTTCATAAATGAATGGGAGAGGGGTCGAGAGCAAACATGTTAATGAAGAGGCGATTTATAGTGTCATAGAGGTCTTCAGCACCGAAAAAGACCTTTCGGACCATCGATCCTGTGCCAGTCAACCAATTACCTAAGTATGCTAATCCCATTTTCCCGCAGTGGCATTGCAAGTGCACATCCAAATACTTCTTAAATGTTTTGAAGGTTTATGACTCTTACACCTTTCTGGCTTTGACTTCCAGATCCCACCACTCTCTACGCAAAAAAAAAAAGATCTTCCTCACATCCCCTCTAAACCTCCTTCCCCTTACGTTAAATCTATTCACCCTTGTTATAGATCCCTCCACCGAGGGGTAAAAGTTCCTTCCTGTCTACAATATCTATGCCCCTGAGAATTTTATATACCTCAGTCATAACCCCCGTCAATCTCCCTTGTTTCAAGGAAAATAAACAATTGTCTATCCAATGTCTCCTAACGACTAGAGCTCTGCAGCTCAGGCAACATCCTGGTATATTTTCTCGGCCCTATCTGTAGTGCAATCACATCCTTCCTAACAAGCAGATTCCAAAACTGAATGCAATACTCTAGCTGTGGCCTAACCAGCATTTTATACAGGCCCAGCAGAAACTCCCTGTTCTCATTATCTTTGCCTCGGACAATAAAGGCACGTATCCCATATGCCTTCTTAACCACTTTTTCTACCTTTTCCACTACCTTAAGGGATAAGTGGAGCATGCGCAACAAGATACCTCGGATCGGTAGTTCTTCCAAGGGTCCCACATTCATCGTGTGTCCCCGGGCCTTGTTTGCCCTGCCCAGGTCCATCATCTCATACTCATTTGGATTAACTTCAGTTAGCCACTAATTAGCCCAGCTGACAATCCCATATACATCTTACTGTAATCTGACGCTATCCTTCCAAATGTTTGCCACCCAATAATTCTCGTGTCATCCACAAGCATACTGATCAACCCCACTATATACCAATCTAAATCGTTTATATATACCACAAACGCAAGGCCTCAACATCCATTCCTGTGGACACCACTGTACACAGGCATCCATTCACAAAAACATCCCTTGACATTCAAACTCTACTTCCTGTCCCTCAGAAAATTCTGCATCCAATTTGTCAAATAGTCTTGGAACCCATGGGCTCTTAACCTTGTTATCAGTCTCCCAGGCGGGACCTTATCAAACGCCATGCTGGAGTACAACTTGGCTACATTAAACTTCTAAAAACTTGGTCAAACTTTCGAAAGATTCAATCAAAATGATCAGATATGACCTCTCCTGAACAAAAGCATACTGATTCTCCTTGATTAATCCCTGCCTCTCAAAGCATAGATTAATTCTCTCCCTGAGAATTGCTTCCTACTGTTTCCCCACCACTGTGGTTTACTGATTGGTCTGTACTTCCGTGCTTTATCCCTCCCTCCCCTCTTGAATAATGGTAGCACATTTTCTGTACCCCTGTACATTGGCACCTCTCTTGTGGCCAGAGGCGTATTGAACGTTATTGCCAGCGGCTCTGCCAACTCCTCCCTTGCCTCACTCAACAGCCTGGGAAACATTTCATCTGAGCGTGGAGATTTACCTTCTAGAAGCCTTCCAGATCACTTTGAGCCTCCTCCATTTCAATGTTAATTTGATTAATGATTACACAGCACTTCTGCTTGCTTTCCGTACCAATGTTGATCATCTCACTTGTGGGCACCGACACAAAGTATTCACTTAGAACCCGACTTACGTCTTCCGGCTCCACACACAAATTACCACTATGATCCTTAATGGGCCCTACTCTTTCTCTAGTTATCATCTTACTCTTAAAGCAATTTTAAAATAACTTTGTATTTTCCTTTATTTTACCAGCCAATGTTTTCTCTGGCACCCTTTATGCTCTCCTAATTTTCATTTTAAGTGCCCCCCTCTACATGCCCTATACTCCTCAAGGGCACCCGCAGCTTTGAGCCGTTTGTATCTGTAATAAGCCTCACATTATCTCATAATCCAATCCAGTATAACCCTTGACATCCAGGTTTCCCTGGATTCGTTGGTTCAACTATTTATCTTTCCTGCAATAAGTTGGCCTGTACTCTGCCAATTTCCCAATTGAATGAACCCCACTGCTCTGACGCAGATTTACCTGAAAGTAGCTGTTCCCAGTCCAATCTGGCTATGTCATATCTGATCTTATTAAAATCGGCCATCCCCCAATTTCAAACTCTGATTCCAGACTTTGTCCTTTTCCATAACAACTTTGAATCTAATTGAGTTGTGATCACTATCTGCAAAATGTTCCCCACTGATACTTTGCTATTGCCTGCCTTCATTCCCTAAAGTTAAGTCCAGGGCCGCATCCCTCTCTTGTATGATCCTCCATGGGCTGGCCTAACAATTTCTCTTGGATGCATTTGAAGAATTCTCCTAACTCTAAACCTATCACACTTTGACCAAACCATTTAATGTTGGGGAATTTAAAATCCCCCAGTAGCAGTGCCCTATTATCTTTCCACTTCTCTGAAATGTGCCTACAAATCTGCTCTTCTCTCTGGCAATTTCTGGACATATAGGTCCCTCTCAGCAATGCTATTTCACATTGTTTTGTTTTTCAGTTCTACTCATATGATTTCACTTGAGGAGCCTTCTAAATTGTCATAACTCCTTACTCTGTAATTGATTCCTTGTTCAATATTGTGAAAACCCCTCCGCATTTGCCTCCTTCCCTGCCTCGCCTGAAACTCCGATATCCTGGAACATTGAGAGGCTAATACTGCCCCCCTCTTAACCATGTCTCTGTGCAGCAATGCCTCCATAATCCCACGTGTTGATCTATGCCCTCAACTCATGTGCCTTATTCGTCAGACTCCATATATTAAAATAAATACTATCCAACCCTGCCACATCCCTTGTGCCTTAATTGGCCCATAAATGCTATGCCTTCCAGACTCACTTGCCAGACTCACTTGCCCTCTCTTCTAATTTTTGCTGTGTATCTCCTCCTGCTGATCCTTCTTTCAGGATCCCGTCCCCTTGCCAAGTTATTTTAAATTCTACCAAAATACGAATGCAATTGATAAATTAGAAGAGAGACTAGGCTGACCCTGTACAAATGGGGAGTGGGATGATTTTAATTTAAAAATTAGCGAGAAAGCAACACAGTGTGCAAATCGAGAGCCAATGCAAGCAATTAATCTGAGAGAGACCAACGTGGTGTTCAAACACAGGTTCAATTCAATTAAATAATTACAGAGGAATAGAGAACAATGCAGTGTGCAAACAGATAACGAATGCAGTTCATAAATTGGTGAGAGAGATAACAACCCAGTGTGCAAATAGAGGAGAAATTCAATTGATATGATGCCATGGGGTTTTCCAGAATGGCTTACTCGCTTCATTATTGGTCAGTACTGAGGGAGCAGTGCCCTGAGTTCTTGATTGCTGAGGAGGTGGTGCAATGCCTGAGCGTTAGTAATGAGGGAGCGCCGCAATGTCTGAGGGTCAGCACTGAGGATGTGCCACTATATCAGAAGGTCACTACTGAGGGTGTGCTGCACTGTTAGGGGGTCACTACCTAACAGTACAGTGTACAGTAGTGGATGAGTGCCGGACTGTCGGAGGATCAGTGCTCTGGGAGGTTAAGTCCAGAGGTACGCTGCACGTTCAGATGGTATGCACTGAGGGAGCTCAGTACTGTCGGCTGAATGTACTGAAGCAGAGATCGTAAAATTGAAGCATAATCTGTTGCCCTTCTATTGAGATAACTGAGTTTTCTGCTCCCGTCGGAAACATACTTCGAATTAAATTTGGGCCATTTAAGGTTAAAGTCAGTCATCACACATTCACACACTAAACATTCTAAAGTTGTCCGGTGTGACAGTTGGGAAAGTCAATGAATAGTTGGATGTTTTTGTCTTGCGTAAGTTTATTAAATGTTCTGGGTGCAAGCTGTTTCACAGGTGTGCGGTAGGCCCCCTGAACACTTCAACTTGGCTAAACGAATGTATGACCTCCTCCTGTTCTCATATTACAAACCACTCTTGTTTCCTTATTCCAGTTTGTACATGTTCCTGGGTGTGTGGTTTCCGAGAGATCTTTTCTCCACTTCTGTTGTGAGCAGTTGCTGCCAAACACAGTACTATCACAACTTTTCAACCAACTGCCAATATGTTGTTTCTGTCACATGACATGCAGCATTCAAATCTGCCTAGAACAGAGCCTGTCTCCATCACACAACCACAGTATTGATAATGGCCCCATAGTGTGGGGTCGGGGGTGGGGGGGGGGGGGGGGGGGGTGCTAATGAAAATCCCTGGAGTTAGCTCAATGAATTGGCCATTGAAGAACATCAAAAATAGGAACATAATGAGTTTAATCTCACCCTGTACTTTTAAAAAGGGGTGTTTGTTTTTATAAACATAGACTTGTATTAATTTAGCAGTGAAGAGGCTAATTTCTGGAAGCTGAATTAAACCTTCAAGATGATTTATTTTGACATAGGGAGAAAATTCAGGCAGAGGTTCAGAGACTGAATTAGCATTTAATATTGATGTTTATTGAACAGAAGCAAAATCAAACAACAATGCACTTATCAAACTATGAAAGATTCATCAATCAACTTGCAGAATTGTCCATAACACTTCAAGTATCTGATCTTATTGGACAAAGGGAAAAAGTATATGTATCACTGAAACCCTACAGGATTCAAACATGAAGTTTTAGTGCTTTGATATTGATGACTGGGAGGAGTTTACTGCCAATCGGTCAAAATAGCGACAACGTCTCCATCATTCTGCAGCACGCTTTTGAGCTACCATCTCTTAATGATGAGGCATAGCGACCGCAGGGAAGAGAAGGGAAGGAAGCACATCTTGCTCTCCGAATCCTACTACTTGCTGGGATGTCCTGCTCCATGTATCCGAATCTCTGAGTCTCGAGAATCGGCCTGTTCATCCACGTGAATGCCCATGGCAGGAAGTGAAGCTCACTCTAGACTACCAGCCTCACAGGGCTGGTGCAATGTGGTCTTCGATACAGAGAGAAGATAGAACTACACTGTCCCCATCAAGACCTCACAGTACAGGTACAGCAAATGGTTAAATACAGAGTAAAGCTCCCGCAGAACTGTCGTCATCAAGCACTCCCAGGACAGGTAGAGCACGGTGTTAGATACTAGCAAATCTCCCTCTACACTGTCCCCATGAAAACCCACAGGGCAGGAGCAGTATGGGATTCGATACAGATTGAAGCTCCCTTTAGTTGCCACCCATCCCCGCCGACACCTGTTTATCTGGAAAATGATTCTTAAATCATGTGGTTTACACATTACAGAGAAAGAGAGAAATAGAAATAGAACTGTGAAATAGAACGGGAGTGTCAAGAAATGATTACATATTAATAAATCAGAGAGACATTTGGAACAAACTACTGTGAAAGTAGGGGAGAAATGTAAATATTAATTTTGAGAGAGAGAGCAACCCATTATGAAAATAGAGGAGGGATGGATTAAATAATCTGTAGTGAGAGAGAAACCACTTTTGCAAATAAAGGAGGGATGTAATTAGTAAATTAGAGACAGAGAGAGAGAGAGAAAGAGCAACTTATTGGGTGAATGGAGATGGAATGTAATTCATAAAAAAATCGAGATCCTGCGGTATGCAAACAGAGGTGGAATAGATTAATAAATTAGAGAGAGAGCGAAATACAGCAACAAAGTGTGTAAAGAGAGCCGGGATGTAAGTAATGAATTATAACGTGTGAGACAGAGGCAACCAAATGTGCAAACATATGAGGAATGTAATTAACAAATTAGAGAAAGACAAAGAGAGTAAACCAGTGTGCAAATTGAGGGGAAAAGAAATTTATCGATTAGAGAGAGAGAGAGAGAAAGCAGCACAGTGTGCAATTAGAGGAGGAAAGTAATTAATAAATTAGATAGGGGGAGAGAGAAATTCTGTGAGCAAATAGAGGAGGAAATGAATTATAAATTAGATGGAGAGAGAGCAAAACAGTGTGCAAATAGATGAGGAAAGCAATTGATAAATTGGACAGAGAGAGAGCCACCCAATGTCCAAATAGAGGGGGAAATAAATTAATAAATTAGAGAGAGATAAATTGGCAATTCAGTATGCAAAATGATGGATATCATTTATAAATTTCACGCAGAGACAACAACTCAGAGTGCCCATTCAATTAGTAATTCAATTACTAATTCAATTAGTAAATTAGAGAGAGACAGGGAGAGCCAGTCTTCAAGCAGAGTAATGTAATATCTAAATTTGAAAGAGCAACCTCGTGTGCAAATAGAAGATGAATGCAATTACTTAATTAGAGGGTAATCCAGCATACAAGTAGAGGAATGTGATTAATAAATTAGAGAGAGTGAGAGAGAGAGCATCGCAGTGTGCCAATACAGAAGGAATGCAATTAATAAATTAGAGAGAGAGAGTGAAACCCAGTGTTCAAATGGAGGAAAGTAATTTATAAATTGGAGCGGGCAACCTAGTTTGCAAATAGAAGAGGAATGTGATTACTAAATTAGAGAGAGAGAGACAGAATCCAGTGTGTCAATAGAGGAAGAATGTTATTTAACGTAATTTATAAATTGGAGAGAGAACAACCCACTGAGAAAATAGATCAGGAATGCAATTAATAATTTAGAGAGAGAGAAAAATGTTGTGCAAATGCAGGAGGATAGTGATTAATTAATTACAGAGAGTGCAATTAAAGGAGGAATAGATTATTAAGTTGGAGAGAGAGCGAAATACAGCAACAAAGTGTGCAAAGAGAGAGGAGAGTGAGCAACCCGGTGTGCAAATAGAGTGAAAGTAAGTTTATAAATTAGAGAGAGAGAGCAACCCAGTGTGCAAATAGAGGAGGAATGTATTTTATAAATTTGAGAGAGAGAGAGGGAGAGATAGAGAGAGAGAGAGCAACCAGTGATAGAAGAGGGATCCATTTAACAGATTAGAGAGACGGTAATCCATTGGGCAAATAGAGGAGGGATGTGCTTACTAAATGAGATGGAGAGAGAGAGAGAGCAACCCAGTTTGCAAATAGATGAGTATAGCAATTAATACATTAGAAAGATTGCAACTTGGGGTGCAAGTAAAAGAGGATTGTAATTAATAAATTAGACATAGAGCAACAAAATGTGTAAGTCGAATTGGAATGTGATTATTAAATTAGTGAGAGCGAGGGAGAAACCCAGTGTGCAAAGAGAGTAACAATGTAATTAATGAATTAGAAAGAGAGGGAGTGAACCAGTGTGCAACTGGAAGAGGAATACAACTAATACATTAGAGAGAGAGAGAGAGCAAACCTGTGTGCAAATAGAAACAGAATCCATGTAACGGATTAGAGAGAGGGTAACCCATTGTGCAAATAGAGGATTAATGTGATTACTAAATGAGAGAGAGAGCAACCAAATGTGAAAATGGAGGAGGAATGTAATTAATAAATTGAAGAGAGAGCAACCCACTGTGCAAATACTGGTGGAATGCAATTAATAAATTGGGGAGAGAGAGGAACCTAATGTACAAAAAGAGGATGATTATAATTAACAAATTAGGAAGAGAGCAACACGGTGTTCAAATAGAGGAGAATTGTAACTAATAATTTCGAGAGAGAGAGCAAACCTGTGTGCAAACAAATGAAGATTGGAATTAACAAATTAAAGCGAGAGCAACACAGGGTGCAAGTAGAGGAGGAATGTGATTCATAAATTAAAGAGAGAAAGAGAGAGGAACCCAGTGTGCAAAGAGAGAAGCAATGCAATTTTGAATTAGAGAGAAAGAGCGAACCTTTGTGTTAAAAGAAGAGAAATACTATTTATAAAATGAAGAGAGAGAGAGAGACCAAACCACTGTGCAAATAGAAGAGCAATGTAATTTGTAAATTTGAGAGAGAGCGAGAGCCAGTGTGAAAATAGAAAAGTTATACAATTAATTAATGAGAGAGAGAAAGAGAGGAAGCAAGCCAGTGTGCAATTTGAGGATGAATGTAATTTATATGTGAGGGATAGAGAATGAGGGAACCCAGTGTGTAAATATAGGAAGAATTTTGTTAATAAGTGAAAGGGAGAACGTTCAAAGGAAAACATTTTCACGAAGAAAAGGAAAATTAAATTGATCTATTAGGAAGATAGACAAAGAGGACCAGCGCACAAATAGAAGAGGAATGGAATTAATACTTGAAAGAGAAGGCAATCCAATGTGCAGATAGATGCAAATAACTAATTACAGAGAGAGAGAGAGAGAGAGCGCGAGAGCAACCCAGTGTGCAAATAGATTGGGAATACCAATAATAAATTAGAGAGAGAGGGAGCAACTCATTGTTCAATTAAATAGTGAATGGAATTCATTAATTGGTGTGATTGAGGTCATGGTGCAAATGCAGGAGGAATGCAATTAATACAACTCCATGGGGTTTTCAAATGGCTTTCTGTGGTCATCACTGGACAGTATTGAGGGAGCGCTGCACTGTCACTTGGTGGATGCTGACGAGGTGTTGCATTGTCGGAGGCTCAGTACTGAGGGAGTGCTGCACCATCGAATGGTCAATACTGATGGAGTTCCAGTGTGTTGTAGTGCCAGTACTGAGGCAGTGCTGCAATGTCGGAGTGTCAGTACTGAAGGAGTGCTGGTATGACACATCGTCAAAGCTGAGGATGCGCCACACAGCTGGCTGGTCAGTAAAGAGGCAGCACCGCACTGGCGGATGTTTAGTACTGAGGGAGAGCCGCGCTGTCAGAGGGTCAATAGCTAGCGAGCACTGCACTGTTGGAGGGCCAGAAGTCAGGGACCAGGGCACTGCAGGAGGGCAGTACTGATGGAGTGCCACACTGTCCAAGGGTCAGCACTCAGGGGGTTCTGCATTGTTGGAGGATCAGCACTGAAGCAGCGAGTGTTACATGGAGGAATAAATGATGGTATGACAGCGCCGCCAATCAAAAAAAAAGATAACAAGCGGTTTTTGCATTGGCACAGAAATAATACAGGAGGAGTCGTAAATTAGAACGTTGGTGCAGACAGAGGGAGAGTGGCAGCGATCAAGTAGCAAATGAAGCCGAAACATATAGAAGAATATGACTGCGAGGGATAGAGAGGGAAACCTGGGCTGAGAGGCTTTGAAGCATCCACAAGGGAGGTTGAAATATGTAATGTTTGCAATGGTATAATGTCATATCAATTGCTAAAAAGTAGGTACGATATATGTATCAGTTATTTTTCCCATTTCACTGTCATTACCTGAAGTTGCTCTGCCCATCCTTTAATGAATCTTAATTAATGCTGATTCCCTTTTTGTATTAGATAATCTGTGGTATGCTTTACTAATACTGGTTATGTTAGGCTTAAATCAATTTGCATAGTTCATCTTTTCCTTCTGAATGCTTCCCGTTCCTCTTTGCTATATTTGACTTTCTGTTCATTCAACTTGGTGGATACATTTCTCTTTAGTTTCAATTCTGTTAAAAGGAGTGCCTTTGGTCTATTGTGTTTCATTGCGATCAGATAGTTCTTGTTCTTTTAGCGGGATATTTATTATGCTGCAGTCCGTTGGTCACATTATAAACTAAAATAAATTGTCATTCTATCTCTTGTTGTTCATTACTTTTCTCAGAATTCCTTCCAGAGATCCATTCCCGTTCCCTGAACATCAGCTGTTTTCTAGCTAACAATGTCATCTATGCCTTACGTACACGTTTGTCAATGCACCTCCCAAAAAGATTGTGATACGCTTGCCCAGCATATGTATGAAAGGTGTGAAGATTCTTGTGGTTGTCTGAGATAATTTTCTCTCTGACAAACAACGAGGCGGCAAATCTGTGAATTATAAGTACAAACGATATTTAGGGCTGGCCAATGATATTTAAAGAGCCCAACTTATAAAACAACGTACTTGTTAATAAAAATTAATGGAAATGCAGGAGTGAAGAAAAACATGAAAGGAAAATTTTTCAAGAAAGTCAATAAATGCATCACGCTCAGGTCCCGATGCTTGGGAAAGGTACAAGGAAGAGCATACGGTGACAGGAAAGAAAGGAAGAATAACAAAGTTTAATATTTCACGAACTTGCAATGAATACCAAAATCACCATGTAAATTTTTACAATAGCAGAACAGATGAGGGAGAACCAGTGGAAGTGCTGTATTAGGAATTTTAGAATGCTTTCGTTAATTTCCCAATGACGAAGTTAGTGTGCAATATTAAAGCACACGCCAATGGAGGTAAAAGCTGTTATGGATTAAGAATTGGTGAGCGGATTGAAAAGGGATAATAGGAAGGCACAGGTAAGTTTTGGAAGGGCAGGCGGTTACTAGTGGCATACAACAGCGATCAGTGTTTGGGCACTAGCTATTCACAATATATATCAATTGTTTGTCTGAGGGACAAGTTCGCTGATGACAAGAAACTTCGTGAGAATATTCCGGTTAAGGAGGTCGATAAGAGGTTTCAAGGCGATGTAGGCAGGTCAAGTGTGTGAAAAATACATGTAAGATGTAAAATAACCCGGTAGGAGTGAAGTTATCGACTGTGGTAGGAAAGCAGAATGGTAGAGACTTTGAAAAAATGATGATAGATTGGTAATTGTTGATTTTCAAAACGACATAGAAGCCGGTGTACACTAATCAATGAAAACAAGCAAGCAGTTGCAGGAAGCAATTAAGTCAAATGATAAGTTGGTTTCGCTGCGAGAGGGCTTGAACAGAGGTGCAAGGACGTTTTGCTGCAGCATTACAGGCCTTTTGTGAGTCCACACCTGGAGTCTCTTTGCATTTATCGGCTATGCCCCTAAGTAATGATGTATTTCCAGAGAGAGACTGCAAAGGAGGTTCAGCAGAATGATGTATCTGATATCAGGATTGTCGGATGAGGTGGAATTGGGCAGCTCACGCTTGTATTTATTGGAGTTTAGGTAGATGAGAGTGGATAACTTTGGAATGTATAACATTCGGACAGGCAGGGACTGACTTGATGCTCTGATTGTGTTTGCTCCAGCTGAGCGGTGGAGAAAAGGGGTTTACAGCCGCTGGGCACGTGATAGGGTGATTACGACAGAACTGAGGTGAAAATCCTTCACTCAGAGTGTGGTGGACATATAGAATTCTCGATCATAGGGGGCTGTGTAAACCAGGTCACTAAATATATTTAAGAGGAAAATATATTTCTGTACCAAAGGTTTGAAGGGGCATGTGGAGAGCGCGAGAGCACAGCGTTAAGCCAGAGGATCAGCAATGATGCTATAGAATTACACAGCAGTTTCGAAGGGCCAAATGAACTAATCCCCTTCCGATTTTCCACGTTTCTAGGAAAAGAATGAGCAGACGCAAGATAGATCTGATAAAGGTTCCATTGCAAACGGAAATATGGAGATGGCAGGCATGCTGAGTACTGACATTCCTTCGGTATTTACAGTGAAGGGAGAGCTCAACATGCCAGAAATCCGAAAGAAATAATTAGTGAATCAGGAACAAAGGCTCTTCAAACTTCACGTAAGCAGGTTGAAATTAATGGAGAAATTAATGGCGCTATTCAATGACAACATTACATTGCAGGATTTTAAATGATGTCATCAGGCACGCTGCACATGTCTCTGACAAAAAACTTGCAGTTTGCTACAGTTTGCTACCGCTCCTTATTTTGGAAAATGTTGCCTGTCAGTCCGTCATTTCAGAAATTTGTCAGAAGGAAGCCATGGAATTATAGGACAGTTAGACTATGCTTTGTTGTGAGGAATTTAAGAACGGTCACTATGAAGATTATAGTGTGTGAACGCCTTGAAATGCGTCAGCCCATTAGCGAGTGCCAACACTGGGTTTTAAAGGGTAGGTCGTGCCTGACGAATTGATTGAACATATTGAAGTGTTTACTCAAGTAATTGACTGTGAAATGTCTATGGGTTTTATGTTTATCAATATGTAGGATACATCTGATAAATTCCTGCGTAAGAGACTATCAGAAAAATATCACACTAATGGAATTGGAGGCAAATTATTCCCTTGGTCAGGGCTCAGTGGGGATAAACCGGAAGCTAGCGGCAATCGGCTGTTAATACAATTGGCGGGCTGTGACTACCGGAGACCAGAAGGATCCCAACTATTCACTCGAGACATCACTACTTTAGATGGCGATTAGAAAACCACGAATGTAAAGTTGCCAATGGCATACATTTTGCTTAAATTCTCGCATTTTTGATAGAGGTTTGAATTTCAAGGAGATTTTGTCAGCTGAATTCAATGGACAAATCTCTGACAAGTGCATTGCAATGTAGGCAAATGTCAGTTCTGAAACCAACTCGTCGAGAATTCAGATAACCCACAACCGTCTGAATATAGAAATGGTAACACATCTCAGCCCAGAATGATCGACCCCTCTTTCTGTTACTGTGCCCATGTGCTCTAGGTTCACAGCCAGGGGAAGAAACTGTCATTGCCTACTCTTGTTAATCCGAGTCATAATGCTACATGTTTCAATGAGATCACCCCGCATTCTTATAAACTGCAGAGAGGTCCAATTGAGACCTGGGGAAGCACTTTCATCCCACGAGTCAATGGAGTGAAGATTTTATCTCCCACATCCTAGCAATTTCGCTTCTACTTACAAAAGGAGACCAAAATTACGAACACTGCTCCAGACCTGCTCTGACAAAAACCCTATAAATGTATGGACGTGTTGCCTTACTCTTGTACAAGAATGCCCTTGCAGTGTACACCAACATTTATTTGGCCTCCCCAGTGGCTTTCTTCATCTTCGTGCAAACTGACTGCTTTCATTGGTCCTGTATGAGGATACCAAGGCCCCTTTGAAGATCAATGTTTAGGCGTTTCAAAACTTGAAAAATCTCCCGTTTCCTAAATTTACTACCAATGTGTATCAATTCCTAGTTTTCTCTCTCTGAACTTACTGCACTCCATTCTCTCAGGTCCAACCCTGACATTGTCATCAAACTCGCTGACAAGGGTGGTGCTGTTGTTGTCTGGCGCACTGACCTCTACCTCGCGGAGGCTGAGCGTCAACTCGCAGACACTTCCTTCTACCTCTCCCTGGACCATGACCCCACCACTGAACATCAAGCCATTGTTTCCAGGACTGTCACTGACCTCATCTCCTCTGGGGATCTCCCTCCCACAGCTTCCAACCTGATAGTCGCCCAACCTCGGACGGTCTGCTTCTATCTCCTACCCAAAATCCACTAACAGAACTGCCCCGGCAGACCGATCGTCTCAGCTTGCTCCTGCCCCACAGAACTCATGTCTCGTTATCTTGACTCCCTTCTCTCTCCCCTTGTCCAGTCCCTTCCCACCTACATCCGTGATTCCTCTGACACCTTATGTCACATCAACAATTTCCAGTTCCCTGCCTCCAACCGCTTCCTCTTCACCATGGACGTCCAATCCCTCTACACCTCCATCCCCCACCAGGATGGTCTGAGGGCACTTAGCTTCTTCCTCGAACAGAGGCCCGAACAATCCCCATCCACCACTATTCTCCTCCGTCTGGCTGAACTTGTTCTCATGTTGAACAATTTCTCCTTCAACTCCTCTCACTTTCTCAAAATAAAAGGTGTGGCTATGGATACCGGCATGGGACCCAGCTATGCCTGTCTCTTTATGGGGTATGTGGAACATTCCTTGTTGCAGTCCTACTCCGTCCCCCTTCCATAACTTTTTCTCCGGTACATCGATGATTACTTCGGTGCCGCTTCATGCTCTCGTCGGGACTTGGAAAAATTTATTAATTTTACTTCCAATCTCCACCCCTCCATCATTTTCACGTGGTCCATCTCTGTCACTTCCCTTCCCTTGTTGACCTCTCTGTCTCAATCTCTGGTGATAGGCTGTCCACCAATATCCATTACAAACCCACCGACTCCCACAGCTAAATCGACTACAGCTCCTCACACCCCGCTTCCTGTAAGGACACCATCCCATTCTCCCAGTTCCTTCGCCTTCGTCGCATCTGTTCCGATGATGCTACCTTCAAAGACGGTTCCTCTGACATGTCCTCCTTCTTCCTTAACCGAGGTTTTCCACCCACGGTCGTTGACAGGGCCCTCAACCGTGTCTGGCCCATCTCCCGCGCATCCACCCTCACGCCTTCTCCTCCCTCCCAGAAACATGATAGGGTCCCCCTTGTCCTCACTTATCACCCCACCAGCCTCTGCATTCAAAGGATCATCCTCCGCCATTTCCGCCAACTCCAGCATGATGACACCAACAAACACATCTTCCCTTCACCCCCCTTATCGGCATTCCATAGGTATTGCTCCCTCCGGGACACCCTGGTCCACTCCTCCATCACCCCCTACTCCTCAACCCCCTCCTATGGCACCACCCCATGCCCACGCAAAAGATGTAACACCTGCCCCTTCACTTCCTCTCTCCTCACCGTCCAAGGGCCCAAACATTCCTTTCAAGTGAAGCAGCATTTCACTTGCATTTCCCCCAACTTAGTCTACTGCATTCGTTGCTCCCAATGTGGTCTCCTCTGCATTGGAGAGACCAAACGTAAACTGGGCGACCGCGTTGCAGAACACCTGCGGTCTGTCTGCAAGAATGACCCAAACCTCCCTGTCGCTTGCCATTTTAACACTCCACCCTGCTCTCTTGCCCACATGTCTGTCCTTGGCTTGCTGCATTGTTCCAGTGAAGCTCAACGCAAACTGGAGGAACAACACCTCATCTTCCGACTAGGCACCTTACAGCCTTCCGGTCTGAATATTGAATTCAACAACTTTAGGTCGTGAGCTCCCTCCCCCATCCCCACCCCCTTTCTGTTTCCCCCCTTTTCCCTTTTTTTCCCTATAAATTTTATAGATTTTTCTTTTCCCACCTATTTCCATTATTTTTAAATATTTTAAATTCTTTTATTCTCCCCCCACCCCCACTAGAGCTGTACCTTGAGTGCCCTACCATCCATTCTTAATTAGCACATTCGTTTAGATAATATCACCAACTTTAACTTTAACAGCTATGTGTTCTTTTGTGCCATTGTCACTGACATCTTTTGATGATCTGCTTCTATCACTGCTTGTTTGTCTACACAACCACCTCTCTCTCTCTCTATCTCTCCGCCCCCCACACACACACCTTAAACCAGCTTATATTTCAACTCTATCTTGGACTCGAAATCAAGTTCTGTCGAAGGGTCATGGGGACTCGAAACGTCAACTCTTTTCTTCTCCGCCGATGCTGCCAGACCTGCTGAGTTTTTCCAGGTAATTCTGTTTTTGTCCTAGTTTTCCATATCTTGTTCCCATTCATTTAAAATGCGTCTACATCTTTGCAGCGAGTTTGTGCCCTCCTGACAGTTCACAATTCTCACCCTGTTTTGTCCCGTATCTAAATGTGAATGTTTTAATCTCAAGCAATTCATTATTAATACAGGTTGTGCTTAGCGAAGTCGCCAGCACTAATCCCTGTGGCTCTCCACGAGTTCCAGCCTGAGAAACTGAAAATTCCCCACATGTTTCACCTCCCTGCTGCTCCCCTGTTATCAATCCTCCATCAATAATATCCTGACTGCATAAACGCTGACCTTACGCTTTACGCTTTTGCGTGGCACAACACAGCCCAGGGAGCATCATTTAGAGAGAGGAATGCTGTGAAAAATTAGCTAAAATGGCAGAAAAGCTCAACAGGGCGAAAGGTTTTGCAGACATGAGGTCATATGAACTTCACTTATAGGAGCTGGGGAAGGTTTTTGTTTCTTGCAGCTTATTTTCCCACGTAATTTAAAGATTCCTGTTTTTTTTTTTACCTCAGCTTCATTTCTCATACATTCCCCACATTTTCAATATCCTTTGTCCCCAAAACACAAATAAATTTATATTTTGTACATGTTCAATGGCTGAGCATCTGCAACACTCTATGGTGGAGAATTTCAAAGATTCATGATCTTTTGATTGAAGAAATTTCCTCACATAGTGCTCCTCATGTATCGATTATCTAACCACCCTGCATATGTAAGCAAGCAGACATGTTAGTGTCAAATGAAATGTTATAACATGAAGTTATCAATGATTGGTTAGCTGGAGAGCCAGATCTGCAGCAGAGGTTAAACACAAAAGTAAAATATCCTCTTGATGAATTGCCAAATGTCACGGTGGCAGTCCAGAGAAGATGATTTTTTAAAAATCTGGAAGCTGATATTCGTAGCTGATATATGTTTAGGCGGCTTGCTGGTTCACTGTGAAGTTTTTTTATGAAAGGACATAATAATACAGTAATAATCCTGACTGACAAGAGAGACAGAAAGAGAGAGAGAGAGAGAGAGAGAGAGAGAGAGGCACGGAGAGAGATAGCTATATATAATGCGAGGGAGAGTGAGATAAAGAGATACATCGAACATCTTTGTCCGTGTCTCTTAAGTTTATTCTTTCTGATGAATTTTTATTGTCACGCTCAACATTTTGATTAGTATTTTGTTATTTTTGTAGGATGTTGTGAGATTTATTCGATTTATTCATTCCTGAATTACTATTGCGGCATATGCCATTCTGTTTACAAAATCTTCCCGAACTTCTTGATCTGCATTTCGTCCTCCTGGTCATTTTCGCCCTTGTACTTAGTGATTGATGCTTGCTGTCATTTATATAGTCCCTCTGACTCATTTATTCATCCTATTGTTTTATGATTAACTACTTGCTTTCTCTTTTATTGGGAGATGATTGACCCGGCTTCTTTTACCACCACCCCCGAACTCCCCCCTCACCCATCCCCGACCTCTCCCCACACCCTCACCCCCCACCACCTCTCTCTCTCTCTTTCTCTCCGTCTGTCTCTGCTTCACTCTCTCCCTCCCCCTCTCTCTTGCAATGTCCCCCTCCCTCTCTCTCACTGCATCATTATTTCTATCTTTCTCTCACTCTGTCTCTCCCACTCTGTCACTCTCTCTCTCTCTGTCCCTGTTTCGCCGGGCCTACCTTCTAACATACGATTAATTTTGTCGCATTGAACTCCTCACAGGCTCAGCAAACACACTGAACACATTTAATGCGACGACCTCAGCTTTTACATCGCCGGCAAGATAACTTTCTGTCATTTCATTCGAGGAAAGATTCCTTCTGCTTTTAACCTATGGCGCAGATCTGTTTCAGCATCTCACCCAACTCCGTTCTTCATCGTGTTTTGTTATATTTCATCTTCCAAGCATAGACATCTGCTTGCTTGTGTATACATGTTCTTCGGGTAACCTAAACCCTGGAGATAAGGAACAAGGTTTAATCAATGATGAATAAATTTCGAACATTGTTTTGTCAGTTAAAGCGTTGTGAATCTTTGGACCTTTCTGCTACAGAAAGCAGCAGACTTCTCGGTCATTGATTTTAAACAAGGAATGTTTTAATCCAACTTTTGGATATGATTGGGCTGAAATGCTTCATGGAAAGTGTCAGCGTATGAAAATAAGTAAATGATTAGATACAAATAATCGAAAAGGGCTGCAAACTGAGGTGACACAATGATCTCCTGCTGCATCTATAGTTATGTTCTGGTGAGAAGATGCATTCAATGTGTTTCGCTCTATTCATCTTCAGCGTTTTATACCCTTATTTTTCACAGCCTGTCTCTGTAACTGAAGCGATTACATCCGGTTCCAAATTTATGTTCAACTCTTAACTAACTGGCATGCGATTGATTCCTACTTCAACACCTATTTCCATGTTGGAGACAGCCGCTCGACCAAGAACAGAGGCAGTTTAAATAATTCAAAATACATTCTACAGTCCAACTAATCTTGGAGCAAATTTAAAGTGAGTAATTTAAGGGGTATTACCAGGCGTAATGCAGCCCCCTTAGATGGGAAATCCACCAACGCAGTGGTTATAAATCCAGACTTTGAAAAATAACAGAAACAGGCATGAAAATTCCCTTTAGCATGGAATAGAGGCACCATCAATCAGACGACAATGAGATATTTTTGGTAAACATTGTTGAAGAGTAAGGGGAAAAATCCTGCCCAAATGAAACTAGACAGCAAGGAGCTGATATTGTGGCAATGAGAATGAGGTTTTGCGGATAAACTGGAACCGATTATTAATTATACATAGAGCCAATAACTGTGGGAAATATATATTTAAACGCAATGTATAGGCATCTGGATTAATATGTTCCTTTAATACAACCAGAACGATAGCTTTTAATCAACGTTCCTGGGTGAATAAAGGGAGGGGAGTAAGAAACAGAAATTCAGGTGAATCTCATGCAATAAACAGAATGAGAATAAAGGAGAAGGCGATGAAGAGAACGCACAGCGTTAGGGAAGAAAGTGAAATAAGGAAGACAAATAAAAGCTTCGAAATTAATTGATGAATGAATAAATGAAAGAAGTACTAAAATATCTTAAAGACAAAATAAACAAAGGTTAAATCAGGGTGTGAACCGGGAATATTAGGATGCATTCGGTTAATTTAAGCTCTAAAACAATGAAATAGTCTCTCTCTGGCTCTCTCTCTCTCTTCTCTCTCTCTCTCTCGCTAGATATCTCTTGCTCTCTCCGTCTCCCTCTACCCCTCTCACTCCGGTGAGTTTTTTAAAGGTATAACTTCATGACAGCTGCTTTGGTAGATTTCTCATCCACGGGGTAAGCATTCCGTTCTGTAGTACACAGCAAAAACCTTGCAGCATTGTCCCTGTTCCCTGCCCGCCTTTCACAGATCCATTGCTGTAATTGCAGTCTCCTGCTGTACTCAGCTCATAACTTCTCTCCCAGATTTTCCTCCGCGACCCTTCCATTATTTGGTGGCCTCTTGACCTGCCCTTCTCCTGCTGTTTAAACTTGCCATGGCACACAATTCCTTTGCACCTCTGTCCTCGAAGATACAAATATAATCAGTGGTCCAGCAGCAATTGCTTACAACATATTCAAATAATTAAAGTTTATTTGTATGTCGACGAGACAGCGTCAGTTGCAGAGTCAAACTTCCAAGGATAAGGATAGTAATAAAAAAAAACATACAGCATCCAGGTGGTTTCCAGAGCAAAGTACATCACAGGCACATGGATATCAGAAACCGAAGCAGCAGTAGCCATTCAGCCCTTAATGCCCATGGCCAATTAAGAACACAATTCCATATCTATTACTCAGCTTTAACTTCCTTCAGTGTCAATTTTGTTTCAATGCGCGCATTTTCCCCAAGGCATTTTGGTACAATAAAACTGTTTTTGATTTTTTTCCATAATGTTCATTATTCTGATGCCAATTGTTCAAGTTGTAACAAAAAAAAAATCACACTGGTTTCCTATGTGTTTGCATGCCATTATCCAGAGTGTCACTTCATTTTGATATTCTTACTTTTGTTCCCCTACTCTCAGTATTTTTGCCTCTTCATTACGCCGAAAACAATCACTGCCATCGGGAACTGTGTGCTGAAGATGGAACATATTTCACTGCAATATGACATGTGGGAAAATATATTTAGTAATAGGCATGGGTGACATGTGGAAATAAAGTTCCAGCAGAGATTGGAACCACAGAAACAGAGTGAGGGGGATAATCAGGGAGCGTTACAGGGGGCGGGATGTGTTATTACCACATTCTGTAAAATGGACTTTACTTAAAAAAGACCACGGTTCAAATGCATTGACATTCCCTTCCTA
Source organism: Isurus oxyrinchus (assembly GCA_026770705.1). NCBI lineage: Eukaryota > Metazoa > Chordata > Chondrichthyes > Lamniformes > Lamnidae > Isurus > Isurus oxyrinchus. The sequence continues at coordinate 1,244,109 of JANJGN010000056.1, read as the reverse complement.
CCCAGTGAAATGGCTCCTCTTGTCCTGACCATATTGTTCACTCACAGAAAGGTTTGGTCACTCCTAACCCTTTCCTCAGCCACTGAAGCTCCTTCCCTCCTCTGTTCCGGCCTCCCGATTCCTTAAAAACCTCTCCCTGCCTAAACCCCGCCTCCAAACACAGAAATTCTTCCCCTCCACTGCTCCCTCCTCCCAGCGAACTGAATAATTCCACGTACCATGATCCCGCCTGCCCACAGACGGCAACTCCTTCCCTCACTGAACTTATTCCACATCTCCTGAGACTCCTCAATTCCCCTCAGCAGCTTCCCAAAAACTCTTACTCATCCCTTGGATATTATTTCCAGCACCTAATCACTTGTCCCAATCCTTCAACAACTTGCACATTCTATGTACCATTTCCTGATCTCCAGGCCCCTTACCCAGCCATCTGGTAGATTTAGTATGCTGCTGACCCCCTTGCACATACGGGTTAAATAGGTTCCTTTCGCACTTCAATCTGCGTCATCTCGATGAAACCGCCAAATTCCCGACTCCCGACTCCGCCCACTAATTTCCAGAGCCGAAATAAAAGCTAAAAACTGCGGAGGCTGGAAATCCAAAACAAAAACAGAATACCTGGCAAAGCTCAGCAAGCCTGGTAGCATCTGTTGAGAGGCGCACAGTTAACGTTTCGAGTCCGAATTACCCTCCAACAGAACTAAGTAAAAATAGAAAAGATGTGAAATATAAACTGGTTTAGGGGGCTGGGTGGTGGGGCTGGACAAGAAGAGCTTGATAGTGGAACAGTGATAGGTGGAGATAACGAAAATATGTCAAGAACAAAAGGACAAAGAGGTCTTGAATGTTGTGATAGTATATAAATGAATGTTCTAATTAAGGGTAGAAAGCAGGACGAGCAAGGAACAGATAAGCCTGGTCGGGTTGGGGTGGGGGGAAGGGATCGAAATAAGCTAAAGGGTAGAGATAAAGCAATGAGTGGAAATACTCTTAAAAATAATGAAAGTAGGTGGGAAAAGAAAAATCTATATAAATTATTGAAAAAAAAACTAAAAGGAGGGGGAAAAGGGAAAGGGGGTGGGGATGGAGCAGAGAATTCATGATCTAAAATTGTTGAACTCTTTATTCAGTCCGGAAGGCTGTAAAGTGCATTGTCGGAAGATGAGGTGCTGTTCCTCCAGTTTGCGTTGAGCTTCATTGGAACAATGCAGCAGGCCAAGGTCGAACATGTGGGCATGAGGGCAGGGTGGATTGTTTAAATGGCAAGTGACAGGGTGGTCGGTTTAATGCTTACAGACAGACCAAATGTGTTCTGCAAACTGGTCACACAGTCTGCGTTCGAACTCTCCAGTGTAGAGGAATGCACATTGGGAGCAATGAATGCAGTAAACTAAGTTGAGGAACGTGCAAGGGAATTGCTGCTTCACTTGACCGGATTGTTTGAGGCCTTGAACGGTGAGGAGAAGAGAAGTCAAGGTACAGGTTTTGTACCTTCTGTGGTTGCATGGGAAGGTGCCGTGGGAGGGAGTTTAGGTGTAGGGGCTGATGGAGAAGTGGACCAGGGCCGCCGGGGGGGCGGGGGGTGTGGGGGTGGGGGAGAGGTGGGTGGGAGGGGGGCGGTAGGGTGGAGAGAAATGTGTTTGGTGGTGGCATCAAACTGGAGTTGGCAAAAATATGGGAGGATGATCCTTTGAATGCGGTGGTTGCTGGGGTGTTAAATGAACACAAGGGGAGCTTTCAGGGTCCCTGAAGTTGTGGGGGAGAATGTGCGCGTGATGGGCCGGACATGGTTGAGGGCCCTCTCAACCACCATGGGTCGAAAACCTCAGTTATGGAAGAAGGAGGACATGTCAGAGGAACTGTTTTTGAAAGTGGCATCATCAGAACAGATGCGACGAGGTTAAGTAACTGAGAGAATGGGGTGGTGCCCTTAGTTAGCTCTGGCAGTCAGTAGGCTTGTAATTCTTATAGTTGGGTAGTCTATCACCAGAAATTGAGACAGAGTGGTCAAGGAAGGGAAGGGAAGTGTCATAGATGGACCATGTGAAAATGATGGAGGGGTGATTCAAATTCAAGAGCCTGTTCAGCATTTCTTCGGAACTCACAAATTAAAATACTGACAGTCTACCGACGCAAATGCTATAGTGACAGGCCACTGGGCCTGTAAAAAACTGAGGTCTACCCACTCAAAAATTACAGTGACAGGTCCCTCGTCCTGTAAAATACTGACAGACTATCCATTCAATAACTGAAGTGATAGGCCCCTGGCCTTATTAAACAACGACAACCTACCCACTCAACTACTGTGGTGACGGACGCCTGGCCCTGTAAAATGCTGACAGTCTATCCAGTCAATTATTATAATGACAATCCCTTGGCCCTGTAAAATACTGACAGTGTAAATACTTAATTATTACATTGACAGAGCCCTGGCACTGTAAAATATTGACAGGTTACCCAGTCAATTATTATGTCAACAGTCCCCGGCACTGTAAATTACTGACAGTCTAAACGATCCGTTCATAGAGAGATAGATCCCAGATATTATAAATATTTTGACAATTCCCCTATGCTACTTTTCTTAAAAATTCGTTCAAGGGATGTGGGCGTCCCTAGCCGGGCCAACATTTATTGCCCATACCTAATTTCCCTTTTACAGATGGTATTTATGAGTCAGCAACATTTTTCCTGGCCTGGAGTCACATGTAGGGCAGAGCGGGAAAGAACAGCAGGGCCTTCTTCAAAGGGCATTAACAAACCAGATGGGTTCTTACAACAATTGGCACTGGTTTGATGTTCATAACTAGGAAATTTAATGATTCTTATTTTTTTTATTGACAATTTTTATTGAATTAGAATTTTGCCTCACGCCATGGGGAGATTCAAACCCGGGTCCCCAGAAAATTATATTGTGTCTCTGGATTACTCGTCCTAGCCTAGTGACAGGCCCCGTCTCTGTCAACAAACTTCCAATCTCTGCAGTACATTACTATAGTAACAGGTGCCCGGCTCTGTTAACATAGCCACAGTCTCTAAACGATATTATAATAGTTACAGGTGCCCAGCCCTTCATACGTAGAGACAGTAACCATACTATGTTACTACAGTGACAGGGTCCGGGCTCTGTAAACATTCTTACTTTCTACCCACTCTATTGCTATAATGACAAAACTACCAACTGTGTAACCATACTGACAGCCTCTGACAGTATGTGAATATTGTGACAGGCCTCCAGCTCTTTCATTGTGCTGAAGGCCACCCACTCTATTACAAAATTGATCGAACCCCCCGCTCTTTAAACATGCTGACAGCCTGCACACTCAGTTACTATATTGACAGGCCCCCAGCTTTGTAATAATACTGACAGTCTACCCACTCTGTGACTTTAATGACAGAACCTCGAGCTCTGTCAGCATACTGACAGACTACCCACTCTATTACTATACAGACAGAACCCAGCTCTGTAAAAATAATGACAGCCAATCCAGTTCAGGATTATAGTTACAGGCCACCGGCTTTGTAATCGTGCTGACAGACTATCCACTCTCTTACACTAGTGACAAGGTCCCGGCCTCTGTAAACATATTGGCAGTCACCCTATTCTAATACTATAGTGACAAAACCCGGTCTGTAAAGCTGCTGACAGTCTCTCTACTATATTACTGTTGTGACCGGCTGCCGAGAGGTAAATATACTGACAGCTCCAAAATCTAGTCATAGGCCCCTGGCTCCGTAAATATCCTGACAGTCTGCCTGCTCAATTGCTCTAGTGACAGGACGCTGCTTCTTTAAAACCCTGACTGTCTACAATCTCTAATAATGCAATGACTGGCCCCAGCTCTTCCAGCATGCTGACAGTCTATACAATCTATAGGTACACTGACAGTTTCCCGGGTCTGTAAAAATACCAATAGTCTCCCCAATCTATTACTACAGTGACAGGTCTCCAGCTCTATGAAGTATATGGCGTTCTCTCCACGATACTACCTAAGTGAATGGTCCACGGCTCTATAAAAATACTGACTAACTGTCCACACTATTACTATAGTGAAACATAGACAGTTACATCACTCTAGTACTAGAGAGAGGCTCTGGACTCATTCAACATACCAATAGTCTTCCCAATCTACTACTATAGTAACAGTCCCACAGCTCTGTAAACATTAAGAAAGTCCACTCGCATTATTAATGTATTAACAGGCCATTGGCACAGAAAACATAATGGCAGCTACCCTGTCTATAACTATATTAGGAGGCCACCTTCTCATTAAAACTGCTGGATGTCTCTCCACTCGATTACGATAGTGAGAGGTCCCAGGCTTTGTAAACATTAAAACAATTGCTCGCCATATTCGTGTGGTGACAATACCCAACTCTTTAAACACTCTGACAGATTCCCCACTCTATTACTATCGTGACAGTCCTCAGGCTCTGTAATAATACTGACAATCTCCTTATAGTAAATTCTTCTCCTGGCTCTGGGAGGACACGGACAATCTCTCCACTCTATTATTATTCTGTCACGCCCTGGCTTTCTAAACTTACTGCAAGCTTCCTCACTCCATTAATATAAAGGTAGTCCCCGGCTCTGCATACATACTAAAATTATGCCTCTATATAATTATGAAAAAAAAACAGGCCCTGCCTCTCTAAACGTCCTCGCAGTCTTCCCAATTTTTTACTTTAGTGGCAGCGCCCAGCTCTGTAAGCAAACTTAGAGTCTATGCACTTAATTACTATATTGACAAGACGCTGGTTCTATCAACACACTGACCCGTCTCTCCAATATATTACTTTAGTGACAGACGCCGGTGATTTAATACTGGTGATAGTCTAGGCTCTTTGCAAATATTTTGACAATGTCCCAGCTCTTTAATCATACAGTGAGCCACCACACTCTATGACTTATCTGACAAGCCCCCAATTCTATAATGGTGCTTACAGTCTCCATTTCGATTAATATTGTGACCGGCTGCCGATCTGTAAAGATAATGAGAACCTCCCCAGTCTATTACTACAGTAACAGAGCCCTGGCTTTGTAAACATGCTGACAGAATAGCATTATGTTCCTTTAGTGATAGGTCCCCTGCTCTCTGATCAAACTTGCAGAATGCCACTGTATTCATATACTGGCAGGCCCGCGGCTTTGTAAATCAGTTCTCAGTTTATGCACACTAATACTATAATGAAAGGCTCTCGGCTCTGCAAACATACTGACAATTGTGATAGGTCCCTGGCTTTGCCAACAAGCTGACAGTCTATGCACTCAGATAATATACAGACCACCCCCGACTCTGTCAAATAACTGAAAGTCTATGCACTCTATTACAAATAGTGCAGCCCTCTGTCTCTGTAAGATGCTGAAAGTCTTTGCACTCTATTAATAAATTGACAGCATATCGGCTCTGTCACCATGCTGGAACTCTCTGCACTTTATTACTATTTTGACAGCCACCCCGGCTATGTCAACTTGCTGGCACTATAAACACTCTATTAATCTAGTAACAAGCCCCCTGCTCTGTCAACATGGCGACGCTCTATGCACTCTATTAATATAGTGATATCCCACCGGCTCCGTCAACATGCTGAATGAGTATGCACAGTATTATTAGTGACCGACCCCGGCTCTGTCAACATGCTGACAGTCTATGCACTGTGTTACTATAGTGACTGCCCCCCGGCTGTGTCAACATTGCGCTCGGCAGAGTAAATAAATTTACATTCTATGCACACTAATAATATATTGAAAGGCTATCCGTTCTGTAAACATACGGACAATCTCCCCAAACTCTAGCTTTAGTGACAGGCCGCCGGCTGTGTCAAAATACTGCCGACCTATGCACTCTATTACTATAAAGACAATACCCCGGCTCTGTCAACAGGGTGACAGTCTATGCACTCTTTCCCAATAGTAACAGCTCCACGATTGAGACAACATTCTGACAGTCCATGTATTCTATTACAATAGTTACAGGCTACCGGCTCTGTCAAAATGTTGACACACTATGCAATCTATTACAATAGTGAGAGCCCCCCGGCTCTGCCAACATGCTGCCAGTCTATGCATTCTATTACTATAGTGACATCCCACGGCTCTGTCAATATACGGACATTCTCAGCACTCTAATACAATAGTGACAAACACCCGGCTTGTCAACAGGCTCACAGTCTATGCACTTTATTATTATAGTGACAGACACACAGTTCCTTCAACATGCTGACAGTCTAAGCACTCTATTACAATAGTGACAGACCCCCGGTTCTGTCAACATGCTGACAATCAATGCACTATATTACAATAGCGCCAGGCCTCTGGTTCTATCAATATGCTGACAGTCTAAGCACTCTATTACTGTAGTGACAGACCCCCGGTTCTGTCAACATGCTGACATTCTAAGCACTATATTACTGGGGTGACAGACTATCGGTTCTGTCAACATGCTGACAGTCTAAGCACTCTATTACTATAGTGACAGACACCCAGTTCTGTCAACATGCTGACAGTCTAAGCATTCTATTACAATAGTGACGGACACCCGGTTCTGTCAACATGCTGACAGTGTAAGCGCTCTATTACAATAGTCAGTAACCTGCAGTAAGGTTCTATGCAATCTAAAACTATAGTTACAGTCCCAATCTACAGAACAAAGAACAAGAACAAAGTAAAGTACAGTATAGTAACAGATCCTTCATCACTCCAAGACTGCGCCATTCATGTTGCCCGTGAACAAAAACATTTTGCACTTCCAGTGTCTGTATCTCTTCTAAGCAAGTGGAATGGCAATTGGAATGGACAATAAATGCTGACCTTTTGTGTAGATAACTCGGATATGTCGCTTACAGAAACGATCATGATGGTTGGATTTATCATCTGAATATTCCGTGTGTTTCACTCACTTTTCAGCGACACAGACAGCGCAATATGCAATACTGACACGTTTGTCAATTGTTAGGCGCATGCTGAGAGACATTGGCCGTTCAGATCCGATTTCAGATCTGTTGAACAACACCGGTGCACATTTAAACACATGCAAATAAAGGTGAAGGAAGTGAAAGGGCTCAGAGGTTGTTCAATGTCCCTGGACAAGTGACACTGTGAGGTCGCTGGTTTGATGCCAATGCCCCAGCCTGTCGGGGCCTGCTCCCTCAGGGCATTGTTTCACCAGTGGCAATGAGATTACAATGCTTATGTTGCTATGCCAGTCGTATAGACGGACGCTGCAGAGGTGCGAGTATAGGTCCCATCACAGCCATGTTTCAATCTGAATTAAATTAAATAATAGGAGCAGCGCCCAGCCTCTCTGTCCATGAGGTGGCAAGAAGTGGATGGGTATGTGTGAAGCAGCTGGGACAGCATAGCAATAGGCAGAGCGGAGCGAGCAAGCAACCAACGGACAGTATCAGATCCCTCCCAGTGCTGCCACCTCCCATTAGAGTTGGTCAGCGACGTTGAAATGGTAACTTTCTGCCCGCTGTCCCTGCAGATGCTGCCCTGCTGAGCATTTGTAGCATTTCGTGGTTCGAGCTCCAGGTTTAAAGCAGGCGCAGACTTTGCTTTTCAAAAGGGATTGGGAAATGGAGGTACCCAGAAAGGTGTAATGAGGAGGCGATCGTGCAGCCCCTCGAGCCTGCTCTGCCTCCCACCAGGCTAGGCTGGATGTTTAGCCCAACACCAATTTTCAGTACTGATCCCAGTGTCCATTGATGTCATTAAGAACAAGAAATCTACTGACTTCCTAGTTAAACACAGTCAATGATTGAGCCCCCACAGCTCCCTGGGATGGAGATCTTAAATCTCCTGCCTCCTATTCGGCGACTGCTGTTTAGCACTAGCCCTTCCCTAACAACTCTGCCCCGTCTCCCAGCCACAGGCCCGCGACCTCATAGTTCCTTTTTCAGTCAATCCAACCATCCAAGTGATTAACCTGGTGAACATCCAGTCCACTCCCTTGTGACAGGTTCATTCTCCATTACGCAAGGAGAACAAAATTGAACACAATCCTCCAGGTGCGGTCTAACCAAGGCTCCAATGCAACTGAGGGAGTTCCACAAATATCCCCATCCTCAATGATAGGGGAGCCCAGCGCAGCAGAACAAGCTATAAAGCTCAATCATTCACAACGATCTTCAGCCAGAAGTGCCGAGTGGATGATCCAAATCGTCCTCCTTCGGAGGTCCACAACATCACAGATGCCAGTCCTCAGTCAATTCGATTCACTACATGTGTTATCAAGAAACAGCTGAAGGCACTGTGTACAGCAAGTGCAATGGGCCCTAACAGTATTTCGGCAATAAATATGTGCTCTATAACTTGCTGCACAGCTAGCCAAGCTGTTCCAGTACTGCAACAACACTGGTATCTGCCCAGTTATGTGGAAAAGTGCCCAGATATTTCCTGCACACACAGAGCAGGACAAATCCAACCCAGCCAATTGCTTTCCCATCAGTCGGCTGTCCATCATCAGTAAATTAATGTAAGGGATCATCAAGAGTGCTATGAAGCGGCTCTTGCTTAGCAACAACTTGCTCCCTGAGGCTCATTTGTGGTTAAGCCTAGGCTACTCAGCTCATGACCTCAACTCACACTTTAGTCAACCATGGAAAAAAAGTGCTGAAACCCCCAGGTGAGGTGAGAGTGATTTCACTGACGCAATTGAACGAGTGTGGCATCAAGGAGCCCTAGCAAAGCTGTAGTCATTAGAAAGAACGGGTAAAACTGTCCACTGCTTGTAGTTATACATAGTATAAAGGAAGCTGGTTATGTTTGTTGGAGGTGAGTAGTCTCAGCTCCAGGACATAACTGCAGGGGTTCCTCAGTGTGGATTCCTCGGCCCATCCATCTTCAGCTGCTTCATCAATGACCTTCCATCGATCATAACATCAGAAATGGGGATGTTCGCTGATGATTGCACAATGTTCACCTCCATTTGCTGCTCCTTAGATACTGAAGCATCCATGTACAAATGTAACAATACCTGAAAAATATCCAAGATTGGGCTGACAAGTTTCAAGTAACATTCCAACCACACAAGTGTCAGGCAATGAACATCTCCAACAAGAGAGAATCTAACTATCCCGCCTTGATGTTCAATGGCATTACCATCCCTGAGCCCCCCACAATCAACATCCTGCGGCTTATTATTGACCGGAAACTGAACTGAATGTTGCCTAGTGAATAAGCTATTTAAAGAGTAAGTTATAATTTCTAATGAATACAATATGCTTGTTCATTTCAATGTCATTCATTTTCATTTTGTTTTGATTGTTAAAGTAAACATTTTAAAAAGTGACATTTTCTCATTTTGTTTTCTCTTGGTGTTCTTTGGTAATTCGATTATTTTGGCTTGTTGGTTTCTGGAGGATAATAGCTCAACCGACAATCATTCGACACAAATGTCTCCAATAAGCACGTCTGAAGAGCTCCCCTTGAAATTTAAAGGCATCCCCATCAAAAGTCACAAAAACATCAAAACTCCATCAATTGCCCTCGAGGCTATTCATCCCTAATTTGCATTTCCTCCTTGGATCTCAGGAAGGAAAAGAGTTTTGCAACATTTCAGAGTTTTTATAAGATTATTCATCCATTGGATTTTGGCTACATTGGCAGGGCCAGGATTTGTTGCCCTCGAAGGGATAGCTTCAGAGGAAGGATTATGAGTCAAACACATTGCTAGTGGGTCTGCACTCACGTCTGCAGAACCATGTAAAGGCGATAGATTTCCGCAACCCTAAAGGAGAGGAGTGAACCAGATAGTTTTTTTATTAACAAAAATCAGCAATAGTTCCGTTGTCATCGTTAGTCCTTTAATTCGTGATTTTTATTGAATTTAAATTCCACCATCTGCTGCTGTAGGTACAAAACCCCGGTCCCCAAAAGCATTACTATGGGTTAGTAATTCCACAACAATACTTTTAGGCCATCACTTCCACCTTTTCCTCTGGACTGCGCTTCTTTGTAAGCATTGCAAACATCGCATCCCAAATTTCCCAGCTAATTGTGACAAGCTAGGTTTTGTTTATAGCTTGCTGCCCCTACTCCTGCCCTTTCTAAGCAAAGCCAGATTTCCTTTTGTACTTTCATTTCCTGAGTTACTGGTAATCTATAAACCGTAGCATTTCAATTGCCTTACTTTTGAAACTTTAATATTCTCATAAATAAAACTTTAGCTCTAAGGTATTAACATGGGGAGTGCAACTCAGAGACTGGTGATTGCATGCAAGTGTAGTGAATAATGACTCTCCAATTTAGTTCCGCACAGTTCACTGGAGCAACAGATAACTTACTACTTGCCTGGCTGATCGCAGCCCCAGCTGAAATCGAGGAGCATAAGTCACACACCCCATGGGCCGTGAGCTCTCAAGATGAAAGCCCAACGCCACCATTAATCTGAGCATCACGGATGGTTCCATGATGACCACCGCTCCTGAAGAACAAAGTCGCGACTTGCTGGCGATTGGGCTCTGTAACATCAAGACCCACTGTTCCCCGGAACATTGCAAATGTGAAGAAGCCTGATGAAGACTGCAGGTTGCCCTAGTTCTAGCCAAGTGTCAACAGAATAATTGCACCATGTGTAAGCATGATAAGTAAATAAGTCTTTATTGATGCAACTGCCAGTTACCAGCCCCAAAATAAGGAAATACGGACTGCTAACTTCGAATACTATAACTTAAACGCTAACCAATTCATCAATCCCTAAAAACACACACGAAAAAGACACATAAGAGAGGCAAACATGGATTTCAAGGGTGGGATAAAAAGTTCAACAGCACCAATAGGAGTGTACAGGATTCAGTGGGTTGATTTTGATAAATGTCTTCCAAATTCTTTCCAGCTCGTTGTTGATGACACGAGGTGTTCTTCCAGCACTTTCAGTTTTTAGTTCACTGGTGAAAATCTTACCTTTCAATGTCTCCAATGGTGATTTTCCCCGTTGCCGCTTGATAGCGGTTTTCAGCAAAAGCAGATGATACTGACATGAGGAGAAAAAGCCAGATAGCAGTTATTGTGGAATCAATGGCATCTTCCAAACACAGTCGAACGAGATTATAAGTTTTGTTCCTTTCAGGCTTGGAACCATTCTGAGCTGCTCTCACACAAAGCATGGCCAACTTGTCAGGAGCAAATTAAAGCAATACAGCCAGCTATCGCCCTTCGTGCAGAACTCTTTTCCAACCACAAGCTCTCTTTCACTGCACCCTCACTTCCAGGACTGCAACACTGTATGTATCTCTCATTCTGTTCCAGTGGACATATCTTTCCAACTGCAACCATTATAGTCTTCAATTCACAGTCCAACAGAAATTTAAAAAAAATGTTCCTTACAATAGATAGATGCCTTATATTTACTGCATGCCAATCCTTGTTCTACATTCAACCTCATTCAGGCTGGAGCCATCACGCTCCCTGGTGCACCAATGGTCTGAGAAGGATTAGGGGGTCAGGTAAGTCTCACCTCAGATGCATATCCCCCTCATATGGAAACATGTCAGCATTTCGAGATTATAGACAATATGTTTGCGAACTCCATGGGACACTGTGCCTCACAGAGTGTATAGTGATATGGACATCCACAATGGGTCCATGTAGGGGGCAATGGCCCAATATCTCCACCTCTCCCACCATCTCCCCCAACTCGGTGTAGAGCTTAAGAGTTTGTTGATTCAGACATCTTGATGCCCGAAGTTTTCAGTAATCACAGGGATGTTGGAAGCCCTTTTACCACCGAAATGTCATTGAATGAGCAGCGGCCAATGTCTGGGTTGCAAAAATCTTACAGCAATTTGCAGTCTGAACACATCCTCTTCCGGCCTTGTTTCCAAATGTTGCTGAGCTCGCCCTTTGTTCTGTGCAGGTTGAACAGCTCATTCTTCACATTTGTGGCCATTCTCTGGCGAACAATATTCCTCCTCTGTTTCTTCTGCATTTACAGAATTGCCATTACCCCCTGACCTGCACAATGATTGAATATACAAGTTTTCCATTTGCCTCTCTCTGATCATTCCGCTTCCGCCCATTTCTCATTTCCAACAGCCAGTTTTCATCAGCAGTCCACGATATTGAATTAGCTCAGGTGCACATGCAGCAAGACCAGGAAAATGTCCAGGCTTTGGCTGACAAGCAACATGTAACCTTCGCGCCATACAACTGTCAGGCAATGAACATCTCCAAAAAGAGAATCAAGCCATCACCCTTTGATGTCCAAAGGCGTTACCATCACTGAATCTTCTATTTTAAACACGATGGGGCTTACCATTGACCAGAAATTGTACTAGACTAGCCATACAAATAATGTGGCTAAGAGAGCAATCCAAAGGCTAGGGATACTGCAGTGTGCAACTCACCTCCTGACACATCAAAGCCTGTCCACCAAGTAGAAGGCACAATTTAAGATTGTAATTGTATATTCCCCCTGCCTGGATGAGTTCAGCTCTCACAACTCCCAAAGGCTGGACACCATCCAGGCAAAATAAATTCGCTTTAAGCACCACATCCACAAATATTCACTCCCTCGACCACCAAAGCACAATAGCAGCAATATGTACCATTTTCAATTATGAATTAACCAAGGCTCCTTGGCACCTTCCAAAGCCACGACTGCTACTATCTAGTAGGACATAAACGGCAGATAGAAGGGACCATCACCACCTGCAAAGTCCCCTCAAAGCCAGGTACCAAACCTGGCCTGGAAATACAACGCTATTCCTTCACTGTTGCACCACATGGACTGCAGCTTTTCAATAAGGTAATTCACCACAACCTTCTCAAGGGGCAAATGGAATGGGCAAGATATCTTGGCACAGCCAGTGAAACCCACATCTTGTGAATGAATGAAAAGAAATCAAACAAGAGTGATATATTCTCTGCACATTCTCCTTCTCACACTGGGTCCATTACATTTCCATTTCACAAAGCCTATTCACCAGTTCAGACTCCAACATGCGTCGACTGTTCTCCAGTCCTCATCTCCCTTCACCCTTCACCCTGAGCAAGGCATGTTACCAACGCACCCGGTTACCAAAGACCCAGAAAAGATGCTTACTTCCTTTTTATCACAGGCCCGTTTATTAAAATTCATTACTTTGCATGAATGTTGCAGTATTATGCACCTTTGTTATTCCAGTTAACCAGCACTGACGTCAGTCGTCAACCAGTGTGAGGGGGTGATGTTGGGTGTAGCTGAGGCTGAGACTGCACACTACGCATTTTACCCGAGACTCTGGAGAAAGCAGGTGACCTGAACCCACCGTGTCGCATGCAGGAACACCTCCTTTGGCGACTCATGTAACTATTTGTGAAGATATAGGTTTTTGTTCATTTGGTATCTCCAAAATGCAGCTAATGTCTACGTCTTCGCAATAAGATCACTTTGTTGGTCCAATTCTAGGATATTTTAAAGCTCCAATTACAGACGATGACCAGGGCCAGGGAGGAGAGTGAAAACTAGAACCATTGAATTTTTGCAGCAGACGTGGAGCCATTTAGTTGAATAAGCTCCCTCTGCCTATATTTATTACGATCTGATGACCTGACCCTTTGAATGATCAATTCGCATAGTGCCAAATCCCTGCGACTCTGCACCTACTTCCCGTTCAGGTAATGGTGCAATTCCCAAATGGCTGCCTCGAATGTCCCTGCCTCCCCACCTCCTGTACTCTGAGGCAGTGCAGTCCAGGTCCTAACAACTCTTGACCCCATCGTTTCTTAAGCCAATCGCCTCCCGCCTCTGTTGCCTGCCCCTCCATCCCTCCCACCATTGGAAACATGAGATTTTCTTTCCCCTCCACCAAGGCCCCACATTTTCCCGATCACCTCTATTATACATGGACAGCTGCAGAAACCTTGCGGATTAGCCATGGTGCTTTTGGTATTGAACAGTTTGGGGGTAAGAGGAGCCAGAGAAGGTGTAAATTGAGGGCAAACAAAAACAGAATTACCTGGAAAAACTCAGCAGGTCTGGCAGCATCGGCGGAGAAGAAAAGAGTTGATGTTTCGAGTCCTCATGACCCTTCAACAGAACTTGAGTTCGAGTCCAAGAAAAAGTTGAAATATAAGCTGGTTTAAGGTGTGTGTGTGGTGGGCGGAGAGAGAGAGAGAGAGAGAGAGAGAGAAATGGGGGGGGGGGGGGGTGTTGGGGGTGTGGTTTTATGGACAAACAAGCAGTGATAGAAGCAGATCATCAAAAGATGTCAACGACAATGGTACAATAGAACACATAGGTGTTAAAGTTAAAGTTGGTGATATTATCTAAACGAATGTGCTAATTAAGAATGGATGGTAGGGCACTCAAAGTATAGTTCTAGTGGGGGTGTTTTTTTATATAATGGAAATAGATGGGAAAAGGAAAATCTTTATAATTTATTGGAAAAAAAGGAAGGGGGTGGGGATGGGGGAGGGAGCTCACGACCTAAAGTTGTTGAATTCAATATTCAGTCCGGAAGGCTGTAAGGTGCCTAGTCGGAAGATGAGGGTTTTGGGATAACAGCGACCACATAATGTGGTGGAGATGGCCCTTGTCTTCAGGGAACCCAGTAAGGTGGAGAGAGGCAGCTCGCCCACACCCACTAGCTGAGCGCATTGAGCTCTTGTCACACTCAGTTTTGAAAGTTTAATTCCGAACCCCTAAATCCTCAGAGCTCTGCCAAACTATTGCTCTGTTTGCCTTCGCAGAACTTTAGCTGGTGAGATGAGGACACTGTTCCCGATTCTGCTTTCACTGAGTAAGTGTTTTACACTGCAGTCAGGCTCCACTGGGTTGTCATAATGTCTTTCTGGAGGGAATAATCTTTCGGGGGCACCTCTGCTGCCAAATTTTGGCAAGGAAGATGCAGGGTCGGAAACTTACTTGTCGAGTTTCAGGTATGTAGCTTATCATTAATTTCTTACATTCGTACGAAAGACGCTCCTAATTAGAAACCTGATTACATTAGACATTTAACTCCACGTTTTACTTAAGTTCAAATTTCACCATCTGCCACCATGGGATTCGAACTTCCTGAGTTGGGCCGTGTGGTGCAGCTCAGCCCTCTCCATATTGAGGCCATTTGCACAGATCAACTTGTGACCTCACCCCAAACACACCCTGAGATAATTGCCGTTCTCCAGGTCAGCTCCCACCGTGCAGCCACGTCCCTTGCCTGAGGCTACTTCTCCCCCTTCTGCAAACAAGTCCTAGCCCTGAAGCTGTTGGGAAGCCGGCCCCGCCATCCAACAGACCTGGTGGTTTGAGATATGCCTGTCAGACGCCATAAAATTGTTGTGGTGCCGCCTGCAAAGCCTGACACTGATGACTGTGAGTGCTGCCTGAAGCAATGTAGACAAAAGAAGCCTCAAAGTCTCGAGGGAAGTGCAGCCCACCTGGTGCAAATCACTTATATTCTGTTGTGAAAAACCCCATCATGATGCCCAATGATAATGCGTGGGAGGGATGATTCTGGTGAGCGGGGCTTAGACTGTTACACTGATGTATTGAAACTAGGCTCCAGACGTATTGCGAGGTGAGACGTGGCCCGCCATTGACGGGTGGAACTGATGGTTGCAAACTGGTGGGGCAGCACCTTGAAACACATCTTTGTAAAATCAGAATATGCACGCACCCACCCTACATGACAGCCACTGGGAACGGGCCGGGAATATCCCATCTACAGGCACCCTTGCACAAATGCATAGTGAATCACATGCACTCACACATATACGCGCAGACACATGTCCACGTGGACTCACACTCTCATGCATAGACAGCCACACAAGCAAACACAGACACATGCACACACAGACACAGGCGCATGCAAAGGTAGACAAACACACACAGACACACACACACACGCGTGCACAGGTAGTCAATCACGCACATACAGATATAACTGCAAGAACAGGTAGACTCACACGCATGTACAGGCACAGGCGCATGCACAGATAGACAACTATGCGCACAGAGGCACACGCGAATGCAAAGGTAGACACACACACACACACACAGACACACGTACATGTACAGGTAGGCAAAAACACACACAGACAGTCGTGCACACAGAGGCAGATACACAGACAGGCACAGGCACCTGCGCACGCACGCACACGGATACAGACACATGCTTGCACACAAACGCGCACAAAGATAAATATGCATAGACATGTGCACAATTGCACAGGCAAACAAAAAAGTACAGACACTCACACAGAGACAACTATGCTCATACAGGCACTCAAAGACAGGCACACAAATACACACAGGCAGAAACACTTTCTCTCACACACAAACACACACGGACACCCAGACTCATGCAGTCACGGATACACACACGCAGATACACAAATATGCACAGGCAGAGACACGTTCTCCCACACAAAAACAAACTTGTACAATCAGATTAACACAATAACACAGACGAACAAACACACTCACAGAAACACAGATCCAGACAGAGACAAACACATTGACATAGAAATACACACACAGACACACAGACTCACGCAGTCACACCAACAATGAGACAGACATTGAAATGCACACATGTACAAACACTTTCTCTCCTAAAAATTCACACGTACATCCAGACACTCACACAGACCCCGCATAAGCGCACAGACGCACACAAAAACAGCACAGCTCAATTAACCCCTATAATCACCAGCACACCTCTCCAACAGAGGATCCTAAGCTGGTTAAACAAGAAGTGGGAGACTGAGGGGTCTTTCGAATTTTGAACAGTTTGATCTTCCTCCACCCAGCTGGGCACAGTCCCTCTCGTCCCTGTGGCTGTTCCAAATTCCCTACGATATACCTGTAAAACAATAACCGAGAGAAACACCCTACCTGCAAGAGCCATTTCAGCCCGAAAAATGTCAACCCACATATTAAGCATTATGCTGATCAGCAGTTTGACAGATGGCTGCATGAAATATATTTGTTAAATCCTCTTTTTCAGCTGCTATACTCAGTTGAAATGCAGCCTCTTGTTGTTTATAAAAATATTCAGTTTTTTTTAAAGCCATGTTCATGAATTCCTCACTGTTACTTAATTTCAACGTTCGATCAATTATGATTGTTTCCCCCCTTATTGTAGCGGCCTGCTTTGATACCAAATGTCAGATTCACAGTTTTCCTTTCAGTGATTTTTGAGTACATATTGAGTTTGAGGAAAAAAATGAAAGCAACATTTTTGAACAGGGAAAATAATTTGAAAACGCATCTTTCTCCTTGGCTTCAAGGCGGTGGAAGCGGGATACAGTGAATATATTTAATACAGTGACAGATAGATTCTTAAACGAAAACCGAAAATGCTGGAAATTCTCAGCAGGTCTGACAGCATCTACGGAGAGGGCGAGAAACAGCCTGAAAGTTTCGCGTCCGAATGACAATTCTTCATATTGACCTGGAAAAGTTAACACTTTCTCTTCCTGCAGGCGCTGTCAGAGTTACTGAGCTTTTCCACCGTCACTTTCGGGTTTTATTTCAGATTTTCAGCACCCGCAGTATTTTTACTTTTATCTTATACGGGTTCCCATAGGCCAGGGAATCAGAAGTTAACGGGTTGGGATGGCGGGGGTGGTGTGATGGGGGATGGGTAGATGGGGGATGTGGAATTCGAAACACAACCTGATCAGCCGTGATAAACTGAATGGGGGAGAAGGGTCGATGGGCCGAGTGGCTGATGCCTGCTCTTATTTCCTCTGTTCATGTGTTAACAGCGTTTAGTTTTTTTTCTAATTCAACCCCTTCATGGTATTTTGCTTTCTTTCCACGCTACTTCTCTGAGGATAACCTGTTAAATTTTTCTATTTCTTACAGCATGCTCAACATCTATGTGAAATTCCGCCTCACCTCCCAACGTTAACCATAAGACCATAAGACATATGAACAGAATTCAGGCCAATCGGCCCATCAAGTATGTTCCGCCATTCAATCGCGGCTGATAAGTTTCTCTGCTCATTCTCCCACCTTCTCCCTGTAACCTTTGATCGCCTTACCAATTAAGAACCTATCTATTTCAGTCTTAAATGCGCTCAATGTCCTGGCCTCCACAGCCTTCAGTGGCAATGACTTCCACAGATTCAACACTCTCTGGCTAAAGAAGTTTCTCCTCATATCTGTTCTAAATGGTCTTCCCTTTACTCTGAGGCTGTGCCCTCGGGTCCTCGTCTCTCCTACTAATGGAAACGTCTTCCCCACGTCCACAAAATATAGGCCTTCCAGTATTGTGCAAGTTTCAATCAGATCCCCCCAACCCCCCCATCCTTCTAAACTCCACCGAGTATAGACCCAGAGTCGTCAAATGTTTCTCATATTTTAAGCCTTTCATTCCTGTGATCATTCTCGTGAACCTCCTCTAGACCCTCTCCAGTGCCAGCACATCCTTCCTGAGATACGGGTCCCAAAGTTCTAAATGTGGTATGACCAGAGCCTTATTAAGCCTCAGCCAACGTCCCTGCATTTATATTCCAGTCCTCCCGAAAAAATGCCAACATTGCATCTGCCTTCCTGTGTACCGACTCAATCTGCAAGTTAACCTTAAAATAGTCATGCACTAGGAGTCCCAAGGCCCTTTGCACTCCAGATTTCTGAATTCTATCCCCATTTAGAAAATAGTTCATGCCTCTATTCTTCCGACCAAAGTGCATGAATTCTCCACGTTGTATTCCATCTGCCACTTCTTTGCCCATTCTCCTAACCTGTCCAAATGTTTCTGCAGCCTCCCCGCCTCCTCAATACTACCTGTCCCTCCACCTATCTTTGTATCATCTGCACACATAGCCAGGATGCCCTCAGTTCCTTCATCTTGATCATTAATATATAAAGTGAAAATTTGTGGTCCCAAAACCAATTGCTGCAGAACTCCACTAATCACCGGCCACCATCCTGAGAAGGACCCCCTTATCCCCACTCTCTGCCTCCTGCCAGAAAGCCAATCTTCTATCCATGCTAATACCTTGCCTCTAACACCGTGGGCTCCTATCTTACTCAACAGCCTCCTGTGTGGCACCTTGTCAAAGGCCTTCTGGAAGTCCAAGTAGATGGCATCCATTGGCTCTCCTTTGTCTAACCTGCTTGTTATGTCCTCAAAGAATTCTAACAGATTTGTCAGGCATGACTTCCTTTGATGAAACCATGCTGACTTTGCCCGATTTTACCATGCACTTCCAAGTATTCTGAAATCTCATCCTTAATAATGGACTCTAAAACCTTACCAATGACCTGTAAATTCCCATCTTTTGCCTGAATACCTTCTTAACCTGGGCGGTTACATTAGCGATTTTCCAATCCTCTGGGACCCTCCCTGACTCCAGTGATTCCTGAAAGATCACCACTAACGCCTGCACTATCTCTTCAGCTCTCTCCTTCAGAAATCTGGGTTGTAATCCATCTGGTCTAGGTGATCTATCCACCTTCAGACATTTCAGTTTTCGTAGCATCTTCTCCTTGGTAATGGCCACCATACTCACCTCTGCTGCCCGACGCTCTTGAGCCTTGGGGATGTCACTCGTGTCTTTCACTGTGAAGACTGATGTGAAGTAGCTAGTCAGTTCCTCTGCCGTTGTTTTGTTCTCCACTACTACTTCTTCAGAGTCATGTTCCAGCGGATCAATGTCCATTTTTTTTTCTCTCTCTTACCTATTATATATCTAAAAAAAACTCTTGCAATCTTCTTTTATATTACGGGCTAGCTTACCCTCATATTTAACCTTCTCGCTCCTTATTTGTTTTTTAGTTGCCATCTGTTGGTCTTTGTAGGCTTCCCAATTCCTATTGCTCTTCACTGCATTGTATGCTTTCTCTTTAGCTATTATGCTGTCCCTGACTTCCCCTGTAAGCCATGGTTGCCTCGTCCTCCCTTTAGTATGCTTCTTCACCCTAGGGATGAATTTTTGCTGTGTCTCCCAAATTACTCTCAGAAACTCCTGCCATTGCTGTTCCACTGTCTTTCCGGCTAGGCTCATCTCCCAGTCAATTCTGGCCAGCTCCTCCCTTATGCCTCTGTAGTTGCCTTTATTCAACTCTAATAATGTTACATCTGATTCCAGCTTTTTCCTCTCAAATTGCAGGGCAAATTCTATCATTTTATAGTCACTTCCTCCTAAGGGTTCCTTCACCTTAAGATCCCCAATCAAATCTGCCTCATTACACATCACTAAATCTATAATTCCCTGTTCCCACCACATGCGGCTCCAAAAAGCCATCTCTTAGACATTCCACAAATTCATTTCCCTGGAATACATTACCAACCTCTGATTTTCCCAGTCTACCTGCATATTGAAATCCCCCATGATCACTGTAATCTTGCCTTTCTTTCACACTTTTTTATCACCTGGTGTGTCCAACATCCTGACTACTGTTTGGAGGCCTGTAAATATCTCCCATTATGTTTTTTTTTTACTATTGCAGTTCCTCAACTCTATCCACACAGATTCTACATAATCTGACCCTACATCATTTCTTGCTACCGATTTAACTTAATTTCTTATTAACAAAGCGACCCCACCCCCGTTGCCACCTTGCCTATCTTTTTGACAGGATGTCTATCCTTGGATATTTAGCTCCCAGTCCTGATCCCCTTGCATCCATGTCTCCGTAAAGCCCCCAACATCATTCCTCACAATTTAAATCTGCGCCACAAGCTCATTTACCTGATTTGTATAGTGCGTGCATTCGGATAGAACACCTTCAGTCCTGAATTTCCCGTCCCCTTTCTCACTGTCATCCCTTTACCTGATGTGCTTGAAGATAGATTTCTAGCCCTTTGCAAACACTCTGTCCTATTTTGTGTTCTGGAGACTTTAATTGTCTCTCCTGTGCTCTCTTTTCCATGACGTTGAATCCACACACCCGCCCCCCACCCCCCCCACCCCCACCACCCACACGCTAACCTTCTGCTTTGTTTCCGATTAGTCATACTTCTTGGAGTTTTGCTCTTACCCCCCCCCCCCCACCACACCTCCACTTCTACTTTAAATTCCTCCTCACCACCCTATTTATGATAGAAGATTTTTCCCACAGCGGTTCAGTTGGAGAAACTCCCAATGGTACATATCCACACTGTTCCAATCCTGATGCCAGTGCCTCACGAAATGGAAACACTCTTTCCTGCACCACTCCTTTAGCCATGTGTTTCCTTCACTTATTCTCGCGCCCCTATGCAAATTTGCACGTGGCTCGGGGTTTAAACCGAAGATTATAACCCTTGAGGACCTGTCCTTGAATTAATTCCTAGTTCCTGATAATCCCCAAACAGGTCCTCTTTCCTAATCCTAACTGTGTTATTTGTCCTGGCATGGACCACAACAACTGGATCCTCCCCCTCCCTCTCCAATATTCTTTCAAGCCGTTGGGAGACGTCTCTCATCCTGGCACTGGGCAGGCAACATACCATCCGGGGCTCTCGATCATGTTACAAAGGAATCTCTCAATTCCAATTTTTATTAGAATCCCCTACAACGAGCACATGTCCTTTTTTTCTCCCCTCTTGAATGGCCTCCTGTACCACGGTGCCGTGGTCAGCTGGCTCATCCTTCCTACCGCCCTCTTTCTCATCCACACAGCGATCTTAAACCTCATACCTGTTAGACAAGGTCAAAAGCTGAGTCTCCTCTCTTCCTGCACACAGCATCCCTCAACCTGCCTCACTTGCAGTCACACCCTGCTGACCTTGACCACTTGAGGTACCTTATAAAACGGGTGTGACCACCTCTTGATACAGAGTGCCCAGTTAACTTTCCTCCTCCCAGTAGTGCCGCAGCATCCGGAGCTCGGACTCCAGCTCATCAATTCTGAGCTGGAGTTCCTCCAGCAAAAAAACACTTCCTGAAGATGTGGTCACTGCAGCTCACAATGGGATCTGCCAGCTCCCACATCATACAGCTACAGCAAATCATCTGCCCAGCCATCTCTACTTAGATAATTAATTTATTAATCAGCTAGGCAGTGTTTTTTTTTTCAAATTTGATTCAGATTTACCACCAACCAATCAGGTCACAGCTTTCCTTTGACGACATTTTTTCAGTTTTGGCTTTGCTTACTCTGTAATCGACGTAAGATAGATTTATACTCAGATCTCCGGTGCTCCTCCCTCCGAGTCTGCTTGCAGGATTACTGACCAATCAGCTGCTTTTTCGTTAACATCCAGTTTCAGATGATTATCCGTCGCAGGTCTGGTACACTCATGACGGTACAGACTCTTGCTCTCTCTCTTTTTAGGTTTGAGGAGGAGGGGGAATGGAAACACTACAGCAATGTAATGTTTGGGGCTATTCCGTTCTTTGACAGTGAGTCCTCCAAGATTCCCTCCTGACTCGCGGTGGCTGCGATGATTTCTCCCAGAATGCTTCAGTCACTTCTCACCTGCGCCCTCTGTTGGATGCCCTTCCTCCTGTTGAGTGCAAGACTCATCCTTGGTTCCATCCTGAGTCGCGGTGGCTACGATGACTTCTCCCAGAATGCTTCAGTCACTTCTCCCCAGCGCCCTCCCATTTTAAAAGTAACAAAGCAGACTTCCTCCTGACTCTGATAATGAGGAAGCTGCCACTTGAGGGCTTCGTCCTAACAGGCCTCTTGCTTCTAGGTGTCACCAACTGCGATCTTGCGAGTGAACCAGATTATGTACTAAAAAGCATTAAATGCCATAGCTTACTCACATTTAGACACCCTCCTTTCCTTCTTTTGAGTGTTTCAACTCGGATTATTTTTTCCTCATCTTGCGTCTAACAGCTCCATTTTTTTAAAGGTTACTTATCAGCCCTTTGTGCTTGTACTCATCATATTCTCAAAGCAGATGCAAACATTTCTCTGCATGGGTTCTTCTCTTTGCACATTATTGTGCTCGGCTCACACCGTTAAGACGTCGAGCTCATTGCACGCGTTTCCCGTTTGGGCCTCCCTTTGTGTCATGGTTCAATATGAAACAGCAAAAAAAAAGCTCGAACTTCAGCCCTGAAGCTTACTGAATCTGTGGATCTTTTTAAAGTAGGGTATCGGAATTGCAGCCAACAGCATCACCAACCCGGAAACAGCAATGTTCCAGGAGCAAGAGACTACAGTGCGATAATCAAAAGGGATTTATTATTATTGTTGTTGTTATTGCCATTGTTATTGCTACTATTATTATTCTATCATTATTAATGTCATTGTGATTATTACTAACATTGTTAATAGTATCATCATTAGTCTTATTATTATTGCTACTCTAATTATTATCCTTATTGTTATCAAAAACAGGAACAGACTGACGTGGAAAAACTCAGCAGCATCGGCGGAAAAGAGAAGAGTTGACGTATTGAGTCCTCATGACCCTTCGACCTTATTGTTATTCTACTTATTATTGCTATTAATATTATTATTGTTATTAGCATTATCGTTATTGTTAATATTATTTTTATTATTGCAGTTATTGATATTACTTTTTTTAATAATTACAATTATCGCGATTGTTCTTATTATTACTATTTTTTGTCGTCATTGTTATTACTACTATTTATACCATTGTTATTAATGTTATTATTATTTTCGTTATTGCTGTTAATATTATTGTTACCATTATTAACTTTATTGTTATTATTATTACTTTTTATCGTTATTATTATTACTATTACTTTCGATTTTTTATTACTAGTTTTTTATTATAACTTTCATTATTTTAATTATTAATGGTAATATTATCATTACAATTATTATAATTATTATCTTTATTGTTATTACTAATATTGATGCTATTATTATTAATATTATATTTATTGTTATTACTATTATTTTTTATTATTATTACTATTATGAAATTCAGAGCCCCTTCTGCATGAATCATGCAACGTGATTTATCTTTTCACATTCACTTGATGGGGTAGATAAGATGTTCTGTCCAAAATCTTACTGGAGCTCAGCACTTCTGAGTACTCAGTAATCTGGTGGAACTGAAGAGGCTGTTTCACCTAGTTTAGAGCAAAATTGCAGGGGCAACAAATTTAAGGTGCTCGGTCGGAAGGATGAGAAGAGACATGAGGAAAGATTCTTCACCCAGAGGCTGACGGGTGCATAAAATTCGCTGCCTGTATTTGGTGGGGAAGACAGGAACACCTGAACTCTTTCAAAGAGGACCTGGATACGCACCTGAGCCTCTGTAACTGGCAAAACGATGGTGTAGATGCTGGGAGTTTAGGAATAGGCTGCTTTATTTTCTATATTACTTTTTATCCTGTTCCAACATGATGGGCTGAATGGCCTCTTTCTGTGCCGGAACTTTTCGAATGGTTCTAGCTGGAAAATGAGCAAAATCATAGCCTGGGTTTGAAAATTTGACACACAAACGGAGACTATACGCACAAGGAGCAAGAGTGGGCCATTCGGCCCCTCGAGTATACTCCGCCAGTGAATAAGATGACGGCTGATCTGATAGTAACCTCAGCACTGCATTCCCGCCTAACCCCAATAACCTATTAACCACTTGCTTACCAAGAATATATTTACCTCTGCCTTAATTCGATCCTGTCACGGCACTTCAGGATGTTCTCAGTTGGCTTGACAACTTTTGTTCAGAGAGAAACAAAGTTAATATTTGGAGTCTGAAGGCTTAGCTCGAGTCTGGAAGACAGAGCTCTGAAGCAGGTCTATAGCGACTCGAACTCTAAAGTGTCTTTCGATCTCCACAAGTGCTGCCGAATCTGCTGAGATTTTCCAGCATTTTCTATTTGTATTTCATGCTTCCAGAATGCACAGTATTTTGATATCATCCCCTTAGGATCTTATATGTTACAATGATGTCGTCTCTTACTCTTCTTAACCCCAGCTGATATATGCCTAGACTGTGGAAAATTTCCTCATAAGACAACCCGCCAATTTGAGGTACTAGTCTGGTAATTATTCTCTGAACTTCTTCTAACACATTTACATCTTTCCTGAAATAAAGTGCAAAGAGACTGTACAGAGTACTCCTGAAACGGTCTGACTCGTGCTCTGTTAAACTGAAGCAAGACATGGCGAATGGTATGAGTTAAGCCAAACTAACATTTCCTTTTATTTATTCATTAATGGGATGTGGGTTTCGCTGGCTGGCCGATACTTATTGCCCATCCCTAGTTGCCCCATGTGGAGGTGGTGGTGATCCGACTTCTGGAACTGCTGCAGTCCATGTGGTGTACCTACACCCAAAGTACATTTAGGGAGTGGGTTCTAGGCGTTTTACACAGTGACAGCGAAGGAACAGCCAATATATTTCCAAGTCAGGATGGTGCGTGACTTGAAGGAGACATTCCAGGTGGTGGTATTACCATTTATCTGCTGCCCTTGTCCTTCAAGTTGGTACCGGGTCTGGTTTAGAAATTGCTTTCTAAGGAGCCTTGGTGAATTCCTGCAGTGCACCTTGTAGATGTTGCTCTATGCTGCTAGTGTGCATCAGTGGAGGAGGGAGTGAATGTTTGTAGATGAGGTGCCAATCAAGCTGGGCTGCTTTGTCCTGGATGGCGTCCAGCTTCCTGAGTTTTTTTGAAGCTGCGCTCATCCTGGCAAATGGAACATATACCATCTCACTCCTAATTTTTGGCTTGTAGATGGCGGACAGGCTCTGTGGAGTCAGAAGGTGAGTTACTCCGTGCAGGATTCCCAGCCTCGGATCTGCTCGTGTCGCCAGAGTGTTTATGTGGCTGGTGCAGTTCAGTTTCTGTTCAATGGTAACCCCCAAGATATTCATTCAGTGATGGTGAAGCCATTATGTGGCGATGGTTAGATTATCTTTTGTTTGGAGATGTTCATTGCCTGGCACTTGTGTAGTGTGAATGTTATTTGACACTTTTCAGGGCAAAGCTGTATGTTGTCCAGGTCTTGCTGCATTTGGACATGTACTGCTTCAGTATCTGAAGAGTAACCATTGATTCTGAACATTGTGCAATCTTCAGTGAGCATCTCCACTTCTGCCTTATGATGGAACGAAAGTCATTGATGAAAGAGCTGAAGATGGATCGGCCTAGGACACTACCCTGAGGAACTCCAGCAGTGATGCCCTGGAGCTGAGGTGACTGAGGTCCAACTACCAGAATGTGCACATTTGAAATGCATTTCTCAAACCCAATGCCTCTACTTCATAGAATAAGGCAAGTAGAAATAATGGACGTGTTAGAAATATGAAAATGAACTTTTCAGGAATGAACTTGAATGACTTGAAATAAAACTCATTTGATAGATTCGGACCACATCCTCAAAACTCTCAGGATTTGAAACGGAGCCAGAATTACATTTACTGCCCCAGTTAACAAACCACCAAACCATGGAACTTTCATTATTCAACATATTTGGAAGGTTCTTTCCTGGTCTGCAAGTGGTTTTTGGAAGTCCATGTACACCAGAGCAACATCATTACGTTCATCAGCCATCCCTGTCGTTTCATGTGAATAAAAAGAACAACCGGTTCGTTCAGCAATGTTTTCCCTCACCACTTCATAATTGTCCAAGTGACAGATCACCTCGCTCAGAATTATCGTTTCCAATGTGTTTACCAGCACTCGGGATAAACCGAATGGTCTGTGTGTGTATCTGTTTTTTTGTATAAAAGCAAAATGTTGCCAATGCTCAAAATCTGAAATCAAAACAGAAAAGCACACTTTTTTACTGCACGTGAAGAGAATAATGCTTTTTTTGTCAGGTGACGTTGTCATGGAGAATGCACATTTTCGGCAGTTAACTGCCAAACGTTGTTGGAAATTGAAACCATGATTGGTCAAGACAATGCACTGAGGACTGAGGCAGTGAACAGCAATCACTTGTTTCATTTAGCTATATGCATATTTATTCTGCAGGCCAATGCCTTGTCCAATCTGGGTCAAGGGGCCTGGTTTAACTTTCAAACAAGTCTTGGCACTTAACTGTCACTCACCATCAGTGGTGTGTTCTCCATTACAGCGTCACTTGCCAAACAATAAGCACTCCCTTCACTTGCAGTATAAATTAATTCCCCACCCACCCCTGGCAATGATACCCTTGCGAGTGTGCTGAGGAGCGTAAGACAAAAACTTCGACATGTGTCTGTTTTGAGCCAGCCCTTTCCGATGGAATTAAATGTAATAAGGAAAAGTGGACAATTCACTCATGCAAGAGAGCAGATTGAGAGAAATGTCCCGTGCACTGGGGGCTGCACTCCTGGAACAGATTTTAGGCAATGAAGCGATCGGAAGCTTGCAATTAGAACCAGTCAGGTATGGATTGGTTCTTATCATGTATGCCCTAAAAAAGTGCTAATGTTCACGATTAGCAGGACACCAGCGGGATTAACAACAATATGTAGATACTGTAACTCCTGATTTAATGGTTATTAGTATGGTTAGGGGAGCAATTACCTTGACCCCAAGTGAAGGATACACTTGTTTGATTCTTAATAAGCATCTGGAATGTTCAGCCTCTTTGAGAGCCGTGGAAGTGTCAAAAATTTACATTCTGAAAGATATCATTGGAATTATGTCCATGAGGTGTGACAGTAATGTTGGGCACTCACGAGGGCGTTGCCTGCAGGAGCAACGACAGGTTCTGAACACATGTGCAGAGGGGTATAAGGGAGGTTTGCATTTCTATTTACCTCCTCGCATAGCTGGACGTCTGTCGGCACATTGAACGTTTTATCTTAACCCCTGGGGGTCTGATCAACGCTCTAGTGGAGCTGCAATGCCTCAGTGCAGAGTTCTCCTGCCTTTCAGCTCGGAGATCAAACCCCACTCCGTGTATGGAGCGGGAATTCTTGCCTAAAAGTTGGCTGTTCTGCAAATAGCTGGTGGGATTGTGAGCAGTGAGGAAGATGTTAAAAGGCTTCGAAATGATTTAGACAAGTTGATGGAGTGGAGAAATGCATGACAGTTGCTATATAACAAGGAGAAGTGTGAAGTTATTCACTTTGTTAGAGGAAACATAATTTCTGTGTTTTATTTAAATAGCAAAAGTTTTGGGAATGTGGGTTTTCAAAGGGACCTGTATGCCTTTGGAAAGCAAGCAAGAAGGTGCAGAAAGCAGTTGAGAAGGCAAATTGTTTCTTGGCTTCCATTGTGAGACGACTTGAATCCAGGAGCAAGCATGCCTTACTGCAGCCTTACAGTGTATTGCTGAGACCACACAAGGAGTGTTGTGTGCTGCTTGTGTCTTATTAACTAAGAAATTATATATTTGCCAAAGAGGGAGTGCAGCGAACCTAAACATTATTGATTTCTGGAATTGCAAGATTGTCGTATGAGAAGAGGTTTTGTTGACTACGCCTGTATTCACTGGAGTTTAGAAGAATGAGAGGGGCTTTCATTGAAACGCATAAAATTCTGCCGGGGGAGTGACAGGCTGAATGCTGGGATGATATTTCCTCTTTGTTCAAGGCGGGGTTGGGGTGGATACGGAACAAGGGGTCACACTCTCAGGATACAGGGTAGATCATGTAGGACTGAGATGTGGAGAAACTTATTCAATCCGTGTGTGGTGAATGTGTGGAATTCTCTACCACAGAGAAAGATGTTGAGGCCATGTCACTGAAAAAAATAAGGATGAGGTAGGTAGATTTCTAGACTTTAAAGGTGTCAAGGGGGAAGGGGAGGGAGCGGGAATGAATTGGGCAGGCTCGGTGGGTGGGGGTAGGTGCGATTCGTGGGGAGGGGTCTGAATTGCCTACAGCTGCTCCTATTTTTATATGATTCTATGTAACTGAGCGTGGATGGACGGACCATTTTGGCTGGATCAAAGGAAAGCCGATGACTCACGTTCAAGGAACCTGTAACTCTTTACTCTCCCCGTTGAGTTACAGTGGACAGCTGGATGGGTACCACCAGGATTTTTGAAATTCAGTTGAATTCAGAATGCCTGGGTGAAAGAGAACGTTCAACGTGGGATTAAAATAAATAGTTGGAAATACAAGGCAGGGGAGTGTGGAAGATTCAACCCTGTGGATTTCATCCAGATACCAGAATGTACACACGTTGACATCTTAGTTGAATGTCAGAGAGTCCAGTTGCCCTGTGGAATGGGAAGGTTCCTAATCAGTGTGGAGTTTATAAAACGAGGACAAACTGATTTTAAAGCGTTAAGTTTGCGCGTGACGTTTTTGAATGTTATGCGCGGCATGGTGCTGTTCACTTCTACCTTCAGCTATCAGTCTGCCATTCAAATCCTGGATGTTTTGAAATGTACTTCAACAAGATCGAACGTCACCCACCTTGAGCTGAATTCTGCTTCATTCTGAATAGGAGTTGTGTTGAAGAATAATTCTTTCTGCGTGTTTGTTTCAGTTTGAAAAAGTTTCCTGCAAAGGACGATGTGGAGCATTTTAAAAAGCCGGAGCAAGTATTGTCGAACAACCAATGGCTGGTGATTGCATACAAAATGCAATATAAAATGTAGAGAATAATTTCATCTCACTGTAGTTCTGATGTAATTTCTCCTGAAGTGTTTACTTTCTATCAATCACAAATGCATCCATTACTAATTTCCTCACACATCCTGTCTCTTAGTGCCTCCGACGGCAGGTGTTTAAACGTATTATAGTTCCTCGCAAATTTGACTCTCATTGGAGGCAAATGAAATACCAAATTTGCTCGGCACAGAATAACAGGAAGTTCAGCTTTGTGCATAAATGTTCAGTTAGATTACATACTGCAGCTCGATCATGATTTAATTCTAAAATTAAAAAATATTTTTTTGGATTCCAAATCATAATCATGAAAGTTCATCTCTACAATTTAAATAAAATACTATATAAGCTTACAGACTATTGTAATAAGTGACATATACATTCCTGCCGAAGTTTCCAAAAATATTTTCTATTCCCCGTGCTGCTGCTGCCCTCCTTGCCCTGCTTTCAATGGACACTCTCTGCGGACATGACCACGGGTGATATTTTCTATATTCACTCTCTCCCAGCCCCAAAAGGTGAGGGTCGTGGGCTCCGCCAGCACAATTCAGGCTCCTGTCCCTGTCACGGTCACTATGAGTAAAATTCACCCTATCTCCCCCCGCAATCTATGGCGCAGGGAAACAGAATCACCGTATCACTAAGTTGCCATAAACACAGCTCCACAAGAGAACTTAAAATAAAGCGAGAAAATGGTGCAAGTGCAAAACGTTAATGTTTTTTTCTCACCGTTTAATTAATCGAAAAATTAGAAACACGGGATATTTCAGGGCATTCTTCAACTCTTCTCGGAATTTACTCTGCGTCACGGTATAAATGCAGGTGTTAGTGCAGCAACTCAGGAGCTGCAGCATGAAGCCCAGTTCCTTCACAAACGCATCAAGAAATATTGCGCGATACCCCACATGAAACATCCGCCACCATATAGAAAAAAACATGAACACTGACCACAACAGGATAAAATTCGCCGAGATGGAAAAGAGTAAAATTATGGATTTCCTTCGGCTCTCCAACGCTTTGTCTTGGGGACAATCCCCACTGCTCTGTGCCCGGACTCTCCTGCGGGCTCTGCTTGTCACCAAGATGTGCCTGACAGTGAAAATATTTAGCAGTAGAATCAGGACAAATGGGACACACGGGGTAAGAATGTTGTGGATGAATACAATTGACGACCAGGCCAGAGAGAACTGAACATATATTGTCACAGAACAAAACCAGGGGTTGTTAAACAACGTATATCGGGTTCCAAGCATGAAATACCAGAAAATATTCTTTGAGCAGCTCAACACAGAGACAGTTCCCAGGACCACAGCTGCTGTTCGCTCAGTGCAAAACTTACTCTTCAGCTTCTGGCAGCAAATGGCAACACATCGATCAAAGGTGAAAGTGACGGTGAACCAGACTGAGCAATCAGTGGCGGCATAAAGCAGGACAGCGTGGATGTTGCACACAGGGACAGAATACTGAATGAGAGCAAACGTTTCCCTATAAACAATTGGAATTTGTCTCAATGTCACGTCAAAAATAACGACAAGTAAATCCGCCGCTGACATGCCCACCAGGTAGCGAGTGACACACTTGGAGAGACCGCAGTTTCTCAGTGAAAGGATCATAATCGTCACGATGTTAACTGTGAGAGGAGAAACAAGCAGAAAACTTAGACATCAAGCAGGCAGCGAAGATATCAGTTTGATGGAGGGAGGGCTAATTTAGGTTTTCAATGTTGTTGAGTTTTGTATTGTAACAATTACACAAGAAATAAAGAATGATGCAGAGGTGTGTAATAATCTAGAAGGCAGCAGGCGATACACCATGAAAGATGATGCTGAAGATTTGAATTGCCATGGTGATAATCATCCTCCAATCTTCTCTTTCCCTGCCCAGTTTAAAAAATAATACAACCTCTAAATGTGACATAACCTAGGAATGTTCAACGACTTGAAACATGAGTTTTATGTTGTCTTTGCAACACAAATTTTGCAGCAGTGACTGAAATCACTGGAATGGGTCATCTCAACATCTAATTTTAATAGCCGAAGTCTGTGGTAATTCATTTCTGGGTGACGCTTGTAGAGGGGAGAAAATATACAGAAGGGTGGAAATCTAAAAGGAAGATAAGACAGCGAGCTGGTGGGGCACTGGTGCACAATTCTGAAATTAGCAGGGCAGGTTAACAAAGTAGATAGAATGATCGGCTGGCTAAATAAATTCATGGAGTACAGAAGGGCAGAGGTATTGCTGGAAACATACAAAGGACGAGTTTGTCTTCATCTAACACATAGGAGGAATTGACCCGGATTTGCAATAATGAAAAGCAACGTTTTACCACCGGCAACAAGGGAAGATCATCCTGAACCCCCCGAATAACTAATGCATTCCTGGGAAACATGCCCTTCCAAAGCCTCCTATCTGCCTGTCACTCTCTCAAATCACCAATTCATCATACCAGGCAACACATTTGAAATACAGCTGCGCTGAGAGATTCCAGCCGAGGACAGCAGCTAAGAGGGCGGGGCCTGAGAAGTCTGGGAGACTGCAACACTCCAGAGCCTGTTTCACGACATGGGGGACCGCTGTGAAGTTCTCTGCACCGGCTCTGAAAAATACAGGGGCATGACCATTCCGGCTTGTTTAGCCACGGCAGTGGTGATCAGGTCCAACGCTCTTCAGAGGAAGTTAGCCAACCAATGCACATAGGGGATGAAGTTCTCATCCATGCCCCTAGAGAATTGGGGAATATCTGATCACTCGTAAATCACACAGTGAAGCTCACCTCACATTCACATGCATCTCACACACTGCCAGATGACGGGACATTACCGCCAGTTCTCACACAAGACCTCACCTGCCAATCTTGCCTCTTCTCTGGAGATACTTTCCTCAGCTGGAGCAATGTTCTGACAGTTACACGGTTCATCATGAGCCCCGACACAGACACACCCTTGGACAACTTCTTTGCCCAGCGCAACTCTTACCATGCACCATCATTCCTTTCCTGTGTTCACATTCCCGCTTCACCAAACAAGCCCCACCCCTGCAACACTTAAAAGCTACACAAATGTGGCTTTTCTGGAAAGCAGAGACCGGCCCATCAATCCCCCGGCTCTAAAATGGACTCAGTGTTGCCTGTGAAACCCGGCGCTGATGGCAATAAATACTGGGCAAAGCAAGATTGTCAACTAAAGCTTGACGTCTTCAGCAAATTGCAGCCTGCCAATTGCACGCCTCATATCTGTTGCTTTGGAACGTGGTGGTGTGTTTTCCCGCAGATCTGGCTGTGTGATGCAGCGGTAGAGTCGCTGGGTAGTGGATGAGTCTGGCAGGCAGGCCTAATGATGATTTGCTGATGTATTTCAATGAGTTTCCATGAATCAAATCGTGGGGGCTGCAACACATCATTTGTCGGTGGAGCGGGCAATTGCAATATCGTTTCACATTAGCATGAGATGGATTTATGTCAGTTTCTTGGAATTGCCCGGTCACACCACCGAACACATCGTGTGCTGGCAGACACAAATAATCCCAGTTCTAGTGCCCAATACTGGGCGCCATGCTTTTGGTAGGGTTTGGGGAGGGTACAGAAGGGTTTTCCTAGAATGATTCGAAGCTCCTGCTTTTGTGCTATATGGATAGACTAGAGGAGTTGTGATTGGTTCCCTTAGAGCCAAGATATTATCAAGTCCATTCTGCTGTGTCTCTGTGTGCTATGTAGGCTTGTAATCTCTGCAAATTGTTACGTTTGAGATAAAGGCTGTCCCACAGCGCGCTGCATTTCTTCCTTTCCAGTGACAGTGGTGGGGACCTCTTGGAGTGTTGGGATTGGTCACTCGATCAATTCATTAGCCCGTGAGAGGCACTTCCTGGGACTTGCTTTTATTTCAGTCAGTTTTAATCAGAAAAGGTTTGTCAAAGGAAAAGGGACGGGAAATTGTCTCAAATTGTGCAAGTTAACGGGCTTGAAATTCAAAAACGTGCCACGAGGAACAGATTTAAAGTTACGAATTCCCGGGAGACGTCCTCATAATCGAAAGAGGACTCAGGAGAAGACGGGAAAATGTTGGTGACACAATCCGTCTTTGGGTTAAAGTTGCCCCTTTGGAGCCGTGGTGTTCAGCTTGGCTCAACCCGGGAGCTGAAATTGTACCGTGAGTGTCAGTGGTCTCGGGAGCCTCGGAGGAACAAAACCTTAGAGTTGGAAAGGCTTTTGAAGAGAATTCCAAAGGAAGATTTCCAAAGGTGAATTTTGAAATCCAGGACGAAATCGGTGTCTTTTTCTAAACAACTTAGATGACTATGGATTCGTAAGTTTGCGGATGACACAAAGATTGGCCGGGTGTTTAACAGTGAGGTTGAATGTCGTGCAAAATAGGACGGTTTAGATGAGATGGTCAAATGCACAGTTGGAATTTAACCATGAAAATTGTGAGACAATAAACTTTGGAAAGAGCAATTTGTCAAGGAAGTATTCAATTAAATGAATGGCACTAGGAAATCTAGAGGAACAAAGGAACTTGGCATGTTTGTCCATAGATCACTGAAGATGGAGAGGCATGTGAGTGAGGTGCTGAATAAGGCATATGAGACAATTGCCTTCATCAATCGAGGCAGATATTATAAAAGTAGGGATGTCCTGTTGGAGCTGATTGGAACCTTAGTGAGGCCACATTTGGAATACTGTGTGCAGAACTTGTCGCCACATTACAGGCAGGAAGCGAATGCACTGTAGGGGGTGCAGAGGAGATTCACTAGGATCTTTCCTGAGTTGAAACATTTAAGTTATGAAGTGAGTTTGGATAGTCATGTGTTTTTTTTCTTGTAGCAGAGAAGCCTGAACAGCGAACTGATCCAGCTGTACATGATTCTGAGGGGCATGGACAGTGTGTATAGGAGGCAGCTGTTCCCCTTAGTTGAAGGGTCAGTGACGAGGGGACACACGTTCAAGCTGATGGGCAGGAGGCATTGGGGAATGTGCGGGAAACCATTTGTACCCAGAGGGTGGTGACAGTCTGGAATGTGCTGCCTAGGAGAGTGTTAGAGTCGGGTTGTCTCACATCCTTTAAAAGGTACCTGGATGAGCACTTGGCACTTCATTACTTTCAAGGATGTGGACCAAGTGCTGAAACATGGGGTTATATAGGTTAGTCTGTTTTTTTCACGTGTTAGTGCAGTCTCGATAGGCCAAACAACCTCTTCAGCCCTCTGTAATTCTTTAATTCTGTTATTCTTCAATGAACTAATATTTTTGCTTAGAAGAAAACGTTAATGAGATTAGTTAAACAACAATAATTACCTGTCAGGAAAGGCTTTTCCTAAACACCGAAACTTCTGAACAGCCCCTGCCAATGGCAAGCTCACTTGGTTCCGGCTGCCATGTTCATATCGTTTGTTTCGTAGTATGACGTCTTACATTTGCATGAGTCTTTAGATAAGGGCCTCATAATGATGTAAAATGAAAAGTTAAACTGGATTCAGGGCGCTGGGCAGTGGGGTGCCAGGGTAACCACACTGTCACATTGTGTACACAACTTCAATTGGTCAGAAGCGTTGCAATAGATTACTCGCACAGGGTGAGCTACCAGCACTCCCGTACCCCCGTCCATCATAAGGACTTATCAAACACGACTCAGCTGGTGCGGTTGCCATGTTCGACAGGTGGGTGCCTTCTTCATATCGGAGGGGACGAGGAGGTGGAGAAGGAAGCAGAAGGAAAGAGTTTCCTACAATTCTACTAGAGAGGAATGTGTTGCAATTCAATGCTGCTGAGATCAATACACTCTATTCCAAACTTCTCTTTATCCTCTTGGATCAATAAAACTCTATCAACTGCCACGAGTAATATTGCTTTCTTTTTCGTCTAAATAGTTGACTAAGCTTTTGCCTTTGAATAAACCATTAAAAATATCTTAGAACTATGTACAAATGCCCGAATGTTTTTCTTAGTTATCTGCGGTGCCAAAACCAGAAATATTACAAAACCTCGTGAGAGAGATGAAGCTGCAGTAAGATTAGAAAAGTTTGACTAAATTCTGGGTGTGTTGTTAAAATACCCTTGGAACCTGTTTTGGTCGCATCTTCCATCAATTGTGCATAGTGTGGTCTGTCTGAACACAATTTACCTGATAATTCCTATCGACCTCAAACTTATGCTAAATAAGATACATATTGTAGTTTGTTTTACATTTCAGAACCTGTACGGTGAAAGTTACTTTAAGCTTCTTCAAATCACTTTCAATATTGCCTTTTTTTTTTAGTCAGAGTCTTCAATCTCTAACATTCTCTACTTCGATTAATCTGTTATTGGTCCCTAACCAGAACGAAATTGACATTTCCTGTGGCGGCAAAGAAACAGAACAATGTTTAATCTGAGATTTGCGATAGGTGTCTAACGTTATAAAGGGCTTAGAAACGGTAAAGGAAGAGGAACTGTTTCTAATATACGAGTGCTCGCTAAGCAGTGGGCAATGATTAGGTGTGATTATGCAATGCAGCAGAGGTGACGGAAGAATTTTATTTTAATGAATGATCTTTCAGCCCTGTAAGTTATGTGGTTAAATAGATATGTAGGATTGTATGTATGCAGGTAGTTAGGCATGTATCTATGTATCTAGGTATGTATGTACGCAAGTAGCAAGATAGGTATTGTATTTAGGTAGTTATGTAGGTAGATAGGTATATAGTTAATTAGGAAGTAACTTAGGGAGTTAAGTAGGTATTTGGATAGATAGATGGATAGATAGATAGCTAGATAGATAGATGGATAGATAGATCGATGAAATGATAGACAGAGTGAGATATAAGGATTGAGAGAGTGAGAGGGACGTAGATTGGCACAGTGAAAAAGATCGTAACCAAGGGAGAAAGAGAGAGTGAGAATAGAGAGCAATTTAGAGAGTGAGAGAGGGAGAGAGAAGGAGAGAGCGAGGGAGATGAAGAAGGGGAGAGGGAGGGAGAGAGAGTAAGAGAGAGCGAAAGAAGTAGAGAGACAAAGAGATAAAATAGTGAGAGAAAGAGAGGCAGAAAGAGAGAGAGAAGTCAGCTGGAATATACGGGCAGAGGTCGAGAGAGAGTAAAAAGGGAAATAATTTCTGTGATGCAAGGAGAGAGAAAGAGAAATACATGTGCAGACAAGTACAGAGGACAGGCTGGGCAGAGACATAGGGAGATAGGGGCACAGATAGAGATAGCGAATGGCAGAGAGATAGAGGGATAGAATGAAGGAGAGAGAAAGGTAGAGAGAGAGAGAGAATGTGAGAGAGACTGAGTTATAAAGAAATAAAGAGAGGAGGAATGGATTGAGTGGCAAGCAGAGATTTGGAAAGGAAGAGTTGGAAGGAAAGACAGAGGGAGCGGCACAGAGATATATTGAAAGATGAGGGAGACAGGGGAAGGTAGGGATATACGGGCAGACAGCGACAAACGCACATAGAGAGATGGTGGGGCAGAGGGAGAGAGGCAGAAGGTCACAGAGGGAGAGAAACAGAGAATGGCAGACGGGGGGAGACAGCGACATTTGAAAAGTGAGTTTGGGTGAGGGAGCGAGGCAGAGCGAATGAGTGAGAGGGACGGAGAGGCAAGGTGTGATCAAGAGGGACTGAGCGAAACGACGAGAGAGAGAGAGAGATGAAGAGTGAGAGCGAGAGAGAGAGAGAGAGAGCATGACAAAAGAGGAAATGGAGCGAGGGATAGAAAGTGTTTGAAAGGGAGAGTGGTAGAGAAAGAGAGAGACAGAGAGCGAGTGAGAGGGAGACTGATATAAAGTGAAAGGGGAAAACAGAGTCAGGCGGGGAAACACAGAGAGGGAGGTAGAAACATGTGAGGTAATGCAGTGTGAGAGAGAGAAAAACAGAAAGGGAGAGAGCAAATGGTTACAAAAACAGGTGTAGATTGAGAGATTGAGGAGCTGAAGAGGGAGGGAGGTCGAGATTGAGGGAGAGAGAGAAACAGTGTGTGAGAGAGTGACAGACAGATACAGAGAGAGACAGAGAAATTGAGGCACACTTGGCCCGACAATCACAGCTCTCAGAAGAAATGTTTGGACTCCATGTATATTTCCGGTTAGTGCAGAGACAGAACATTTCCTGGAGCGACACTCAGCACGTTTGGGCTGCAGCCCTGTCAGCGGGCAAAGGGTAACAGAAATTAGCATAAACAACACGTTATTCGTTTAGCATCCAGGGAAACACTGTTCACATACACACGGAGAAATGATGTGCATTTTCACCATGCTGGACTGCCCGCTGTGTCTGCCAAAGAGCTTGGTGGAGTCTGGCTGGAACATGGAGCCCGTGATGATTCAGAAACTAAATGTAATTTAGAAGTGAGAGTGGAGCCGGGTTTGATGCAGCATTTGGTGGCTCTTGAGATCCATGCTGGCTGTCATGCAAGATCAGAAGGTCGCAATCATGGCTGTGGATCTCAATTTTTGTAGGGATGTGCAGATTCTCTGAGCAGCCCAGCAATCTGTGTTACAGCAGGTCACCTGGAGAGAGGGCGTACTTCGCCATGGGAATCACAATGGCTCCCACCAATAGGGTGCCCTCCTCCTCAGGACACCAGTATTGCTTCTGCAATCGCTGCGAATGGAAGGGTGTTTCATTCACCAACAGGATCAAATGGTACAGTCATATACCACCCGGACCAGAATGGAGCAAGAGCTCTTTCAGTAACTCCATTCAGCGACAGGGGGACACCGAGGAACCACACAATCCCTCGGCAATATGGATACCCCCTCAGTACGACAGCGCATCTCATGCAGCTCTGACCTGCTGAGGGAGAATTCAATGTCTTGCTACCATTTTGGACGAAGGGCTACCATTAAGGCATGGATCCACTGATGGATACCATACTATACAATGATGGGTTTCTCTGCCATTTCTACCTGATAGATACCCCATCGGACACCATTCCCTCTGTCCACCTCCGACTCACAGTGGCAGCAGAGTGTACCATCTACAAGATGCACTGCAGGAACTCAGCAGGACTCCTTACGCAGTGCCTTCCAGACGCAATACCACAACCATCTAGAATGACAAACGTAGCAGATAGAAGGGGACACCGCCACCTAGGAGTTCCCCTTTACGTTAGTCACCATCCTGACTTGGAAATTTCTCGCCGCCCCTTCAATGTCGCTGGTCAAACTCCGGGAATTCCCTCCCTAAAAACACTGTTGGTGCACCTACGCCACATGAACTGCAGCAGTTCAAGAAGGCAGCACACTACCAATTTCTCAGACGGCAATTAGACTGTTCAGTTGGAGTCGCTTCACACTCTGCTGCTGCTTGCGGGGGTTGGAGGGGGTGGGGGGCTGTGCGGGGGCGGGGGGACTGGTGTGGGCGTTTTGGGTGCGGGGGCGGGGGGTGGTGCGGGGGGGGTGTGCGTTAGTGTGTCATTATGAAATGTGTTTTGGAAAATCCGGGTTTTGGAGAGAAGAGCCGCTCCCTCCTGCTCCTCCAACTTTGCAGACTCTCTGCTGCCTCCGCTCTGTTTGCTGGTCTGGTCACAAACCCAGATACGCTGTATCTCTAGTGCACAAACCTTCTGTAGGGAGGGGTCACCAAATTGTCTTGGTTCACCGTTTGCTTTTGCAGCAGCTCACAGCAGAAGCTCCCAATTAAATACCTCTACTGCCCGTCTAATAACTGTCCACCGGCAGAAGTCAGTTACCAGGAATTCAGATACCGATTGGAAGTCTGGTCCATTGTTTAAAATAAAACTATAGGGGGTTCCGCGTGCAGATGAACGCAGATGAGGGTCACACATGATGGTTCATGGACCTGCACAGATGAAACATCAAAACCCAATTTCACAGCTGTCTGTCCGACACGCTGAAGTCAAATTCAATATTACCTACTTCCGTTCCCGCACATACCGGCTGCACTCGGGCTAGAGTCAAGCCCGGAGCAGTAGGCGCTGTGAAGGATAGCAGGAAGATTCTGGCAGGGTGGACCGCTCCTCGTTACGTGAATCCAAGTGTGAATAGAGCCGCCACCCGTAACTGGGCAGAGACAGCTTCTCGGAGGACAACAAGTGGAAAAGCGGGTCAAAGAGAAAGAAAAATAAACACAAAGACAATATTTGCAATGTTGATGGGAGTGGATAGCAGAGAGGGCGTGGCGAAACCATGGTGGGTTTCCAACAAAAGACTGACCAAGTTACAATAATGCTACCATAATGGGAACCAACATATGTACGTGACGGGATGGTAGATCGGTGAATGGGATTTGATGTAAGTTAGGATCTGACCAATGGAGGAGCTGAATTTAATTAATGCTTGTAACTTTCGGATTTCCCAGGAAGCCTTGCAACAGTCGAGTGTTGGTTTTACATATATCCAGATGATGGCTAACACTTCAAATAGGCTGAGACATGGGTGGGGACTGCGAATGCTATGGATTTGCTCATGGCTGGATGAGGGATGAAGTGCACTGAGTCACACGTTAGCTCAGGGCTAAAGGTGTCGTGCAGATCGGGAGCAGGTTGAAGCTGCCTCAGATTTTGCCCAGAGAGACCGGCTGTATCAATGGATCGGCATCAGCGTGTGCAATGGGAAATCAAGGTGCTGGCTTCAGCCTTCTCAATATCTAAATAACAAAATCCAGTTATTTCTGTTAAACATGGATCATAGAATCAATAGTCAGTTAGATAGACTCACCAGGGACGCCGAGGAGGGCGAGAAAAGGATAGTAACCCGCCTGAATGGCCTGAAGTGCAAATCGGATCCGGTCAGCCAATGTTAGCCAGTCATAGTTAAATGATAATTGGAACAGCGCCCATGATAAACTCCTGTCCATTGTTGTAACATTCGAACCCATTGCTTTCAGATTCTGATTCATTGTTGTAACATTCCAAACTGTTGTTCTCAGTTTCTGACCCATTGCTGGAACATTCCAATCATTTGTTCTCATGTTCTGATTCCTTCACTTCCTTTCTCTCTCTCTCTCTAATTTTATCTCTCTTCCTTTCTCTCTCTGTTTCTTTCTCCCTCTAACACTGACTCTCTCAGTGGAGTCGCCGAACACTCTTAATGCTGATGGTGATGCCCTCTCAAATGTAACAAGAGAACACGTTGACTTGACCCACTTATCAAGGGATGAGCAAATCCTCCAGTGGGACAATTAGACCCGATGGATACAGACATCAGTTATGGTGACTGAACAAACAGCTTCAGTTCATTCTTTGAAATACAACAACATTTTTTATTATATCGAAATAAATTCGAACATATACCCAACATAGGGGATATACAAGGGATGCTGAGGGAGTGAATAATGGAAACAATTGAAATAATGGGCAACATGTTTCAGTCCTCATTATATATTGAGCAGTTCCGTAGGACTGCATGATTTTGATCGTTACACGCTGTTTCGAAGGAGAAATGTTCACCCCTGGAAATAGAAACCAGTCAGCCTCGGATCGATGGAGAAGGGATTTCGGGAGATTGTAGTCTAGGACAAATATATTCCTGGCATGGAAATAAATGGAGGCTAGTGAATAAATAGCGACCTGATTGGAAATATTAAGAGACTTATGGCAGATTAAATTTCCTACAAAATAGTGGGGAGAACGCATTTGGTGCAATTCAGAAAAAAAAACAGGAGTATGGGGATGTTACAGATTAGGTATTTCAATTTCGCAGATCAGGTTTATAAGATCGCTAGGAAAAAGCATACAAAGCAGGTTTCTTTGTGCAGAGGCATAAGCACAGGAGGTTCTGATAAATTGTTAAAGAAACGTTGTTTGGGCCTTGCCAGGTGTGTTCCTCACTCTGACCTCCTAATGTGCAACAGGTGCCCAGAGTTCCGCGGAAGCTTGAGCAGGAATGCTGGCCGGGCTGTGGGACTTCAGGCCTGTGGAAGTATTGGTGGAGCTGGGATTGCTGCCTGAATTCAGAGAGGGTAAAAGGTCACAGAGTGAAGGTGCTGAAAATTGTGATTGGGCTTGGGAAATTAAATAAAAACATGCTTTCACAAGGAGAAAGCTCTGTGAGCAGGAAACAGAGATATATCTTTATTTCAATAAATAAACAGAGTGGAGATGAGACTGTTTTCATTTTGCAAGGCAAGATGTTATGATGAATAATTCCCGGCAGCTGATTCAATTATAGCTTTCAAAAGGAATTTGGATTAATGTCCAGAGAAAGGGGTTTCCACAGGCAATGGGCAGTTGTGGTGACGACTGAATATGGTAGCTCTCCAATTCAACAATTACAGACTTAAGAAACCAAATAGCCTCCTGCTGTGCAGCAAACTCTGATCCTATCCATGCAGCATCCGCTTGATCAGTCTGTCATTTGACGTTCATCAGATTGAACATTAGAGATTGAGTCTTACTTATTCGCTGATTCAGGAAGCTGCAGAAAAAAACAAGCACTGCTGAGTCTAATTGTGCAGACAGTTTGCTTTGCAGACAATGACTCTACATCTGATCAGAAGCCACGTCTGTTTTCATTCCCTTGATTACGAGTTGGTCAAAGCTTATCCCATTTTAATGAATGAATATTTGTTCCCAGAATATGGGTTTCACTTGCACAACTGGCATGGCTGAGCCATCACAAGATACTTTGAACAACCCCTGGGCCAGGCATCTTGAATGTCTGCTGTCCTCATGGTGGAGGTGCTCGAAACTTTAGGAATAGTGTCAATATCAGATATTTAACACAGTGAGAATGCCGGAACTCTGATATATCTGCAGATCATACAGGATTGTTGATTGAAGGAGGAACATCATAATTTTGCACCTGAACAGGAATCATACCCCAGGTCCCAGTAAATCCCACATTGACACCAGGACAGGGATGATACCGCAGGAGGCAGTGCATCACCAATTTCAACCAGGAGAGGGATCATATCACAAGACCCTCTATATCACCCATTGGAACAAGAACATGAATCATCCCAGAGTTCCTAGTTCTTTACCGATTGGAACCAAAACAGGTATGACAGCGGACGGCACAGTATATTACATTATTGTCGTGGAAAACAGAGTGAACACTCGGACCCAGGAGGTTTGTCTTGGAAATCTTTATTAAGTCGTGATATCATGGAGTGCCCAGTAGCGTGCAAGGGAGCAATCCGGCTCTCTGAGAAGCATTGCAGTACACACATAATTATAGCAAAATAGTACGTGACGAGTTTAGACAGTTTTGATGGTT
Organism: Isurus oxyrinchus; assembly: GCA_026770705.1. NCBI lineage: Eukaryota > Metazoa > Chordata > Chondrichthyes > Lamniformes > Lamnidae > Isurus > Isurus oxyrinchus. The sequence continues at coordinate 1,201,610 of JANJGN010000056.1, read as the reverse complement.
AGAGATTAGGCATTTGCAATGGTTGCTTAACCCAATTAAGTGTTAGCATGGTATGTGACATATCTTGGGCATGCACTGAATAGTTCTTTTTTAGTTTATAACCATATCTGACATCGGTCGCCCATTCCTCTGGGAAGGTAGCTGATATCCTGACTAGTCTTTCAGTTTATCTGCTGGTCGCGTGACTGCTCAAGGACACTCTGTAATAATTTCATTATACATGTATTTTATTCTTCCACAATCCCTCCTTGTTAATCTTTTAGATTAATACCAGTGAGGAATAGTATCTTCATCTTCATACGGGGGTTCATATCCATAAGGAAAAGGCCAGTCCCTGGCGGGGTAAACTTTTTCTCCCCACCAGTGGACTTCACTGGGGCCAGCGCGCATCATTAGGGGAATAATTGGGACACCACTTACTCCAGTAGAGACGCCGTTCATAACCTGGGAGCAGCAAATTCGCAGAGCAACACATACACAGCAAACTATAACACATACCATGACCAACCCAATTAAGACGTATAGCAACTGTGCTAGGCAGCAACAGCCACTCCAGGAGGGAGTGTTTCCGTTCATTTTCAAATTTCCTACAGGCACATTAAACAAAAAGGATAGTTAAGGCATTCCAGGCAACCAGGGGTAAGATGTATCTCCACAAACCCAGTATGTACCATTGAGGGGGTTTGGTGGATGTTCGGTGCTACCAGTACCGGCGGGCTTTTGGATAGATAGGCCAAAGAGGTAGGATACCATAAGATGACAGGAGCTTTGTCCCAGATCGTAAGTGCCGCGTGTAAGGTTGGGACAACGACTGGTGGTAATTACTGCCTCTTGGGGGGGGGGGGGGGGGGCTGGTTCTAATCCCATGTTCTGTATAGTTCCACCCATCAGTAGGTGGAGAGCGGTGGAACCAAGCCCTAATCATATTGCGCTGCGATGTTACTGTACTAAAATTTCGAATGTCAGCATACTCAATGTCATTTAGAGGAACAGCACGCAAATGACCCGTCTCACCCCCATGTTGGGGAGTCTGGGTGCATATCCAACAGGCAGCCTGTCCTACCCGTCTAGTGTAGGTGCGGCATAGGGACAAAAAGGTGTTTGGCTCAGGGTCTTTTGGGTATACCCACCGGAATATAGCAAGGAGCAGCATCCAATAGATAATACAAATCAACTCACTTGATAACGGCTGCTATATTGTTGCCGGACAATGTATTTTACAGCCATTGGCATAGACCCAGTCTTCCTTCCCTTTAACCTTCAGGGCCGTGCGAGTTCTTAGCAGCAGAAGGTAGCATCCTTTACACCCTCTCATGCAATTCAGCTGCTGTTTTGCGTAGAGGAAAATGAGTACAAATCCAACATTTAGTCCAACTAACTTGAAAAGCTACCGCTTGCATTCGTTGAACAGCAGAATTGGTGTTCCATGCCCCTGCACGGACCACGCAGGACAGGATCCAAATCAGAGTCAGCATTCTGACGGCTCAGTTAAAGTTGTTTCACAAGCACTTCTGTCCGAGGTCAGCGTCCGCTTGATGCGCGATGCCTGGATCAACAAGGGTCGTCCTTCAACATTCACGTCCACATGGGTGGTGAGCAGGACTTAGAAAGGCCCTTCCCATCGAGGATCCAAACAGTTCTTTCTCCTGCAGGTCATTAATAGGATTGCGTCACTGGGCTGGTATTGATGTCTACCTTCAATGGTGGGATTTTCTGAGCTTCTCCTACCAGTACATGCAAGCTCTTGAGAGAATTAGTGAGCGCTATACAGTACCTACTCATTCCCTCATCCATAATGCGGATGTCCATTTCCCTAGCAGACAAGTGTGGGGACACTGGGATGCGCATAGATCATCCCATTACAACTTCAAAAGGAGAGAGGGAGGTGGTACAGTTAGGGTGAGAGCGCATAGTCATGAGCGCCATGGGGAGAGCTTCAGGCCATTTCAAACCAGTTTCTTCACATAATTTAGCTAGTTGGTTTTTCAGAATACCATTTTGTCTTTCCACCGCCCCAGTTGACTGGGGGTGGTATGGGTAGGAAATGTGATGGTTGCATTGTAAGCCCTTCAACAGTTGCTTTAATACTTTAGCTGTAAGATGAGGCTCATTATCACTCGATAAAATCTCTGGTATCCCAAATCTGGGTATGTATTCACGCAGCAACAATTTTACAACAACAGCATCATTTTGACGGGAGGGATATGCCTCCACCCATCGCTAGAACAAACATACTAGAAGTAAAACATAATTATATACCATACATTTAGGCATTTGTATAAAGTCCATTTGTAGGTGTACAAATGGGCCCCATGGATGGGATTCCGTGCCAGCAGTCACTGTGTGCGTCTTGGCTGGGTTATGTCAGTGACAGAGGTATGACAGGTATTACTAATACAATGCCTAATAGCATATTCACTATACATTCAACATTCATTCTACATACACGTTAAACACCTGAGCTGGCAACCAGTCATGATTCTTGTGCCGTTAGGGATTCAATAAATGCTTATTAGTTACCCATAAAGGGACTACCCCTTCTTTAGTCTGTCTTAAATTTTCTCGGACTTGTTCCAGTGCCCAAGATCCATAGGTGCTGCAAACATCATTCCTGCTCTGTTTGTCTGAAATATTTTTCCCTGTTTCAATTAATTTATTGATAGTCTCCGCATAACTTTCGAGCACACTAGCTAGACTTTGGATTAACCAATGATGTCCCTATATTGAATATCATAGTGGCATCATTTATCAGGTTGCACTTAACGCAGTTCCCTCCCAAGACTGATCACACCTAGCCATTGAATGGAAAAACTTCAGTCATCAACTGTTGCGTCAGAGCCGTATAGAGAGCTTGGGTATGGGTTGAGCACCACTGGGGCAGGACGATCGAGATATATTCAAGACTGCCAGTACCAGCTCGTGGTGTACATTATCAAACAAACATTCTGATTAACCAGCACCAAACCATTCGTCGGTCCTGAATGCATAGTCGGCCACGATTGGTCAGTCGGTGTGGTTTGAGGGTCTTCGGTTTTCTCTACTTTGACTGTGAAAGTAGAGATGGGAGGTGGCTGGGCAGTGGCGGACCTCCCATGGTTGATCTGAAGCAAACCATTACTACAATTTGAAAGCACTTGTTCTCCTACTGTTACATTTATCATTCCCATTTGCGTCTCGCATTCGACACTGTCCATGCTGTACCAAAGTTCCTCCTGTGGTGCAGGATGAGCAGTGGTGATCCCCAACCTTGTTGCCAGTACTGATAGGCCCACAACCAGGATTCTAGATCTGTGGAAACATTCTCTGGGATATCGCTTGGTCAATTGCCATGTATCTTTAACTGTGTGTAATGCCTCCATTTATTTCCTGTTCTCATATCTACAAGTGTGAATGTGCTACCTGGCATAATTAGCTGGTATGGTCCATTGTTGCTCTTTGGATTTACCTGTTTCCATATCCTTAAACATCTGTCAGTCTTTAACTTCCTCTCTCAACTCATGTAATTGCCTTACTTAATTCCTTTACATTGTCCTGTATTTTTCCTCTCAGTCGCCCTACACCTCCTACTATAATGCCTTCAGGTAATTGTATGGCTCTTCATGTTATCATTTCAAATGGGGTGAACCTGTCGGTCCTGTTTGGGGTAGCCCACAGTGTATTTGAATATTGGGCTGTTCCCTGTCTCTTGACTGATGTTTTTTTTTAGTTCATCCTTTCCACCAATCCTGAACTCTGGGAGTGGTAAGGAATATGGAATTTCTGTTTAATCTCCATAAACGTACAAACTTCTTTAATGACTCTCTCTGTGAAATGTGTCCCAGGATCTGAATCCATCTGGGTTGGCACTCCCACTCCTTCCAGTTTACTGTCTCCTGCTGCTGTCTCATTTCAGACCTCAATTCCTTAAACAAACTCTACAATGCACCTTCTTATCGTTTCTTTCAATGGCTCAGTATCTTCACTTCCAGTGATGGTTCTCTCTGGGAACCGCTTACCTCTGCCTGTCATCAAGGTGTTAATCCTATGGTTTTACACTCTGTAGCTTGCAGGCACATTAATATAAGTAGTAATACATCTACCTAGCCTTTTTCCAGCTTTCCCTTTATTTGTATCCATCTTGTGGTAAATTGTTGTTAAGCGTTATTTCTCCTTGCATTTCAATTCCTGAACTACAGATTCCTCATAGTTTTACCTCTAAGTTTTCCTTCCTGACCATGATCATCGTAAGGTTCTCTTGAGTTCAGTTTCTCCATTCTCTTGATTGTTTAAAATGTTTCTTTACTCTTTAGGCCATATTAACTATTCCAGTTCAACGGGGATCCCTGTCTCTCGACCTTTGCTTATCTCCCCTCTGCAGTTCCAATGCCTCAGTTGATGGCTAGATTATCAAATTCATTTTTCTTAAAACAGTTTGTTCATTAGGTCCTATTTCCCTAACCCACTCTCCTACTTGCCTCCTACCATATTACATTGCAACAGCTACCATGTTATCGTGTTCAGGTTGCCTGGAGAGACTTTAAAATAAATAAAACATTCTCATAACAGCTTTAAAAACAGAAATCAGGTATTGGCATGTTTTGCTTGCTTTTCTTCCTCTCAAATATTGTATTGTCTTAAACGTAACCCACTAAATTGTGTCTGACCCTTTTCTTTTAGAATTATCCCAGATTCATTAACTCGGTCAAAAATTGGATTTCTGCCAAACTTTTTAAAGGTCTTGAGCTAAACTTCATATTTTGGGAACAGACTTACAAACACAAAAGCTTGCAGCATTCTAATTAGTGTCAATTGTTGTCAGACCTTTTAAAATAAAAAATCCCTTTTTGAGAACTTTATCGAGACCCGAACCTCAAATTTTTAAAGATTGTAAGAACTGTAATTTACACTATCAAAATTAAAACAACCTCTTTTTCATCCGTAATAATTTGTATCCAAGTTATAATTTCCGAATGTTTATTGACACATTCTTTATCGGTGATATCATCCTAGTGACTCTAAAGTAACCTGTTAAATTACCCTGCACTTTACATCTCAAGAGTGTCCCCAATTCATATTCCAGGGCTTTTGGAAAGCACATTTCCTTTAATATTTAATTCATCTCTTCATAAGTAACCCCTATTTATTCTTTGGAATCAGGTAGACCTTGTGTTTATGTCTTTTCGTTTTCCTAGAATCCTTCTGAATTTCAAGTAATTTATTTTTTCTCAGAATTCTAGAATACTAACTCGTATGTATTAATCCCAATCAGCTAAGAAGCTGATGATGAGGGTTATTTCCTACTAGTCTACAAGGGGGTGGTACAAGCGTTGGTTCATCTCAAACAAAGGCAAGACCTGTTTCATCTTTACGCTACCTTCAAATTAAGATTTTTGCCAGAAATCCCAACTCAAACCTTATGCTCAAAACTTTGGAACGTTTAAATAAACTTTTCCTTTAATCCAATATGGGGCATTCGACTCTAAACTGCTCAACTATACACACAAAAGGCAATTCAGGGCAGAAAACACATCAAAGCTCACATACAAGTGCGTCATTGCACACAAACAAACACATAGATAAAGGAATGTATCGATGTTCCTATAATATTGAACTTTAAACGAACCTACGAGTAGCTGTGGGGTGGAATAAAGGGATCTTGAAGGCTCCACCTATAGGGACCATCAAATTGACAAAAGCTCACTTTTTCTCTGCTGCTGCTTGTCAACTGCCGATTAACTCACTAGGGGTACCCTCTCTCTCTCTTTCTTTGTCCCTTTTTCAGCAAAAAATAGCTCTTGTAACTCAGATCAATTCATTATTTAAGTCATAGAAAATTCACTAGCGGACTATCTACTTCCCTTAAAACATATTATAAGCACTCAAATCTGTTCCAATTAAAAGTTCCAGCTGTGGGGAAGCTCTCTCCTTTACTTTGAGTCCATTTAACCCAATCAGAAACGTATAGGACAATTTCAGGACCGTAATGGACATACATATACGCATTTGGGGTTCCCTTCAAAGGGGAAACAGGGGGTTTCTTTGATGTCATTTTACTTAATAATATACATAAAAGAAAACACAGAAATTACTGACTTTTCACCTCCAGGGTCTTTTTTGTTTTCTTACCCATCTTCAAAGTTCCTAATTTAAGCTCTGATTTCGCTGGTTGCAATTTGTTCTTAGTACACTGAGAAGCAGGGAGAGTGGCAGAGCCCTCTCTGCTGTTGCGACCTCCCATTTTTCTGAAAAGAAAACACAATTAACAGCATGGCGCGTTTCCTACCCTTTGCGCTCACCAGTGTTTAAGAGTTCCTTAACAAGACCTCCGATTCTTTGGGTAACGTAAGTCTCTTTGGTCGGTAGCGACCATTTTTCACGCACTCCCCCTTTCATTTAGGATGCTTTACGACCCCATTTCACCTCTCCAACTTAAGAGGCCACATCTCCAACTTAAGAGGTAGCGGGGACACTATTTAACCGCACTCCCCCTTTCAGCTAGGAATGCAGTTCGTACTCTCCCCAACTTAAGAGAGTCTCTCCCTTTCTCCGCGAGAGTTCTTTTTCAGAATTCCGACAGTCCAGGTTTTCAATTACCTCTCCAACTTGAGAGGCCACAGGACTCCAGTCGGATCCCATCCTCGTCGCCAATTTGTCCTGGAATTCAGAGTGAACACTCAGACCCAGGAGGTTTGTCTCGGAAACCTTTTATTAAAATTGTGACATCGCGGAGAGCCCAGCAGCTTACAGTGGAGATAGCTGACACTCTGAAGAAGCATTAGAGTACACACATAGTTATAATAAAAGTTGTACATATCAAAGAGCCTGAAGGTGGTAAAACTGTCTAACCTTCAATAATTAATTACATTGAGAATCATTGTTTACAGCATGCCGTGTACAATTGATCAGTTCTAGCTTACGACTAACCAGGATCTTAGGAGGAGCCCATCTGCTGATAAGAAGTGAGACAGAGAATAGATAACCCTGCTTGAGCTTATCTATAGTGCTAGGGGGTGAAGATGCTAAAGCACAAACGAATATTGCTTGATCCTGTCGCTTTGTGTTGGGGCAGACGTCCCAACATTGCATCAAAGATTCCAGGAAGCTTGTTTATGATACTCCTTTCCTCCTTTCCTGCTCAATTAGCCGGCAGCTGCAGGGTGCCTGCGAGAACAAAATAGGGAACTGTGCTGTAGTATTCCACTATGATTTTAACCGTTTGACCCTTAGTTGTCCTGTAGATGTATATGATTCTTCCACAGTTTCACAGAGTATTTCCTGAGGACAGTTACCGAGATGAGTTCCTGACAGGGAATCCTTAGACAAGACCTTGGGGATGATTTCCGAGAATGTTCCTGAGACGAGATCCTGAGGGGGGTTCCTGGGAGTGGTTCCTGAGAGTATTTCCTAAATGGAGTTCCTGTGAGGAGCTCCTGAGTGGAGGTTCTGCGTGGGGATCTTGAAATGTGTTATTCAGAGGGGTTCCTGATAGGATTTCCTGAGAGGCGTTCCTGAGAGGAGGTACTGAGTGGTGTTCCAGAGAGTGGTTCCTTGGGGGGAGTCCATGAGAGTAGTCCCTGAGATCAGTGCCTGAGAGGAAATCCTGTGATGATAGATGGCTGCAGATTTGACTAGGAATAGTACATTTACGGTTGACAAAAATATTGGCCGGGTGGTCAACAGTGAGGTTGAGTGTCTTTGGTTACAGGAAGATATAGACAGGATGGCGTAATGGACAGAGAATTGCCAGATGGAATTTAATCCTGAAAAGTGTGAGGTGATACATTTTAGAAGGAGTAATTTGACAAGGAAGTATTCAATGAACGGCATGACATGAGGAAGTTCCCGACAGGAGTTCCAGAGACGAGTTTCTGAGAGGAAGTCCTGAGACAATTTCCTGAGAGGGAGTGATTGTGTCTGTTTCCGCTTTTGCATCCATCAGCATACAATTATGGTCAGCCTCTGTCTCGATGATTCTCTTAAACATCATCTGTAAATATGATATTCTCACCCTAAGGCCTCTGATGAAACAGAGCCATAGAATCATAGATTTGAAGAAGAGAACACGTGGCCCATCGTGTCCGTTTCGACTCTTTTCCAGACCTATCTAATCAACCCTTCTCAGCTCCCCAACATTAGCTGTGCAAATCTACACTGCCTGTGCTCATCCAATTCTATTTTCACTGTTAAAAGTTTAGTTGCATTTGCCAGCCTTTCGGGAAGCACATTCCAGGTTTCTTTGTACTAAGAGCTCTTCAACCTCTCTCTTCTTTTTTTGCCAATCACTTTAAAACTCCCTGTGCTGGTTGCTGACTGATTTTCCAGTATCACCAGTTTCTCGTTATTTACTCTATCAAAAACATTTGTGATTTAAATGTCTGCATTAAACTTCCCCTTTGCCTGGTCTGGTCGAAGGAAAACAATCCCAGCTTCTCCACTATCACCACGGAACTCAAACCGCTCATCCCTGTTCCAATTCCAGTAAAATTCCTCTGCACCCTCTCCAAGGCCCTCACATCCTTCCTTAAAAAGGCTGCACAGAATTAGACACAAATACCTCAGTTGAGGCTTCAGCAAGATTTTCACATATGTTGTCTCATTTTCTTAGTTTTGTAAACCTGATTCTGTTTATCAGTAAAATATATTACTATTTTAATACTCTATAAGGCTTGCCCTGCCACCTTCAAGGACTTGCTTGTGTCCACCCGATCACTTTACTAAACAACGCCTACATTTGTCCAGTTTTCTGCTTCATACTCTTCTCTGTTCACTATTCCGTCCCTCAGAAACCCTCTTACATCCCAGCCGGACCACCTAACTGTTGCAACTTCGTGTGGTGCAAGAACAATTGGACTGAACGGGTTAAATGAGCCTGTTTGTTCAGTGGCTGTAATTAATCTCAGTCTCCATGGATCCTAAATAACTCACTGGGGGGCTTCCCACTGTGGTTAATAAGGGAGTCGCTACATTGTGTTACCTCGTGTTGTCAGCGGGGGCATCAGCTCCGTGAGGACGAAAGAGCAGCAGGTTACAAGACAAAGGAGAGAGGTTATCAGAATCTGTGAACAATAAATTGGAATGTTCCAACAATGGATCTGAATCTGAGAACAATAGGTCAGAATGTTACAACAATGAGTTCATTGGATGCCCTTTATGAACTTTCTACATATTATGATTGGCTGTCAGCCGAAAGCCGGATCTATCTGGCACTCCGGGTGATTCAGGTGGGTTACTATCCCATCCTTGCTGTTATTGGCATCCCTGGTAAGTCTCGCTGTATATGACTATTAATTCTATCAACCATGTTGAAATGAATTATGTCTTCTACATCAAAATTACAAGTGTTCTGGAGATTGCAAAGTTTTTCTACCTGTTCAAGATTCAAGGGGGGCATGATTATGATTAACATCCGAGTTCGGCAATTTCAGTAACATATTTATGGCCATTTAATCTCTATTGTCTTCCAACATATCGGAGACATTTCAGTGTATAGTTGCATGTACAATAGTTTCAATACAGCACTGGATGCAGCATTACGGTGGAAAATTTCAGCGCCATCAGGCAAACTGATACTTGTTATTTACAAGAATTCTGATTGTTTATTGGGAATGGTTTCATTTCCAGAGCGCCAAGTGTTTGTGCCATACCCATTCCTCCTGCTTATGCAGCCACTGACCGGTGTATGTGGTTCAGTGACTTTCATATTTGCGGCCATGTGTTTCCAGAAACTGAGAAGTAGATATTGCAGCGTGAAATTGGCTCCGAGAGGAATGACTGTGCTGAGCTTTTTAAAGAATATTTTCTGGTATTTCATGTTACCAGATTCTTATATGCGGAGGAATCACCCATTATATTGTTTCGTAATATTTGAATTTCAGACATAGAGTAATAGAGTCAAATTGGTCTGCAGCACTGAAATGTCGGGCCATCGAGTTGCACCAGTGAAATAAGCACCTAACTATTCTAATCCCAATTTGCAGCAATAGGTCCATAGCCTGGTATGCCAGGCCATCACAAGTGCACATCCAAATACTTCCTAAATGTTATGAAGGTTTCTGCATCCAACTCGCTTTCAGGCAGTGAGTTCCAGATGCCCACCACTCTCTGGGTGAAATAATTCATCTTCACATTCCCTGAAAACCTGCTGTCCCTTACAGTAAATCCTTGCCATATGGTTATTGGTCCCTCCCCCAACGGGAAATGTTGCACCCTGTCTACCCTATCTCTGTCCCTCCTAGTTTTATACACGTCAATAATGTCCCCTCTTAATTTCCTCTGCTCCAGACAAACTAACCCCAGCATACGCACTCTCTCCTCATATCTAAAAATGGTCAGCCCAGGCAACATGCTGGTAAATCTCCTCTGAACTCTGTCTCATGCCAACACATCCTTCCTATAATGCGGATTGCAGACTCCACGCAATACACTAGATGTGCCCAAACAGCGTTTTATACAGTTCAGCATAACCTCCCTGCTCTTATATTCAATGCCTCATCTAATAAAGGCAGGTATCCCATATGCTAAGTTAATCAACTTATCTAGGTCCCCCACTACATTAAGAGACCGGTGGACATGCACACCATGATCCCTCTGATCCACGGTACTTCTCAGCATCCTAAAATTCATCATATTATCGTGTCTCATTTTTCCTGCCCAAGTGCATCACCTCACCCTTATCTGAATTAAATTATATTTGCCAATGATCAGCCATCTGATCAGCCTGTCTATATATTTGTGTAATCTCAGGCTAACCTTATATTTTCCACCCATCCAGTTTTCGTGCCACCCGTGAACATACGGAACAAACCGCCCCCCACCCCCTCGCCCCCCACGGCCACTCCCCACCCCCACCCCCCCCCCCCCCCCCCACCCCCCGCAAACGAAACCCTAAATTCAAATCTAAATCTTTTATATATAACGCAAACAGCACGGGACACAACAATGACCTAGGTGGAACCCCACTGGACACATGCATCCAGTCACAAAAACCCTCCACGATCACCATCTGCTTCCTGCCACTCAGCCAATTCCTAACCCAATTCGCCAAATGGCCTTGGATCCCACGGGCTCTTACCTTCATTATCAGTCTCATGAACTTATCAAAAGTCTTGCTGAAGTCTAAGTAGACTCCTTCAATTACGTTTGCATAATTTGCACACCTAGTCAACTCTTCGTTAAAATCCAATCAAATTGGTCAGGCATTAGATGCCCTTCACCAATCCAAGCTGACTGCCTGCCTCTACAAGTGTAGATGAACTATCGCCCTCATAATTACTTCAAATAATTTCCCCACTGACGTTAGTCTGTCTGGCCTCTAGTTCCATCGTAAATCCCTTCCTCCCATCTTGAATAGCCATGCCACATTGCTCCTCTGGCAACTCTTCTGTGGTCAGAGAGGTCAGGAAAATTATTGCCAGCGCCGCTGTTAGCTTCTCGCTTGCCTCACTCAACAGCCTGGGATCAATTTCATCTGGTCGTGGAGATTCATATTATTTTAAGCTGGCCAGACCCCATAGAACTTCTTCCCTTCCTGTGTTAATTTATTTAATTATCTCACAGCTCTTCTGCATGATTTCTATCGTCCCTCACACTTGTGAACACCAATGCAAGTCATCCATTTTGAACTTGACCTACGTCTTCCAGCTCCACACACAAATTTCGACCATGGTCCTGAATGGGCTCTATTCTTTCCCTAGTTATTCTCTTTGACTTTTAAAATAACGTTGTATTTGTCTTGATTTTCCTGCCAATGATTTTTCATACCCCTTATTGCTTTCCTAATGTCATTATTAAGTTATCCCCAATACACCCTATTGTCCTATAGGGCTTCCACTGTTTTGAGCTCTCGGTCACTGTCATAAGTGTGTCCTTTACGCGTTATCCAATTCTGTATCTCCCTCGAGACACTGGTTTCACTCGATTTATTGGCCCTGCCCTTTATCTTTACAAGAATATGCTGGCCCTGCACTCTCCCTATTTCCATCTTGAATGAGTCACACTGCTCTGAAGCAGCTTTACTTTAAATAAGCTGCTCCCAGCCCACCCTTGTAAAATCGTCTCTGATCTTTTTAAAATCGGTCTTCCTTCAAATTAGAACTCACATTTCTTGCACACCCTTGTCGTTTTCCTTAACAACGTTAATCTAACCGAGTTATGATCAGTATGTGCAAAACGCACCTCCACTGATAACTCTGCCGTATGCCCGGCTTCATTCCTCAAAATGAAATCCAGGACCGCCCTCTGCTTTGTAGGACCTTCGACATCCTGGCTTAGAAAGCTCTCCTGGGTGCAGTGAAAGAATGCATCTGCCTCTGAACCTACCACGCTATGACTGACCCAGTTAATGATAGGGAAATTGAAATCTCCCACCGTTACTACCCTATTTTGTTTATGCTGCTCTGAAATTTGCCGACATATCTTCTCTTCCATTTCTCTCTGAATATTTGACGGCCTGTGTTACACTCCTAGTTATGTAATTGCTTCTTGTTTTGATTTTTCAGTTCTATCCATGTGGCTTAATTTGAGGTTGCTTCTAGGATGTTATCCCTCCTTTCTGCTGTCACTGATTCCTTGAGCAATATTATGAAAACCCCGCCTCCTTCACCTCCTTCCTTGTCTCGCATGAAGACCCTATACCCTGGGATATTGAGCAGTAAATGATGCCCCTCCCTCAGCCATGTACCTGCGGTAGCAAGGACATCACATTCCCATGTGTTAGTTTATACCCTCAACTATGCCTTCTTTGCAAGACTCCTGGCATTAAAATAAATACCATCGAACCTTGCCAGACTCGCTTCTGCCTTAACTGGCCTATATTTTCGATACCTTCAAGACTGACTAGCTCTCTCTTCTAATTTTGACTGTGCAACTCCCCCTGCTGAACCACCTCTCAGGATACCATCCCCCTGCCAAGTTAGTTTAAACCCTCACCAACATCACCAGCAAACCTCCCCAAAATAAGGTTAGGTCCGTTTGCAGTTCAGGTGCTACCTGTCTGCCTTTTACGGGTCCCATTTCCCCCAGGAACCGTCCCAATATGCGAGAAATCGAAAGCCCTCTCTCCTGAACGATCTATCCAGAAACGCATTCATCTGGACTAACCTCCTACTTCGATTCTCACCAGTGTGTGGCACTGGAAGATGTCCAGTGATGACTACCTTTGTTGGTCTGTTTTTTTAAATCTGCTTCCTTGCTCGCTAAATGCTGTTTGTAGGACCTCATTCCTCTTTCTAGCTATGTCGTTGGTACAAACATGTACCACGATCTCTGTCTGTTTGCCCTCCCTCTTTAGAATGCCCTTTAGCTGTACACTGACATCCTTGATCCTGGCAACAGGGAGGCAACATACCATCCTGGAATCACCTCAATAGCCTAAGAAACGGCTGTCTGTTCACATTATTATGGACCCTCCTGCACCTATTTTCCTTCCCCACTTTTTCCTTCCCCGTTGTGCAGCTGAGCCGCTCAGTGCCATGAGCCTGGCTGCACTCCGCATTCGAACCGTCACTCTCACCGTTTTCCAACACAGAAATACGGTTCACAAGTGACATGTACCCTCGGGCTTTCGTCACTACTTCTCTGACACATCTCTTCTGTCTGATGGTTACCAATCCAGCTCTGTTTGCAGTTCCATTTGCTGTGGGGTCACCATGCCTAAAAACGTTCTACCCACGAAACTCTTAGCCTTGCTGATGCGCTTCAGTCCCTCCTTCTGCCACTCCCGCTCCGAATCGGAGCTCATGTAGCTTCAGTTTCTTGGCACTTACTGCACATGTGGTCGTTCAGAGAGTAAGGAGCGTCTAAGACTTCCCACATGTTGAAGGCTGTATAAAACATGGGACTGAACTACCTTGCCATGCTTCTAGTTGGAGAGAAAAACCCTTTCTTTACTTTAAGTTCAATAGATTAGAAAAACAACGTTAAATTATGTAAGTATTTTAAATAAAATAATAGAGCTCTTACCTTTCCCGAGCTTAAACTGGAGAAAATACTTCCCCGTAACTCAACAATCAGCTCTCACATTTGTGCTGACGTCACTTTTTCAAGCATCCCCGCACTCGCACTGGTCCTTTGCTCTCTCACTCTTTTTGATGTCAATATTCTTATTATAAAAAATATCCGCAGTATACTCTTTCCAGACTGCTTCACCGTGATGCTGACTGCAGGACATCCTTCCCAGACTACTTCACCACGATGCTGAGTGCAGGTCACTCTTTCCAAAATCATCTCCCGACTGGACAGCTATTGAGTTCCTCCATCGCATTCTTGCTTTATTCATTCATAGAACTTGCCCTTCACTGGCTAGGCTGGCATTTATTGCGTATCCCGAATTGCCCTTGTTCGAAGTGTAGTGAAGAGTCACCTGCATTTCTGTGGTTCTGGAGGCACATGTAGCCCAGCAGATTTCCTTCTCTAAAGGGCATTAGTGAACCAGGTGGTATTTTGCAAGAGTCGAAAATGGTTTCATGGTCATCATTGTGCTTTTTGTTCCAGGTTTTTATTGAATTCAAATTCCATCATCTGCCAAGGCGGGATTCGAACGCCAGTTCCCAGAGCATGATGCCGGTTTTCTGGGTTACTAGACCAGTGATAATCACTCTACACGATCGCCCCACTTAATGTTGCCCCCTGTGTCCCATTTGTCCTGATTGTACTGCTCAATGTTCTCACCCTCAGACACATTTTAGTGAACAGCAGAGCCCGCAGGAGACTCCAGGCTCACAACAGTGGAGAGAGTCCCAGAGACACAAAGGTTGAGAGTCAAGGAAATCCATGATTTTACTGCTCGTTATCGTAGGAAATTTCATCCTGTTATGGGCAATGTTAATATAGCTTTAGAAGAGGAGCCAGATATCGTTCTTGGGGATTGTGCAAATTGATCTAGATTATATTGTGATGGAATTGGGCTTCATGCTGCAGCTCCAGAGTTGCTGTCCCCACACTGCGATTTACTCCGTGACCCAGGTTAAGTTCAGCGAGCAGTAGAATAATCTACCTTTACTCCAGTTGTTAAATCCACCCGAGAATTTGAACATTGACTGACTGAGAATGTCCATTGCGTTTCAATTTTATTTTTTTCTTTCCATTGGCAGACGGGAAGTTTGCTGGGCTGACAGCAGGCAGAGGGCGTAGTGGGAGGCGGTGCAGTCGTTATGGTGACAGAGCAAACGGACAACGTCTATTCCTTAAGCTCTAACTTGCCAGCGGTGCACAGAGGCCCATACCGGCTGAAGCACAGAAGGAAGGGGAGCATCATCAGTGGGCCCGCAAATCCCTCAAAGTGATAGCAATCAGGCCTTCAACAAAAGCAGCAGCAGCAAGGAGGGATGATGTCTATCGCTGGCAGGGAGAGGGATAATACAGGTGCATGAGGTAATGGGTGTTCAAGGCACACCAGGGCAGGAAGGTAATATAGCAGCTATAGTGGGGGATCGACCTGTTTCAGGTGCACCGGGGAAATGGGTAAATATATTAGGTACAGTGTGCGAGTGTAGGTGAGATTCCAGAATCTCTACTGAGGATGGGTGTTATACCAACTACACCTGCCACGGGGCTGCAGCAATGCGATGTGCCCGTTTATTCAGAGGGAGGAAGGGTGCTATAACAGGCTTTTACATCAGCACCGGCCCTTCGACAGTGATGCACACCATCAGTAATGATTCTCCGACAATGCATCGATCCCTCAGCACTTAAGCTCCGACTATGTGGCATATCCTCTATGCTGAATCTCTGACAGCTCAGTGCTAACTCAGTGCTGATAGTTCGATAGTGCAACAATTCCTCAGTACTGGCCCTCAGAGAGTGCAGTGCTCGGTCTGTACTGCCCCTCTGACTGTGCAGCGTTCCCTATGCGCTGACCCACTGAAAATGCGGCAGTCCCTCAGAAATGAGCATCTGTCTTCCCCCACACCCCACCCCCTGCATTTACCAACCCCACCCCATCTCCCCCACGCCGGATTTAAGGCACAACATTGAGGTGCGTCCAATAAATAGCTCCCACAGTCAAAGGTTTGGACGCGGGAAGGTAAATTCAGAATCACAGAATGACGGAATTACGATGGTACTGGAGGAGACCATTCGGCCCATCGTAACCGCACCGGCTGTCCGAATGAGCGTTATTGCTTAGTGCCATCCTCCTGCCGCTTCCCCATGGCCCTCCTCATTGTTTCTATTGAAATACTCATCTAAAGCTCTTTTGAATTGAACCTGCATCCACCACAATTCCAGACAGTGCTCTGCAGACCAGAACAAGCAGCAATATAAAAGAGTCTTCCTTTCCCCTCAGGCCTAATTTAACAGGCTGGTTTGGAAAGGTAAGCGTCATAAAGCAGCAGGTGCTAAGCAATGGATGACTTCTCTTTGGCTTTTTATTTGTGGAAATGTTGGTTCCCATCATTTCACTCAGGGCTGATGGTTGAGAATTGCTTAAATGATTAGAGCTAAATTAGTTCAAGCATAATCGATGAAGACTTAAAGTCAGTAAGATTTATGTATTCCTTCATATCAGTGAAACATTTTCCATTTAAGGATACATAAACTAAAGATCTATTTGAGAAGACATCTGAAGATGCCCCTCGGAGATATATGCAGTTTTGTGAGATTCTCAGGTTTTAATTGATCTGCCTGTTTTAGGAGATTGTTTAGCTGCAACTGGGACAGGTGCCGTCTGTGCATTTCACTGTGAGGAAATTACCAGTTGATGACACTTACTTAGTCTTGTGCAGCGAACAGCGAAAACTCTAAACCCAAGTTTCATCACGTGGAATGCAAGTGAGGTTAATCTCAGCATGCATTTCGTGAGGAAAATCAATCTGGAACATTGTCTAGTTTGAAACTGAAAAGAAAACTACAGTGGTCCATACAGAGCCTCGTGACAAAATAGAGCCAATCGTGGATTAACATGGAAATATACAAGAGAAAAGAGAAGAAGGGAATGAGTCGTCTAAATGCATGTTAATTGAAAGTCTTAAGACTGCGGATGGCTGGAACTGAGGAGTTATAAGGCAAGTGGCAGAGCACTGGCATTCTGGGTGATCCCTAAAGATGTAAATAGCTTCATAAGATTATATGTTCTAAGATAATTCTCTGGGACAAGGAGCAAATTTGTGCCTGTAGCATGTCTGATTATAAACTGTAGCATTCAGTCAATTGCGCTTATGTTGCTGAACCATCTGTTACTGTTTCCCAAAAAATACGTTAATTGGCACGTGATCATAATTTGTCCGTATTGTTAACAAAAAATGTACGTTCATCATCAACACTACCTGATACTTCAACAAAAAATCACAATCGAGTTTGTCAGAAAAACGCATGGATTCTAATTAACTAACCGATTTTGCCCCGGATTATTGAGTCCTCCATATTTCATAAAGTTTCACTAACAATTCTTTGATTGATCGACAGAGACAAGGTTTATCCATCTTCCCTTCGATAAATAGGGAACAACATTGACAACATTTTGGGAATAGTCCGATATCCAAGGAGGATTGAAGGATAATGTTTAGTGCGGCCACGATTTCCACATGTCCTTCCCTCGTAAACCCTCAGGCAGCCCCACAGAAGCTGCGAAAAAGCTGTTTAATTAGGGTACATTATAAAGAGGAAAAGTTGAACGTTTATTTTGTCACATAATAATATCAGTCTCCGTGGACCTTAATTGTGCCAATAGAGGTTACCCTTCTTCAACTGAAATGCGAATGATTCCAATAAACCATCTCATCCTATAAGACGCTTAATCAATACGGCACTGTCAGGGAGCAGCTGCTCCAAAGCGTAGGAGATATATTGGGATCGAAGGGCAATAATTTGGACTAGTAAAATGATCTGCCCGAATCGGTGAGCAGCAGCTTGGAATTTTCCCACAAAAGCTCAAGATCTGAGTACAATAGATTAAAATGAAACAACAATGGGTTAGAATCTGAGAACAATAGATTGGAATGTAACAACAATGGATCAGAATGTGAGAACAATAGATTGGTATTTTACAACAATGGATCAGAATCTGAACACAGTAGGTTGGTATCATACAAGGGGCAGGGTGTTACACTGGGACGATCACTATGTCTAGACATTTTATGATGAACTCGCATTCAAATATCGGGTCCCAATGGTTCTTCAGGTTACTCAATGATTTTACCATCGAATCCTTGCTATTGTTGGTGTGTCTCGTAATACTTTCTCTCTCCTGTTTTTAAGTATTTTGATAGTGCTCAATTGCAATACTGTGCTTGTAATTCACATTCGTATTTTCGGTTTAGTTAATATCCCTGGATATCTCGCTATCTAGCTATTATATCTGGAGGCCACATTTCACTGATTAGCTGCTCCTTTTTCTTATCTTTCTGTTGGGCCATGTGAGGATCGAAAACAGTGTCATCTGTCTGAATCAGAAAACCTGCCCTGCATCCACACACGCTTTACCCACCACACACCCCACAAACTCTCCAGCTCGCGACCCAGCCCAATGCCTCAGGTTCCACCAGAGCGTTTGCTGATGGCCTGAGCTGAGTCCCTACCCAATATACTCCCTTTCCGAAATACTGCCCACGGCCACCATCCTAATATCACATATCTGCAAACATGCCTCGAACCATCTGCTCCATAAACCCACAAACTGGATATTTCAAAAAAAAATTCAGACCCATCCGCTCATCTATAACAATGTCATCCGAGCCAGCATTGGCTCCTCTCACTCACCCACCACCACCCCCACTACTTCCCCACTGCCACCGCCCCAGAGCACCATTGGCTCAAACTTCACCCCCTGGTTACAAGGCTTTATAAACCTCAACAGATACCATGTGCTGCTGTCTGTAACCTAACTGCAATCAAATCCCGCTTAACCACCGTTCCCTGTGCTCAAAGAGTTACATTGGCTGGCAGCCCGAAAGCGAACATTTTCATTCTTATATTGTGTTCCTCACATTTTAGAGAGTTTTTCGACTTCGAATGTTTCATAAATTTATATTTAAAATGCAATATTAAATCTGATAGCACCGCATTAGCGACCAGTGTATGCCAAATGAGACCTCCGCTCATTCTGCCAATCAGATTTTATGTAAGCTATCCGATTATCCCCCATTCAGCAAAAGGACAATGAATTGCATCTTTATTAAATTTCTCTCAACTCTGTCAAAATGTTGAACACCTTAATATAGCTATTTCAGCTCACAATTCTGACCTTCATGCAGGAGCAGTGTGATCCGTCTGTACATGCACGTGAATCAGTGAGGGTGAGAGGATGGGTTGAGACAGTGTTTACAAATCTTCCCACAACCGGAGCTCTATGCGCATGGGCATAGAGTACGACAGGAAGATGTAGATGTTAAACCTGAAGAAAACACCGTTTCCTCCTCAGCGGGAGCATTGTGCCCAGCTCTGGAAATCTCATTTTAACAAGAATGTTCAGGCACTAAAGATGCTGCAGAAAAGCTAGACAACAATTAGATCTGAGATAATTAATTCCGGTTGTGTAGAGGAATTATAAAATTTCTGGCTGTTCTTCCTGGAAAACACAAGATGATGGGCGACTTGAAGAGATATTTAAAATTATAGACTGTCTGAAAAAGTAGGGATGGAGCAACCGTTCCATTATTGGAAGGATTGAGAATCAGAGGGCACTGATTTAAGGTATTGGAAAAAGAAGTGATGTCGCCTTGGGGAAATCATTTATTACAAAACTGAATCTGGAATGTGCTGCCTGAGAGTGTACTGGAGCCAGGCCCAACTGAGGCAAAAGGGCAGCGAAATAACACCTGAGTAGGGGATATTTCTAGAATAAGAGGGAGATGGCTGTGGAAGTGGCACCAGCGAATTGCTCCGTCAGTGGATCAGCATGGATAAGATGTACTGAATATCAACCTTCCATGCTGCACCCATTCTGTGACTGTACTCTTCATGATAATATCTAAGCTTCTCCAATATATCCATGTTATTGTAATCTTTCACCTGCGCTGCCATTCTTGCCTGTCTCCTCTCTACCCTCTACAAATTAACAACATTCTTTCTAAAACATGCTGCACATTATTCTGCCCAATATAATACGTTTGGCCAATCTCCTGTTTTGAATGGCTGTAGAATAGCTTTCGGGAGTTTGCATCCAATAATCAAGCTGAAGGTCCCATCTGTTGTATTAACTTATTTTCTTAACAACTCCTGACCTGTTCAAATATTGGGAACAGGTACCCAAAGTTGCTGTGCTCCTCCACCTCCAATACAATTGAGTTCTATAATATTAGTATTGTACTTTGAATATTTAATCTCTGCAGCCATACAACATTTTAAATCTCCACCATTTGCTTTTTCTGGAAAAATTAATTAAATATATAATTGGTTAGCGTGACACAATCGAAAATGTCAATAAGCTATCAACTAAACTTTTTTGCTAACCTAATGTATTATTTTCCTGTTTATTTTCCTTTCTGACAGTTATATCGGTGACAATTCTCATCATTTCCCGGGAAAAGTGTGGTCTCTCCAAAAGTGTGACTCACTACCTGTTGGCTATGTCATCGGCGGATCTAATGGTAAGTATACTCGACCTGGTATTGAGGCATATTCCAATTGTTCTTAAGGAGCAGTTTCATTTCCTGTGGTTCCTTCATATCTGTAATATCCATGCCGTGCTGCTTTATGCAGCCACTGATTGCTCAGTCTGGTTCACTGTCACTTTCACTTTTGACCGATGTGTAGCCATATCTTGCCGAATTCTGAAATGTAGATATTGTACTGAAAAGACAGCTGCTGTGGTTCTTGAAACAGTGTCTGTGCTGAGCTTATTAAAGAACCTTTTCTGGTATTTCATGTTCACAGGAATGTATCAAATGAGCAACCTGCCCTGGTTTTGCATTGCAACACTAGATGTTTACTTGTCTACAGTTTGGGTAACAATCGAGTTTGTCCATTACATTCTTACTCCCTGTGTCCCATTTGTCCTGATTCTGCTGCTCAATGTTTTTACCATCAGACATATATTAGTGAGCAGCAGAGCCCGCAGGAGACTCTGGGCTCAGAGCAGTGGAGATGGGCTCAGAGATATGGAGATGGAGAGCCGAAGGAAATCCATGATTTTACTCTTTGCTATCTCGGCAAATTTCCTTCTGTTGTGGGTAATGAAAACGGTGTACTCTGTATGGATCCGGATGCAAAGTTTGGGTTATGATTCGATGTTACTGCATTCTTATGTGCAGGAACTGGGCTTCATGTTTCAGCTGCTGAGCTGCTCCACAAATTCTTGTATTTATGCCCTGACCCTGACTAAATTTAGGGAGCAATTGAAGGATGTGCTGAAATGTCCCTTTGCTCCAATTGTGGATTTCCTTCAAAAAGGAGAGAACAAATGAATCAGGGAAAGTCGAGCATTTTCTCATTTTAACTCACATTCCCAGTGGGTGGGGGTGCTGTGCTGTTCTACAGAGTGACTGAAGGAGTTGGATATATCCGCCATTGGCATGGGGTGTGGGGAATGGTCCTGATCACCATGGTGACAGTATTTAGGTGAGACTCCTATCAGAAAAGTTCACGGGAAGCAGGTGGGCGGGGAGGTGGGGGGGGCTCTGTTTCCCATGACAAAAGGAAAATATGGCAGGCAGTTCATGTGCTGTCAGAATGGAGACGGGGTGGGACTGTTCTTCATAATAACGGCATAATAGAAAGGGCGGGAACTGTGGAGGAATTGTAAACAGGGTGTTGGACCTGGTCGTCTTGCTGATGGCTTAATTGGCGGGCCGGGTCCTCCGAGTGAACATTGGAAATGGGGACAGGATCTAGTCCCATGATGACGTCATATCAAAGAGTGGATGGCCCTGAGATTTTACAATGAACGGGGGAGTGTAATTGGCCCATTGATGACGGTACAATGGAAAGGGCCTTGTCCTGCTTCTTTTGTCAGGGATCACTGGATGGGGTTTGAGGGAAGGTCCCCGCCGGCTTCACCCATCACCCTCACCCATTTGTATAGGGAAAAAAGGTGAGAGTGCAAATGTTCACCGCCAAGCCACCGCCCCCCGCCTCCCACATGCGCTGTGCTGAACATCCAATGGAACAGCAACAATATGAAGAAAAATGGTGTTTGAAACATCGTGTTAAATATTTGCCCTTCTCCACCTTCCATTGGGCTCTATAATTGTACCCTTTAGTACGTTAATAATGTTGAGGAGAATCAATAAAGACTCATGTGGTTAAAGTAAATCTAAATGTTTGCCAGAAAAAGCACAATGTCTCTGAAACCCCTGCGTTATTTACACCGGGAGACACTCAACAACATCAGACAGCAGCGAGTTAGAGACTACATTATCAGAAATGATGAACATTAGCATCGTCAGGAATTGAGAGCCTCTCGACATACACACACAGACACACACACAGGCACAGGCAAAAACACAAAGACACATACACAAGCATAGGCACAAAGACGCAGACACACGCATACACAGACACACACAAATATAGACAGACACACACACAGGCACACATGCGCATAGATACTCAGAGGCACACACATACACACACATGCACGCAGATGGAAATGCATGCACATAGGCATACATACACAGCCACACACTCATACACAGACGTGCAGACACACACACAAACACAGACGCTCAGACGGACATGCAAACACACGCACACACATACAGAAGCACACACAGACATGGACACAAACACATACACAGACACATTGGATGGAAATAGGATGCAAGTTGAAATTAAGTGATCCAGATGTCAAGATTCACAGAGTGACTGGGAAATGGAAAGGAGCCAGTGATAGAGATCACTTCCATCCACGGCTCACACTTCATCTGAACTCTTTTTTTCATTTCAACCTGTCTTTATCTCTCTCTCAACGCCTCTCCTTCTGACCTGACTATTCCCGTGTGCTTCGGAACCATGAATTCGGGACGCAATCACAGTCCCGAGCCCCGATGTTGGGATTATGAGATGAGGGAACCATCTCTCCAGGAGGCCGTCTCAAAACTGCTGTTTCGAAGCTCACTGTGAGATGCAGTATAGTGGGAACACCCCATATACCCATATTACTATGAGAGCCGTTAGTCCTGGTGCTTGGGCAGCCCCACCTGGAATGTTGCACAGCCCTGGTAGTCGGTGGACGTGAAGGTGCAACAACATGGATGTTCCCTCATTGTTCTTTACATCAATCACCAAATTACCATTTCTATACTGATGAAGAGGGAACCCGCCGATCTCTTTGTCTGCACACTCTCACAAGAATAGCCCCCTCCTTTGAGCATTAATGGGGCCAGGAACATTCAGACCCCACACTCAATCCGTGTTTGTGATTCTCTCAAACCATATTTTTTTGCACTCCTTACATCTTACCCTCTCTCCCCATTGTCACTCCCTATCACACCATATTTTCCCTCTCATTTTTTCACTCTGACTCCCTGTTTGTCACTCACCCTCAAACCATCCCTCTTTCTCACACATTGCTTCACTCTCATTCCGACCCCCTTATTCTCACTGGCTCTCACACTATCTCTGTTCCTCTCACATTCTTTCACTCTCACTGCATGATTGTCAGTCTCTCACACACCTTCTCTCTTTCCCTCATATTGCTTCAGTCGCACTCCCTGTTGTCACTCTCTCCCAAACCATTTTTTTAATCCCGTTCCTTCACCCTCACTCATAATCCCTGCCTGCTTCTCCCTCTCTCACACCATCACTCTCTTTATATCTGTCCTTCACCCTCTTTACTTCCAGGTACTTGTCAGCGTCTTTCCCATTAACTGCTGGTCTTTCCTACAATATGTTTGTCCCTGACTAACTCCTTCTTTCAAACTCTCTCACTTTCTGCGTCCATGTGTCTGTCCGAGATTATGGTTCCCTGACACCTGTTGCGATATTGTCCCTCTCTCTCTATCAGCAAGTGCCCTCCAATACACTCTCTCTGACTCTGTATTAGTTTCATGATTTGTTTTACTTTAAGGATATGTATTAGTTTCTCGACATGTATTAGTTTCAGGGTCGGCATTATTCTCAGGGTCTCTGTTAGTTTCAGGATCTGTATTAGTTTCAGGATCTGTATTAGTTTCAAGGTGTGCGTTAGTGTCAGGTAGGATTTATATTCATGGTCTGTATTCATTTCAGGGTCTGTATTCATTTCAGGATATGTATTTGTTTAAGGATCTGTATTAGTTTCAGGACCTGTGTTAATTTCTGGGTCTGTATTAGGTTCCGGGTCTTTAATAGTTTCAGAGTCTTTGTGACTTTCAGTGACTGTATCAGGTTCAGGGTGTGATTTACTGTTTTGATCCTTAATAGTTTGAGGGCCTGTATAATGTCAGGATCTGTTTTAGTTTGCAGTGTCTGTATTAGTTTCAGGGTGTGTGTTAGTTTCAGGATCTGTATTAGGTTCAGGGTCTGAATTAGTTACAGGGTGCGCTTTACTGTCAGGAACTATGTTACTTTAAGGGTCTGTATTAGTTTCAGGGACCTTAATAATTTCAGGTCTGTTTTAGATTGTTAGTTGTATTAGTTTCAGGGTCTACATTAATTTCAGGGTTTGTATTTTTTTTCAGAATCTGTATTTCTTTCAGAATTTGTATTAGTTTTGGTGTCTGTATTAATTGCGGTCTGTTTTAGATTCAGGGTCTGTATTAAATTCAGGTTCTATATTAGTTTCAGAGTTTGTATTATTTTCAGGGTCTATATTAATTTCAGGTCTGTTTTAGTTTCAGGGTCTGTATTAAATTCAGGTTCTGTATTTGATTCAGAGTTTGTATTAGTTTCAGGGTCTATGTTAATTTCAGGGCCTGTGCTAGTTTCAGGATCTGTATTGGTTTCTGGGTATGTATTAGTTTCAGAATCAGTATTAGTTTCAGGGGATGGTATTAGTTTCCAGGATCTGTATTGGTTTCAGGGTATGTATTAGTTTCAGAATCAGTATTTGTTTCTGGGTCGGTATTAGTTTCAGGATCTACGTTTATTTCAGAATCTGCTTTTAGTTTCAGTGTCTGTATTAGTTTTAAGTTAAGTATTAGTTTCAGGATCTTTATTATTTTTCACGGTCTGCATTCGTTTCAAGATACGCATTCGTTTCAGAACCTGTAATTGTTTCTGCTTCTCTATGAGTGTCAGGGCCTGTATAATTAACCGGATCTGTATTAGTTTTGGATGTTGTATTATTTTAAGGTTTCCATTTGCTTCAGGTCTCCATTAGTTTCAAGATCTCTATTATCTTCAGGATCTGGACCGTTTCAGAATTTGAATCAGTTTCTGGAATTATATTACTTTCAGGTTTTGTTTCATTTTTAGGTTCTGTGTTAGTTTCAGGGGCTGTATTAGTTTCAGGATTTGTATTTGCTTAAGGGTCTGTTTCAGGATATGAAGTAGCTTCGGGTTCCGTGTTCATATCAGGCTCTCTATTAGTTCCAGGGACTGCCTTAGCTTCAGGGTCTGCATTCGTTTCACGATCTGTATTAAAATCTGGGCCTGTACATTTTCAGGACTTGTATTAGTTTCAGGGCCTGTATCAGTTTCAGGATATGGATTAGTTTAAGGATCTGTATTAGTTTCAGGATCTATATTAGTCTGTGGGTCTGCATTCATTTCAGATCTGCTTTAGTTGAAGGTTCTGTTTAATTTCTGAGCCCCTATTAATTTCGGACACCATATTAATTTCAGGGTCCATATTAGTTTCAGGAGTCGACATTATTGTTATGATCTGCATTAGTTTTGTCCTCTGATGAACAACATCAATGGGAGAGCTGCAACAAGCAATCAAATGGAAGAGAAACAGCGGAGCTTTTGGCTGCCATCATCTTCCACCTGAGGCCTTCAAAGCTGTGTCCGATTGTTCACGTCAAGGGCCCATGGGCTCATCCTACCTATTTGACAGGAACAGGAACTTAGCTCTGACTCCAGGAATGTGACTAATGTAACTATGTTCAGGAAGGGAGATACATTCTGCTGTGGAGGCTATCGAGGTCTTTCCCTTCTGCCCAATGTTCCAAGGCCTGTAGGACTTGAAGGGGCAGCTATCGCTGCAGGGCCTGTATTCGTTTTAGTGTCCAGCTTATCTTCGGGTGGATTTTTGTTTCAGAGCCTGGAAGCTTTTCAGGACGTGTATTGTCTTTGGTTTCACACAGTACAAGACTCGGCCATTTGGCACACATTGCCAAACCGAGTTCTTGGAAACATCTACCCCATTGGATGCTCCCTCCTATACTTTCACATTAGCTCTGAAAATCCATGCCCAAATATCCTTCCCTACAAACCCATCCCCTCCAGGGCAACTATTTATCCAATTCCATTTTTCATCTTAGTGTTGTATCAGCTTCCAGCAGCGCTCCAGGCATTGCGTTCCAGGTATCAGTGTAAACACCGGCTGTACGAGGAACCATCTTCCCTTTCCCACTCCTGATCTTTGTCAATCACCTTTACCTGTTTCTCATGGTTATTATCCAAGGTTGGTGTGGAAATGGTCCTTCCTGATTAACTCTTATCGAAATGCAATGTCTACTAAACCGCTCCTGATGAACACACAATTTGCCTGAACTTCTCTGAGAAAAACAATCCCTGATTCGCTAATCTGTCCACCCCTGATCCCCGTGACCCTTCCAGTGAATCTTCTCCACATCTTCCCCCATGCCCTGACCCACTTCCAAAACTACCGGGCCCACAGTTAGAGACAATACTCCAGCTGAGGCCTAAACTTTGACTTGTCAATGTGTAGCATGAATTCTTGGTTTGTGCAATCTCTGCATCTCCTTATCAAGAGAATTATCTATTATTGTTAAAACTCTAATTGCTTTTCTCTGCCACATTCAATCATTAGAATAGATTTTCACCCAATCCTAACCAACCAACGTTAAAATTGCTCAGGTTGTCGCTTTCACACTTACTTTATTTGAATTTTCACCTTCTCTCCGCCTCATCCTTTCAGCGATCTCTCTGGGCCCTCGAAAAACCTACTGATTTCTCCCTCTCTACTAAATAGTATTCACATCTCTGTGTCATCCCCAGGCCTCAATACCATGTCCTTAATTTATGAGGCCATGGCTTTTATATAATAAAGTAATGCTGCTTATACGGCCCCCTGTGGAGTTCCACTACACTCTCCCCTCCAATCTGAACAACAACCGTTTACCAATTCACCATCCTTTATGTTTCCCAGTGAATTTCGAAACCGCTGACTGACTCGAGTGACAGAGTTGATCCCTCTTTCATTGTTTTTTCTTTCCACATGGGATATAATATTTACAACCCTCTAGCCCTCTAGTGTCACTTCCATATCCAAGGTAGATGGAAAGATTCTTTCCAGTGCCTCTGCTATTTGCATTGTTCATTCCCTTAGCTACAGTCATTCATCTTATTGATCACATGTAAATGTTCGACATTATTGTGGATCTAAAGTGTTTGCTTGAAATGACATTACTAAATCTGTTTATCACTGACTGTAATTTATCTCATTCTCCATGGATGGTAATTGTATCACTGCAGAGTTTTTTCTTCTCCAGTAATAACGGATTCCTTTCAGTGAGCTTAAGATGACAGTGGGAGCATCAGCTGTACAAACAGGGATCAAAGGCTCCAGCGAAAGAGAGGAGGAGGAGAGTTCAAAATCTGTGAGCAAAGGATCCAATGTTACAACAATGGATCATAATCTGAAAACAATAGACTGGAATGATGCAAGAATGGGCTGGAGTTTCTTGCTGGCGTTTTACGTTATTTTAGAAAATTATCATTTGCTATCATTAGAAGGTCGGATCTATTTGATGCTTTTCGTTTTTGAAAAGTTTTACTTTCCCATCCTCGCGGCTGTTGGTGTCCCTGGTAAGCTTCGCTAGCAGGCTATTATTTTTGAGAACCAAGATTACCTGTGCCAATGTTAATGTTAATGGGATATTCGCATAACCGACCCTATTGTCTTCAATTAAATTCAGTCAAACTTCATTTTCTATCTATTGATTCCAGAACAACTCACTGGCCAGTATAAGAGACTGAACCAGATTCTTTCCAACCTGTTTGATTCGTTTAACCTAGGGCGAACTTCCGACCACATATCCTCACATTTACCAAACCTGCCCACTGTGACCACTGTCATCTCACGAGCCTCCACATCGACATCAGTACATCAGCTGGATAAGCTGTCAGCTCTACGGGGGTCATTGTATTCATGCTCGGTGCAAGTCACCACCCTTCATAAACCACTGCCCTTCTGAAATTCTACTGCACATCTCCATACTCAGACTAAACCCCATTCATTGATCAGCGCTTTTGTCACGAATGAGCATCACTTCTCGGTCTGGGAGCTCCTGAGTTTAAATTTTCTCATTCTTGTTTTTGAGACACAAGCGGGCATCTACCCAAGCACTTCCAAGTATTCTGAAATCTCATCCTTAATAATGGACTCTAAAACCTTACCAATGACCTGTAAATTCCCATCTTTTGCCTGAATACCTTCTTAGCCTGGGCGGTTACATTAGCGATTTTCCAATCCTCTGGGACCTTCCCTGACTCCAATGCTTCCTGAAAGATCACCACTAACGCCTCCACTATCTCTTCAGCTGTCTCCTTCAGAAATCTGGGTTGTAATCCATCTGGTCCAGGTGATCTATCCACCTTCAGACATTTCAGTTTTCGTAGCATCTTCTCCTTGGTAATGGCCACCATACTCACCTCTGCTGCCCGACACTCTTGAGCCTTGGGGATGTCACTCGTGTCTTTCACTGTGAAGACTGATGTAAAGTAGCTAGTCAGTTCCTCTGCCGTTGTTTTGTTCTCCACTACTACTTCTTCAGAGTCATGTTCCAGCGGCTCAATGTCCATTTTTTTCTCTCTCTTACCTATTATATATCTAAAAAAAACTCTTGCAATCTTCTTTTATATTACGGGCTAGCTTACCTTCATATTTAATCTTCTCGCTCCTTATTTGTTTTTTAGTTGTCATCTGTTGGTCTTTGTAGGCTTCCCAATTCCTATTGCTCTTCACTGCATTGTATGCTTTCTCTTTAGCTATTATGCTGTCCCTGACTTCCCCTGTAAGCCATGGTTGCCTCGTCCTCCCTTTAGTATGCTTCTTCACCCTAGGGATTAATTTTTGCTTTGTCTCCCAAATTACTCTCAGAAACTCCTACCATTGCTGTTCCATTGTCTTTCCGGCTAGGCTCATCTCCCAGTCAATTCTGGCCAGCTCCTCCCTCATGCCTCTGTAGTTGCCTTTATTCAACTCTAATAACGTTACATCTGATTCCAGCTTTTTCCTCTCAAATTGCAGGGCAAATTCTATCATTTTATAGTCACTTCCTCCTAAGGGTTCCTTCATCTTAAGATCCCCGATCAAATCTGCCTCATTACACATCACTAAATCTTTAATTCCCTGTTCCCACCATGTGCGGCTCCAAAAAGCCATCTCTTAGACATTCCACAAATTCATTTCCCTGGAATACATTACCAACCTCTGATTTTCCCAGTCTACCTGCATATTGAAATCCCCCATGATCACTGTAATCTTGCCTTTCTTCCACACTTTTTTATCACCTGGTGTGTCCAACATCCTGACTACTGTTTGGAGGCCTGTAAATATCTCCCATTATGTTTTTTTTTACTATTGTAGTTCCTCAATTCTATCCACACAGATTCTACATAATCTGACCCTACATCATTTCTTGCTACCGATTTAACTTCATTTCTTATTAACAAAGCGACCCCACCCCCTTTGCCACCTTGCCTATCTTTTTGACAGGATGTCTATCCTTGGATATTTAGCTCCCAGTCCTGATCCCCTTGCATCCATGTCTCCGTAAAGCCCCCAACATCATTCCTCACAATTTAAATCTGCGCCACAAGCTCATTTACCTGATTTGTATAGTGCGTGCATTCGGATAGAACACCTTCAGTCCTGAATTTCCCGTCCCCTTTCTCATTGTCATCCCTTTACCTGATGTGCTTGAAGATAGATTTCTAGCCCTTTGCAAACACTCTGTCCTATTTTGTGTTCTGGAGACTTTAATTGTCTCTCCTGTGCTCTCTTTTCCATGACGTTGAATCCACACACCCGCCCCCCACCCCCCCCCCCACCCCCACCACCCACACGCTAACCTTCTGCTTTGTTTCCGATTAGTCATACTTCTTGGAGTTTTGCTCTTACCCCCCCCACCCCCACCACACCCCCACTTCTACTTTAAATTCCTCCTCACCACCCTATTTATGATAGAAGATTTTTCCCACAGCGGTTCAGTTGGAGAGACTCCCAATGGTACATATCCCCACTGTTCCAATACTGATGCCAGTGCCTGACGAAATGGAAACACTCTTTCCTGCAGCACTCCTTTAGCCACGTGTTTCCTTCACTTATTCTCGCGCCCCTAAGCAAATTTGCACGTGGCTCGGGTTTTAAACCGAAGATTATAACCCTTGAGGACCTGTCCTTGAATTAATTCCTAGTTCCTGATAATCCCCAAACGGGTCCTCTTTCCTAATCCTAACTGTGTTATTTGTCCCGGCATGGACCACAACAACTGGATCCTCCCCCTCCCTCTCCAATATTCTTTCAAGCCGTTCGGAGACGTCTCTCATCCTGGCACTGGGCAGGCAACATACCATCCGGGCCTCTCGATCATGTTACAAAGGAATCTCTCAATTCCAATTTTTATAGAATCCCCTACAAGGAGCACATGTCCTTTTTCTCTCCCCTCTTGAATGGCCTCCTGTACCATGGTGCCGTGGTCAGCTGGCTCATCCTTCCTACTGCCCTCTTTCTCATCCACACAGCGATCTAATACCTCATACCTGTTAGACAAGGTCAAAAGCTGAGTCTCCTCTCTTCCTGCACACAGCATCCCTCAACCTGCCTCACTTGCAGTCACACCCTGCTGACCTTGACCACTTGAGGTACCTTATAAAACGGGTGTGACCACCTCTTGATACAGAGTGCCCAGTTAACTTTCCTCCTCCCAGTAGTGCCGCAGCGTCCAGAGCTCGGACTCCAGCTCATCAATTCTGAGCCGGAGTTCCTCCAGCAAAAAACACTTCCTGAAGATGTGGTCACTGCAGCTCACAATGGGATCTGCCAGTTCCCACATCATACAGCTACAGCAAATCTTCTGCCCAGCCATCTCTACTTAGATAATTAATTTATTAATCAGCTAAGCAGTGTTTTTTTTTCAAATTTGATTCAGATTTACCACCAACCAATCAGGTCACAGCTTTCCTTTGACGTCATTTTTTTCAGTTTTGGCTTGGCTTACTCTGTAATCGACGTAAGCTAGATTTATATTTACATCTCAGGTGCTCCTCCCTCCGAGTCTGCTTGCAGGATTACTCACCAATCAGCTGCTTTTTCGTTAAAATCCAGTTTCAGATGATTATCCGTCGCAGGTCTGGTACACTCATGACGGTACAGACTCTTGCTCTCTCTCTTTTTAGGTTTGATGAGGAGTGGGAATGGAAACACAACAGCAATGTAATGTTTGGGGCTATTCCGTTCTTTGACAGTGAGTCCTCCAAGATTCCCTCCTGACTCGCGGTGGCTGCGATGATTTCTCCCAGAATGCTTCTGTCACTTCTCACCTGCGCCCTCTGTTGGATGCCCTTCCTCCTGTTGAGTGCAAGACTCATCCTTGGTTCCATCCTGAGTCGCGGTGGCTGCGATGACTTCTCCCAGAATGCTTCAGTCACTTCTCCCCAGCGCCCTCCCATTTTAAAAGTAACAAAGCAGACTTCCTCCTGACTCTGATAATGAGCAAGCTGCCACTTGAGGGCTTCGTCCTAACAGGCCTCTTGCTTCTAGGTGTCACCAAGTGCGATCTTGCGAGTGAACCAGATTTTGGACTAAAAAGCATTAAATGCCATAGCTTACTCACATTTAGACACCCTCCTTTCCTTCTTTTGAGTGTTTCAACTCGGATTATTTTTCCTCATCTTGCGTCTAACAGCTCCATTTTTTTAAAGGTTACTTATTAGTCCTTTGTGCTTGTACTCATCATATTCTCAAAGCACATTGCAAACATTTCTTTCCATGTGTTCTTCTCTTTGCACATTATTATGCTCGGCTCACGCCGTTAAGACGTCGAGCTCATTGCACGCGTTTCCCATTTGGGCCTCCCTTTGTGTCATGGTTCAATATGAAACAGCAAAAAAAAAGCTCGAACTTCATCCGTGAAGCTTACTGAATCTGTGGATGTTTTTAAAGTAGGGTATCGGAATTGCAGCCAACAGCATCACGAATCCGGAAACAGCAATGTTCCAGGAGCAAGAGACTAGTGTGCGATAATCAAAAGGGATTTATTATTGTTGTTGTTGTTACTGCCATTGTTATTACTATTATTATTCTATCATTATTAATGCCATTGTGATTATTACTAACATTGTTAATAGTATCATCATTAGTCTTATTATTATTGCTACTCTAATTATTATCCTTATTGTTATCAAAAACAGGAACAGAATGACGTGGAAAAACTCAGCAGGTCTGGCAGCATCGGCGGAAAAGAGAAGAGTCGACATTTTGAGTCCTCATGACCCTTCGACCTTATTGTTATTCTCCTTATTATTGCTATTAATATTATTATTGTTATTAGCATTATCGTTATTGTTAATATTATTTTTATTATTGCAGTTATTGATATTACTCTTTTTTAATAATTACAATTATCGCTATTGTTCTTATTATTACTATTTCTGTCGTCATTGTTATTACTACTATTAATACCATTGTTATTAATGTTATTATTATTTTCGTTATTGCTGTTAATATTATTAACTTTATTGTTATTATTATTACTTTTTTATCGTTATTATTATTACTATTACTTTCGATTTTTTATTACTAGTTTTTTATTATAACTGTCGTTATTTTAATTATTAATGGTAGTATTATCATTACAATTATTATAATTATTATCATTATTGTTATTACTAATATTGATGCTATTATTATTATTAATATTATATTTATTGCTATTACTATTATTTTTATTATTATTACTATTATGAAATTCAGAGTCCCTTCTGCATGAATCATGCAACGTGATTTATCTTTTCACATTCACTTGATGGGGTAGATAAGATCTTCCGTCCAAAATCTTACTGGAGCACAGCACTTCTGAGCACTCAGTAATCTGGTGGAACTGAAGAGGCTGTTTCACCTAGTGCAGAGCCAAATTGCCAGGGGCAACAAATTTAAGGTGATCAGTCAGAAGGATGAGAGGAGGCATGAGGAAAGATTCTTCACCCAGAGGCTGGCGGGTGCGTAAAATTCGCTGCCTGTATTTGGTGGGGAAGGCAGGAACACCTGAACTCTTTCAAAGCGGACCTGGATACGCACCTGAGCCTCTGTAACTGGCAAAACGATGGTGTAGATGCTGGGAGTTTAGGAATAGGCTGCTTTATTTTCTATATTACTTTTTATCCTGTTCCAACATGATGGGCTGAATGGCCTCTTTGTGTGCCGGAACTTTTCGAATGGTTCTAGCTGAAAAATGAGCAAAATCATAGCCTGGGTTTGAAAATTTGACACACAAACGGAGACTATACGCACAAGGAGCAAGAGTGGGCCATTCGGCCCCTCGAGTATACTCCGCCAGTGAATAAGATCACGGCTGATCTGATAGTAACCTCAGCATTGCATTCCCGCCTAACCCCAATAACCTATTAACCACTTGCTTACCAAGAATATATTTACCTCTGCCTTAATAATATAGAATGAGCCGGCTTCCTGCACTTTTTCATGAAAAGAGTTCCAAAGACTCACTTACCCTTGTGTCTAAAACATTCACCTCATCTCCATTGTAAATTGGCCACCACTTATTTTCAAACAGTGATCCCTAGTTCCAGATTCTCCCACAAGAGGACACATCCTCTGAAATTCGATCCTGTCACGGCACTTCAGGATGTTCTCAGTTGGCTTGACAACTTTTGTTCAGAGAGAAACAAAGTTAATATTTGGAGTCTGCAGGCCCAGCTCGAGTCTGGAAGACAGAGCTCTGAAGCAGGGCTATAGCGACTCGAACCCTAAAGTGTCTTTCGATCTCCACAAGTGCTGCCGAATCTGCTGAGATTTTCCAGCATTTTCTATTTGTACTTCATGCTTCCAGAATGCACAGTATTTTGATATCATCCCCTTAGGATCTTAAATGTAACAATGATGTCGTCTCTTACTCTTCTTAACCCCAGCTGATATAAGCCTAGACTGTCGAAAAGTTCCTCATAAGACAACCCGCCAATTTGAGGTACTAGTCTGGTAATTATTCTCTGAACTTCTTCTAACACATTTACATCTTTCCTGAAATAAAGTGCAAAGAGACTGTACAGAGTTCTCCTGAAACGGTCTGACTCGTGCTCTGTTAAACTGAAGCATAACATGGCGAATGGTATGAGTTAAGCCAAACTAACAGTTACTTTTATTTATTCATTCATGAGATGTGGGTTTCGCTGGCTGGCCGATACTTATTGCCCATCCCTAGTTGCCCATGTGGAGGTGGTGGTGATCCAACTTCTGGAACTGCTGCAGTTCATGTGGTGTACCTACACCCAAAGTACATTTAGGGAGTGGGTTCCAGGCGTTTTACACAGTGACAGCGAAGGAACAGCCAATGTATTTCCAAGTTAGGATGGTGCGTGACTTGAAGGAGACATTCCAGGAGGTGGTATTACCATTTATCTGCTGCCCTTGTCCTTCAAGATGGTACCGGGTCTGGTTTAGAAATTGCTTTCTAAGGAGCCTTGGTGAATTCCTGCAGTGCACCTTGTAGATGTTGCTCTATGCTGCTAGTGTGCATCAGTGGAGGAGGGAGTGAATGTTTGTAGGTGAGGTGCCAATCAAGCTGGGCTGCTTTGTCCTGGATGGCGTCGAGCTTCCTGAGTTTTTTTGAAGCTGCGCTCATCCTGGCAAAGGGAACATATACCATCTCACTCCTAATTTTTGCCTTGTAGATGGCGGACAGGCTCTGGGGAGTCAGAAGGTGAGTTACTCCGTGCAGGATTCCCAGCCTCGGATCTGCTCGTGTCGCCAGAGTGTTTATGTGGCTGGTGCAGTTCAGTTTCTGTTCAATGGTAACCCCCAAGATATTCATTCAGTGATGGTGAAGCCATTATGTGGCGATGGTTAGATTATATTTTGTTTGGAGATGTTCATTGCCTGGCACTTGTGTAGTGTGAATGTTATTTGACACTTTTCAGGGCAAAGCTGTATGTTGTCCAGGTTTTGCTGCATTTGGACATGTACTGCTTCAGTATCTGAAGAGTAACCATTGATTCTGAACATTGTGCAATCTTCAGTGACCATCTCCGCTTCTGCCTTATGATGGCAGGAAAGTCATTGATGAAAGAGCTGAAGATGGTTCAGCCTAGGACACTACCCTGAGGAACTCCAGCAGTGATGCCCTGGAGCTGAGGTGACTGAGGTCCAACTACCAGAATGTGCACATTTGAAATGCATTTCTCAAACCCAATGACTCTACTTCATAGAATAAGGCAAGTAGAAAGAAGGGACGTATTAGAAATATGAAAATGAACTTTTCAGGAATGAACATGGAACGACTTGAAATAAAACCCATTTGATAGATTCGGACCACATCCTCAAAACTCTCAGGATTTGAAACGGAGCCAGAATGACATTTACTGCCCCGGTTAACAAACCACCAAACCTTGGAACTTTCATGATTCAACATATTTGGAAGGTACTTTCCTGGTCTGCAAGTGGTTTTTGGAAGTCCATGCACACCAGAGCAACATCATTACGTTCATCAGCCATCCCTGTGGTTTCATGTGAATAAAAAGAACAACCGGTTCGTTCAGCAATGTTTTCCCTCACCACTTCATAATTGTCCAAGTGACAGATCACCTCACTCAGAATTATCGTTTCCAATGTGTTTACCAGCACTCGGGATAAACCGAATGGTCTGTGTGTGTATCTGTTTTTTTTTATAAAAGCAAAATGTTGCCAATGCTCAAAATCTGAAATCAAAACAGAAAAGCACACTTTTATACTGCACGTGAAGAGAATAATGATTTTTGTCAGGTGCTGTTGTCATGGAGAATGCACATTTATGGCAGTTAACTGCCAAACGTTGTTGGAAATTGAAACCTTGATTGGTCAAGACAATGCACTGAGGACTGAGGCAGTGAACAGCAATCACTTGTTTCATTTAGCTATATGCATATTTATTCTGCAGGCCAATGCCTTGTCCAATCTGGGTCAAGGAGCCTGGTTTAACTTTCAAACAAGTCTTGGCAGTTAACTGTTAGTCACCATCAGTGGTGTCTTCTCCATTACAGCGTCACTTGCCAAACAATAAGCACTCCGTTCACTTGCAGTATAAATTAATTCCCCACCCCACCCCTGGCAATGGTACCCTTGCGAGTGTGCTGATGAGCGTAAGACAAAAACTTCGACATGTGTCTGTTTTGAGCCAGCCCTTTCCGATGGAATTAAATGTAATAAGGAAAAGTGGACAATTCA
Source organism: Isurus oxyrinchus (assembly GCA_026770705.1). Taxonomy (NCBI): domain Eukaryota; kingdom Metazoa; phylum Chordata; class Chondrichthyes; order Lamniformes; family Lamnidae; genus Isurus; species Isurus oxyrinchus. Next base: position 1,165,213 of record JANJGN010000056.1, on the reverse strand, counting down.
CTAATGAAAGAGAGCAGATTGAGAGAAATGTCCCGTGCACTGGGGGCAGCACTCCTGGAACAGATTTTAGGCAATGAAGTGATTGGAAGCTTGCAATTAAAACCAGTCAGGTATGGATTGGTTCTTATCATGTATGCCCTAAAAAAGTGTTAATGTTCACGATTAGCAGGACACCAGCGGGATTAACAACAATATGTAGATACAGTAACTCCTGATTTAATGGTTATTAGTATGGTTAGAGGAGCAATTACCTTGACCCCAGGTGAAGGATACACCTGTTTGATTCCTATTAAGCATCTGGAATGTTCAGCCACTTTGGGAGCCGTGGAAGTGTCAAAAATTTACATTCTGAAAGATATCATTGGAATTATGTCCATGAGGTGTGACAGTAATGTTGGGCACTCACGAGGGCATTGCCTGCAGGAGCAACGACAGGTTCTGAACACATGTGCAGAGGGGTATAACGGATGTTTGCATTTCTATTTACCTCCTCGCATAGCTGGACGTCAGTCGGCACGTTGAACGTTTCATTTTAACCCCTGGGGGTCTGATCAACGCTCTAGTGGAGCTGCAATACCTCAGTGCAGAGTTCTCCTGCCTTTCAGCTCGGAGATCAAACCCCACTCCGTGTATGGAGCTCGAATTCTTGCCAAAAGTTGGCTGCTCTGCAAATAGCTGGTGGGATTGTGAGCGGTAAGGAAGATGTTAAAAGGCTTCAAAATGATTTAGACAAGTTGATGGAGTGGACAAATGCATGGCAGTTGCTATATAACAAGGAGAAGTGTGAAGTTATTCACTTTGTTAGGGGAAACATAATTTCTGTGTTTTATTTAAATAGCAAAAGTTTTGGGAATGTGGGTTTTCAAAGGGACCTGTATGCCTTTGGAAAGCAAGCATGAAGGTGCAGAAAGCAGTTGAAAAGGCAAATTGTTTCTTGGCTTCCATTGTGAGACGACTTGAGTCCAGGAGCAAGCATGCCTTACTGCAACCTTACAGTGTATTGCTGAGACCACACAAGGAGTGTTGTGTGCTGCTTGTGTCTTATTAACTAAGAAATTATATATTTGCCAGAGAGGGAGTGCAGCGAACCTAAACATTATTGATTTCTGGAATTGCCAGGATTGTCGTATGAGAAGAGGTTTTGTTGACTACGCCTGTATTCACTGGAGTTTAGAAGAATGAGAGGGGCTTTCATTGAAACGCATAAAATTCTGCCGGGAGAGTGACAGGCTGAATGCTAGGATGATATTTCCTCTTTGTTCAAGGCGGGGTTGGGGTGGATACGGAACAAGGGGTCACACTCTCAGGATACAGGGTAGATCATGTAGGACTGAGATGTGGAGAAACTTATTCAATCCGTGTGTGGTGAATGTGTGGAATTCTCTACCACAGAGAAAGATGTTGAGGCCATGTCACTGAAAAAATTAAGGATGAGGTAGGTAGATTTCTAGACTTTAAAGGTGTCAAGGGGGAAGGGGAGGGAGCGGGAGTGAATTGGGCAGGCTCGGTGGGTGGGGGTAGGTGCGATACGTGGGAAGGGGTCTGAATTGCCTACAGCTGCTCCTATTTTTCTATGATTCTATGTAACTGAGAGTGGATGGACGGACCATTTTGGCTGGATCAAAGGAAAGCCGATGACTCACGTTCAAGGAACCTGTAACTCTTTACTCTCCCCGTTGAGTTACAGTGGACAGCTGGATGGGTACCACCAGGATTTTTGAAATTCAGTTGAATTCAGAATGCCTGGCTGAAAGAGAACGTTCAACGTGGGATTAAAATAAATAGTTGGAAATACAAGGCACGGGAGTGTGGAAGATTCAACCCTGTGGATTTCATCCAGATACCAGAATGTACACACGTTGACATCTTAGTTGAATGTCAGAGAGTCCAGTTGCCCTGTGGAATGGGAAGGTTCCTAATCAGTGTGGAGTTTATAAAACGAGGACAAACGGATTTTAAAGTGTTAAGTTTGCGCGTGACGTTTTTGAATGTTATGTGCGGCATGGTGCTGTTCACTTCTACCTTCAGCTATCAGTCTGCCATTCAAATCCTGGATGTTTTGAAATGTACTTCAACAAGATCGAACGTCACCCACCTTGAGCTGAATTCTGCTTCATTCTGAATAGGAGTTGTGTTGAAGAATAATTCTTTCTGCGTGTTTGTTTCAGTTTGAAAAAGTTTCCTGTAAAGGACGATGGGGAGCATTTTAAAAAGCTGGAGCAAGTATCGTCGAACAACCAATGCCTGGTGATTGCATACAAAATGCAATATAAAAAGTAGAGAATAATTTCATCTCACTGTAGTTTTGATGTAATTTCTCCTGAAGTGTTTACTTTCTATCAATCACAAATGCATCCATTACTAATTTCCTCACACATCCTGTCTCTTAGTGCCTCCGACGGCAGGTGTTTAAACGTATTATAGTTCCTCGCAAATTTGATTCTCATTGGAGGCAAATGAAATACCAAATTTGCTCGGCACAGAATAACAGGAAGTTCAGCTTTGTGCATAAATGTTCAGTTAGATTACATACTGCAGCTCGATCATGATTTAATTCTAAAATTAAAAAATATTTTTTTGGATTCCAAATCATAATCATGAAAGTTCATCTCTACAATTTAAATAAAATACTATATAAGCTTACAGACTATTGTAATAAGTGACATATACATTCCTGCCGAAGTTTCCAAAAATATTTTCTATTCCCCGTGCTGCTGCTGCCCTCCTTGCCCTGCTTCCAATGGACACTCTCTGTGGACATGACCACGGGTGATATTTTCTATATTCACTCTCTCCCAGCCCCAAAAGGTGAGGGTCGTGGGCTCCGCCAGCACAGTTCAGGCTCCTGTCCCTGTCACGGTCACTATGAGTAAAATTCACCCTATCTCCCCCCGCAATCTATGGCGCAGGGAAACAGAATCACCGTATCACTAAGTTGCCATAAACACAGCTCCACAAGAGAACTTAAAATAAAGCGAGAAAATGGTGCAAGAGCAAAACGTTAATGTTTTTTTCTCACCGTTTAATTAATCGAAAAATTAGAAACACGGGATATTTCAGGGCATTCTTCAACTCTTCTCGGAATTTACTCTGCGTCACGCCATAAATGCAGGTGTTAGTGCAGCAACTCAGGAGCTGCAGCATGAAGCCCAGTTCCTTCACAAACGCATCAAGAAATATTGCCCGATACCCCACAAGAAACATCCGCCACCATATAGAAAAAAACATGAACACTGACCACAACAGGATAAAATTCGCCGAGATGGAAAAGAGTAAAATTATGGATTTCCTTCGGCTCTCCAACGCTTTGTCTTGGGGACAATCCCCACTGCTCTGTGCCCGGAGTCTCCTGCGGGCTCTGCTTGTCACCAAGATATGCCTGACAGTGAAAATATTTAACAGTAGAATCAGGACAAATGGGACACACGGGGTAAGAATGTTGTGGATGAACACAATTGTCGACCAGACCAGAGAGAACTGAACATATATTGTCACAGAACAAAACCAGGGGTTGTTAAACAACGTATATCGGGTTCCAAGCATGAAATACCAGAAAATATTCTTTGAGCAGCTCAACACAGAGACAGTTCCCAGGACCACAGCTGCTGTTCGCTCAGTGCAAAACTTACTCTTCAGCTTCTGGCAGCAAATGGCAACAAATCGATCAAAGGTGAAAGTGACGGTGAACCAGACTGAGCAATCAGTGGCGGCATAAAGCAGGACAGCGTGGATGTTGCACACAGGCACAGAATACTGAATGAGAGCAAACGTTTCCCTATAAACAATTGGAATTTGTCTCAATGTCACGTCAAAAATAACGACAAGTAAATCCGCCGCTGACATGCCCACCAGGTAACGAGTGACACACTTGGAGAGACCGCAGTTTCTCAGTGAAAGGATCATAATCGTCACGATGTTAACTGTGAGAGGAGAAACAAGCAGAAAACTTAGACATCAAGCAGGCAGCGAAGATATCAGTTTGATGGAGGGAGGGCTAATTTAGTTTTCAATGTTGTTGAGTTTTGTACTGAAACAATTGCACAAGAAATAAAGAATGATGCAGAGGTGTGTAATACACTAGAAGGCAGCAGGCGATACACCATGAACGATGATGCTGAAAATTTGAATTGCCATGGTGATAATCATCCTCCAATCTTCTCTTTCCCTGCCCAGTTTAAAAAATAATACAACCTCTAAACGTGACATAACCTCGGAATGTTCAACGATTTGAAACATCAGTTTTATGTTGTCTTTGCAACACAAATTTTGGAGCAGTGACTGAAATCACTGGGCTTGGTCATCTCAACATCTAATTTTAATAGCCGAAGTCTGTGGCAATTCATTTCTGGGTGACGCTTGTAGAGGGGAGAAAATATACTGAAGGGTGGAAATCTAAAAGGAAGGTAAGACAGCGAGCTGGTGGGGCACTGGTGCACAATTCTGAAATTAGCAGGGAGGTTAACAAAGTACATAGAATGATCGGCTGGCTAAATAAATTCATGGAGTACAGAAGGGCAGAGGTATTGCTGGAAACATACAAAGGGCGAGTTTGTCTTCATCTAACACATAGGAGGAATTGACCCGGATTTGCAATAATGAAAAGCAACGTTTTACCACTGGCAACAAGGGAACATCATCCTGAACCCCCCGAATAACTAACGCATTCCTGGGAAACATGCCCTTCCAAAGCCTCCTATCTGCCTGTCACTCTCTCAGCTCACCAATTCATCATACCAGGCAACACATTTGAAATACAGCTGCGCTGAGAGATTCCAGCCGAGGACAGCAGCTAAGAAGGCGGGGCCTGAGAAGTCTGGGAGGCTGCAACACTCCAGAGCCTGTTTCACGACATGGGGGACCGCTGTGATGTTCTCTGCACCGGCTCTGAAAAATACAGGGGCATGACCATTCTGGCTTGTTTAGCCACGGCAGTGGTGATCAGGTCCAACGCTCTTCAAAGGAAGTTAGCCGACCAATGCAGATGGGGGATGAAGTTCTCATCCATGCCCCTAGAGAATTGGGGAATATCTGATCACACGTAAATCACACAGTGAAGCTCACCTCACATTCACATGCATCTCACACACTGCCAGATGACGGGACATTACCGCCAGTTCTCACACAAGACCTCACCTGCCAATCTTGCCTCTTCTCTGGAGATACTGTCCTGAGCTGGAGCAATGTTCTGACAGTTACACGGTTCATCATGAGCCCCGACACAGACACACCCTTGGACAACTTCTTTGCCCAGCGCAACTCTTACCATGCACCATCATTCCTTTCCTGTGTTCACATTCCCGCTTCACCAAACAAGTCCCACCCCTGCAGCACTTAAAAGCTACACAAATGTGGCTTTTCTGGAAAGCAGAGACTGGCCCATCAATCCCCCGGCCCTAAAATGGACTCAGTGTTGCCTGTGAAACCCGGCGCTGATGGCAGTAAATACTAGCCAAAGCAAGATTGTCAACTAAAACTTGACGTCTTCAGCAAATTGCAGCCTGCCAATTGCACGCCTCATATCTGTTGCTTTGGAACATGTTGGTGTGTTTTCCCGCAGATCTGGCTGTGTGATGCAGCGGTAGAGTCGCTGGGTTGTGGATGAGTCTGGCGGGCAGCCCTAATGATGATTTGCTGATGTATTTCAATGAGTTTCCATAAATCAAATCGTGGGGGCTGCAACACATCATTGGTCGGTGTAGCGGGCAATTGCAATATCGTGTCACATTAGCATGAGATGGATTTATGTCAGTTTCTTGGAATTGCCCGGCCACGCCACCGAACACATCGTGTGCTAGCAGAAACAAATAATCCCAGTTCTAGTGCCCAATACTGGGCGCCATGCTTTTGGTAGGGTTTGGGGAGGGTACAGAAGGGTTTTCCTAGAATGATTCGAAGCTCCTGCTTTTGTGCTATATGGATAGACTAGAGGAGTTGTGATTGGTTCCCTTAGAGCCAAGATATTATCAAGTCCATTCTGCTGTGTCTCTGTGTGCTATGTAAGCTTGTAATCTTTGCAAATTGTTACGTTTGAGATAAAGGCTGTCCCACAGCGCGCTGCATTTCTTCCTTTCCAGTGACAGTGGTGGGGACCTCTTGGAGTGTTGGGATTGGTCACTCGATCAATTCATTAGCCCGTGAGAGGCACTTCCTGGGACTTGCTTTTATTTCAGTCAGTTTTAATCAGGAAAGGTTTGTCAAAGGAAAAGGGACGGGAAATTGTCTCAAATTGTGCAAGTTAACGGGCTTGAAATTCAAAAACGTGCCACGAGGAACAGATTTAAAGTTACGAATTCCCGAGAGACGTCCTCATAATCGAAAGAGGACTCAGGAAAAGACGGGAAAATGTTGGTGACACAATCCGTCTTTGTGTTAAAGGTGCCCCTTTGGAGCCATGGTGTTCAGCTTGGCTCAACCCGGGAGCTGAAATTGTACCGTGAGTTTCAGTGGTCTCGGGAGCCTCGGAGGAACAAAACCTTAGAGTTGGAAAGGCTTTTGAAGAGAATTCCAAAGCAAGATTTCCAAAGGTGAATTTTGAAATCCAGGACGAAATCGGTGTCTTTTTCTAAACAACTTAGATGACTATGGATTAGTAAGTTTGCGGATGACACAAAGATTGGCCGGGTGTTTAACAGTGAGGTTGAATGTCGTGCAAAATAGGACGGTTTAGATGAGATTGTCAAATGCGCAGTTGGAATTTAACCATGAAAATTGTGAGACAATAAACTTTGGAAAGAGCAATTTGTCAAGGAAGTATTCAATTAACTGAATGGCACTAGGAAATCTAGAGGAACAAAGGAACTTGGCATGTTTGTCCATAGATCACTGAAGAAGGAGAGGCATGTGAGTGAGGTGCTGAATAAGGCATATGAGACAATTGCCTTCATCAATCGAGGCAGATATTATAAAAGTAGGGATGTCCTGTTGGAGCTGATTGGAACCTTAGTGAGGCCACATTTGGAATACTGTGTGCAGAACTTGTCGCCACATTACAGGCAGGAAGCGAATGCACTGTAGGGGGTGCAGAGGAGATTCACTAGGATCTTTCCTGAGTTGAAACATTTAAGTTATGAAGTGAGCTTGGATAGGCATGTGTTTTTTTTCTTGTAGCAGAGAAGCCTGAACAGCGAACTGATCCAGCTGTACATGATTCTGAGGGGCATGGACAGTGTGTATAGGAGGCAGCTGTTCCCCTTAGTTGAAGGGTCAGTGACGAGGGGACACACGGTCAAGCTGATGGGCAGGAGGCATTGGGGAATGTGCGGGAAACCATTTGTACCCAGAGGGTGGTGACAGTCTGGAATGTGCTGCCTAGGAGAGTGTTAGAGTCGGGTTGTCTCACATCCTTTAAAAGGTACCTGGATGAGCACTTGGCACTTCATTACTTTCAAGGATGTGGACCAAGTGCTGAAACATGGGGTTATATAGGTTGGTCTGTTTTTTTCACGTGTTCGTGCAGTCTCGATAGGCCAAACAACCTCTTCTGCCCTCTGTAATTCTTTAATTCTGTTATTCTTTAATGAACTAATATTTTTGCTTAGAAGAGAACGTTAATGAGATTAGTTAAACAACAATAATTACCTGTCAGGAAAGGCTTTTCCTAAACACCGAAACTTCTGAACAGCCCCTGCCAATGGCAAGCTCACTTGGTTCCGGCTGTCATGTTCATATCGTTTGTTTCGTAGTATGACGTCTTACATTTGCATGAGTCTTTAGATAAGGGCCTCATAATGATGTAAAATGAAAAGTTAAACTGGATTCAGGGCGCTGGGCAGTGGGGTGCCAGGGTAACCACACTGTCACATTGTGTACACAACTTCAATTGGTCAGAAGCGTTGCAATAGATTACTCGCACTGGGTGAGCTACCAGCACTCCCGTACCCCCGTCCATCATAAGGGCTTATCAAACACGACTCAGCTGGTGCGGTTGCCATGTTCGACAGGTGGGTGCCTTCTTCACATCGGAGGGGACGAGGAGGTGGAGAAGGAAGCAGAAGGAAAGAGTTTCCTACAATTCGACTAGAGAGGAATGTGTTGCAATTTAATGCTGCTGAGATCAATACACTCTATTCCAAACTTCTCTTTATCCTCTTGGATCAATAAAACTCTATCAACTGCCACGAGTAATATTGCTTTCTTTTTCGTCTAAATAGTTGACTAAGCTTTTGCCTTTGAATAAACCATTAAAAATATCTTAGAACTATGTACAAATGCCCGAATGTTTTTCTTAGTTATCTGCAGCGCCAAAACCAGAAATATTACAAACCCTCGTGAGAGGGATGAAGCTGCAGTAAGATCAGAAAGGTTTGACTAAATTTTGGGTGTGTTGTTAAAATACCCTTGGAACCTGTTTTGGTCGCATCTTCCATCAATTGTGCATAGTGTGGTCTGTCTGAACACAATTTACCTGATAATTCCTATCGACCTCAAACTTATGCTAAATAAGATACATATTGTAGTTTGTTTTACATTTCTGAACCTGTACGGTGAAAGTTACTTTATGCTTCTTCAAATCACTTTCAATATTGCCGTTTTTTTTAGTAAGAGTCTTCAATCTCAAACTTTCCTACTTCGATTAATGTGTTATTCGTCCCTAAGCAGAACGAAATTGACATTTCCTGTGGCGGCAAAGAAGCAGAACAATGTTTAATCTGAGATTTGCGATAGGTGTCTAACGTTATAAAGGGCTTAGAAACGGTAAAGGAAGTGGAACTGTTTCTAATATACGAGTGCTCGCTAAACAGTGGGCAATGATTAGGTGTGATTATGCAATGCAGCAGAGGTGACGGAAGAATTTTATTTTAATGAATGATCTTTCAGCCCTGTAATTTATGTGGTTAAATAGATATGTAGGATTGTATGTATGCAGGTAGTTAGGCATGTATCTATGTATGTAGGTATGTGTGTAGGCAAGTAGCAAGATAGGTATTGTATTTAGGTAGTTATGTAGGTAGATAGGTATATAGTTAATTAGGAAGTAACTTAGGGAGTTAAGTAGGTATTTGGATAGATAGATGGATAGATAGATAGATAGATAGATAGATAGATAGATAGATCGATGAAATGATAGACAGAGTGAGATATAAGGATTGAGAGAGTGAGAGGGACGTAGATTGGCACAGTGAAAAAGATCGTAACCAAGGGAGAAAGAGAGAGTGAGAATAGAGAGCAATTTAGAGGGTGAGGGAGGGAGAGAGAAGCAGAGAGCGAGGGAGATGAAGAAGGGGAGAGGGAAGGAGAGAGAGTAAGAGAGAGCGAAAGAAGTAGAGAGACATAGCGATAAAATAGTGAGAGAAAGAGAGGCAGAAAGAGAGAGAGAAGTCAGCTGGAATATACGGGCAGAGGTCGAGAGAGAGTAAAAAGGGAAATAATTTCTGTGATGCAAGGAGAGAGAAAGAGAAATACATGTGCAGACAAGTACAGAGGACAGGCTGGGCAGAAACATAGGGATATAGGGGCACAGATAGAGATAGCGAATGGCAGAGAGATAGAGGGATAGAATGAAGGAGAGAGAAAGGTAGAGAGAGAGAGAGAATGTGAGAGAGACTGAGTGATAAAGAAATAAAGAGAGGAGGAATGGATTGAGTGGCAAGCAGAGATTTGGAAAGGAAGAGTTGGAAGGAAAGACAGAGGGAGCGGCACAGAGATATATTGAAAGATGAGGGAGACAGGGGAAGGTAGGGATATACGGGCAGACAGCGACAAACGCACATAGAGAGATGGTGGGGCAGAGGGAGAGAGGCAGAAGGTCACAGAGGGAGAGAAAGAGAGAAAGGCAGAGGGGGGGAGACAGCGACATTTGAAAAGTGAGTTTGGGTGAGGGAGCGAGGCAGAGCGAATGAGTGAGAGGGACGGAGAGGCAAGGTGTGATCAAGAGGGACTGAGCGAAACGAGAGAGAGAGAGAGATGAAGAGTGAGAGTGAGAGAGAGAGAGAGAGAGCATGACAAAAGAGGAAATGGAGCGAGAGATAGAAAGTGTTTGAAAGGGAGAGTGGTAGAGAAAGAGAGAGACAGAGAGCGAGTGAGAGGGAGACTGATATAAAGTGAAAGGGGAAAACAGAGTCAGGCGGGGAAACACAGAGAGGGAGGTAGAAACATGTAAGGTAATGCAGTGTGAGAGAGAGAAAAACAGAAAGGGAGAGAGCAAATGGTTACAAAAACAAGTGCAGATTGAGAGATTGAGGAGCTGAAGAGGGAGGGAGGTTGAGATTGAGGGAGAGAGAGAAACAGTGTGTGAGAGAGTGACAGACAGATACAGAGAGAGACAGAGACATTGGGGCACATTTGGCCCGACAATCACAGCTCTCAGAAGAAATGTTTGGACTTCATGTATATTTCCGGTCAGTGCAGAGACAGAACATTTTCTGGAGCGACACTCAGCACGTTTGGGCTGCAGCCCTGTCAGCGGGCAAAGGGTAACAGAAATTAGCATAAACAACACGTTATTCGTTTAGCATCCAGGGAAACACTGTTCACATACACACGGAGAAATGATGTGCAGTTTCACCATGCTGGACTGCCCGCTGTGTCTGCCAAAGAGCTTGGTGGAGTCTGGCTGGAACATGGAGCCCGTGATGATTCAGAAACTAAATGTAATTTAGAAGTGAGAGTGGAGCCGGGTTTGATGCAGCATTTGGTGGCTCTTGAGATCCATGCTGGCTGTCATGCAAGATCAGAAGGTCGCAATCATGGCTGTGGATCTCAATTCTCGTAGGGATGTGCAGATTCTCTGAGCAGCCCAGCAATCGGTGTTACAGAAGGTCACCTGGAGAGAGGGCGTACTTCGCCATGGGAATCACAATGTCTCCCACCAATAGGGTTCCCTCCTCCTCAGGACACCAGTATTGCTTCTGCAATCGCTGCGAATGGCGGGGTGTTTCATTCACCAACAGGATCAAATGGTACAGTCATATAACACCCGGACCAGAATGGAGCAAGAGCTCTTTCAGTACCTCCACTCAGCGACAGGGGGACACCGAGGAACCACACAATCCCTCGGCAATATGGATACCCCCTCAGTACGACAGCGCATCTCATGCAGCTCTGACCTGCTGAGGGAGAATTCAATGTCTTGCTACCATTTTGGACGAAGGGCTACCATTAAGGCATGGATCCACTGATGGATACCATACTATACAATGATGGGTTTCTCTGCCATTTCTACCTGATAGACACCCCATCGGACACCATTTCCTCTGTCCACCTCCGACTCACAGTGGCAGCAGAGTGTACCATCTACAAGATGCACTGCAGGAACTCAGCAGGACTCCTTACGCAGTGCCTTCCAGACGCAGTACCACAACCATCTAGAATGACAAACGTAGCAGATAGAAGGGGACACCGCCACCGAGGAGTTCCCCTTTACGTTAGTCACCATCCTGACTTGGAAATTTCTCGCCGCCCCTTCAATGTCGCTGGTCAAATTCCGGGAATTCCCTCCCTAAAAACACTGTTGGTGCACCTACGCCACATGAACTGCAGCAGTTCAAGAAGGCAGCACACTACCAATTTCTCAGACGGCAATTAGAGGTGGGCAATAAATGCTGGCCCAGCCAGAGAAGCCCACATTCCCAGACTGAATAAGTGAAACATGCCAGATGTAACTGAACAAGCCTGTTCAGTTGGAGTCGCTTCACACGCTGCTGCTGCTTGCGGGGGTTGGAGGGGGTGGGGGGCTGTGCGGGGGCGGGGGGACTGGTGTGCGCGTTTTGGGTGCGGGGGCGGGGGGTGGTGCGGGGGGGGGGGGTGGGTTGGTGTGTCATTAGGAAATGTGTTTTGGAAAATCCGGGTTTTGGAGAGAAGAGCCGCTCCCTCCTGCTCCTCCAACTTTGCAGACTCTCTGCTGCCTCCGCTCTGTTTGCTGGTCTGGTCACAAACCCAGATACGCTGTATCTCTAGTGCACAAACCTTCTGTAGAGAGGGGTCACCAAATTGTCTTGGTTCACCGGTTGCTTTTGCAGCAGCTCACAGCAGAAGCTCCAGATTAAATACCTCTACTGCCCGTCGAATAACTGTCCACCGGCAGAAGTCAGTTACCAGGAATTCAGATACTGATTGGAAGTCTGGTCCATTGTTTAAAATAAAACTATAGGGGGTTCCGCGTGCAGATGAACGCAGATGAGGGTCACACATGGTGGTTCATGGACCTGCACAGATGAAACATCAAAACCCAATTTCACAGCTGTCTGTCCGACACTCTGAAGTCAAATTCAATATTACCTACTTCCGTTCCCGCACATACCGGCTGCACTCGGGCTAGAGTCAAGCCCGGAGCAGTAGGTGCTGTGAAGCATAGCAGGAAGATTCTGGCAGGGTGGACCACTCCTTGTTATGTGAATCCAAGTGTAAATAGAGCCGGCATCAGTTGCTGGGCAGAGAAAGCTTCTCGGAGGACAACAAGTGGAAAAGCGGGTCAAAGAGAAAGAAAAATAAACACAAAGACAATATTTGCAATGTTGATGGGAGTGGATAGCAGAGAGGGAGTGGCGAAACCATGGTGGGTTTCCAACAAAAGACTGACCAAGTTACAATAATACTACCATAATGGGAACCAACATATGTACTTGAGGGGATGCTAGATCGGTGAATGTAAGTTAGGATCTGATCAATGGAGGAGCTGGATTTTATTAATGCTTGTAACTTTCGGATTTCCCAGGAAGCTTTGCAACAGTCGAGTGTTGGTTTTACATATATCCAGATGATGGCTAACACTTCAAATGGGCTGAGACATGGGTGGGGACTGCGAATGCTATGGATGTGCTCATGGCTGGATGAGCGATGAAGTGCACTGAGTCACACGTTAGCTCAGGGCTAAAGGTGTCGGGCAGATCGGGAGCAGGTTGAAGCTGCCTCAGATTTTGCCCAGAGAGACGGCTGTATCAATGGATCGGCATTAGCGTGTGCAATGGGAAATCAAGGTGCTGGCTTCAGCCTTCTCAATATCTAAATAACAAAATCCAGTTATTTCTGTTAAACATGGATCATAGAATCAATAGTCAGATAGATAGACTCACCTGGGACGCCAAGGAGGGCGAGAAAAGGATAGTAACCCGCCTGAATGGCCTGAAGTGCAAATCGGATCCGAGCAGCCAATGTTAGCCAGTCATAGTTAAATGATAATTGGAACAGCGCCCATGATAAACTCCTGTCCATTGTTGTAACATTCGAACCCATTGCTTTCAGATTCTGATTCATTGTTGTAACATTCCAAACTGTTGTTCTCAGTTTCTGACCCATTGCTGGAACATTCCAATCATTTGTTCTCATGTTCTGATTCCTTCACTTCCTTTCTCTCTCTCTCTCTCTAATTTTATCTCTCTTCCTTTCTCTCTCTGTTTCTTTCTCCCTCTAACACTGACTCTCTCAGTGGAGTCGCCGAACCCTCTTAATGCTGATGGTGATGCCCTCGCAAATGTAACGAGAACACGTTGACTTGACCCACTTATCAAGGGATGAGCAAATCCTCCAGTGGGACAATTAGACCCGATGGATACAGACATCAATTATGGTGACTGAACAAACAGCTTCAGTTCATTCCTTGAAATACAACAATTTTTTTTAATATATCGAACTAAATTCGAACATATACCCAACATAGGGGATATACAAGGGATGCTGAGGGAGTGAATAATGGAAACAATTGAAATAATGGCCAGCATGTTTCAGTCCTCATTATATATTGAGCAGTTCCGTAGGACTGCATGATTCTGATCGTTACACACTATTTCAAAGGAGAAATGTTCTCCCCTGGAAATAGAAACCAGTCAGCCTCGGATCGATGGAGAAGGGAATTCGGGAGATTGTAGTCTAGGACAAATATATTCCTGGCATGCAAAAAAATGGAGGCTAGTGAATAAATAGCGACCAGATTGGAAATATTAAGAGACTTATGGCAGATTAAATTTCCTACAAAATAGTGTGGAGAATGCATTTGGCACAATTCATAAAAAAACAGGTGTATGGGGATGTTACAGATTAGGTATTTCAATTTCGCAGATCAGGTTTATAAGATCGCTAGGAAAAAGCATACAAAGCAGGTTTCTTTGTGCAGAGGCATAAGAACAGATGCATGGAGGTTCTGATAAATTGGGAAATAAACGTTGTTTGGGCCTTGCCAGGTGTGTTCCTAACTCTGACCTCCTAATGTGCAACAGGTGCCCAGAGTTCCGCAGAAGCTTCAGCAGGAATGCTGGCCGGGCTGTGGGACTTCAGGCCTGTGGAAGTATTGGTGGAGCTGGGATTGCTGCCTGAATTCAGAGAGGGTAAAAGGTCACAGAGTGAAGGTGCTGAAAATTGTGATTGGGCTTGGGAAATTAAATAAAAACATGCTTTCACAAGGAGAAAGCTCTGTGAGCAGAAAACAGAGATATATTTTTATTTCAATAAATAAACAGAGTGGAGATGAGACTGTTTTCATTGTGCAAGGCACGTTGTTATGACGAATAATTCCCTGCATTAACGGCAGCTGATTCAATTATAGCTTTCAAAAGGAATTTGGATTAATGTCGTGAGAAAGGGGTTTCCACAGGCAATGGGCAGTTGTGGTGACGACTGAATATGGTAGCTCTCCAATTCAACAATTACAGACTTAACAACCAAATAGCCTCCTGCTGTGCAGCAAACTCTGATCCTATCCAAGCAGCATCCGCTTGATCAGTCTGTCATTTGACGTTCATCAGATTGAACATGAGAGGTTGAGTCTTACTTATTCCCTGATTCAGGAAGCTGCAGAAAAAAACAAGCACTGCTGAGCCTAATTGTGCAGACAGTTTGCTTTGCAGACAATGACTCTACATCTGATCAGAAGCCACGTCTGTTTTCATTCCCTTGATTACGAGTTGGTCAAAGCTTATCCCATTTTAATGAATGAATATTTGTTCCCAGAATATGGGTTTCACTTGCACAACTGGCATGGCTGAGCCATCACAAGATACTTTGAACAACCCCTGGGCCAGGCATCTTGAATGTCTGCTGTCCTCATGGTGGAGGTGCTCGAAACTTTAGGAATAGTGTCAATATCAGATATTTAACACAGTGAGAATGCCGGAACTGTGATATATCTGCAGATCATACAGGATTGTTGATTGAAGGAGGAACATCATAATTTTGCACCTGAACAGGAATCATACCCCAGGTCCCAGTAAATCCCACATTGACACCAGGACAGGGATGATACCGCAGGAGGCAGTGCATCACCAATTTCAACCAGGAGAGGGATCATATCACAAGACCCTCTATATCACCCATTGGAACAAGAACATGAATCATCCCAGAGGTCCTAGTTCTTTACCGATTGGAACCAAAACAGGTATGTCAGCGGACGGCACAATATATTACATTATTGTCGTGGAAAACAGAGTGAACACTCGGACCCAGGAGGTTTGTCTTGGAAATCTTTATTAAGTCGTGATATCATGGAGAGCCCAGTAGCGTGCAAGGGAGCAATCCGGCTCTCTGAGAAGCATTGCAGTACACACATAATTATAGCAAAATAGTACCTGACGAGTTTAGGCAGTTTTGATGGTTAGAGATTAGACATTTGCAATGGTTGCTTAACCCAATTAAGTGTTAGCATGGTATGTGACATATCTTGGGCATGCACTGAATAGTTCTTTTTTAGTTTATAACCATATCTGACATCTGTCGCCCAGTACTCTGGGAAGGTAGCTGATATCCTGACTAGTCTTTCAGTTTATCTGCTGGTCGCGTGACTGCTCAAGGACACTCTGTAATAATTTCATTATACATGTACTTTATTCTTCCACTATCCCTCCTTGTTAATCTTTTAGATTAATACCAGTGAGGAATAGTATCTTCATCTTCATACGGGGGTTCATATCCATAAGGAAAAGGCCGGTCCCTGGCGGGGTAAACTTTTTCTCCCCACCAGTGGACTTCACTGGGGCCAGCGCGCATCATTAGGGGAATAATTGGGACACCACTTACTCCAGTAGAGACGCCGTTAATAACCTGGGAACAGCAAATTCGCAGAGCAACACATACACAGCACCCTATAGCACATACCATGACCAACCCAATTAAGACGTATAGCAACTGTGCTAGGCAGCAACAGCCACTCCAGGAGGGAGTCTTTCCGTTCATTTTCAAATTTCCTACAGGCACTTTAAACAAAAAGGATAGTTAAGGCATTCCAGGCAACCAGGGGTAAGATGTATCTCCACAAACCCACTATGTACCATTGAGGGGGTTTGGTGGATGTTCGGTGCTACCAGTACCGGCGGGCTTTTGGATAGATAGGCCAAAGAGGTAGGATACCATAACATGACAGGAGCTTCGTCCCAGATCGTAAGTGCCGCGTGTAAGGTGGTAATTACTGCCTCTTGGGGGGGCCTGGTTCTAATCCCATGTTCTGTATAGTTCCACCCATCAGTAGGTGGAGAGCGGTCGAACCAAGCCCTAAACATATTGCGCTGCGATGTTACTGTACTAAAATTTCGAACGTCAGCATACTCAATGTCATTTAGAGGAACAGCACGCAAATGACCCGTCTCACCTCCATGTTGGGGAGTCTGGGTGCATATCCAACAGGCAGCCTACCCTACCCGTCTAGTGTAGGTGCGGCATAGGGACAAAAAGGTGTTTGGCTCAGGGTCTTTTGGGTATACCCCACGGAATATAGCAAGGAGCAGCATCCAATACATAATACAAATCAAATCACTTGATAACGGCTGCTATATTGTTGCCGGACAATGTATTTTACAGCCATTGGCATAGACCCAGTCTTCCTTCCCTTTAACCTTCAGGGCCGTGCGAGTTCTTAGCAGCAGAAGGTAGCATCCTTTCCACCCTCTCATGCAATTCAGCTGCTGTTTTGCGTAGAGGAAAATGAGTACAAATCCAACATTTAGTCCAACTAACTTGAAAAGCTACCGCTTGCATTCGTTGAACAGCAGAATTGGTGTTCCATGCCCCTGCACGGATCACGCAGGACAGGATCCAAATCAGAGTCAGCGTTCCGACGGCTCAGTTAAAGTTGTTTCACAAGCACTTCTGTCCGAGGTCAGCGTCCGCTTGATGTGCGATGCCTGGATCAACAAGGGTCGTCCTTCAACATTCACGTCCACATGGGTGGTGAGCAGGACTTAGAAAGGCCCTTCCCATCGAGGATCCAAACAGTTCTTTCTCCTGCAGGTCATTAATAGGATTGCGGCACTGGGCTGGTATTGATGTCTACCTTCAATGGTGAGATTTTCTGACCTTCTCCTACCAGTACATGCAAGCTCTTGAGAGAATTAGTGAGCGCTATACAGTACCTACTCATTCCCTCATCCATAATGTGGATGTCCATTTCCCTAGCAGACAAGTGTGGGGACACTGGGATGCGCATAGGTCATCCCATTACAACTTCAAAAGGAGAGAGGGAGGTGGTACAGTTAGGGTGAGAGCGCATAGTCATGAGCGCCATGGGTAGAGCTTCAGGCCATTTCAAACCAGTTTCTTCACATAATTTAGCTATTGGTTTTTCAGAATACCATTTTGTCTTTCCACCGCCGCAGTTGACTGGGGGTGGTATGGGTAGGAAATGTGATGGTTGCATTGTAAGCCCTTCAACAGTTGCTTTAATACTTTAGCTGTAAAATGAGGCTCATTATCACTCGATAAAATCTCTGGTATCCCAAATCTGGGTATGTATTCACGCAGCAACAATTTTACAACAACAGCATCATTTTGACGGGAGGGATATGCCTCCACCCATCGCTAGAACAAACATACTAGAAGTAAAACATAATTATATCCCATATATTTAGGCATTTGTATAAAGTCCATTTGTAGGTGTACAAATGGGCCCCATGGATGGGATTCCGTGCCAGCAGTCACTGTGGGCGTCTTGGCTGGGTTATGTCAGTGACAGAGGTATGACAGGTATTACTAATACAATGCCTAATAGCATATTCACTATACATTCAACATTCATTCTACATACACGTTAAACACCTGAGCTGGCAACCAGTCATGATTCTTGTGCCGTTAGAGATTCAATAAATGCTTATTAGTTACCCATAAAGGGACTACCCCTTCTTTAGTCTGTCTGAAATTTTCTCGGGCTTGTTCCAGTGCCCAAGATCCATAGGTGCTGCAAACATCATTCCTGCTCTCTTCGTCTGAAATATTTTTCCCTATTACAATTAATTTATTGATAGTCTCCGCATAACTTTCGAGCACACTAGCTAGACTTTGGATTAACCAATGATGTCCCTATATTGAATATCATAGTGGCATCATTTATCAGGTTGCACTTAACGCAGTTCCCTCCCAAGACTGATCACACCTAGCCATTGAATGGAAAAACTTCAGTCATCAACTGTTGCGTCAGAGCCGTATAGAGAGCTTGGGTATGGGTTGAGCACCACTGGGGCAGGACGATCCACATATATTCAAGACTGCCAGTACCAGCTCATGGTGTACATTATCAAACAAACATTCTGATTAACCAGCACCAAACCATTCGTCGGTCCTGAATGCATAGTCGGCCACGATTGGTCAGTCGGTGTGGTTTGAGGGTCTTCGGTTTTCTCTACTTTGACTGTGAAAGTAGAGATGGGAGGTGGCTGGGCAGTGGCGGACCTCCCATGGTTGATCTGAAGCAAACCATTACTACAATTTGAAAGCACTTGTTCTCCTACTGTTACATTTATCATTCCCATTTGCGTCTCGCATTCGACACTGTCCATGCTGTACCAAAGTTCCTCCTGTGGTGCAGGATGAGCAGTGGTGATCCCCAACCTTGTTGCCAGTACTGATAGGCCCACAACCAGGATTCTAGATCTGTGGAAACATTCTCTGGGATATCGCTTGGTCAATTGCCATGTATCTTTAACTGTGTGTAATGCCTCCATTTATTTCCTGTTCTCATATCTACAAGTGTGAATGTGCTACCTGGCATAATTAGCTGGTATGGTCCATTGTTGCTCTTTGGATTTACCTGTTTCCATATCCTTAAACATCTGTCAGTCTTTAACTTCCTCTCTCAACTCATGTAATTGCCTTACTTAATTCCTTTACATTGTCCTGTATTTTTCCTCTCAGTCGCCCTACACCTCCTACTATAATGCCTTCAGGTAATTGTATGGCTCTTCATGTTATCATTTCAAATGGGGTGAACCTGTCGGTCCTGTTTGGGGTAGCCCACAGTGTATTTGAATATTGGGCTGTTCCCTGTCTCTTGACTGATGTTTTTTTTTAGTTCATCCTTTCCACCAATCCTGAACTCTGGGAGTGGTAAGGAATATGGAATTTCTGTTTAATCTCCATAAACGTACAAACTTCTTTAATGACTCTCTCTGTGAAATGTGTCCCAGGATCTGAATCCATCTGGGTTGGCACTCCCACTCCTTCCAGTTTACTGTCTCCTGCTGCTGTCTCATTTCAGACCTCAATTCCTTAAACAAACTCTACAATCCACCTTCTTATCGTTTCTTTCAATGGCTCAGTATCTTCACTTCCAGTGATGGTTCTCTCTGGGAACCGCTTACCTCTGCCTGTCATCAAGGTGTTAATCCTATGGTTTTACACTCTGTAGCTTGCAGGCACATTAATATAAGTAGTAATACATCTACCTAGCCTTTTTCCAGCTTTCCCTTTATTTGTATCCATCTTGTGGTAAATTGTTGTTAAGCGTTATTTCTCCTTGCATTTCAATTCCTGAACTACAGATTCCTCATAGTTTTACCTCTAAGTTTTCCTTCCTGACCATGATCATCGTAAGGTTCTCTTGAGTTCAGTTTCTCCATTCTCTTGATTGTTTAAAATGTTTCTTTACTCTTTAGGCCATATTAACTATTCCAGTTCAACGGGGATCCCTGTCTCTCGACCTTTGCTTATCTCCCCTCTGCAGTTCCAATGCCTCAGTTGATGGCTAGATTATCAAATTCATTTTTCTTAAAACAGTTTGTTCATTAGGTCCTATTTCCCTAACCCACTCTCCTACTTGCCTCCTACCATATTACATTGCAACAGCTACCATGTTATCGTGTTCAGGTTGCCTGGAGAGACTTTAAAATAAATAAAACATTCTCATAACAGCTTTAAAAACAGAAATCAGGTATTGGCATGTTTTGCTTGCTTTTCTTCCTCTCAAATATTGTATTGTCTTAAACGTAACCCACTAAATTGTGTCTGACCCTTTTCTTTTAGAATTATCCCAGATTCATTAACTCGGTCAAAAATTGGATTTCTGCCAAACTTTTTCAAGGTCTTGAGCTAAACTTCATATTTTGGGAACAGACTTACAAACACAAAAGCTTGCAGCATTCTAATTAGTGTCAATTGTTGTCAGACCTTTTAAAATGAAAAATCCCTTTTTGAGAACTTTATCGAGACCCGAACCTCAAATTTTTAAAGATTGTAAGAACTGTAATTTACACTATCAAAATTAAAACAACCTCTTTTTCATCCGTAATAATTTGTATCCAAGTTATAATTTCCGAATGTTTATTGACACATTCTTTATCGGTGATATCATCCTAGTGACTCTAAAGTAACCTGTTAAATTACCCTGCACTTTACATCTCAAGAGTGTCCCCAATTCATATTCCAGGGCTTTTGGAAAGCACATTTCCTTTAATATTTAATTCATCTCTTCATAAGTAACCCCTATTTATTCTTTGGAATCAGGTAGACCTTGTGTTTATGTCTTTTCGTTTTCCTAGAATCCTTCTGAATTTCAAGTAATTTATTTTTTCTCAGAATTCTAGAATACTAACTCGTATGTATTAATCCCAATCAGCTAAGAAGCTGATGATGAGGGTTATTTCCTACTAGTCTACAAGGGGGTGGTACAAGCGTTGGTTCATCTCAAACAAAGGCAAGACCTGTTTCATCTTTACGCTACCTTCAAATTAAGATTTTTGCCAGAAATCCCAACTCAAACCTTATGCTCAAAACTTTGGAACGTTTAAATAAACTTTCCCTTTAATCCAATATGGGGCATTCGACTCTAAACTGCTCAACTATACACACAAAAGGCAATTCAGGGCAGAAAACACATCAAAGCTCACATACAAGTGCGTCATTGCACACAAACAAACACATAGATAAAGGAATGTATCGATGCTCCTATAATATTGAACTTTAAACGAACCTACGAGTAGCTGTGGGGTGGAATAAAGGGATCTTGAAGGCTCCACCTATAGGGACCATCAAATTGACAAAAGCTCACTTTTTCTCTGCTGCTGCTTGTCAACTGCCGATTAACTCACTAGGGGTACCCTCTCTCTCTCTTTCTTTGTCCCTTTTTCAGCAAAAATAGCTCTTGTAACTCAGATCAATTCATTATTTAAGTCATAGAAAATTCACTAGCTGACTATCTACTTCCCTTAAAACATATTATAAGCACTCAAATCTGTTCCAATTAAAAGTTCCAGCTGTGGGGAAGCTCTCTCCTTTACTTTGAGTCCATTTAACCCAATCAGAAACGTATAGGACAATTTCAGGACCGTAATGGACATACATATACGCATTTGGGGTTCCCTTCAAAGGGGAAACAGGGGGTTTCTTTGATGTCATTTTACTTAATAATATACATAAAAGAAAACACAGAAATTACTGACTTTTCACCTCCAGGTTCTTTTTTGTTTTCTTACCCATCTTCAAAGTTCCTAATTTAAGCTCTGGATTCGCTGGTTGCAGTTTGTTCTTAGTACACTGAGAAGCAGGGAGAGTGGCAGAGCCCTCTCTGCTGTTGCGACCTCCCATTTTTCTGAAAAGAAAACACAATTAACAGCACAGCGCGTTTCCTACCCTTTGCGCTCACCGGTGTTTAAGATTCCTTAACAAGACCTCCGATTCTTTGGGTAACGTAAGTCTCTTTGGTCGGTAGCGACCATTTTTCAAGCACTCCCCCTTTCCATTAGGATGCTTTACGACCCCATTTCACCTCTCCAACTTAAGAGGCCACATCTCCAACTTAAGAGGTAGCGGGGACACTATTTAACTGCACTCCCCCTTTCAGCTAGGAATGCAGTTCGTACTCTCCCCAACTTAAGAGAGTCTCTCCCTTTCTCCGCGAGTGTTCTTTTTCAGAATTCCGACGGTCCAGGTTTTCAATTACCTCTCCAACTTGAGAGGCCACAGGACTCCAGTCGGATCCCATCCTCGTCGCCAATTTGTCCTGGAATTCAGAGTGAACACTCAGACCCAGGAGGTTTGTCTCGGAAACCTTTTATTAAAATTGTGACATCGCGGAGAGCCCAGCAGCTTACAGTGGAGATAGCTGACACTCTGAAGAAGCATTAGAGTACACACATAGTTATAGTAAAAGTTGTACATATCAAAGAGCCTGAAGGTGATAAAACTGTCTAACCTTCAATAATTAATTACATTGAGAATCATTGTTTACAGCATGCACTGTACAATTGATCAGTTCTAGCTTACGAGTAACCAGTATCTTAGAAGGAGCCCATCTGCTGATAAGAAGTGAGACAGAGAATAGATAACCCTGCTTGAGCTTATCTATAGTGCTAGGGGGTGAAGATGCTAAAGCACAAACGAATATTGCTTGATCCTGTCGCTTTGTGTTGGGGCAGACATCCCAACATTGCATCAAAGATTGCAGGAAGCTTGTTTATGATACTCCTTTCCTCCTTTCCTGCTCAATTAGCCTGCAGCTGCAGGGTGCCTGCGAGAACAAAATAGGGAACTGTGCTGTAGTATTCCACTATGATTTTAACCGTTTGACCCTTAGTTGTCCTGTAGATGTATATGATTCTTCCACAGTTTCACAGAGTATTTCCTGAGGACAGTTACCGAGATGAGTTCCTGACAGGGAATCCTTAGACAAGACCTTGGGGATGATTTCCGAGAAGGTTCCTGAGACGAGATCCTGAGGGGGGTTCCTGGGAGTGGTTCCTGAGAGTATTTCCTGAATGGAGTTCCTGTGAGGAGCTCCTGAGTGGAGGTTCTGCGTGGGGATCTTGAAATGTGTTATTCAGAGGGGTTCCTGATAGGATTTCCTGAGAGGCGTTCCTGAGAGGAGGTACTGAGTGGTGTTCCAGAGAGTGGTTCCTTGGGGGGAGTCCATGAGAGTAGTCCCTGAGATCAGTGCCTGAGAGGAAATCCTGTGATGATAGATGGCTGCAAATTTGACTAGGAATAGTACATTTACGGTTGACAAAAATATTGGCCGGGTGGTCAACAGTGAGGTTGAGTGTCTTTGGTTACAGGAAGATATAGACAGGATGGCGTAATGGACAGAGAATTGCCAGATGGAATTTAATCCTGAAAAGTGTGAGGTGATACATTTTAGAAGGAGTAATTTGACAAGGAAGTATTCAATGAACGGCATGACATGAGGAAGTTCCCGACAGGAGTTCCAGAGACGAGTTTCTGAGAGGAAGTCCTGAGACAATTTCCTGAGAGGGAGTGATTGTGTCTGTTTCCGCTTTTGCATCCATCAGCATACAATTATGGTCAGCCTCTGTCTCGATGATTCTCTTAAACATCATCTGTAAATATGATATTCTCACCCTAAGGCCTCTGATGAAACAGAGCCATAGAATCATAGATTTGAAGAAGAGAACACGTGGCCCATCGTGTCCGTTTCGACTCTTTTCCAGACCTATCTAATCAACCCTTCTCAGCTCCCCTACATTAGCTGTGCAAATCTACACTGTCTGTGCTCATCCAATTCTATTTTCACTGTTAAAAGTTTAGTTGCATTTGCCAGCCTTTCGGGAAGCACATTCCAGGTTTCTTTGTACTAAGAGCTCTTCAACCTCTCTCTTCTTTTTTTGCCAATCACTTCAAAACTCCCTGTGCTGGTTGCTGACTGATTTTCCAGTATCACCAGTTTCTCGTTATTTACTCTATCAAAAACATTTGTGATTTAAATGTCTGCATTAAACTTCCCCTTTGCCTCGTCTGCTCGAAGGAAAACAATCCCAGCTTCTCCAGTATCACCACGGAACTCAAACCGCTCATCCCTGTTCCAATTCCAGTAAAATTCCTCTGCACCCTCTCCAAGGCCCTCACATCCTTCCTTAAAAAGGCTGCACAGAATTAGACACAAATACCTCAGTTGAGGCTTCAGCAAGATTTTCACATATGTTGTCTCATTTTCTTAGTTTTGTAATCCTGATTCTGTTTATCAGTAAAATATATTACTATTTTAATACTCTATAAGGCTTGCCCTGCCACCTTCAAGGACTTGCTTGTGTCCACCCGATCACTTTACTAAACAACGCCTACATTTGTCCAGTTTTCTGCTTCATACTCTTCTCTGTTCACTATTCCGTCCCTCAGAAACCCTCTTACATCCCAGCCGGACCACCTAACTGTTGCAACTTCGTGTGGTGCAAGAACAATTGGACTGAACGGGTTAAATGAGCCTGTTTGTTCAGTGGCTGTAATTAATCTCAGTCTCCATGGATCCTAAATAACTCACTGGGGGGCTTCCCACTGTGGTTAATAAGGGAGTCGCTACATTGTGTTACCTCGTGTTGTCAGCGGGGGCATCAGCTCCGTGAGGACGAAAGAGCAGCAGGTTACAAGACAAAGGAGAGAGGTTATCAGAATCTGTGAACAATAAATTGGAATGTTCCAACAATGGATCTGAATCTGAGAACAATAGGTCAGAATGTTACAACAATGAGTTCATTGGATGCCCTTTATGAACTTTCTACATATTATGATTGGCTGTCAGCGGAAAGCCGGATCTATCTGGCACTCCGGGTGATTCAGGCGGGTTACTATCCCATCCTTGCTGTTATTGGCATCCCTGGTAAGTCTCGCTGTATATGACTATTAATTCTATCAACCATGTTGAAATAAATTATGTCTTCTACATCAAAATTACAAGTGTTCTGGAGATTGCAAAGTTTTTCTACCTGTTCAAGATTCAAGGGGGGCATGATTATGATTAACATCCGAGTTCGGCAATTTCAGTAATATATTTATGGCCATTTAATCTCTATTGTCTTCCAACATATCGGAGACATTTCAGTGTATAGTTGCATGTACAATAGTTTCAATACAGCACTGGATGCAGCATTATGGTGGAAAATTTCAGCGCCATCAGGCAAACTGATACTTGTTATTTACAAGAATTCTGATTGTTTATTGGGAATGGTTTCATTTCCAGAGCGCCAAGTGTTTGTGCCATACCCATTCCTCCTGCTTATGCAGCCACTGACCGGTGTATGTGGTTCAGTGACTTTCATATTTGCGGCCATGTGTTTCCAGAAACTGAGAAGTAAATATTGCACCGTGAAATTGGCTCTGAGAGGAATGACTGTGCTGAGCTTTTTAAAGAATATTTTCTGGTATTTCATGTTACCAGATTCTTATATGCGGAGGAATCACCCATTATATTGTTTCGTAATATTTGAATTTCAGACATAGAGTAATAGAGTCAAATTGGTCTGCAGCACTGAAATGTCGGGCCATCGAGTTGCACCAGTGAAATAAGCACCTAACTATTCTAATCCCAATTTGCAGCAATAGGTCCATAGCCTGGTATGCCAGGGCATCACAAGTGCACATCCAAATACTTCCTAAATGTTATGAAGGTTTCTGCATCCAACTCCCTTTCAGGCAGTGAGTTCCAGATGCCCACCACCCTCTGGGTGAAATAATTCTTCTTCACATTCCCTGAGAACCTGCTGTCCCTTACAGTAAATCCTTGCCATATGGTTATTGGTCCCTCCCCCAACGGGAAATGTTGCACCCTGTCTACCCTATCTCTGTCCCTCCTAGTTTTATACACGTCAATAATGTCCCCTCTTAATTTCCTCTGCTCCAGACAAACTAACCCCAGCATACGCACTCTCTCCTCATATCTAAAAATGTTCAGCCCAGGCAACATGCTGGTAAATCTCCTCTGCACTCTGTCTCATGCCAACACATCCTTCCTATAATGCGGATTGCAGACTCCACGCAATACACTAGATGTGCCCAAACAGCGTTTTATACAGTTCAGCATAACCTCCCTGCTCTTATATTCAATGCCTCATCTAATAAAGGCAGGTATCCCATATGCTAAGTTAATCAACTTATCTAGGTCCCCCACTACATTAAGAGACCGGTGGACATGCACACCATGATCCCTCTGATCCACGGTACTTCTCAGCATCCTAAAATTCATCATATTATCGTGTCTCATTTTTCCTGCCCAAGTGCATCACCTCACCCTTATCT
This sequence comes from Isurus oxyrinchus, assembly GCA_026770705.1. Taxonomy (NCBI): domain Eukaryota; kingdom Metazoa; phylum Chordata; class Chondrichthyes; order Lamniformes; family Lamnidae; genus Isurus; species Isurus oxyrinchus. Next base: position 1,139,065 of record JANJGN010000056.1, on the reverse strand, counting down.
GAATTAAATTATACTTGCCAATGATCAGCCATCTGATCAGCCTGTCTATATATTCGTGTAATCTCAGGCTAACCTTATATTTTCCACCCATCCAGTTTTCGTGCCACCCGTGAACATACGGAACAAACCGGCCCCCACCCCCTCGCCCCCCACGGCCACTCCCCACCCCCACCCCCCTCCCCCCCCCACCCCCCGCAAACGAAACCCTAAATTCAAATCTAAATCTTTTATATATAACGCAAACAGCACGGGACACAACAATGACCTAGGTGGAACCCCACTGGACACATGCATCCAGTCACAAAAACCCTCCACGATCACCATCTGCTTCCTGCCACTCAGCCAATTCCTAACCCAATTCGCCAAATGGCCTTGGATCCCACGGGCTCTTACCTTCATTATCAGTCTCATGAACTTATCAAAAGTCTTGCTGAAGTCTAAGTAGACTCCTTCAATTGCGTTTGCATAATTTGCACACCTAGTCAACTCTTCGTTAAAATCCAATCAAATTGGTCAGGCATTAGATGCCCTTCACCAATCCAAGCTGACTGCCTGCCTCTACAAGTGTAGATGAACTATCGCCCTCATAATTACTTCAAATAATTTCCCCACTGACGTTAGTCTGTCTGGCCTCTAGTTCCATCGTAAATCCCTTCCTCCCATCTTGAATAGCCGTGCCACATTGCTCCTCTGGCAACTCTTCTGTGGTCAGAGAGGTCAGGAAAATTATTGCCAGCGCCGCTGTTAGCTTCTCGCTTGCCTCACTCAACAGCCTGGGATCAATTTCATCTGGTCGTGGAGATTCATATTATTTTAAGCTGGCCAGACCCCATAGAACTTCTTCCCTTCCTGTGTTAATTTATTTAATTATCTCACAGCTCTTCTGCATGATTTCTATCGTCCCTCACACTTGTGAACACCAATGCAAGTCATCCATTTTGAACTTGACCTACGTCTTCCAGCTCCACACACAAATTTCGACCATGGTCCTGAATGGGCTCTATTCTTTCCCTAGTTATTCTCTTTGACTTTTAAAATAACGTTGTATTTGTCTTGATTTTCCTGCCAATGATTTTTCATACCCCTTATTGCTTTCCTAATGTCATTATTAAGTTATCCCCAATACACCCTATTGTCCTATAGGGCTTCCACTGTTTTGAGCTCTCGGTCACTGTCATAAGTGTGTCCTTTACGCGTTATCCAATTCTGTATCTCCCTCGAGACACTGGTTTCACTCGATTTATTGGCCCTGCCCTTTATCTTTACAAGAATATGCTGGCCCTGCACTCTCCCTATTTCCATCTTCAATGAGTCACACTGCTCTGAAGCAGCTTAACTTTAAATAAGCTGCTCCCAGCCCACCCTTGTAAAATCGTCTCTGATCTTTTTAAAATCGGTCTTCCTTCAAATTAGAACTCACATTTCTTGCACACCCTTGTCGTTTTCCTTAACAACGTTAATCTAACCGAGTTATGATCAGTATGTGCAAAACGCACCTCCACTGATACCTCTGCCGTATGCCCGGCTTCATTCCTCGAAATGAAATCCAGGACCGCCCTCTGCTTTGTAGGACCTTCGACGTCCTGGCTTAGAAAGCTCTCCTGGGTGCAGTGAAAGAATGCATCTGCCTCTGAACCTACCACGCTATGACTGACCCAGTTAATGATAGGGAAATTGAAATCTCCCACCGTTACTACCCTATTTTGTTTATGCTGCTCTGAAATTTGCCGACATATCTTCTCTTCCATTTCTCTCTGAATATTTGACGGCCTGTGTTACACTCCTAGTTATGTAATTGCTTCTTGTTTTGATTTTTCAGTTCTATCCATGTGGCTTAATTTGAGGTTGCTTCTAGGATGTTATCCCTCCTTTCTGCTGTCACTGATTCCTTGAGCAATATTATGAAAACCCCGCCTCCTTCACCTCCTTCCTTGTCTCGCATGAAGACCCTATACCCTGGGATATTGAGCAGTAAATGATGCCCCTCCCTCAGCCATGTACCTGCGGCAGCAAGGACATCACATTCCCATGTGTTAGTTTATACCCTCAACTATGCCTTCTTTGCAAGACTCCTGGCATTAAAATAAATACCATCGAACCTTGCCAGACTCGCTTCTGCCTTAACTGGCCTATATTTTCGATACCTTCAAGACTGACTAGCTCTCTCTTCTAATTTTGACTGTGCAACTCCCCCTGCTGAACCACCTCTCAGGATACCATCCCCCTGCCAAGTTAGTTTAAACCCTCACCAACATCACCAGCAAACCTCCCCAAAATAAGGTTAGGTCCGTTTGCAGTTCAGGTGCTACCTGTCTGCCTTTTACGGGTCCCATTTCCCCCAGGAACCGTCCCAATATGCGAGAAATCGAAAGCCCTCTCTCCTGCACGATCTATCCAGAAACGCATTCATCTGGACTAACCTCCTACTTCGATTCTCACCAGTGTGTGGCACTGGAAGATGTCCAGTGATGACTACATTTGTTGGTCTGTTTTTTTAAATCTGCTTCCTTGCTCGCTAAATGCTGTTTGTAGGACCTCATTCCTCTTTCTAGCTATGTCGTTGGTACAAACATGTACCACGATCTCTGTCTGTTTGCCCTCCCTCTTTAGAATGCCCTTTAGCTGTACACTGACATCCTTGATCCTGGCAACAGGGAGGCAACATACCATCCTGGAATCACCTCAATAGCCTAAGAAACGGCTGTCTGTTCACATTATTATGGACCCTCCTGCACCTATTTTCCTTCCCCACTTTTTCCTTCCCCGTTGTGCAGCTGAGCCACTCAGTGCCATGAGCCTGGCTGCACTCCGCATTCGAACCGTCACTCTCACCGTTTTCCAACACAGAAATACGGTTCACAAGTGACATGTACCCTCGGGCTTTCGTCACTACCTCTCTGACACATCTCTTCTGTCTGATGGTTACCAATCCAGCTCTGTTTGCAGTTCCATTTGCTGTGGGGTCACCATGCCTAAAAACGTTCTACCCACGAAACTCTTAGCCTTGCTGATGCGCTTCAGTCCCTCCTTCTGCCACTCCCGCTCCGAATCGGAGCTCATGTAGCTTCAGTTTCTTGGCACTTACTGCACATGTGGTCGTTCAGAGAGTAAGGAGCGTCTAAGACTTCCCACATGTTGAAGGCTGTATAAAACATGGGACTGAACTACCTTGCCATGCTTCTAGTTGGAGAGAAAAACCCTTTCTTTACTTTAAGTTCAATAGATTAGAAAAACAACGTTAAATTATGTAAGTATTTTAAATAAAATAATAGAGCTCTTACCTTTCCCGAGCTTAAACTGGAGAAAATACTTCCCCGTAACTCAACAATCAGCTCTCACATTTGTGCTGACGTCACTTTTTCAAGCATCCCCGCACTCGCACTGGTCCTTTGCTCTCTCACTCTTTTTGATGTCAATATTCTTATTGTAAAAAATATCCGCAGTATACTCTTTCCAGACTGCTTCACCGTGATGCTGACTGCAGGACATCCTTCCCAGACTACTTCACCGCGATGCTGAGTGCAGGTCACTCTTTCCAAAATCATCTCCCGACTGGACAGCTATCGAGTTCCTCCATCGCATTCTTGCTTTATTCATTCATAGAACTTGCCCTTCACTGGCTAGGCTGGCATTTATTGCGTATCCCGAATTGCCCCTGTTCGAAGTGTAGTGAAGAGTCAACCGCATTTCTGTGGTTCTGGAGGCACATGTAGCCCAGCAGATTTCCTTCTCTAAAGGGCATTAGTGAACCAGGTGGGATTTTGCAAGAGTCGAAAATGGCTTCATGGTCATCATTGTGCTTTTTGTTCCAGGTTTTTATTGAATTCAAATTCCATCATCTGCCAAGGCAGGATTCGAACGCCAGTTCCCAGAGCATGATGCCGGTTTTCTGGGTTACTAGACCAGTGATAATCACTCTACACGATCGCCCCACTTAATGTTGCCCCCTGTGTCCCATTTGTCCTGATTGTACTGCTCAATGTTCTCACCCTCAGACACATTTTAGTGAACAGCAGAGCCCGCAGGAGACTCTAGGCTCACAGCAGTGGACAGAGTCCCAGCGACACAAATGTTGAGAGTCAAGGAAATCCATGATTTTACTGCTCGTTATCGTAGGAAATTTCATCCTGTTATGGGCAATGAAGCTTTAGAAGAGGAGCCAGATATCGTTCTTGGGGATTGTGCAAATTGATCTAGATTATATTGTGATGGAATTGGGCTTCGTGCTGCAGCTCCTGAGTTGCTGTACCCACACTGCGATTTACTCCGTGACCCAGGTTAAGTTCAACGAGCAGTAGAATAATCTACCTTTATTCCAGTTGTTAAATCCACCCGAGAATTTGAACTTTGACTGACTGAGAATGTCCATTGCGTTTCAATTTTAATTTTTTCTTTCCATTGGCAGACGGGAAGTTTGCTGGGCTGACAGCAGGCAGAGTGCGTAGTGGGAGGCGTTGCAGTCGTTATGGTGACAGAGCAAACGGACAACGTCTATTCCTTAAGCTCTAACTTGCCAGCGGTGCACAGAGGCCCATACCGGCTGAAGCACAGATGGAAGGGGAGCATCATCAGTGGGCCCGCAAATCCCTCAAAGTGATAGCAATCAGGCCTTCAACAAAAGCAGCATCAGCAAGAAGGGATGATGTCTATCGCTGGCAGGGAGAGGGATAATACAGGTGCATGAGGTAATGGGTGTTCAAGGCACACCAGGGCAGGAAGGTAATATAGCAGCTATAGTGGGGGAGCTACCTGTTTCAGGTGCACCGGGGAAATGGGTAAATATATTAGGTACAATGTGCGAGTGTAGGTGAGATTCCAGAATCTCTACTGAGGATGGGTGTTATACCAACTACACCTGCCACGGGACTGCAGCAATGCGATGTGCCTGTTTATTCAGAGGGAGGAAGGGTGATATAACAGGCTTTTACATCAGCACCGGCCCTTCGACAGTGATGCACACCATCAGTACTGATTCTCCGACAATGCATCGATCCCTCAGCACTTAAGCTCCGACTATGTGGCATATCCTCTATGCTGAATCTCTGACAGCTCAGTGCTAACTCAGTGCTGATAGTTCGATAGTGCAACAATTCCTCAGTACTGACCCTCAGAGAGTGCAGTGCTCGGTCTGTACTGCCCCTCTGACTGTGCAGCGTTCCCTATGCGCTGACCCACTGAAAATGCGGCAGTCCCTCAGAAATGAGCATCTGTCTTCCCCCCCACCCCACCCCCTGCATTTACCAACCCCACCGCATCTCCCCCACGCCGGATTTAAGGCACAACATTGAGGTGCGTCCAATAAATAGCTCCCACAGTCAAAGGTTTGGACGCGTGAAGGTAAATTCAGAATCACAGAATGACGGAATTGCGATAGTACAGGAGGAGACCATTCGGCCCATCGTGACCGCACCGGCTGTCCGAATGAGCATTATTGCTTAGTGCCATCCTCCTGCCGCTTCCCCATGACCCTCCTCATTGTTTCTATTCAAATACTCATTTAAAGCTCTTTTGAATTGAACCTGCATCCACCACAATTCCAGACAGCGCTCTGCAGACCAGAACAAGCAGCAATATAAAAGAGTCTTCCTTTCCCCTCAGGCCTAATTTAACAGGCTGGTTTAGAAAGGTAAGCGTCATAAAGCAGCAGGTGCTAAGCAATGGATGACTTCTCTTTGGCTTTTTATTTGTGGAAATGTTGGTTACCATCATTTCACTCAGGGCTGAAGGTTGAGAATTGCTTAAATGATTAGAGCTAAATTAGTTCAAGCATAATCGATGAAGACTTAAAGTCTGTAAGATTTATGTATTCCTTCATATTAGTGAAACATTTTCCATTTAAGGATACATAAACTAAAGGTCTATTTGAGAAGACATCTGAAGATGCCCCTCGGAGATATATGCAGTTTTGTGAGATTCTCAGGTTTTAATTGATCTGCCTGTTTTAGGAGATTGTTTAGCTGCAACTGGGACAGGTGCCGTCTGTGCATTTCACTGTGAGGAAATTACCAGTTGATGACACTTACTTAGTCTTGTGCAGCGAACAGCGAAAACTCTAAACCCAAGTTTCATCACGTGGAATGCAAGTGGGTTAATCTCAGCATGCATTTCGTGAGGAAAATCAATCTGGAACATTGTCTAGTTTGAAACTGAAAAGAAAACTACAGTGGTCCACACAGAGCCTCGTGACAAAATAGAGCCAATCGTGGATTAACATGGAAATATACAAGAGAAAAGAGAAGAAGGGAATGAGTTGTCTAAATGCATGTTAATTGAAAGTCTTAAGACTGCGGATGGCTGGAACTGAGGAGTTATAAGGCAAGTGGCAGAGCACTGGCATTCTGGGTGATCCCTAAAGATGTAAATAGCTTCATAAGATTATATGTTCTAAGATAATTCTCTGGGACAAGGAGCAAATTTGTGCCTGTAGCATGTCTGATTATAAAGTGTAGCATTCAGGCAATTGTGCTTATGTTGCTGAACCATCTGTTACTGTTTCCCAAAAAATACGTTAATTGGCACGTGATCATAATTTGTCCGTATTGTTAACAAAAAATGTACTTTCATCATCAACACTACCTGATACTTCAACAAAAAAATCACAATCGAGTTTGTCAGAAAAACGCATGGATTCAAATCAACTAACTGATTTTGCCCCGGATTATTGAGTCCTCCATATTTCATAAAGTTTCACTAACAATTCTTTGATTGATCGACAGAGACAAGGTTTATCCATCTTCCCTTCGATAAATAGGGAACAACATTGACAACATTTTGGGAATAGTCCGATATCCAAGGAGGATTGAAGGATAATGTTTAGTGTGGCCACGATTTCCACATGTCCTTCCCTCGTAAACCCTCAGGCAGCCCCACAGAAGCTGCGAAAAAGCTGTTTAATTAGGGTGCATTATAAAGAGGAAAAGTTGAACGTTTATTTTGTCACATAATAATATCAGTCTCCGTGGACCTTAATTGTGCCAATAGAGGTTACCCTTCTTCAACTGAAATGCGAATGATTCCAATAAACCATCTCATGCTATAAGACGCTTAATCAATACGGCACTGTCAGGGAGCAGCTGCTCCAAAGTGTAGGAGATATATTGGGATCGAAGGGCAATAATTTGGACGAGTAAAATGATCTGCCCGAATCCGTGAGCAGCAGCTTGGAATTTTCCCACAAAAGCTCAAGATCTGAGTACAATAGATTAAAATGAAACAACAATGGGTTAGAATCTGAGAACAATAGATTGGAATGTAACAACAATGGATCAGAATCTGAGAGCAATACGTTTGAATGTTACAACAATGGATCAGAATGTGAGAACAATAGATTGGTATTTTACAACAATGGATCAGAATCTGAACACAGTAGGTTGGTATCATACAAGGGGCAGGGTGTTACACTGGGACGATCACTATGTCTAGACATTTTATGATGAACTCGCATTCAAGTATCGGGTCCCAATGGTTCTTCAGGTTACTCAGTGATTTTACTATCGAATCCATGCTATTGTTGGTGTGTCTCGTAATACTTTCTCTCTCCTGTTTTTAAGTACTTTGATAGTGCTCAATTGCAATACTGTGCTTGTAATTCACATTCGTATTTTCGGTTTAGTTAATATCCCTGGAAATCTCCCTATCTAGCTATTATATCTGGAGGCCACATTTCACGGATTAGCTGCTCCTTTTTCTTATCTTTCAGTTGGGCCATGTGAGGATCGAAAACAGTGTCATCTGTCTGAATCAGAAAACCTGCCCTGCATCCACACACGCTTTACCCACCACGCACCCCACAAACTCTCCAACTCGCGACCCGGCCCAATGCCTCAGATTCCACCAGAGCGTTTGCTGATGGCCTGAGCTGAGTCCCTACCCAATATACTCCCTTTCCGAAATACTGCCCACGGCCACTGTCCTAATATCACATATCTGCAAACATGCCTCGAACCATCTGCTCCATAAACCCACAAACTGGATATTTCAAAAAAAAAAATCAGACCCATCCGCTCATCTATAACAATGTCATCCGAGCCAGCATCGGCTCCTCTCACTCACCCACCACCACCCCCACTACTCCCCCACTGCCACCGCCCCAGAGCACCATTGGCTCAAACTTCACCCCCTGTTTACAAGGCTTTATATACCTCAACAGATACCATGTGCTGCTGTCTGTAACCTAACTGCAATCAAATCCCGCTTAACCACCGTTCCCTGTGCTCAAAGAGTTACATTGGCTGGCAGCCCGAAAGCGAACATTTTCATTCTTATATTGTTGTTCCTCACATTTTAGAGAGTTTTTCGACTTCGAATGTTTCATAAATTTATATTTAAAATGCAATATTAAATCTGACAGCACCGCATTAGCGACCAGTGTATGCCAAATGAGACCTCCGCTCATTCTGCCAATCAGATTTTATGTAAGCTATCCGATTATCCCCCATTCAGCAAAAGGACAAAGAATTGCATCTTTATTAAATTTCTCTCAACTCTGTCAAAATGTTGAACACCTTAATATAGCTATTTCAGCTCACAATTCTGACCTTCATGCAGGAGCAGTGTGATCCGTCTGTACATGCGCGTGAATCAGTGAGGGTGGGAGGATGGGTTGAGACAGTGTTTATAAATCTTCCCACAACCTGAGCTTTATGCGCAGGGGCATAGAGTACGACAGGAAGATGTAGATGTTAAACCTGAAGAAAACACCGCTTCCTCCTCAGCGGAAGCATTGTGCCCAGCTCTGGAAATCTCATTTTAACAAGAATGTTCAGGCACTAAAGATGGTGCAGAAAAGCTAGACAACAATTAGATCTGAGATAATTAATTCCAGTTGTGTAGAGGAATTGTAAAATTTCTGGCTGTTCTTCCTGGAAAACACAAGATGATGGGCGACTTGAAGAGATAGTTAAAATTATAGACTGTCTGAAAAAGTAGGGATGGAGCAACCGTTCCATTGTTGGAAGGATTGAGAATCAGAGGGCACTGATTTAAGGTAATTGGAAAAAGAAGTGATGTCGCCTTGGGGAAATCATTTATTACAAAACTGAATCTGGAATGTGCTGCCTGAGAGTGTACTGGAGCCAGGCCCAACTGAGGCAAAAGGGCAGCGAAATAACACCTGAATAGGGGATAAGTCTAGAATAAGAGGGAGATGGCTGTGGAAGTGGCACCAGCGAATTGCTCCGACAGTGGATCAGCATGCATAAGATGTACTGAATATCAACCTTCCATGCTGCACCCATTCTGTGACTGTACTCTTCATGATAATATCTAAGCTTCTCCAATCTATCCATGTTATTGTAATCTTTCACCTGCACTGCCATTCTTGCCTGTCTCCTCTCTACCCTCTACAAATTAACAACATTCTTTCTAAAACATGCTGCACATTATTCGGCACAATATAATACGTTTGGCCAATCTCCTGTTTTGAATGGCTGTAGAATAGCTTTCGGGAGTTTGCATCCAATAATCAAGATGAAGGTCCCAGCTGTTGTATTAACTTATTTTCTTAACAACTCCTGACCTGTTCAAATATTGGGAACAGGTACCCAAAGTTGCTGTGCTCCTCCGCCTCGACTGCAATTGAGTTCTACAATATTAGTATTGTACTTTGAACATTTAATCTCTGCAGCCGTACAACATTTTAAATCTCCACCATTTGCTTTTTCAGGAAAAATTAATTAAATATATTATTGGTTAGCGTGGCACAATCGAAGATGACAATAAGCTATCAACTAAACTTTTTTGCTAACCTAATGTATTATTTTCCTGTTTATTTTCCTTTCTGACAGTTATATCGGTGACAATTCTCATCATTTCCCGGGAAAAGTGTGGTCTCTCCAAAAGTGTGACTCACTACCTGTTGGCTATGTCATCGGCGGATCTAATGGTAATTATACTCGACCGGGTATTGAGGCATATTCCAATTGTTATTAAGGAGCAGTTTCATTTCCTGTGGTTCCTTCGTATCTGTAATATCCTTGCCGTGCTGCTTTATGCAGCCACTGATTGCTCAGTCTGGTTCACTGTCACTTTCACTTTTGACCGATGTGTAGCCGTATCTTGCCGAATTCTGAAATGTAGATATTGTACTGAAAAGACAGCAGCTGTGGTTCTTGGAACAGTGTCTGTGCTGAGCTTATTAAAGAACCTTTTCTGGTATTTCATGTTAACAGGAATGTATCAAATGAGCAACCTGCCCTGGTTTTGCATTGCAACACTAGATGTTTACTTTTCTACGGTTTGGGTAACAATCGAGTTTGTCCATTACATTCTTACTCCCTGTGTCCCATTTGTCCTGATTCTGCTGCTCAATGTTTTTACCATCAGACATATATTAGTGAGCAGCAGAGCCCGCAGGAGACTCTGCGCTCAGAGCAGTGGAGATGGGCTCAGAGATATGGAGATGGAGAGCCGAAGGAAATCCATGATTTTACTCTTTGCTATATTGGCAAATTTCCTTCTGTTGTGGGTAATGAAGACGGTGTACTCTGTATGGATCCGGATGCAAGGTTTGGGTTATGATTCGATGTTACTGCATTCTTATGTGCAGGAACTGGGCTTCATGTTTCAGCTCCTGAGCTGCTCCACAAATTCTTGTATTTATGCCCTGACCCTGACTAAATTTAGGGAGCAGTTGAAGGATGTGCTGAAATGTCCCTTTGCTCCAATTGTGGATTTCCTTCAAAAAGGATAGAAGAAATGAATCAGGGAAAGTCGAGCATTTTCTCATTTTAATTCACATTCCCAGTGGGTGGGGGTGCTGTGCTGTTCGACAGAGTGACTGAAGGAGTTGGATATATCCGCCATTGGCATGGGTTGTGGGGAAGGGTCCTGATCACCATGGTGACAGTATTTAGGTGAGACTCCTATCAGAAAAGTTCACAGGAAGCAGGTGGGCGGGGAGGTGGGGACGTCTCTGTTTCCCATGACAACGGGAAAATATGGCAGGCAGTTCATGTGCCGTCAGAATGGAGACGGGGTGGGACTGTTCTTCATAACAACGGCATAATAGAAAGGGCGGGAACTGTGGAGGAATTGTAAACAGGGTGTTGGACCTGGTCGTCTTGTTGATGGCTTAATTGGCGGGCCGGGTCCTCCGAGTGAACATTGGAAATGGGGACAGGATCTAGTCCCATGATGACGTCATATCAAAGATGGATGGCCCTGAGATCTTACAATGAACGGGGGAGTGTAATTGGCCCATTGATGACGGCACAATGGAAAGGGCCTTGTCCTGCTTCTTTTGTCAAGGATCACTGGATGGGGTTTGAGGAAAGGTCCCCGCCGGCTCCACCCATCACTCTCACCCATTTGTATAGGGAGAAAAGGTGAGAGTGCAAATGTTCACCGCCAAGCCACCGCCCCCCGCCTCCCACATGCGCTGTGCTGAACATCCAATGGAACAGCAACAATATGAAGAAAAATGGTGTTTGAAACTTCGTGTTAAATATTTGCCCTTCTCCACCTTCCATTGGGCTCTATAATTGTACCCTTTAGTACGTTAATAATGTTGAGGAGAATCAATAAAGACTCATGTGGTTAAATTAAATCTAAATGTTTGCCAGAAAAAGCACAATGTCTCTGAAACCCCTCCGTTATTTACACCGAGAGACACTCAACAACATCAGACAGCAGCGAGTTAGAGACTACATTATCAGAAATGATGAACATTAGCATCGTCAGGAATTGAGAGCCTCTCGACATACACACACAGACACACACACAGGCACAGGCAAAAACACAAAGACACATACACAAGCATAGGCACAAAGACGCAGACACACACATACACAGACACACACAAATGTAGACAGACACACACACAGGCACACATGCGCATAGATACTCAGAGGCACACACATACACACACATGCACGCAAATGGAAATGCATGCACATAGGCATACATACACAGCCACACACTCACACACAGACGTGCAGACACACACAAACACAGACGCTCAGACGGACATGCAAACACACGCACACACATACAGAAGCACACACAGACATGGACACAAACACATACACAGACACATTGGATGGAAATAGGATGCAAGTTGAAATTAAGTGACTTTAATCTTGACAAGATTCACAGAGTGACTGGGAAATGGAAAGGAGCCAGTGATAGAGATCACTTCCATCTACGGCTCACACTTCATCTGAACTCTTTTTTTCATTTCAACCTGTCTTTATCTCTCTCTCAACGCCTCTCCCTCTGACCTGACTATTCCCGTGTGCTTCAGAACCATGAATTCGGGACGCAATCAGAGTCCCGAACCCCGATGTTGGGATTATGAGATGAGGGAACCATCTCTCCAGGAGGCCGTCTCAAAACTGCCCGTTTCGAAGCTCACTGTGAGATGCAGAATAGTGGGAACAACCCTTATACCCATATTACTATGAGAGCCGTTAGTCCTGGTGCTTGGGCAGCCCCACCTGGAATGTTGCACAGCCCTGGTAGTCGGTGGACGTGAAGGTGCAACAACATGGATGTTCCCTCATTGTTCTTTACATCAATCACCAAATGACCATTTCTATACTGATGAAGAGGGAACCCGCCGATCTCTTTGTCTGCACACTCTCACAAGAATAGCCCCCTCCTTTGAGCATTAATGGGGCCAGGAACATTCAGACCCCACACTCAATCCGTGTTTGTGATTCTCTCAAACCATATTTTTTTTGCACTCCTTAAATCTTACCCTCTCTCCCCATTGTCGCTCCCTATCACACCATATTTCTTTCCCTCTCATTTTTTCACTCTGACTCCCTGTTTGTCACTCACCCTCAAACCATCCCTCTTTCTCACACATTGCTTCACTCTCATTCCGACCCCCTGATTCTCACTGGCTCTCACACTATCTCTGTTCCTCTCACATTCCTTCACTCTCACTGCATGTTTCTCAGTCTCTCACACACCTTCTCTCTTTCCCTCATATTGCTTCAGTCACACTCCCTGTTGTCACTCTCTCCCAAACCATTTTTTAATCCCATTCCTTCACCCTCACTCATAATCCCTGCCTGCTTCTCCCTCTCTCACACCATCACTCTCTTTATATCTGTCCTTTACCATCTTTACTTCCAGGTACTTGTCAGCATCTTTCCCATTAACTGCTGGTCTTTTCTACAATATGTTTGTCCCTGACTAACTACTTCTTTCTCACTCTCTCACTTTCTGCGTCCCTGTGTCTGTCCGAGATTATGGTTCCCTGACAGCTGTTGCGATATTGTCCCTCTCTCTCTATCAGCAAGTGCCCTCCAATACACTCTCTCTGACTCTGTATTAGTTTCATGATTTGTTTTACTTTAAGGATATGTATTAGTTTCTCGACATGTATTAGTTTCAGGGTCGGCATTATTCTCAGGGTCTCTGTTAGTTTCAGGATCTGTATTAGTTTCAGGATCTGTATTAGTTTCAAGGTGTGCGTTAGTGTCAGGTAGGTTTTACATTCATGGTCTGTATTCATTTCAGGGTCTGTATTCATTTCAGGATATGTATTTGTTTAAGGATCTGTATTAGTTTCAGGACCTGTGTTAATTTCTGGGTCTGTATTAGGTTCCGGGTCTTTAATAGTTTCCGAGTCTTTGTGACTTTCAGTGACTGTATCAGGTTCAGGGTGTGATTTACTGTTTTGATCTTTAATAGTTTAAGGGCCTGTATAATGTCAGGATCTGTTTTAGTTTGCAGTGTCTGTATTAGTTTCAGGGTGTGTGTTAGTTTCAGGATCAGTATTAGGTTCAGGGTCTGAATTAGTTACAGGGTGTGCTTTACTGTCAGGAACTATGTTACTTTAAGGGTCTGTATTAGTTTCAGGGACCTTAATAATTTCAGGTCTGTTTTAGATTGTTAGTTGTATTAGTTTCAGGGTCTACATTAATTTCAGGGTTTGTATTTTTTTTCAGAATCTGTATTTCTTTCAGAATTTGTATTAGTTTTGGTGTCTGTATTAATTGCGGTCTGTTTTAGATTCAGGGTCTGTATTAAATTCAGGTTCTATATTAGTTTCAGAGTTTGTATTATTTTCAGGGTCTATATTAATTTCAGGTCTGTTTTAGTTTCAGGGTCTGTATTAAATTCAGGTTCTGTATTTGATTCAGAGTTTGTATTAGTTTCAGGGTCTATGTTAATTTCAGGGCCTGTGCTAGTTTCAGGATCTGTATTGGTTTCAGGGTATGTATTAGTTTCAGAATCAGTATTTGTTTCAGGGTCAGTATTAGTTTCAGGACCTGCGTTTATTTCAGAATCTGCTTTTAGTTTCAGTGTCTGTATTAGTTTTAAGTTAAGTATTAGTTTCAGGATCTTTATTATTTTTCACGGTCTGCATTCGTTTCAAGATACGCATTCGTTTCAGAACCTGTAATTGTTTCTGCTTCTCTATGAGTGTCAGGGCCTGTATAATTAACCGGATCTGTATTAGTTTTGGATGTTGTATTATTTTAAGGTTTCCATTTGCTTCAGGTCTCCATTAGTTTCAAGATCTCTATTATCTTCAGGATCTGGACCGTTTCAGAATTTGAATCAGTTTCTGGAATTATATTACTTTCAGGTTTTGTTTCATTTTTAGGTTCTGTGTTAGTTTCAGGGGCTGTATTAGTTTCAGGATTTGTATTTGCTTAAAGGTCTGTTTCAGGATATGAAGTAGCTTCGGGGTCCGTGTTCATATCAGGCTCTCTATTAGTTCCAGGGACTGCCTTAGCTTCAGGGTCTGCATTCGTTTCACGATCTGTATTAAAATCTGGGCCTGTACATTTTCAGGACTTGTATTAGTTTCAGGGCCTGTATCAGTTTCAGGATATGGATTAGTTTAAGGGTCTGTATTAGTTTCAGGGTCTATATTAGTCTGTGGGTCTGTATTCATTTCAGATCTGCTTTAGTTGAAGGTTCTGTTTAATTTCTGAGCCCCTATTAATTTCGGACACCATATTAATTTCAGGGTCCATATTAGTTTCAGGAGTCGACATTATTGTTATGATCTGCATTAGTTTTGGCCTCTGATGAACAACATCAATGGGAGAGCTGCAACAAGCAATCAAATGGAAGAGAAACAGCGGAGCTTTTGGCTGCCATCATCTTCCACCTGAGGCCTTCAAAGCTGTGTCCGATTGTTCACGTCAAGGGCCCATGGGCTCATCCTACCTATTTGACAGGAAAGGAACTTAGCTCTGACTCCAGGGATGTGACTAATGTAACTATGTTCAGGAAGGGAGATACATTCTGCTGTGGAGGCTATCGAGGTCTTTCCCTACTGCCCAATGTTCCAAGGCCTGTAGGACTTGAAGGGGCAGCTGTCGCTGCAGGGCCTGTATTCGTTTTAGGGTCCAGGTTATCTTCGGGTGGATTTTTGTTTCAGAGCCTGGAAGCTTTTCAGGACGTGTATTGTCTTTGGTTTCACACAGTACAAGACTCGGCCATTTGGCACACATTGCCAAACCGAGTTCTTGGAAACATCTACCCCATTGGATGCTCCTTCCTATACTTTCACATTAGCTCTGAAAATCCATGCCCAAATATCCTTCCCTACAAACCCACCCCCTCCAGGGCAACTATTTATCCAATTCCATTTTACATCTTAGTGTTGTATCAGCTTCCAGCAGCGCTCCAGGCATTGCGTTCCAGGTATCAGTGTAAACACCGGCTGTACGAGGAACCATCTTCCCTTTCCCACTCCTGATCTTTGTCAATCACCTTTACCTGTTTCTCATGGTTATTATCCAAGGTTGGTGTGGAAATGGTCCTTCCTGATTAACTCTTATCGAAATGCAATGTCTACTAAACCGCTCCTGATGAACTCGCAATTTGCCTGAACTTGTCGGAGAAAAACAATCCCTGATTCGCTAATCTGTCCACCACTGATCCCCGTGACCCTTCCAGTGAATCTTCTCCGCATCTTCCCCCATGCCCTGACCCACTTCCAAAACTACCGGGCCCACAGTTAGAGACAATACTCCAGCTGAGGCCTAAACTTTGACTTGTCAATGTGTAGCATGAATTCTTGGTTTGTGCAATCTCTGCATCTCCTTATCAAGAGAATTATCTATTATTGTTAAAACTCTAATTGCTTTTCTCTGCCACATTCAATCATTAGAATAGATTTTCACCCAATCCTAACCAACCAACGTTAAAATTGCTCAGGTTGTCGCTTTCACACTTACTTTATTTGAATTTTCACCTTCGCTCCACCTCATCCTTTCAGCGATCTCTCTGGGCCTTCGAAAAACCTACTGATTTCTCCCTCTCTACTAAATAGTATTCACATCGCTGTGTCATCCCCAGGCCTCAATACCATGTCCTTAATTTATGAGGCCATGGCTTTTATATAATAAAGTAATGCTGCTTATACGGCCCCCTGTGGAGTTCCACTGCACTCTCCCCTCCAATCTGAACAACAACCGTTTACCAATTCACCCTCCTTTATGTTTCCCAGTGAATTTCGAAACCGCTGACTGACTCGAGTGACAGAGTTGATCCCTCTTTCATTGTTTTTTTCTTTCCACATGGGATATAATATTTACAACCCTCTAGCCCTCTAGTGTCACTTCCATATCCAAGGTAGATGGAAAGATTCTTTCGAGTGTCTCTGCTATTTGCATTGTTCATTCCCTTAGCTACAGTCATTCATCTTATTGATCACATGTAAATGTTCGACATTATTGTGGATCTAAAGTGTTTGATTGAAATGACATTACTAAATCTGTTTATCACTGACTGTAATTTATCTAATTCTCCATGGATGGTAATTGTATCACTGCAGAGTTTTTTCTTCTCCAGTAATAACGGATTCCTTTCAGTGAGCCTAAGATGACAGTGGGAGCATCAGCTGTACAAACAGGGATCAAAGGCTCCAGTGAAAGAGAGGAGGAGGATAGTTCAAAATCTGTGAGCAAAGGATCCAATGTTACAACAATGGATCATAATCTGAAAACAATAGACTGGAATGATGCAAGAATGGGCTGGAGTTTCTTGCTGGCGTTTTACGTTATTTTAGAAAATTATCATTTGCTATCATTAGAAGGTCGGATCTATTTGATGCTTTTCGTTTTTGAAAAGTTTTACTTTCCCATCCTCGCGGCTGTTGGTGTCCCTGGTAAGCTTCGCTAGCAGGCTATTATTTTTGGGAACCAAGATTACCTGTGCCAATGTTAATGTTAATGGGATATTCGCATAACCGACCCTATTGTCTTCAATTAAATTCAGTCAAACTTCATTTTCTATCTATTGATTCCAGAACAACTCACTGGCCAGTATAAGAGACTGAACCAGATTCTTTCCAACCTGTTTGATTCGTTTAACCTAGGGCGAACTTCCGACCACATATCCTCACATTTAACAAACCTGCCCACTGTGACCACTGTCATCTCACGAGCCTCCACATCGACATCAGTACATCAGCTGGATAAGCTGTCAGCTCTACGGGGGTTATTGTATTCATGCTCAGTGCAAGTCACAACCCTTCATAAACCACTGCCCTTCTGAAATTCTACTGCACATCTCCATACTCAGACAAAACCCCATTCATTGATCAGCGCTTTTGTCACGAATGAGCATCACTTCTCGGTCTGGGAGCTCCTGAGTTTAAATTTTCTCATTCTTGTTTTTGAGAGACAAGCAGGCATCTACCCTGCAGTGACTTCGCTCCCTGAGGGTGTTTCCAATTTTGCTGCAAAGCTTGCTTTTCCTCTTTTTACTCGCCTTCAAATGTCTCATCAAATTGACACACTGGAGTGGATTAATTCGCTTTCCCGTCCCTTACACATGTCTGGCCACAATTTAAGGCTCTCCAGCCTCACCTATTACTGTTCCTGGCAGCATGGATCTAGTGTGACTCACAATGATGGCAAATTCCATGCTGGACATGACTCTCGCCCGGATGGACTGTCCGTGCGGCGAGAGTCTGAGGGAAGGTCCAAAGATGACGCCAATGAGCCATTACACCAGCATTAACCCGCCGCCTTTGCAATTTGTTCTGTGCAAGTCCGACGTCCTCCTCTGTTAGTCACCCTCGGCTGATCCATTGCTGACCTGTTCGGGGAACCAGCCCAGGGCTTATTTCTCAGGAACAGGTGCGCACGTGGCCTGTGACAGGTGACGACTGCTTCCTGGTATGAGAAATTTAATGGAGGTGCGGTGCGTGCTTTGCTGGGGATTGATATGAGCTGCTGCATATCCTCAGGGTGGAAAGACAATTCGGATTCGATCCATGGACAAGCTATGGGGACTGAAGTTACAGTTCATCTATTACTGTAACATGAACAACAAAGGGAGTGGAGGCAACTTCAATTCAACAAGTTGGTGGTTATAGAGCTGCAGGGGTTTCCAGGGTTTTGAGCTGGCGACAGTGAAGGAACAGCCAATATATTTCCAAGTAAGGATGGTGAGTGGCTTGGATGGTAACATCCTGGGGATGGTGTTCCCTTGTGTCTGCTGCAATTCTCCTTCTAGATGGTAGTGGTCGCGGGGTTTAAAGGTGTTGTCGCAGGAGCCTTGGTGCAGACAGTGCATCTTGTAGTTGGTACACACGGCTGCTACTCTGTGTCGGTGGTGGAGGGAGAGAATGTTTTGGATGTGGTGCAATCGAGGGGGGCTGATTAGTCCTGGATGGTGTCGAGTATCTTCAGTGTTGTGAGAGCTGCACTCATCCAGTCATGTGGCAAATATTCCAACATACTCCTGACTCTTGCCTTTTAGATGATGGACAGGAATTGTGGAGTCAGGAGATGAGTTATTCGCTGCAGGATTCCTTGCCTCTTGACCTCATTTAACCGCAGTTTTTCTATGGCTGGTCCAGTTCAGTTTCTGGACAAGGGTGGCTCCAAGGATGTTCACTGTGGGGAATTCAGCGTTGATGAATGTCGAGGAGAGATATTAACATTCTCTCCCGTTTGTTCCCGAGGGCGAGGGGATTGGGACAAGAAATCAGGGATGAGAGAACGAGGACAGGTACCCGACACAGAGTGGATGAGTAGAGGACCATGAGATGGAGTGGTGGGCTCAGGACCTAGAGGGAGATGGGATGGGGTGATGACCACGAGGGTCTGGAAAAGGGGGCAGGATCCAAAAGTGGTGTGGTCTGTGGGAGAAGTCACTGCCTGAGATTTACAGGAAAGGTTCATAAGGGAGAGGGAATGGATACGGTTCCCTGAGGGAAAGGGTGTAGGGAAAGTTCCGCGAGGGAGAGTGGGTGGGGAGGGTTCCCTGAGGGAGCGGGGACATGGAGAGTTCCCCGAGTGACTGTGGGCGGGGAGTGGTCTCTGATGGAAAGGTGACGGAGACAGTTCCCAGAGCGAGAAAGGATTGGGGCATTTCGCAGAGGGTGACGTGAGTAAGACAGATCCCCGAGGGAGAGTGCGTGGGGAGAGGGCCCCGAGGGAGTGGGAGCTGGGAGGATACACTGAGGAGGAGGGGGCTGGGAGAGAACCCAGAGCCAGAGGGTGCAGACGATGTTCCCGTTCGTCCCAGGCAGAGCAATGTGCCCGAGTGAGATGAAAGCACAAGAGTGTATAAAGAGTGACAGTCAAGGGTGCGTCAGGTGCCCCTTGGGCTCAGCGGATGTTGAGGGGGCACATGGGGAGGTCTCAACGCGAGAGGTAACATGGTTATTTCCCAAATGGAGGGGGAGAAGAGAAGGAATTCGGAGGGAAAATTAACTGGGCGAAGTGGACAAGGGTGAATCATCGAGGAGAATTCCCGGAGAAAGAGGGCGCAGGTAGAGGACTTGTTTGGAGAGGGGATGGGGGAAAGTTCGGGGTCAGAGTGGTCAGGAAGAGGTCACGGTGGGAGGGGGGGATAGGGAGAGGTCTCTGAAAAAACTTAACTTTGCAGTTCACCAAAAGAGGCAACTAATGCAGGTGCCGGAGAGAAAGGGCATGAGGACTGGTCCTGGATGTAGACAGGATACTGGACTGCACCCCGATGGAGTGGAAATGGTTACTGGACACTGAGGGTGAGGTGACGGAGAGAGGAACTGTTTGTGGAGGGAATGGAATAGGTCCTCGAGGGAGAAGGGATAATGAGAGGAAAGGAATGTGAGGGGACAGGGTGAGCTGCCCATGGCGAGTGGATGTTGAGAGGTCCGCGAGGGTGAGAGGATGGGATCTGGTCACCGGGGGAGAGGGGAGGGGGAGATCACCCCGAGGGAGACTGGACGGGTGCGGCGTCGAGGGCAAAGGTAAGGGGAGAGTTCCCTGATGCACGGTGGACAGGGAGGAGCCATCGAGGCTGAGGGGATGATGACAGGTCCACAAGGGCGAGGGGACGCGGACAGTTCCCGACGGATTTGGGCTGGACATGTCCTTGAGTGTGAGGGGATGGGGACAGTTACCCGTGAGACATGGGAGTGTTTGGGGCCACGAGGGAGAGGGGAGGTTGACTGGTCGGTGTAGGAGACTGGTGTGTCTAATGTCTGTAAGGGAGAATGGAAAGGGTCTTCTCCCCGTGGGAGAGGGGATGGAGACGGGGACAATGAGGGGGGTGGTGACTGTTCCCTGAGGGACAGGGTGTGGGGAGAGGCACTCAATGGAGAATGGGGATTAGGGGAAACCAGAGGGATAGAGAGTGGGGAGAGGTCACCGAGTGTGGAGCGGGAGGGGTCAGTTTCTCGTGTAAGGTTGTGGTGGGGACAAGTCCGCTAATAAGATGAGGCAGGGCGATGATCCGAGGTAGTGAGGTAATGGTTCTCATCCTTTGGGACAGGGGACGGGGTGTGGTGCTCATTTGATAGTGACATGTAAATGGAGTGAGGGAATTGAGAAAGGGCACAGGGAAAGGGGTCAGCGAGTTATCCTCAAGGGAGAGCACGGGGCCCCATGAGCTGCGGGGATGGTGAAATGGCACAGGGGGAATTCCCAATGGGAACTCATGTGGCAAAATGTCCCAAAGGGAGCGGGAAAATGGGTGGAACTCCGAGGGAGAAGTTACAGAGAGAGATCCAAAAGGCAGATGGTGGAGAGAGTTCCCTGTGAGTGAGGGGCCGGTGTGCTCTCCCCAAAGGTGAGGGAATGGGTAGAGATCCCTGAGGGAAAGGGAATGGGGTGTGGTCCCTGAGTGAGAGTCGACGGGCAGAGAACCCGAATGGAGAGGGAACAAAGTCAGGAGCACGAGGGAGATGGTTCAGGGGCAGGACCAGAGGGATTTGGGGCACAGGAAGTACCACGATGGAAAGGGGATGGGATAGTATCCAAAGCGAGAGTGGGCTGTTGGAGAGATCCTTGAGTGAGGGGTGATGATGATGGGTCCACGAGGGAGAGGGAATGGGGAAAGATACCTGAGGGAGAGGGTAATGGGAGAGATCCCCGAGGGCCAGTGAATGGGGAGAGATTCCCAATACACAGGGAATGGGGAGAGATCCCCAAAGGTCAGTGAATGGGGAGAGATCTTCGAGGGAAAGGGAACGGGGAGAGATTCCAGAGGGACAGAGAACAGGGAGAGAACCAGAAGTGACTGGCGTTGGGAAGAGTTCCCCGAGGGAGAGGTGAAGGGAACATGTCCGGGGAGGGGCAGGGGATGGAGGCATTTTCGCAAGGGAGAAAGGGCTTGCTGAGGACCCCGAGGGAGAAGGAGCTGGGAGAAGGCAGCGAGGGGGAGGGGGCAGTGAGAGGACCCCATGCGAAGGGGGCGGGCTGATGTTCCCAAGGGATTGTGTACCAGGAGACAGGAGAGACAGTGATATTCACGGGAGATTCAGGGGCCCCTTCGGCTGAGCAGATGTTGAGAGGGCACAGGGGTAGGTATCAATGCGGGTGGCAGCATGTTGATTTCCCAAAGTGACAGGGAGAAGGGAAGGAAATCTGAGTGAGAACAATCAGGGAGAGGACCACAAGGGAGAGCATTCAGGGAGAGTTCCCAGAGGGGCAGTGGGCAGGGAGAGGGCTCCGAGGGAGATGGGATGGGGACAGGTCCCCAATGGAGTGGAGAAAGAGAGATGTTGCAGAGGCTGAGGGGACAAGGGGAATGTACCTGAAAGAGACGGATGTGACAGGTTCCCGTGAGAAAGGAAATGAGCACAGATACTGGAGGGACAGAGGACAAGGACTGGACCTCAAGGGAGTGGGGATGGGGTCAGTTCCCCGAAGAAAGGGGACGAGGTCAGGTCCCCGATGGAGAGGGGAAAGTGCAAGGCTCTGGAGGCAGAATTGATGGGGCCAGTTTTCCATGGGAGAGGGAACCGGGTCAGGTCCCCAACGGAGAGGGGATGTGGTCAGATCCGAAGGGAGAGCAGATGGTATCAGGTCCCCGTTTGAGAGAGAACGGGGTAAGGTCCTCGAGATAGAGGGGACGGGGCGAGACCCTGGATGCATTGGGGAAGGGGCCAGGTCCACTCGGCAGAGAGGACGGGATCAGGTCACCGAGGGAGTGGGGATGAGGAGATGTGCCAGAGGCAGAGGGGACACGGCCTGATCCCCAAAAGAGTTGGGACGGGGAGATGTGCTCTGAAATATGAAGCTAGTCACAGTAACTGTCCGACCGTTAACCTGTATTGCATTGTCGGAACAATTCATGTGGATCATTTTCGGTAAGAAAATCTGCCATCCTTACCTGTTCTGGCCCCACAGCAACATGTCTGCAATGGCCAAGCAGGCTGCTCAGTTTTATCAAACCGCTATCTAAAAAAGGAAAATGTATTTGTTGTTGTTTTCGATATTGCCAGTGATATCACTGATTAGCTCTGTCCATCTGCAGTTCATGCACCTACACACCTAAGTTTCTCTCTTGGTCTAGTTATTCAGACAGAGTCCCTGCACATTACCTTTTAAATCGGTACCATCCTTCCTGAAGCTTGTTATCACACTTCCACTGGCCAGAGCACTCAGTCCCAGGGCAAACGATGCTCCTCCAGGCCTGGTCCAGGACTGTGTGATTTACACACGGGTCATTGAGTGCCGAGTCCACGAATGAGAGACAAAAGATGTTTCATGTTAACTTAAAAATAGTTGAAGACGCACAGCGACTTAATTGTAACTCCCAAAGCACCAATGACCACAGTTTCCCTCCCTCCTGATGAAATAGTCGCTAATTCAAGCTTGAATCTTTCCTCCTTATCTGAACGAGGTTTCCATGCGTCTCCCAGCTCATCCTCTCTCTCCAAGACACAGCTCCCAGGCAGCATTGGCTATTCTAGATTAACCATTCGCACAGTTAACAGAAAACAAAATAACCTCAGCGTCACCTAAACCTACCAGAAACGCTGCAAATATTCAGTGAGTGTTATCATCAAGAAGCTCAGTCCCCAAGTGAACACTGAGTACAGATGGTGAGGGACACTCGATGGTCAGTGACAGATATGCTGGGTAATCTCCGTCCCCAGGTGAACACTGAGTACAGATGGTGAGGAATGGGCGATGGCCACTGGGAGGTATCCTGGGCTATCTCAGCCCCAGGTGGAATTAGATTCTGAATAATTTTCTGTTGTGACCGCTTCATTGTAAAATGTAAACATTTAACTTTGAATAAATTAATACTGAATTGGTAAATAATTTGGGTGCTTGATATAAATGTTATTTTATTAATACATAAGGCAAATTGAATAATGTATTTACTGATTAAAATGCTTAAATTATGAGAAAGTTAAATATAGGATCTCAATGGAAACATAGACATGTCACCACGATATTGTCTATACATATTCAGAGGTTGGAGAAACTTGGATTGCTCTTAATAGAGTGAAGGAGATTGAGGGGCGACTTGATACAAGTTTACAAAATTATGAGTGGCATGGACAGAATAGATAGTCAGAAATATTTTTCCAGGGTGGAAGAGTCAATTGCAAGGGGACATAGATTAAAGGTGAGAAAAGAAAATTATAGAGGAGATGTGTGGGGCAATTTTTTTTTACGCAGAGGGTAGTGAGTGTCTGGAATTCGCTGCCACAGGAGGTGGTGGAAGCAGGGACGATCGTGATGTTTAAGCTGCAGCTTGACAAACACATCAAAAGGATGGAAATAGAGGGGTTCGGACCCTGGAAGTGCAAAATGTTTTAGTTGACGGGCAATAATATCGGCGCAGGCTTGGAGTGTCGAAGGGCCTGTCCCTGTGCTGAACATTTCTGTTCTTTTCTCTTTCTCCTAAATCAGACACTTTGTATAAATAACAGTGTTTTACCCTGATTGACAACTAGTGTTGTGACCCGTGCTCTTCCTGATATACATTAGTGAGCAAGTGTGTACAGGGCGCAGTTTCAAAGATCTGTGGAACATACAAACGTTGGAAGCATGGTGGATTGTAAGGAGGATCGTGTAGAAAATGAAAAGTATATAGACAAGAAGGTGAAGTGGGTGGACAGGAACAGATGAATGACAACGCGGATAAATGTGAAATTATTCGTTTTGGCAGGAAGAACATGGAGTGGCAATTTAAAATAAGGGGTACAATTAAAGAGAGTGCTGCAGAAGAGGTACCTGGGTTTTTTTGTACATATGTAATTGAACGTGGCAGGAGAGGTTGAGGGAGTAGTTTATGTGTCTCAGTTTTCTGTAATTTATTAAATATACTCCCTCTCTATTTGTAGACTGGATTGTTATCTCTCTCTCCCTCTAATTAATTAATTGTATTCCTCAATTCGCAGACTGCGCTACTCTCTGTCCCAATTATTAATTACAATCATCTGGCATTCGGACACTGTGTTGTTCTCCCTAATTTCAAAATTGCAAACCTCCTCTTTTTACACACTCAGTTGCTCTCTCTGTCTTCGTCACCCTAATTAATTAATTGAATTACGTCTCTATTTGCATATTGGCTTGCGCTCTCCCTCTCCTATTCATTAATTATCTTCTTCCTCTATTTGCACACTGGATTGATAACTTTTTCTCTTCTCTGATTCATTTATTACATTCTTCCTCTGTTTGCACACTGGTTTGCTGTCTCCTTCTCTCTCTCTCTAATTCGTTAATTCCATTCCAACTTTCCATTTGCACTGGATTATTTTCTCTCTTTCTCTCTAATGTATTAATTCCTTTCCCCCTATATGTGCTGACTGGTTTGCTGTCTCTCTAATTTAATAATTACCTTCCTCCTCTGTTTTCATACTGGTTGCTCCCTCTCTCTAATTTATCAATGACATTCCTCCTCTATTTTCAAACTGGGCTACTTTCTCTTTCCTTGTAATGTGTTAATTACATTTCTCCTCTATTTGCATGCTGGCTTGTTCGCTGTCAAATTTAATAATTGCATTCCAACTCGATTTGTACACTGGTCTGCTTTCTCTCTCTCTGTAATTTATCAATTACATTACACTTGTAGTTGCCCATTTGGTTGCTCTCCCTCACACCAATTTCTTAATCATCTTCCTCCAGTTTGCACATTGGGTCGCTCTCTCTAGTTTGTTTATTTATTATGTTCCCACTTTATTATATCACTGGGCTTCTCTGTCTCTCTCTCTTTCCTTAATTATATTCCTCCACAACAGGTTTGCTCTGTCTCATTTGTTAATTCCGTTCCACTTCTATTTGTGCACTGGGTTCCTCTCCTTCGAGTTTAATGCATGTGTTCCTCCTGGATTTGCACGCTGTGTTGCTCTCCATCTCTCTTTAATTTATTAAATGCATTTCTCCTCTATTTGCACACTGGGTTCCACTCGCTCTCTCCATAATTTACTAATTACATTACTTACCTATTTTCACAGCGGGTTGCTCTCTCTAATTCATTAATTTCATTCCTCCTCCATTTGCACACTGGGCTGCTCTCTCTCTCTCTAATGTATTAATTACATTCCTCCTTTATTTGCACACTCTGTAGCCCTCACTCTAAATTAATAATTGTATTCCTACTCTACTTGTACAATGAGTTGCTTTCTCTCCCTCTCCCTCTGTCTCTTTCGTTAATTACATTCTCCCACAATTTATAAACTGGGATGCCCTGTCTAATTTATTCATTCATTTCCTCCTCCCGTTGATCTCTCTCTCTAATTTAATAATTGCATCCCCTCTGGATTTGCATGCTGTATAGCTCTCTCACTCTCCCTCTAGCTTACTAATTACCTTCCACCCGCTTTGCTCCCTGGGTTGCTTTCTCTGTCTATCTCAGCCGTGAATCATAACATCACCACGCGTCATTTCGGTTTTCAGTTGCGCGGGCCGGCTAAGCTGACGGGGGCCTATTAACGCCTTTTAAAAACTAATTAAAGTGATAAACTGAGCTGCGCGTTCCAACTTAAAGTTGGTGGCAGGTGAAGAGCCCGGTCAGTCTTCACATTTTTAATGGAACCTCATTCGCCTGTGAGATGAGTATTCTTGAAGTGTTTACAAATTCAATGAAACATTTTGAGAAAATTATTGTCATGACCCAGCTCAAGTGACACTATCACATGAGAGGAAATGCATTATTTTTGTTTACAGTGCAGATATTTTTAAAACTCAGTGTTATTGTACTTTGGGCTGCTCTCTACTACTCTAAACTGTGTTAATTGCATCTGTCTCGCTTTGCCCACTTTGTTTCTCTCTCCACAATGTATTATTTCCATTCCTCCTCCATTTGAACACTGGGTTGCTCTCGCTGGTTTGTTAATTACATTCCCTGACTATTTGTACACTGGTTCGCTCTCGCTAATTTATTAATTACATTCCCTCCCTATTTGCACGGTTGGTTGCTTTTGTTAGTTAATTAATTACATTCCCTGCCTACTTGCACAAAGTGTAGCTCTCCCTAATTTTGTAATTAGAATCACTGAGCTGTTTGCAAACTGGGCTGCTGTCACTAGTTTATTAATTACATTCACAGCCTATTTGCAGCATCGGTTGCTCTCGCTAGTTTATGAATAAGATTCCTGGCCTATTGATATATTGGGTTGCTGTCGCTAGTTTATTAATTACATTCCCTGCATACTTGCACATCGGGTTGCTGTCGCTAGTTTATTAATTACATTCCCTGCATACTTGCACATCGGGTTGCTCTCGCTAGTTTATTAATAACATATCCTGCCTATTTGCAACATGGATTCCTCTCACTAGTTAACTTATTACATTCAATGCCTATTTGCAACATGGGTTACTCTCGCTGTTTAATTATATTCATTCCTCCCTATTTGCACACTGGGTTGCTCTCGATTTTTTATTAATTATATTCCATCCCTATTTGCACACTGGGTTGCTCTCGATAATTTATTAATTGCATTCACTGTCTAGTAGCACACTGGGTGGCTCTCGCTAGTTTATTAATTGCATTCCTTGCCTATTTGCACACTGGGTTGCACTCGCTGGTTTATTAATTATAGTCCATCCCCATTTGCACGCTGGATAGCTTTCGCTAATTTAATAAATATAATCCCTGACTTTTTGCACAGTGGGTTGCTTTTGCTAGTTCATTAATTACTTTCCCTGCCTATTTGCACACTGGGTTACTCTCGCTAGTTTATTAATTACATGTTCTCCATATCTTCACACTGGGTTAATTTCGCCTGTTCATTTAATCCAATCACCGCCTGTTTGCACACTGGATTGTTCTCGCTAGCTTATTAATTATATTCCCTCCCTATTTGTACACTAGGTTTCTCTCGCCAATTAATTAATTACACCCCCTACCTATTTGCACTCTGTGTTGCTCTCGCTCGTTTATTAATTACATTCCATGCCCACACTGTATTGCTTTCCCTAGTTTATTAATTACTTTCCCTGCCTACTTGCAAACCGCGTTACTCTCGCTAGATGTGTAATTACATTCCCTGCCAATTTGCACACTATGTTGTTTTCGCTAGATTATTAATTACGTTCCCTGTCTATTTGCACACTGGTGGCTTTCCCTAGTTTATTAATTACACTCCATACCTAGTTGCACACTGGGTTGATCTCGCTAGTTTATTAATTGCATTCTCTGCCTATGTGCACACTGGGTTGCTCTCGCTAGTATATTAATTAAATTCCCCTTCTATTTGCACACTGGTCTGTTTTGGCTAGTTGATTAATTACATTCCCTGCCTATTTGCACACTGTGTTGCTCTTGCTAGTTTATTAATTACATTCCCTGCCTATTTGCACACTGTGTTGCTCTTGCTAGTTTATTAATTACATTCCCTACCTATTTGCACACAGGGTTGCTCTCGCTAGCTTGCTAATTACATCCTCTCCCTATTTGCAAACTGGCTTGCTCTCTGTTGTTCATTAATTACATTAACTTTCTATTTGCAAACTGGTTTGCTCTCGTTCGTTTCGCAATTCCATTCCTTCACTATGTACGCATAGGCATGCTTTATCTACCTCGACCTAATTTATTGATCACTTACCTCCTTTATTTGCACACTTGGTTGCTCTTTCCATCTCATTTTCTAATGTATTATTTGCAATTCGGGAATTGCGCACTTGTTTACTCTCACTCTCTAATTTATAATTGCATATCTCCTCAATTTTCACACTGGGTCTCTCACTCTCCCTTTCTGTAATTTATTAATTACATTCCTCCTCTATTTGGTCACTGGCTTGATCTCACTCTCTCTCCCTAATTCATTAGGTATTAGTTTCAGAATATGCAGTTATTTCAGGGCCTGCTTTTAGTTTCAGTGTCTGTATTAGTTTCAGGGTAAGTTTTAGTTTCAGGATCTTTATTATTTTTCAGGGTCGGCATTAATTTCAAGATGTGCATTAATTTCAGATCCTGCAATTATTTATGTATCTGTTTGAGTATCAGGGCCTCTATTATTAACAGGATCTGTATTAGCTTTGTATGCTGAATTATTATAAGGTCTGTATTAGCTTCAGGATCTGTATTAGTTTCAAGTTCTGTATTATTGTCTTGATCTGTTCCATTTCAGAATTTGCATTAGTTTCAGGAATTACATAAATTTCTGGTTCTGCTTCATTTTCAGGGGCTCTATTAGTTTCAGGGGCTGTGTTAGTTTCAGGGGTTGTATTAGTTTCACGATCTCTACTGGATAAAGAGTCTCTATTAGTTTCATTATTTGTATTTTTATCAGGACCTTAATTAGTTTCTGAGCCAGTATTAGTTTCGCACTCCATATTAATTTCAGGCTCTGTATTAGTTTCAGGTGTCTACATTATTGTCAGGATCTGCATTAGTTTCAGCATCTGATGAACAACCAACAATTGGAGAGCTGCAACAAGCATTCAAAAGGAAAATAAACAGCAGAGCTTTTGGTTCCCATGGTCTTCCAGCTGAGGCCTTCAAAGCTGTGTCCCATTACTCACATCAAGGGCCCATGGGCTCATCCTACCTATCTGACAGGAACAGGAACTTAGCTCTGACTCCAGGGATGTGACCAATGTAACTATGTTCAGGAAGGGAGATACATTCTGCTGTGGAGGCTATCGAGGTCTTCTCCTCCTGCCCAATGTGCCAAGGCCTGTAGGACTTGAAGGGGCAGCTGCCGTTGCACGGCCTGTATTCGTTTTAGGATCCAGGTTATCTTCGGGTGAATTTTTGTTTCAGGGCCTGGAAAGTGTCTAGGACGTGTATTTTCTTTGGGTTACATATAGTACAAGTTGTAGTCCATTTGGCACACATTGCCAAACCGAGTTCTTGGAAACATCTATGCTATTGGATGCTCCCTCCTATCCTTTCCCAGTAGCTCTGAAAATACATCCCCGAATACCCTCCTCTACAAACCGACCCCCTGCAGGGCAAGTATTTATTTAATTCCATTTTGCAACTTCATGTTGTATTTGCTTCCAGCAGCGCTCCAGGCATTGAATTCCAGGTTTCAGTGTAAAGACTGGCTCTGTGAGGAATCATCTCCCCTTTCCCTCTCCCGATCTTTGTCAATCACCTTTACTCTGTTTCTCCTGGATATTATCCAAGGTTCGCGTGGAAATTTGCCCTTCCTGATTAACTCTTATCAAAACCGAGCGTGTTTTAAAAAGCACCTCATGAACACGCAATTTGCCTGATATGATCTGAGAAATACAATCCCTGATTCGCTAATCTTTCCACGTGACTATAACCCCTCCTCCCTATGGTCATTCTAGTGAATCTTCTCCTCTTCCTCCCCAAGGCCCTGACACTCTTCCAAAACTGCTGGGCCCAGACTTAGAGGCAATACTCCAGCTGAGGGCTAATCTTTGAAATGCCAATGTTCTGCATGAATTCCTGGTTTGTGCAATCTTTTCAGCTCTTTATCAACAGAAATAGCTATATTGTTAACAATCTAATTGCTGTTTTCTGCCATCCTCAAACATTTGAACTTTTTCTCTCCCTATTCTCAGCAAGCATCTTTAAATTTCCTCCAATTGTCGCTTTCACAATTCTTTATTTAAAGTTATGCCTTCTCTCCGCCTCCTCCTTTCACCGATCACTCTGTGCCCTCGAAAAGCCTCCTGCTTCCCTCCTCACTACTTATTAGTATTCACATCGCTGTGTCATCCCCAGCCCTCAATCCCATGTCCTTAATATATGAGGCCATGGCGTATATATCATAAAGTGTAAATGTTTCTAATACGGCCCCCTGTGCAGTTTCACTGCATTCTCCCCTCCAGCCTGAACAACAACCGTTCACCAATTCATCCTGCTTCATTTTTATCACTGAATGTCACAACTGCTAACTGGCTCTAGTGACAGAGTTGACCCCTCTCTCGTTTATTTTTTCAGATGGGATATCATATTTACAACCATCCAGCCCTCTCGTGTCACTTCCATGTCCAAGGTAGATGGAAGGATTATGTCCAGTGCCTCTGTTATTTCCATACTTCCTTCCCTCAGCAACCATCATACGTCTTATCGATCACATGTAAGTGTTCGATATTATTGTCGATCTAAAGTTGTTGATTGAAATTATTTTACTAATCCTGTTTTTTTTCCATGACTGGAATTAATGTCATTCTCCATGGATGGTAATTCTATTAGCCATTATATCCCAATCCCCTCTGTTACGGAATCCAACTTCCGTCAGTCACAGCATCACTCTTCCCTCAGTCATGGCATACCACTTCCCTCACTCAGTACATTCTACTCCCCTCAGGCACTGCCTCCCGTTCCATTCAGTCACTGCCTCCCACTCCTCTCGGTTATTACATCCGGCTCCATTCAGTATGATATTTCATTGATCATACTGTGTGAAGAGATGTTGTAGAATATCCTCTCAAGACTGTCATGTCAGATCCTCGTGGGCTGGATAATGCCCAAGAGGGAGGGGGGCAGTCACTTGGTGCTTTGTGAGAGATGCTGATATATGGGCTTTTCAAACAGGGGCTCTGGGTTGAATAATCCCACCATACACTTTACAAAAGCCCATCATCTAATCCAGACGGTAGCCGGAGTGATTTCCCAGTTCACAGTTTATCTCTGACAGTGGCTGAGGGTGGCTCAACCTGTGTCATGAAGAGTTTGATAATTCGCCTCGATCAGTGGACCTGCTGTGGAGAGTGGGGGTCGGGAAGATTATATGGAGTGAGAGTTCTCAGCTCCGCATTGAATGAGTTTTAGAATCGTAGTGAAGGGACAATTCAGCTGCTTTCTGAACTTAGCCTGGGTCGCTGCATAGAAACCAGTGTTTGTGCAGCAGTTCAGGAGCTGCAGCATAAAGCCTATTTCTCTAATATAAATAGGTGGATTTATATAACTGTAGCCCAAAACTACCAATCACCACCAGAGGGAAAACATCATGAAGACAGCCCATAACAGAATCAAATTGGGCGAGA